>JAVUPR010000383.1:12416533-13091049 GCA_036785695.1 Gentiana straminea | reverse complement strand
ATGAATGGCTAAGTTCGGGTGGGAGTCTAACCACACTACAAAGGATTTTGTGTACAGGGTTGGCTATTTGGCTCTGGTCGGGTCAAAAAATTCCAGGACCGTCATCCCTTAATCTACCTAGATTGACCTTCCTATTTCGCCTCGAAGTTAATGGTATAAGTTCTAGGTAACAGATTAATGTCTATGTCATCTATAATCATTCACTAATCAATCATAACTCATGAAAGCAAAGCTAGTATGTGCATAAGAATTCAATTTCCACAACAAGATAAAGGTTTGACTTGCATGCATTCAACCATTGACTAATAATTAACCGCATAATACCGTGAATTCACATATCAACATCAAAGTCATAATTTTTTTTAAAAATAGCTAAATTTTCACTTAATTGGACCAAACACCCACCATCACTTAAAACGGAACACCGTCCTCGGTGTGTGAGTGATAAAGTAAAGAAAGACTTAGCTGAACTGGCAGCAGGGTTCAATAATGCCAAATGATAACCGCCAATGTATCTCCCAGGGTACCTGTGTAATCACAACAGAAACAACCAAGAATCTACTATGACGAAAGGTCGAAACCTTAAGCGTATGTAAGCACAAGAATGGAGATGTATATAGAAAGGAAAATATAGGTTATCACAAGGCATGCAACAAGAATCAAGGAGAGTGGTCGAAGTTTCACCAATTCTAAAAAAACAAACCTAAAAACCTAAGAAAATGTGGGTTGCCTCCCATAAGCGCTTTTGTTTAGTGTCGTTGGCTTGACTTATTAAGAAATTAAAAGAAAAACATAGAAATACGAGTGAAAAGAAAATGAAATACCTAAAACATTCTAAGTTTAAAGTCCTTAGTTCTACTTTCCACCCCCAATAATGCCAAGGATAGTTATACAAAAGGAGAGCAAACCGTTGCTTCTCCCTACACAAATTATAAGAATTGAGCACCCCCTCAAAATGGGAAAAGAAAAACAAGGGGCTCAATCCCCACCACCAAGATTGGTTCAAGGAATTCATCGTGCAACACAATGAAATCACTTTCCCAAAAACAGAGCATATGTCAATCAAAAAGGATTCACGCACCACATAGTAACAAGTTGGCTCAACAAAAGCATCAAAAGACTTAAAAGACTCACCTCTACATGTGTCTCAATAGGGCTCACTGAAGAAGGAACTGCTAATTCAATGGGGACAATATTCATACCTTCTTCATGGAATCCTGAGGAGTGATTACCTCAGGCAGAGACGGTGGAGATTGAAAACCTTCTTCTTCTTTAATGCTCCTCTCAAGCCTCATCTTCTCAACCAACTGCCCTACCCGGCTTGCCAGATCAACCACCTCGGATTCCAGGCGGTGTTGGGAATCCTTCAGTTCCTTTAGATCCCTTCTAAACCCTTGATTAAACTCTTTAATGTCCTGACTAAGTTTCTCCAACAAAACCTCAGTTGTGCTCTTCGGCGATGAAGTAACTTGTGGCGGCTGAGAGTATTACGGATAGACGTTGGGGTGCTGAAACTGAGAACTTGGAGGACTCTCCCACTCACTGTTGTAGGGTGATGTGTATGGGTTGAACTGATAATATGACCCATACCACCAAAATTGAATCCTCCAAATGAGTAAGGGAAATAGCCTCCTTGGCCATATGGATCCATATCTGCGATGCAGGGAAAAAAACAAGAACACAATCAAAGTATCAAGTACCTACCACTACCGAGGTAGGTGATGTGACTCTTCAACAAAACATCAAAAAATGACCTAATCCTAAATACTCCCGTGATTTTCTGATATCAACCGATTCCCCGGCAACGGCACCAGAAAACTTGATGTCCAAATTATAGCAAACCAACATTAACCGGCAGAGTACCGGGTCGGTTGTACTACAACGGCGAGCAAGGTCGTATCCCACGAGGAATCCGTCAAGTGTCACAACCACTTTTGTATCTAGTTCAGGCTCACAAATATTGGTGAAAGTAATTATAACTAGAAAAAGATAAAAATACTAACTTTAAAAGTATGATAAAGGAATAGCTAAATTATGGTCAGGACCACTACTCTCAATATCTTTACCGAATCACTAGGGACGATCTTACCCTACTAACCAACCAATGGTTTCTAATGAATGTGTTGTGGGTGCAATCTCCTAAATTGGTCCCTAGACGCTAATACCACAACATAGTTACCATATATTCGGTTCAAAAGTCCCTTCTATAGGATTTGATTGACCTAATATGAAGAAAAACCGTGAGACGCTCCGCATCCACCGAGTTCACGGATTAGCAAGAAAAACCTTACCAAAGAATAGGCTGCAAAAAACTCGACTAGTTCGTGCATGGAAATCCTAAAACCCTATATCGCACACTCACTCGCAAAATTGTTAGGAACCTGCTGTGTAGGATCTATGCTGTGTATTTTGTGGTGTATTAGTGTGTGTTTTGCCTTGATTTGTGTTGAGCCAGCAGGTATAAAGGTTGGGATGTGTTGTAATCATAGCTCATCTTGGTTATCAATAAAATCTCTATTTTCCTTTCTCCCCAAGTTTCCTCTCCTCAATCCCCGAATTCCTCTCCTATTTCCCCAATTTCCCTATTTCAAACCCTAGTTAAGCTAGGAGCTTAACATCTGGTATCAAAGAACACCTTCCTATACCTGAGATCAATCATTATGGCTGCTAAATCGATTGAAGAACTGAGAACGAGTCAGTAGAAAATGTCCGAAGAATTCAGCTCGTGGATGGAAGAGATGCGGGCTCATGTCGATCAATCGATCGATAAGGACGAAACTCAGGTGTTCACAGACAAGCTGAATTCACTGAGGCAAATGATCAAAAACAACTGATTGACAAGGATAATAAGAAGCCAGAGTTTACATACGGAACTTCAGCAGCAGCCCTAGGTGATGGCATGTTACCTACTCCGCAAAGACATGAACCAACGGTGGTTAATCTGAGGTATGATAATCAATGCAAGGCTCTTAAAATCGACTTTCCATTGTTCAATGGTAATGCTCCCATGGAATGGATCCGCCGAAGTGAGAGGTATTTTCAAATTCATGAAATTCCAGATAATCATAAGGTCGGTTACGGAGAATTGTTCCTTAGAGGGGCTGCTGATGTATGGTTTGGAAGACTAAGAGCAAGTTTTCCTCATCTTACTTGGCAAAAGATGAGAGAGGAAGTACTGAAATGTTTTGGCTGCAAATCAATGGATATGGCGGTTGACGAGTTCCATCACCAAGCGAGGTTGGATATGTGGATGAATACCATGCCGAGTTTGAGGAATTGAAGACCTTGGTGCGGATGCGGCGCCCTATGTTCACTGATTATCACTATGTCACATGTTTCATCAGAGGCCTCAAACCAGAAATCAAGTCAATGGTCAGATTAATGCACCCAGACTCCATGTCAGTGGCTATAATGGCTGCTAGGTGTCAAGACTGCGTCATTTTGTCTTTGCACCACAAACCATTGCCAAAAATTTCATATTCTACGAGGCAAATTAAACATACAAATTATGCACCCAAGGTGTTCGATAATATGCCACAGTCTGAAAACAAACCGGTACTTCAGAGAGCTATTACACCCAAAGAGAAATAAGAGGGCAAAAGGACTCAGTTACAGGTGTGATGAGAAATATGTGTCTGGACACAAATGCAAACAAAATCAACTACACCTAATCTTGGCTGAATATGATGATTTTGTGGAAGAAGAGGATTTTGTGAATGGAGAACCATCTGAAACCTCACAGTTGTCAGTTTATTCCTTGGTTGGGCAGACATCTCTGTTGGAAATAAAATTTATGTTTTGATGATGATTCATCACTTATTTTCTAATTGTTCTTAACCCCATTGATGAAGTGTCATAACTAGTTGTTATAGTGCAAAGCAAAAAGAAGTCTAGATAACAATGTATAGGATTTATTAGAGTCTGATATTTGTATAAGTTAAATCAGACAAGCACTGTAATAGTTCTAGGCTGGAACTGAGAAATGAAGAAACTGAGATTTAATCTAGCTGAGATTCTACAAGAAACTGACAATAGAGCACACCAACACAAGATTGGAGAAGATAAGTTTGCTGAGGGAAACGGAGACTCGGTTGGCTTATCTAAAAGACCAAGAACGAGGGACACGGACTCGGTTATTGAAGAATGAAGAACTGAGGGTTCAAACTCAGTTATGAAGATTACAAGTCGAGACTGTAAAGTTGGACTTCAGGCAAGATTGTGGTGACCTGAACTGACTTTATGGATCTTGTATGAAGACCTAAGAATCATAAGGACAATGAATTCTTAGATGATAATGAATCATGGTGTACTCTGATTAAGTCAATTATAATCAGATGAAAACTGGAGTACTGATATTTGAAGAAGAGTAAAATTTCAGTTAATGCTTCAAGTCAGTTAGGAAACTGACAAAAGAAAAACTCAGTACAAAACTGATAAGGAAACTCAGTTTTATAAGTCAGCCATCCAACAAACTGATCGTACAGTCGAACGTTGTAAAGAAATCAATTTCATTGGATGAAGTACTGACACAGCAGAACGGTCATAAAATATAGCCGTTACAAGCAGGATGAACGTTGAATGAACCCCTATAAATAGACTACCTCTACAACATCAAAAAAGGTGCAGGTATATGATAATAAAGCAAGAAAATTAAAAGGAATCTATCTAGTCAAGAAAGATCAAATTGAGGGGGAAAGCCAAATCCAAAAGAATACATGCTAAGTACTTAATTGCAAGATCAAGAAATTTCTAAATCTACCCCTTCAAAAAACAATTTATAAAGGACTCGAAACCGTGGGTAAACTAACTCTCTAACCGGCAGTGTACCGGGTCGATTGTTAGAATAGCTACAGGAGTACGAGGTCGAACCCAAAGGAATCGTGTTTGCAAGTACCAAAGTGAACGTAATGCTTAGTCTAGGTGATCAATGATTTTAAAGTATTTGTAACTACAACGACACTAAAGTGATCTATACTAACAAGTTTGCAGATAAGATAGAAAGAAAGAAGATTAAACTACTAGGTTTTAAAGATAGATAAAGAGACATAGCCGAACCATGATCAAAATAGCTAGTTTCACCCTAAGGAATGACAAAACCGGGAGTGTGCAACAACAAACAAACTCTTACATTCAATTTCACGGATACGTACTCCTAATCCCGGTGTTAAGGTCTGAACAACTCTTCCCCAACACCTTATGCCAAGTTCACTAACCTTCCCTAAGAAAGATTCGTTCACAAGACGTGTTATGCACGAGAGCCGTTTAAACGTTAAAACGAGTAACCTCGCATTACAATGCGATCCTAGAACCCTTTTCCCACATCCCTCTATCTGAACAACTCTCAAGATTGATGTGTGTGATTTTGACCTAGGTGATCAATCTAGCCCAAATCCGTTATAACAAGTTCTAAGACGTGAAATATGCAAGATACAACAATAAAAAGCACTACCCACTCCCAATTTCATCACCCAAAGGGTGATTTCACCAAATTTCACATGATTCGACTATGTAGGTGTTTAGCTACTCATTATACTAGTTAAAACATACACAAGACAATAAATGAAAGCCATAACAAGTAAAAGAGAAGAGAAATATACCATTAATTTGCAGAAATTCGAGTTGAGATCCAAAAAGTACAAAATAGAGAAGTAATTAAAAGGTGGTCTCTTAGTGTTTGGAATGGAAATCTAAGCTAAGAAATGGAAAGATTATACTAAGATAATGTTGATGTACACTAAGAGAAAGTATTCTAAGCTATTACAAAAATCGAGCAAGAAATGGGTAGAGTTTTGCTAAGGAAACTAGATATCTCAAGAAATAGTCTAAGGGGGGTATTTATAGTTGGGAGGAAAAATCTGCAGAAAAACGGTCCAAACGCACGTTTGGAAGGCTTGAACGGGCGTTTGGAATCTTCAAACGCGCGTTTCGCTTAGTTGAAACGCGCGTTTCGCATAAATTCTGGGCAGGGACTTGACCGTTCTTCATCTGGAACGCGCGTTCAAAAGGTTCAAACGCGCGTTTGGGTGACTTGGAACGCGCGTTTAGAGTGGTTTCAAACGCGCGTTTGGAGGGCTTCAACTCTGAATCAAATCTGGACTTCTAAAACGCGCGTTTGGGGGGTTCAAACGCGCGTTTGATGTATGAAACGTGCGTTTGGGGGGTTCAAACGCGCGTTTGAACCCCTGTTTCCCCAAATCTTCACTTTTCTTCCTTTTTGGCCCCTCTTCTTGCCTCGGTCATGCTTTTTCACCACAAATCGTCATCTTCCGGGTCCTCGAGACACCAATACCCTTCAATATCATAAACAACCAAAAACATCCAAACAATTCCGGAGGGTAAAAGTGCTCGGGAATGGGGTTAATATCAATAAAAAGGGGTAATAATCCATCAGAGCAACGGATTCATTCCCCGTGCCATAAACTCACGATAACACCCCGAAAACGGTCTAATTCACCCAAAAATGTGCTGAAAGTGTGGTAAACGGGGGTAATTAATGCACCGGAGTCACGTAAAGTTGACTCCCATCAACCACCCCACACTTAGCCTTTGCTCGCCCTCGAGTAAACTAGGCGTTTTAAAACAACCAAGGGGTTCAACGTTGTGACGTAGGTGCTACTACCCACACCCTCGAGGTAACTACAAAGTAGGAGACACGAACATATAGACACCGGTTATAACATTATCAAGAAAATAGAGTGTGCGTGGTGCCGAGCTACATCCAAGTGTTCAAAAAGATTGTCGGGCTTGAATCCCGACCAAAAGTCTACCAACCGTCTCATACCACTACCCTCTCCACTAATCAAGGTCACTAAGTTTGGACACGATCGGGTAGGACTTGAAGGGTTAAAACGTTAGGCTAGGGTAATTCCGGTTAATTGAAAAGGATAATTTGGGAACTGGAGAAAAAGAAGTACGAGTGAACCTAATCAACAAGTGTACCACTTTTATTTTACCATACGAAACACCCAAACTCCTTTTGATTAGTTTAAACACTTTGGGAACCATAGAATGCTAACATACCCGAACTCATTGCCTAATTCAACTATGTTTCAAGTTTCATAAGGCGAGGTCGAATACATTAGCACCTATCTCACTATCCCAACCCTTAATCATCATAACTATAACTTTTGAGCTCATCCCTTTGTTTCCAACCCTTTATTTATATACACTTCAACTCTTATTCTTTGAGGGCTTTCTAATTTATTTTGAGCTTTGATCTTGATTTTTTTTTTATTTTTTTTTTTTTTTTTTTTTTTAGGAAAGAAAGTTTCAAATTTTCTTTTCTTTTTGGGCCAATCCAAACACTAGGGCCAACTTAGCTCCTCTTCTCCTTATAGCTCCAAACCAAGAAAACACCAACCCATCACAATATCATTTTCCCCCACCCCACACTTGCCTTGGCAAGTGTGGCCTAACAAAAGACTAAGTCCACTCGTAAGGTGTAAATGAAGGAAATGTGACCATAATTAAGGCTCAAGGTAGGTTTCTGACTAAGTAACAAAACGGCTATAAACGAATGGTGGTCGGACCACTCTATCAAGGCTGAGAGGGGCTACGAAGGTCTAACGTTTCGGGATAAGGCTTATTTGGCTCTGGTGGGTCAAAGAGACGCCATAACCGTCATCCCGTGTCCTACTTAGGTAAACCTTTCTATTTCGCCTCGAGACTAGTGATATGAGATGTGGTAGTAATCAAATTGGGCACAAAGTGTAGCTTCACGTGAAATTAATAGACTCTATTCTCAAGATAAAATCAAACAGAAGCGTACATGTTCGGGGCCCTACTAATGTGGCCACCACTCGAATATGGACATAGCACACACAACACATTGTCGGAAACCCTTGAAAAATTTTAAAATTACCCAAAAATCGACTCAAGCCCGATCATAGGCTAAGTATACCACATATAAGGCACATTCAACAATAAAAACAAGAAAACGGCTAAGTCCCCCACCCCACACTTAAACGAAACACTGTCCTCAGTGTGTGAGAGATAAGAAGCGTAAAAGACTTAGCTGTTTGACCAAAAAGACCCGGCAGACAGGCGCACTCGTGACTCGAAACTCGTGTCAACCTTGTATAAATCCATCCCGTAACCTAGAGCGAGATCAACAGAAACAAAGAAAGCGCATGCACGGGACTGAATCCACGTGCTACAAAGCAAGCAATAGGGTAAGCGGGTGCGTAAAATAACGAGTCTAAGCCACAGTGACGAGATCAAAGCATAATGAGGGGGAATACGGGATATGCGATGGAAGGATACAATAGAATCAATAAAAACAGGACATCCATGCATTAAATATAAACCAATGATAATATCCACGTCATCCCAAAGTATAAGTCAACGAAAAGCAAAACATACACGGTCAAGCAGGCCTCAGGGGCTCAAAAATAAGTGTACGTGTATGCAAAAGTGAAGTGTGTCCAAAGTATGATGAAAGAACGTCAAAAGTAAGTGAAACATCAAAGTATAAAAGAGACAGACTAGTAAGTAAATACAATAAAAATTGCATGAGAGAACATGCTAGTCTGCTCCATGTCCCTGTACGTCAGTAGTGGAGTCAGGTGTGCTCGATGATGGTGCAACCACAGCAGCTGCACTCTCAGTCTGTGTAGGTCTGCAAAGACATGTCCTACGCCTCGTCCTATGCCTCGTCCCACTCGTCCCCAATCAAATCATCCAAAGCCAAGTCATCAAATCCCTCTTCTGGCTCATCAACAAACGAATCCTCTATGACCCGCTGCAAGTCCTCCTCAATCTCGGGGTATACTGAAATGGTGAGATATCCAGATCCAATTCAGGAAGCTCAATCTGCCTCTCCTGAGCTAGTACCCTCTGATTCTCCACTATGCCATTCAGTGTCACCCTCAGACTGTCCATCCAATCTCTCTGTTTATGCGCAATCAGAAGCCCCTTCCGCTCACTAAGCCACGGCCCCCCGGTTGTTGGTGTAGAAGGTGGAGGTGTAGGTGTGGTGGAAGGTCCAGTGGTAGAAGGAGGAGGTGGGGGTATCGGTGGGGGTATGGTAGTGGTGGTAGTGGAGGAAATGACAGGAGGAGGTATAGGGAGTGTGGTGGAAGTAGTGGGGGTGGTGGGGCGGAGGACGGTGTGAATAGGTCGTGGGGTGGGCCTAGGAGGTTTGGAAGCGGTGCGGGCATTAAACGGCTTTGGTGCAACGGGCAGGTTTTTCTTCCTCAGGATTTGATCATCTGGATACTCTTTGGCTGACACTCCCTTGCACAAGCCATGAATAAGGTAAGGGCACATAATCATCCGACGCTTGACCTTCTGATTTTCTCTAAATTCCTCGAAAATAGTTTTCCCGACGTCTACCTTCAGATTATAGTGTAGAGCATACAACAACTGCAAATCCTTGATGTGGAAATGCGTTATGTTGTCCTTTGGTAGCAGACGATTCTGAGAGAACTTTGCCTTTACTTTCCACTCATCCGGCCAGTTTGTCGTTACCAATTGACTTCTCGCATTACTCCCCTTAGAAACCCACAGTAAGTTTGGATCGATGGCCTTCCTCATCTCTTCTAACGGATCCGGAGTCTCAGTATTACCCCAATGCGATCTCTCCGCAAACCAACTGATATAATCTTGACCCTCGAAAGCCGGTATCCGGTAATAGTCATTAATGGCCTTGACGGACCACGGGACATTGACCCCTCTCACCTTGATGAACCCTGACTCTAGATTAGCCACACTGAAGTTCGCATACCATTCCCGGACTAGTGACATATTGAGATTCCCCTCTGGCTCATAAATCAGATTGTTCCACCCTCTCTTCCTCAAGTCATCAATGAAAGTTTTAGGCACAGCTTTGAGGTCTAGCCCCCTCTCATAACACATATTCTTCACAGCGATGTACTCATTATAATTAGAGAAAGCAACCGGTGAGTTAAAACGCTGCTCGAAAGGGATAGGGTCATCAGAAGGAGGAGCTAGTGGAGGGTCCTGCTCGGGGGTACTCTGTGGAGGGGTAGTGTGTGGAGGAGGTGAAACAGGTGTTGCTACATTTTTGGTGCGCAACCGTGCCAAGGGCACATCACTCTCGAGGTCCGTCGCCTCCTCACTGTCACTGCTAGAATTCCTCCCCTCAGTATCTGGCTCAAAATCCTCGTCTGAGGTCTCATCTCTCAACTGTCCCGCTGGCCTAAGGGCTCGAGGATTCCTACTCTCTACACGTCCCGTATCACTGATTCGAATACCACCCTTAGGTATCCGAGGATAAACTAGGGTTTTCTGCTTTTTGGGCATATGCCTTGTCACCGGCTGTTTCCCTTTACCCTTAGCCTCGGTTTCCTTACGCTTAGTCTCCCTCATTATCTCTGAACACCCAAACACCACCAAACAACCAAATCATCAAACAAACCGACCCGGTTATCATCCAACCGGGATTTCAAAACAAACCAACCAACCAAAACGAAACCCCACGAGAGCCACACCATTCATCATCGATCAACAAAACAAAGCAAAACAAACAGAAACAGGATACACAATCAATAATCAATAAATAACGGGATAGGGGTGTTAAACCAAAATAGGCAAAAACTAACCCTAACCGAAACTTAAACGTAAAACCGAAATATACCTGTTCTATGCTTAAAAGAGACGACACGAATGATTTGGAGCGAAGAACGAGCCTCGAAACGTCAAAATTGGTCAATTTCGACCTTGGCAAAAAGTTGCCAAAACTGCCAATCGAATCAAGGATTTGGTGGATTTGCTGTTGGATTGGCTTGATGAAATCAAAAGAAGAGATCGAGGGGTGTTGTTTGGACTTTAAATCGCCAAAAACGGAGTAAAAACGAGTGATTTCGAGTGAAAAGGGGGGTGGGAGCGGCCGCCGGAACGGTTAGGGTTGAAGAAAAAAAATTCTGGAACGCCGGGTTGGAGTTGCAGGGTATTTAAAGGAGATGAACCCAAACGCGCGTTTGGAATGAGTGGAACACGCGTTTCGCAAGCTCAAACACGCGTTTGACGTATGAAACGTGCGTTTGGGATGAGATTCACGAACGAGAAGGCTTCAAACGCACATTTGAAATGGTTCTAAACGCGCGTTTGTAAGGGTAAAGTCGTAAACGCGCGTTTGAAAGGGATAAACGGGCGTTTGGACCAGAAACTAGGAAAACACAAGATTTCTACCCCACACTTGATTAAAACCGCCCCGAGACCACTTGAAACACCAAACTAACTCAACAAACTACGAAATGGTGGGTTGCCTCCCCCAAGCGCCTTTGTTTTACGTCGTTGGCTCGACAAGATGGATTATACGGTGCCAACTTTTTCAAAGTTATACCGTTGGCACGAGACGAGAAAGGGTAGAAATATGGAAAGTTGGATTAGGAATTATACGAGTCAAGGTTTAAAGTCCGTGACAAGACTTACAAGATTCATCACAAGGTACGGGGTCTTCAAGGTGCACTATTTCTAGTGCTTCATCATAAGGCAACCTCTCATACCTTTTCAACCGCAAGCCATTAGTGGTAAACGTGCCAAACTTAGGATGGGTGATTTCAATAGCACCGGACGGATAGACCTTCGACACAACATAGGGACCGGACCACCTAGACTTCAACTTCCCTTGAAAAAGATGCAAACGAGTATTGTAGAATAAGACTTCGTCACCCTCATTGAAAACACGAGGTTTAATCAACTTATCATGGAGTAACTTAGTCTTCTCTTTATACTTCGTGGAAAGGTCATAAGCACAAAGGCGGAACTCATCTAGTTCATTCAATTGGGCCATACGCTTCTCACCAATTAAGGTGTCGTCGAGGTTTGGCATTTTGATGGCCCAATAAGCCTTGTGTTCGATCTCTATGGGAAGATGACAAGATTTACCATAGACTATCATGTAAGGTGACATGCCTAGGGGTGTCTTAAAGACTGTCCTATGGGCCCACAAAGCATCATCTAACTTTAAAGACCAACTCTTGACATTCGTGTCTACCGTCCTCTCTAAGATACGCTTAATACCCCTATTCGTGACTTCAACTTGACCACTCGTTTGAGTATGGTAAGCGGTACCTAGCTTGTGTTTCACTCCATACTTCTCTAAAAGTTTATCAAACGGCTTGTTGGCAAAATGTCTTCCATTATCACTGATTATAGCACGAGGCACCCCAAACCGACAAAAGATGTTCCTTCTAAGAAAACGGATAACAACATTCCTATCATTGGTGGGTGAGGCTAAGGCTTCGACCCATTTGGACACATAATCACAAGTGACTAGGATATACTTGTTACCACACGAAGAAGGGTAGGGGCCCATGAAGTCGATGCCCCAAACATCAAAAATCTCACAAACTATGATCGGCTTTTGAGGCATCTCACTTCTCCTAGATATACAACCGGACCTTTGACAAGCGTCACAAGATTTCACATAATCATGTGCGTCTCGGAATAGAGTAGGCCAATATAGCCCACTTTTCAACACTTTCAAAGCGGTTCTTTGCCCCGAGAAATGGCCCCCGGCCTCTTTGTCGTGACAAAAAGAAAGCGCACTCAAAATTTCACTTTCCGGGACGCATCTCCTCAGAATGCCATCCGAACACAACCTATATAAGGAAGGATCCTCCCACACATACTTACCAACCTCACTAAGGAATTTACGCCTTTGGTTTGAGTCAAGGTCGGGATCTACAAAACCGCACTCGTGGTAGTTGACAAAAGGAGCGAACCACGGACTACCTTCCTTACCGACTTTTAGAAAGTTACCTTTCTTAACCGGAAGAAGGGTGTCAAGTGCATAAAGTTGCTCGTGAGGGAAAGAGTCATTTATCTCACTTTGTGCTTTAATCAACTCCTCACTAAGCTCCATACGACTTAAGTGGTCGGCTAAGACATTCTCACAACCTTTCCTATCACGGATCTCTAGATCAAACTATTGCAAGAGCAAGATCCACCTCAAGAGGCGGGGCTTGGCATCTTGCTTGGAAAATAGATAACGCAAGGCCGCGTGATCCGTGTGGACAACTACCCGAGAACCTACGAGATGAGACCGAAACTTATCAAACGCAAAGACGACCGCTAAAAGCTCTTTTTCAGTGGTGGTGTAGTTTTGTTGGGCCGGATTCAAAGTGTGACTAGCATAGGCAATAGGCTTTAAGATTTTGTCGATCTTTTGACCGAGGACCGCACCAACCGCGGTGTCACTCGCATCACACATGAGCTCAAATTCTTGATCCCACTTCGGAGCAACTAAGATGGGAGCGGACACAAGCAATTGCTTGAGCGACAAGAATGCCTCAACACAATCTTGGTCGAAATCAAACGGGACGTCTTTTCCAAGAAGAAGGGTAAGAGGACGGGCTATTTTCGAGAAATCCTTAATGAACCTACGATAGAACCCCACATGGCCTAGAAAACCCCTAAGAGTCTTTAGGTTGGTGGGCATAGGAAGTTTAGCTATCGCTTCTACCTTAGCCTTGTCTACCTCTATACCCTTACTCGATATCTTATGCCCTAAGACTATCCCCTCCGTGACCATCAAATGACATTTCTCCCAATTTAGCACCAAATTTGTCTCCTCACATCTACTCAACACCTTCTCAAGGTTATCTAGACAATCCTCAAAGGAATCACCAAATACACTAAAATCATCCATAAAGACTTCTAAAAACTTTTCAATCATATCCACAAAGATGGCAACCATGCACCATTGGAATGTCGCGGGTGCATTACACAACCCAAAAGGCATTCTACGGAAAGCAAAGGTGCCATAGGGACAAGTGTAGGTAGTCTTTTCTTGGTCCTCTAAGGCCACATGTATTTGGTAATACCCACTAAACCCATCAAGAAAACAATAGAAAGCATGGCCACTCAATCTTTCCAACATTTGATCAATAAAAGGGAGGGGAAAATGATCTTTACGGGTTTGGTCATTTAGCTTACGATAATCAATACAAATTATATGACCACTTACCAAACGCTTAGGTACCTCCTCACCTTTGTCATTGATTTCCACGGTCATACCTCCTTTCTTCGGCACACTTGGGTAGGGCTCACCCACTTGCTATCCGAGATGGCATAGATGATCCCAAGCTTCAACATTGTGGCCACATCCTTCCTCACAACCTCTTGGAGGTGTGGATTGAGCCTTCTTTGAGGTTGCCTCACCGGCTTTGCTCTATCTTCTAGAATAATTTTGTGTTGACAAATGGTGGGACTTATACCCTTGAGATCACACATCTTCCACCCAAAATCACGTTTGTGCCTCTTAAGCATTTTCACTAACTCTTCTTCCTGCAAAGCCGTTAGTGTAGCAGAAATAATCAAAGGAAGTAAATCATCATTTTCAAGAAAAACATACTTCAAATGGGGTGGAAGCGGCTTCATTTTCAAATCTCTCGGTGGGTCCTCTATTGATGGCTTCTCTAGCTCTCCTTCAAGCCCAAGATCAATCTTCTCGGTCCACTCTTCACCCACGAAAGCCGCCTCTTCTAGCTCTATTGCTTCCTCTTTCAACTCTTCTTCTTCTTCAAGTTCCGTACTCACTCTTGCCATGCATTCATCGGACTTATCTTTATATTCCTACATGTCAACATGTTCCGCAACGTAAGGATATATAGCATCAACAGAAAAACAGTCCTCGGTGCTCTCCTTAGGATGTTTCATGGCTTTATAAACATTGACCGCGACTTTCTCATCTCCAACTCTCAAAATGATCTCTCCGCTCGCAACATCTATCAAAGTCCTCCCGGTGTTTAAAAAGGGACATCCTAACAACAAAGGTGTTTTAGAGTCCATCTCCATATCTAGTACCACAAAATCTACCGGGAAGGCAAACTTATCCACTTTCACTATGACATCCTCTATCACTCCCATAGGCTCCCTAATAGACCTATCCGCCATTTGAAGGGTCATCCCCGTTCGCTCCAACTCTCCTAGGTCAAGACTCTCATATATAGCACGGGGCATTAAGCTTACACTAGCCCCCAAATCACATAGAACACTAGGAAAATGAGTTGTACCAATAGTAACCGGAATAGTGAAACTACCATTGTCTCTAACTTTCGGGGGAATCCTAGACTTTCCATCAAAAATAGCGGAACATTCTTCATTTAGACACACAACTTCTTGCATTTTACCCTTTTTAGCTAGCAACTCTTTTAAGAACTTACAATAAGAGGGGATGTTTGCAAGTGCTTCAAGAAAAGGAATCTTCAAATCAATTTTTCGCAAAATCTCAATAAATCGGGTTTGAGCCTTATTCAAGCAACTTTGTCTATGATTCTTAAGGGAATAAGGGAGAGTACTCAAATCAAAATCTTTAGAAGGAGGAGGGATCATACATTTCTTACCTTTGTAGCGTGGGGAAGACGGCTCTTTCATTGGCTCTTTCCCTTCTCTTCTAGTTGATTCCTCCTCTTTCACATCGATAACCATATAATCTCCCCTAGCTTGAGCTTATTTCCTCTCAACTTCCTTCTTCTTGACATATTCTCTATGATCTTCATCATCTTCAATCCCATCTATGTCGCCATCCATGGCCCCCGCTTCGGTCTCAATAGGAGCTTTTCTAGCTTTGTCCTCCCATAAGACTTTTTTCTCTCCATTAGTCCTCAACACTTTACCACTTCGAGTTAAGATGGCGTTTACACTTCTTGGATTCTTCTCGGTGTTGCTCGGTAAACCGCCTTTCAACTGAACATGTTCCACCACTTGACCAAATTGAGTCTCAAGATTTTTGATGGCGGAACCATGTTTGTAGTTCATCTCAACCATGTCTTTCTTTATCTCCACAAAGTTTTTGTTCATTTGTTCCAAGATGACATCGGTTGCACTCTTTTGAGGTATAGGAGCCAAAGGAGGAGGGTTTTGATAGTTGTTAGAACCTTGTTGATTATACCCTCCTTGTTGTTGCCTTTGGTGTGGAGGTTGATAGACTTGACCTTGTGAAGATTGGCTTTGATTTTGGCCTTGTCTATAACCTTGGTTTTGGCCTTGGTTTTGATTTCGGTTCCAACCTTGATTGTTGTTATTCCTCCAAGAACCATCACCTTGATTTCCATAATTCCCTCCTTGACCTTGTCCCACATAGTTCACATCTTGGGATTCTTCATACGGCTGCCCACCTTGTTGCTCCCCCATATATTGGCCTTGATAGGGGCTTTGCAATTGATTTTGATATTGGGGCCCCGTATTCCATTGCTCCATAGAACAAATACTCATCATCCGCTTAGCTAACTCATTCATGTTATCTTGAGATAGAGTACTAGGTTGCCCATGCGTTGAGGATTGAGGATAAGCCATATTTTGAGCTTTGGTCGTCATCCGACAATCTTTTGCCGAGTGTGATCCACTACAAATTTGGCAAATCTTAGCAATTTCGTTCTCTTTTTGCAATCTCCCCAACTGTTGCTCCATCGCTTGTACTTGGGCATGATATTGATCATTTGCCTCAACTTCTTTCACTTCAACCAAACCGGTCTTCTTGCTTCTTGTACCCTTTCTACTTGACGATATGTACTGCCTCGAGGTCTCGGAAATTTTCTCAATTTGGTTCGTGGCTACTTCGGGTACCATACTCATAATATCCCCATTGCATGAAGCATGCAAGGTACTTTGGTGTACTTGGTCCAAACCCCGGAAGAAAGCATGAACTACCTCATAAGATCTCAACCCGTGCCCCGGGCACTCTCTCAACAAAGCCTTAAACCGATCCCATGACTCATGTAATTCTTCTCCTTCATAAGAATTGAATGACATGATAGCTTCTTTCATATCCATGGTCTTCGATGGGGGGTAATATTTGAGTAGAAAAGTCTTAACTACTTCCTCCCACGTGTGCAAAGAATCATTAGGCAACGAATCATACCACCGCTTAGCTTGCTCTTTCAAGGCAAACGGGAAAAGCATAAGCTTGAGTGCCTCATCACTCACTCATTGATCTTTGTTGAATTCACTATTTGGAGAAAGTGATCAATGAAAAGTGAGGATTTTCTAAAGCGGTTCCCTTGAATATAGCATTGTATCCCAACAAATGTATGATGTTCCTATTCAATTCCAAATTGTTGGCGGCCACCGGCGGCATTCGAATTGGACTATGCCCCATGTTTGCCGTGGGAGCTAGCACAAAGTCTCTACAAGTCAAACCATCTTGATTTTGCTCTTGTTGGCCATTAAACCAATTTGGCATCGCATTTGCACCTTGATTGTGAGCTTGGTTTTGGTTCTGTTGAAATTGATTCAACATCCATGCATTGAACTGTTGCATCACAATGGGATCCATTTGATTCCCTTGGGCCTCGTGTTGAACATTTTGAGGAATAGGCCCATTCGCATTCACAACATTGTTTCCTTGTCCATTCCCACCTCCTTGTGCATTTTTATTGACAAGAAGCGGGTTTTGATTCGGGATTCCATTATCATTCCCCAAATTTCCTTCCAATCCTTGTCCACCGTTTTGTGCCATGTCGGATCCTTCTCCCAACTCACCCAAACTATTCTCTTCAAAGACCGGATTCAATTCCTCTACTCGACGACCTCTTCTTCGTTGACTATTTCTACGCCTTGCGTAAGCTTCAATCCCGTCTATGTAAGGTTCGAGTGATGTTTGAGATCTCCGGGTCATGCACTACAAAAAGCAAACAACAAGAAAAATAGTAAAATAAAACCTAGGCCCAAGCCTTCGGTTCACTTACAAGATATCACAAATAGCACACAACTTCCCGGCAACGGAGCCATTTTGATGAGCATTAAAATCTACCCCTTCAAAAACAATTTATAAGACTCGAAACTATGTGTAAACTAACTCTCTAACCGGCAGTGTACCGGGTCGATTGCTAGAATAGCTACGGGAGTACGAGGTCGAACCCAAAGGAATCGTGTTTGCAAGTACCAAAGTGAACGTAATGCTTAGTCTAGGTGATCAATGTTTTAAAGTTTTGTAACTACAACGACACTAAAGTGATCTATACTAACAAGTTTAAAGATAAAAAGAAAGGAAGTCGATTAAACTACTAGGTTTTAAAGATAGATAAAGAGACATAGCCGAACCATGATCAAAATAGCTAGTTTCACCCTAAGGAATGACAAAACCGGGAGTGTGCAATAACGAACAAACTCCTACATTCAATTTCACGGGTACGTACTCCTAATCCCGGTGCTAAGGTCTGAACAACTCTTCCCCAACACCTTATGCCAAGTCAACTAACCTTTCCTAAGAGAGATTCATTCACAAGACAATTACTGCACGAGAGCCGTTTAAACGTTAAAACGAGTAACCTCGCACTACAATGCGATCTTAGAACCCTTTTCCCACACCCCTCTATCTTAACAACTCTCAAGATCGATGTGTGTGATTTTGACCTAGGTGATCAATCTAGCCCAAATCCGTTATAACAAGTTCTAAGACGTGAAATATGCAAGATACAACAATAAAAAGCACTACCCACTCCCAATTTCATCACCCAAAGGGTGATTTCAATAATTTTCACATGATTCGACTATGTTGGTGTTTAGCTACTCATTATACTAGTTAAAACATACACAAGACAGTAAATGAAAGCCATAACAAGTAAAAGAGAAGAGAAATATACCATTAATTTGCAGAAATTCGAGTTGAGATCCAAAAAGTACAAAAATAGAGAAGTAATTAAAAGGTGGTCTCTTAGTGTTTGGAATGGAAATCTAAGCTAAGAAATGGAAAGATTATACTAAGATGTTGTTGATTTACACTAAGAGAAAGTATTCCAAACTATTACAAAATTCGAGCAAGAAATGGGTAGAGTTTTGCTAAGAAAAACTAGATATCTCAAGAAATAGTCTAAGGGGGGTATTTATAGTTGGGAGAAAAATCTGCTGAAAAAAACGGTCCAAACGCACGTTTGGAAGGCTGGAACGGGCGTTTGGAATCTTCAAACGCGCGTTTCGCTTAGTTGGAACGCGCGTTTCGCATAAATTCTGGGCAGGGACTTGACTGTTCTTCATCTGGAACGCGCGTTCAAAAGGTTCCAACGCGCGTTTGGGTGACTTGTAACGCGCGTTTAGAGTGGTTTCAAACGCGCGTTTGGAGGGCTTCGACTCTGAATCAAATCTGGACTTCTGAAACGCGCGTTTGGGGGGTTCAAATGTGCGTTTGATGTATGAAACGTGTGTTTGGGGGGTTCAAACGCGCGTTTGAACCCCCGTTTCCCCAAGTCTTCACTTTTCTTCCTTTTTGGCCCTCTTCTTGCCTCGGTCATGCTTTTTCACCACAAATCGTCATCTTCCGGGTCCTCGAGACACCGATACCCTTCAATATCATAAACAACCAAAAACATCCAAACAATTCCGGAGGGTAAAAGTGCTCGGGAATGGGGTTAATATCAATAAAAAGGGGTAATAATCCATCGAGCAACGGATTCATTCCCCGTGCCATAAGCTCACGATAACACCCCGAAAACGGTCTAATTCACCCAAAATTGTGCTGAAAGTGTGGTAAACGGAGGTAATTAATGCACCGGAGTCACGTAACGTTGACTCCCATCAACAGGATTACACCACCTGGAACCTCTATAAATCTTGTCTATTTACTTTATGCATTCATTTACTTCATTATAGTTATGTTTATGTGGTTTTCATACTGAAACTAAGTTAACTAGTTTTTAAAGGCTAATATTTATCCGCTGCTAGTTAACAAGACTAAATATAAGTCAGCATTGACTTATATTCAGTTGAGCTAACTGAACTCCGCACAAGTTAAGGGACAGGAACAAAACTGAACTGAAGATCAGTTTGAGTTTCAGAGAAACTCAGTTCCTAGAGCTTTTCCAGCTCAGGATTAGTTTTTGGTGACAAGTTTATTCACCCCCCCTCTAAACTTGTGTTAGCCTTTCCAAGGGACCAACAATCTCCAAACACATTCAAAATCAATGGGATGATTAAGAAGAAACCAATCATAATTTTGATTGATAGTGGTGTTTCTCATTCCTTTTTGGACTACAAAATTGCCAAGGATGTAGGATGCAATATTCAACCAAGTCATCCTATGGTGATTACAGTGGCCAATGGGGATACATTAACTAGTGAGCACAAGTGTCCCACACTCACTTGGACTATGCAGGGGATAGAATTTCAGCATGACATAAGGTTGATCAGACTGAGGGGTTGTGACATGGTGCTAGGAGTGGATTGGATGGGAAAGTTCAGTCCAGTGACCTTCAATTTTAACAATATGAATCTAACCTTTGTCAAGGATGAAGCCCAGATTACACTGTACGGATCCCCAGAAGAAGGTCAACTAAGAATGATCAGTTGTAAAAAGCTCATCTCCAGTATCAAGAAGGGCACTTATGGTTTGATTGGATGCCTTAGCATGATACAAGGCCAAACATTTGTTGTAGAAGATATACCAGATGAGTTGATACCATTGCTAGAAGAATACAAGGATGTGTTTGCCACCCCAACTGGCCTACCACCTAAAAGAGGTTATGAGCATGCTATTGAGCTTAAGGATGGAGCCAACCCTATGAAACTCAGACCCTATAGATATTCCCACCAGTAGAAGAATGACATCGAACTACCGATGGATGAAATGCTGCAACAAGGGATAGTGAGACACAACCACAACCCTTTTTCTTCATCAATGCTACTAGTTAAAAAGAAAGATGGAACTTAGAGGGGTTGTGTAGATTATAGGAGGCTAAATGACCTTACCATTAAGGAAAGCTACCCCATACCTCTTATTGATGATCTACTGGATGAACTGGGGAGGCTAGGGTATTCTCCAAGATTGACCTAAGATCAGGCTTCCACCGGATCCTGATGCAAGAAAAAGATGTGCATAAGACTGCTTTTGCCACACATCAAGGGCAATTTGAATTCCTGGTCATGCCCTTTGGTCTTACAAATGCCCTAGCTACATTTCAAAGAAACATGAATGAGCTGCTAAGGCCTTTCCTTAGAAAATTTGTGTTGGTCTTCTTTGATTATATACTCATTTATAGTGCTACAATGGAGGATCATGTGAAGCATTTGAGGGCTATTTTAGGGGTTCTGAGGCAGAACCATTTCTATGCTAAGAGGTCAAAATGCTCTTTTGGGCAATGCAGAGTGGAATATTGGGGGCACATAATCAAGGGTGGACAAGTGTTTGATGATCCCTCTAAGGTTGAAGCAATGCAGAATTGGCCCATCCCAAAAGACATCACAGAATTGAGAGGATTTTTGGGTTTGATTGGGTTCTACAGAAGGTTTGTGCCATCCTATGGGATTCTTGCTAGGTCCTTAAATGACATGCTAAAGAAGGAGAGGTTTATATGGACTGATGAATCCAGAAAAGCATTTGACCAGTTGAAAGCAGCCATGAGCCAATCTCCAGTGCTAGCTTTACCCAATTTTGAGTCCACCTTTTGTATAAAACCGATGCTTGTGGGAAGGGTTTGGGTGCAATGCTGCAACAGAATCGAAGACCTGTAGCTTATGTTAGCAGATCATTTAACTCAAAGGAGTTGGGGCTATCTATATATGAAAAGGAACTGTTGGCGGTCCTGATGGCTGTCACCAAATGGAGGCAATATATTCAGGGCGGGCTTTTTGTGCTAAAAAATGACCAACAAAGCCTTAAATTCTTGTTGGACCAGAGAGCCAACACTACACTGCAACAAAAAGGGGTTACCAAGCTACTGGGACTGGATTTCACTATAGAATACAAGAAGGGGAGTGAGAACATTGTAGCAGATGCCTTGTCAAGACAGAATCATGAACCAGGCCAACTCTCACTCATCAGTTCAGCTTCACCATCATGGATACAGGAAGTTACCTCCAGTTACAAAGGTGATGAGGTAATTGAGAAGAAATTCAGAGAAATATTACTTGCCACCACCCCAGATCCCTGTTTCTCTTTGCACCAGGGTCTATTGAAGTATAAAGGAAGGATCTATGTTGGTTCATCCACTGGTTTGAGGCATAAACTGATAGAACAGCTACACTCAAGCCCTATGGGGGTCATTCTGGGGTGAGAGCCTGCTATAGTAGGATCAAGAGGTTGTTTTATTGGCCTAAACTGAAGAAGGATGTACAGGCACACATTCAGAAGTGCACCACTTGCCAGTAGTGTAAATCTTTGCATGATAAACCATAGGGGTTGCTGCTGTTGGATGTAATATCGCCGGACGGATCTAGATCAGCCCGATTACGCAACAGAATAAACAAGAGGATCACTATCATATAAAATTAAACTACATAATTTAATATCTACCTATAAGAAGGTGAGATCTACTTACCAATCAAAAGCGAGATCCAAGAGATTGGTGAAGTCGAGATCCAATTTGAGATGCCACGATCTTCCGATGTATGTCTCCAAGCAACAACCGGTGGATGTTGATCCTTGATGCTTGACCTCCTTGATATACTACCCGGAAAATCCCGAAGATTTTCCCAACTCTAAACCCTAGCTATTAGGCGAAAATTCTAAGCCAATACTATGTGTATGATGCATGTATTGTGTTCATATAAAAGGCTTAGGAGAACTCTCTTCATATAGGCGAGAAATCATTGTCCTCCAAGAATTTAATAATTAATACAAAATCAATTATTCCATAAAAGATATACCTAGAATAATCTAGAATAAATCTAGAATATTTAAGGATCAATCTAATATATTTTCCTTAATTAATTATTTAACAAATAAACAATTAATCACATGTTTTATAATTATCAAGAAAACTAATTCCTTAATAATTACCAAGACAAAAACACGCCAACCCTAGTCAAATAAGGCTAGCACACGACTTTTACACTATTGGGGCGAGTCCACGAAAATTGTCTTTTCCATGTATTTTATTATTTAGTCCAATAAATAATAAATCGCACATCAATTGAATAGTCCATCTACTTAATTATTATTGAGGCTCAACGTCTAGAAACATATGCATGTTAGGAGCCACATCGGGAACCATGGACCTATAACCAGTAGCTACAATAAATTAAATAAAATTATTCATCGAACAAAATAATTCTTATTCAATCTATTAATTCCGGGATTACGCCACCATAAACCCGAAACTGAACTCTATCGATTATAGATATATACTTACACTCTAATCACTGAGTCGATAAACATCCATTGATATAATCATTACATACGGATAAATCCTCCATAGACTGTTCGTTTTGATTCGGGATATTTCCGTAAACCCTTCTCAAAACATCTTATCCTTATTTACCATTACCCCCCAGTGATCAATTAGTTCATAACTAATATAATATGAACTGGGCCCATCGATCAGTTTCTAGGATTAACAAATAAGGGAACTGTCTGTCTACTTCCCGTGGGAAGGAATGGATTCCATATCTGTGAAGTCAGAGACTACTCACTCATTCCAGAATAGAGCCAACGAGAAGTGTTCAAATCACATGTATCCAAGTGATCTTAACTAACACATCAAACCCTACTTTGAAGCAAGCAGTAGACTGTGATCACATCAGGATTGAGATTAATCCATATATGATCATCTTGTGATTTGATAAGATTTCTCGATCATGGAATTATATCGAGAATTCAATTCAAATCGGTCCAGTCCTATATGATAGACATCATATATAAATGCCCCACTAGGTACCCTATACCGATGGTCCGGATAAGACGGTCACACCGTTAAGTGTTCTAGGCGCATTATTGGTACATTAATCATGAGACCCATACTCTGATTAAATTCACCACGGACTAACTAGTTTTAAGCATATCATCACTAACTCAATCTTCGTGTGTATGTCATACACTGAGTTATGTGATTACATACCGATATACTTAGGGTTTTCAGCAGTGTATAATATAAGCATAATGCAAATAATAAAATGAATATATAATTCTGTCATTTATTTAAATAAAACAATTACATAATTGTCTTTCGGGCACTACACCTAACAGCTGCAACCCTACGTATTCCTGAGAGGGCTTGGTCACAACTTAGTATGGATTTCATTGAAGGCTTTCCTACATCAGAGGGCAAGAATGTTATCTTTGTGGTGGTTGACAGACTTACCAAGTTTGCCCACTTTCTGGCCTTGGACAAGGGGTACACAGTAGAAAGTGTAGCAGTAGTGTTCTTTTCTGAAGTCTACAGACTACATGGCCTTCCTGACGGTATAGTCAGTGTAGAGACAAGGTTTTTACATCAGAATTTTGGGGACAATTGATGAAGTTGGCAGGAGTGAAGCTGTCCTATAGCACTGCTTATCATCCCCAAACTGATGGCCAGACAGAGAGAGTAAACCAGTGCATAGAAATGTATCTCGGTGTATGACATTCCAGAGGCCTAGGAAATAGAAGAAATGGCTGCCCCTAGCAGGATATTGGTACAATACCAATTACCACACAACACTCAATCTTACACCATTTGAAGCTCTATATGGTTATGCTCCCACTACCTTGCCCATTGGGAGTTTTGCTGAAGGACATATTACAAATATGGAAGACTTTGTGAGGCAGAAGCAGTTCATTTTGCAAGACCTCAAGCATCAGTTGGAAGAAGCTCAATCCGAATGAAATTCTACTCTGATTTACGTAGGAAGGACAAGGAATTCTCAGTTGGAGACTTTGTGTTCCTAAAACTTCAACCCTACAGACAGAATTATGTGGCATTGAGAAGACATCTAAAACTCTCTGCCAAGTATTTTGGTCCCTATAAGATCATTGAGCGAATTAATGAAGTAGCCTACATATTGCAGCTCCCCCCTGAATCCAAAATCCATATTGTATTCCATGTTTCAATGCTGAAACAATACATTGGGGCTGAGATACAACCGTCCAACAATCTGCCAGTCACTAACCAACAAGGAGAAGTGATGGTATACCCTGAGAAAGTGCTGGAGATCAGGTCAGAGAAGAGGTTTAACAGAGCTGTGGTACAGTGAAAGATCAAATGGCTGAATTTGGATGAAGCACAATCTACTTAGGAGGATGCAGACTTTATCCTGGCCCAATTTCCTGAATTTTCCCTTCCTTGAGGACAAGCAAGGTCTTTTAGGGGAGGGTGATGTTAGGAACCTGTTGTGTAGGATCTATGATGTGTATTTTGTGGTGTATTAGTGTGTGTTTTTCCTTGACCTGTGTTGAGCCAGCAGGTATAAAGGCTGGGTTGTGTTGTAATCATAGCTCATCTTGGGTATCAATAAAGTCTCTATTTTCCTTTCTCCCCAAGTTTCCTCTCCTCAATCCCCGAATTCCTCTCCTCTTTCCCCAATTTCCCCATTCCAAACCCTAGTTAAGCTAGGAGCTTAACAAAAATACATTTATAAAGATTGTGTGTAAGATCAATTAATGGTTCGCGACTCCACTAATAGACTTAAGTTCAAATTTCAGGACACAACAATTCAAAATATTCAATTTTTAAGCTCTACCCATATCTAGATCATTGTTTAGGTATCAATTTTATAATTCCATCACATAATCTAGCTATAATAAATTTAGGTACTCATAATGAAATCAAGAACTCAAGAAACCATAAATAAATTGGTAAACGACATGATAAAAAGCTAAATAAAATTACCACAAAAGGGTTGAAGCGATCCACACTTGGTTTGTCAATCCGTTGTGTTGAAATCGTAAAATAAAATAAATAAACTGCTGATGTTCTTAGAGAAGAATTGCAAAAAAAATATCCTAAATCTATTTCTAAGGGGAAGAGAAAAAGTGGCTACAGAAAAATAAAAGTCTTATATGAAATCCGTGTGTTCAAATTTGACCTATGTGACTTTTTTATAATTCAATAGCCGACCTAATTCACCGTAAAATAAAAGTCATTCTTTTTCTTTCTTTATTTTTTTGTTTAATTGAATGAGGCTTGGGCCTCAAGAAGTGCCAGACCACGCCTGCCATGCCGTTGGATTGTAATTTATGGCCAATAAGATGCGCAGGCTTCAATTTAACCATCATGAGCTTGATTTAATTTTTATTTATTTATAAAAAGATTTAATAAATTATAACTTTAATCTCGCACCATTTTCGTTTCCGAACTCCGTTTTAGTCGATTTTCATCACGTTGTGCTTATTGTCACGCCTTCTATCACGGTATATCTGTAACAAAATAAACCACATATCCAAGCGTGACAAATGCCAATAAAACACACACAAATCATCCAAAAATGTCGAGGTTTTCGACGTATATGTCTTTCATCTCGTGATTTAAACCATGGTGAAAAATGCCTATAAAAACCACTTATCTACTCCAATCCACATCGAATAGGCCATAAATAGGGGATAAAATGCACACGAAATTATAGCAAAGTTGACTCTCATCATTTCCTTTCAATAATACCATTTTGCTCAGGTGTACTTACACAGGATGTCTGATGTATGATACCATGCTGAGCATAAAAGTCAGTGAGTTGAAATTCTGCACCATTGTGAGATCTAATTATTTTAATAATCTTATGAAACTAGTAGAAACAAATTTAACAAATGATTTAAGAAGGTCAGAGGCTTCAGATTTGTGTCTCATAAGAAAAACTCAAGTAAATCTAGAAAAATCATCTACAACAGTAAGAAAATATTGTTGTCCATTTACAGTATGATGTCTCGAAAGGACCCCAAATATCCTTATAAACAAGGTCAAAAACAGCATTTACAGCAGTAGTACCTAAAGGAAAAAAAAATTTCTTCAGTTTAGCCATTGGGCAGACATAACAAAGATCATGATTACAAAATTTGATACCAATAAACTATGAACTAATGACTTGCAGTCTTTTATCTGGCAAGTGCCCAAGTCTGTAGTGCCATAAAAATGCATCATCTAATCTATCAGATAAGGTGTGATTTCTACAGCATTGGTAACAGAAAGTCTTATTGGTTGATCCATGACATAAAGTCTTATGTGTAACTTGTTAGCAGAAAAGACGGCTGCACCTTTTGTATGATTAATAAAAGAAGGATAGGATAAAAGGTTATACTTAAAACTAGGGATGCAAAACACATCATGTAGAACCAATTGAGGGTTCACCCTTACTTGTCCTATATGAGTGACAGAGACATTATTTCCATTAGGCAGTCCCATTTTTATACTAGATGAAGGTTTGGGATTGCTTAATAGATATAATGATCCTACAATGTGAACCGTGGCACAAGAGTCCAAGATCCATTGTATTGTCATACTAAATTTAGATCACATGTTCTTGTAGCAGGTGAGTAGTGTGTGACAATATCAGCAGGTTGACCAACATCAAATCCTGCATGTCTAGGAGGATCATTCAGCAGATCATCAAAAGTGTCATGTTGATGTGCAGTAAGATTAGAAACCCCGGTCCAGCAGAGCTTGGTCCAGTAGACCTACTTGGTGCGTGATCTTCTTCTGCAGATTGTTCCTCTTATACTATATTGGCTTTTTTGACTAGAAACTAGGAGGAAAGCCATGCTTCTTGTAGCAAGTCTCCTCAGTATGACCGTTGAATCCACAAAAACTACATTGCATCTTCGTGGGATATTTAGGTTTGGATTTGCAGCAGAGTTAGGTCTGCCGACTATCTATTTTGCCCCTGTCTATTTTTCTGAGACAAAAGAACCATAGATTCTTGATTTTTGGCCCTATTAGCTACATATAACTTTTGTCTTTCAAATTTAATGGTCATTGCAAAGGCATCATGGATTTCTAGAAAAGGTACCATCAACATTGCTTGGGATACCATTGGCTCAAACTCATCTCTCAAAACTTTTAGGAATTTTATGACATGTTCAGCCTCTATATGGTTAGTGTGCTAATTGCATTGCAATGACATTGAGGATCACAAGAACAAACTGATACAAGTCTGATAGTTTTGATTTCTTCCCAGAGAACCATCAACTTTGTGAAATATTGATTGACAGAATCATTACCTTGTTTCAGCAGATGCATCTCTTCAAGAAGATCTGAAAGCCTCAAGGCATCAACATTGGAAAATCTAGCTGCAAGATTTTTCCAAACTGCATGTGCACTCTTGAAGATCAGACTTTGAGCAATGGTGTTCTCTACAGAATTCAAGATTGTATCCCATTGCCTCAATGCATGGAAATATGTTGAATCTGCTTCTGGCCTTTTGATTGTGCCGTCTACGAAGCCAATTTTATTCTTGGTAATTAACATCACCTCCATAGACATTTTCCATGGATTGTAGTTGTTACAACCAGAGACGGATTCTCATTAGGATGAACATAAAATGGACTGGAGGGACTTATTTCTTGTTTCTTAGCTGCAATGCCTATCAAGAATTCCAGAATTGATCACAAATCAACAATGAAAGTGAAATAAGAGAAAAACCGATCAAGAAATGATCAAAAAACTCAGGAAAGTGATGACAATTTACTCTCAATAAACTGAAATCTCTGAAAAGATGAAGAACACACTCATGATTCTTTAAATATTGGAGAGAAAACACAGGAAAGCATTCAGAAATTCTCAAATTTCTGCTCTGACACCATGATGAAGTTTATAGAATTATAAACTGAAAAATAAAATGCGGAATTATTATTGATCAAATAAAAGTTACAAGTTAAGTTTACAATGTAGCTGACCATGAGGTATTTATAACTTCATACACCTCATGAATCAGTTAGAAGTTAGTTACAAATGGTTACTACATACTATAACTGAATAACCGTTTTCTAGATTACATCATACTGAATTGATCAGCAGGCTGCTGTCCTCATACTGCTAGTAGTTCAACTGGCTAATGTCCTTATACTGTTAGCAGGGTGCTGACGTGGCCTTTTCTAGTGCTATTCCAGTCCTTAACCGGCAGTGTACCGGGTCAAATTGTAGTGCTAGTGTGGTGAGTCAGGTGTCGAATCCTCAGAGAAGCGTGTGGTAATTCAAAGTGTGGTTAAACACCAAGAAGCATTATTAACTCAATCTAAGTCGCAATTTTTCTTTTTCCTTTTTAGTAACCGTAAAACGAGTAAATAAATGATATAAACTAAACGATATATATATAGATACATAAATATATATATATATAAATATATAAAAATACATATATATATATATATATATATATATATATATATATATATATATATATATATATATATATATATATATATATATATATATAGGTACCAATACAATATATAGGATATAAATACTAGTAATATTATTAGAAACTAGCCAAGAATATGTCAACCGAATCGGTATCTCTTTTTAGTAGAAATAGATGTGCTTGATCTATCCTTATTTTAAGGTTATTCAATTATATATGAACCGGTGTACTCCTAAGCTAGACAACTCCTTCTCACACGAGCGTATGAAATTGTCATATGCCAAAAGTCCTAAGTCTAATGTCATCCTCAAGCTCGGGAACTCCGTTTTGTCATACGGCCGGTATTTTGAGTATTGCTCAATTAAACAGGTGATCTTAACGTAATAATATCTCGAGTCAATTTTCAATAAGATTTGTTTTTCTAGGACAAATCTGCCCCCGGGTAGAAAATAGGATTCCGTTTGTCAGACGGCCATTTTTACCCTCCGGTCATTCTATTCATGATCGCGTATCCTAACTTCTCTGGTCAGTTCATCATTAGGTTACGATTCTTGTTAAATCGAGTAGCTAATTCAATTTTAACTTTTCATTAAGCTCAAATAGAAAGAGATTCATTATAATCGATTTTAATTCAATTTTAACATAGTCATCATCTATTTCCCTAAAACGATAAAACTAATTCAATTTCATATCTTGGCTAGATATAGAGTTAGCCTAATATCATTATAACTAATATATAGATACTAATAACAACAAACAAACATAAATACATTAAAAAGTTACCAGATTACAATTGTAGCGTCAGAGCCGTATTCTCCGGAAATAACAACTACTTTAGCAACAACGAGCCTTGATAATCCTTCTAAGTATTACAACGATACTTATACTACATTATTATTTCGGCAGAGTGCCGTTTACGGTATTTACAGAACTAGAAACTAACTAAAGATAAGATATATATATATATATATAGAAGTGATATATATATTGGTACACTTCCTACAGCATGCAACTGAGGAGTATTTATAGACTGGAGTACAAGGCCGGCGCGGGCCGGTCATGCACCGGTGCGGGCCGGTGCTACAGTGGAGATTCCTTGGTGTCAGTGCCCATGTGCTGGTGGCAGGGAGATTCCGGCTCGGGCCGGGTTTTTTCGGTTCGGGCCGGACTTTGAAAAATATCTTTCTTCGGTTTTCTACTGTTTCGATTTTAATTCTTCAGTTTTCCATCATACGTACCCTGAAACAGTCAAAAACACGAGCCACAGTAATTCTGACCACAAAAACTATAAGTTTTACTAAAATTATAACGATAATATCTATTTATAATGATTTAGAGTTTTATGTGTTTTTAGATATATTTTTATAGAATTTATATGATATTATCGTAAATACGATATAAAAAGTCATATAATATGGTTATATTTTTATCACACATCAACTACTCCCCACTTAGCTTTTGATCGTCCTCGAGCAAAATAAGCGATAATATATAAAATGTTATAATGCAAATAATACAGTTTTTCTAGACTAAATTTCTAACTTAGTAACGTATGCTGTCAACATTATAATTATATTAATTTTATCTATCTAAGATTATTAAAAAAAATAAAAAGTGTGTATAACTTAATAAATTAGTTATAAAATATTATCTAAATGAAATTCTACATGAATTACTTAATAAATATAAAATAAAATACTTATAATAACTTTGTAATCGCCACTATATGAAATTTCGGAATCAAGGACTAAGTCAAGTAGTTGGCAAAATGGCTTATAACGTTCAGGCTCAGGGTGTTTGGGTAATCGAAAGGATAATAAAGGAAAATCAGAAGAAATAGAAGCAAGTCGTACGTACTTACACCTTCAACTTTTGATCAAAAATACCTTGATCAGTAACTTCCTGACACTGTTTTTCAAAATTTAATTCTACTAACCATATTTTTTCTTTTTTTCTTTTTTTTATTTTTTTTAACTAACATATCCAACTCATTGCCAGAATCGACTATCTTTCAAGCGTTATGAGGTGAGAACGAATACATCAGCACCTAAATTAATATTCCAACTTTTTCTTTTTCTAGAGAATAACAATATTTGATAAAAAATTGTCTTCCGAATAATATTTATTCCAATCTCAGCATATACCACTATTGATTTTCGATGTCTTCACCGCTATCCATAAGCACATACTAAACTTGCGGGATTTCAAGGAAATGTAGACCATTTTAAGTTAAGGGCCGGTTTTATCTAGTTAATCATAATGACTAATTTCGAGTGAGGTCTTGATCACTCTATAAGGCTGAGGTGGGGACAAAAATTGGAAATTACGTTCGGGTAGGCTAATTTGGCCATAGTTAGTCAAAGTAATGCCAAAAATCTCATCATTCCTAATCCGATTCCAAATTCATACTTGTCTTGAAAAGAAAATCATTCTAAAATTTCATTTATAATTATAAGTAACTTTTGTCTAATTTCATAAAAAAAATAATATTTCATACTATTTATCTAGGTATACATACTTAAAATCTTGATAAAAATCTAAAATAGATATAAATAATATAGAAATAATATATCAAGATTACTTTACTTAATTAAAAATTTATTTTATCCAACTATATTATCCATATTATAATAATTATATATTATTTCATTTATTTCTTTAAGAATAATTAAACTAAGTGCATCAGTAATTGATATATTAAATTCATTTTATTTACTAACCAATCTCTACTCCCCACTTACGAATTGGCATCGTCTCGATATGTAATGAGTAGTAAAAAGTTGGTTTAGAAAATAAAATAAATTTTTATAACGGTTGAATATTTTATGTGTCATATAGACGAGCGTTTATGGCATAATAGAAAAACATTAAAAACAGACAAATATATTACAATATTAAAAAGTACAAATTAACTACTAAAATACTACTAAAAAAAACTGAAACTAAGTTAATTTATTTTTTCTTTAAACTAACTTATTCTTACTTACCTTTACTTAGTCATCATAAAACATCTAATCTTCTTCACTAGACGAACCTCCTGGTATACCGACTGGTAATATCCCAACCTGAGGAAGGCGAGCAGGAAAGATTTCATCTGTCGCTCTTTCTCGGACCCTAGCCAGCAGAGTACAAATGCGGGATATCAACCATATGCAAAAGGCATAGGCTGACGGTTTGGTTGCCTCCCAAAGGAAAAACTCACAGCAGCCTTTTGAATTAAGACTCCCGAGTCTATAACAGCTCCACAAGAGATGGCATATAACAACAACATTTCATCATCACTGATCTCTGAAAAATCAGCAGTAGGGTATACTCGGGAATTGATGAAATGTTTCCACGTTCTAAGATGGGGAAGTAAGGCAGTGGTGGAAATATCGTGATTATTATTGTACTGTAAGAATATGACTTGGTAAGATTCCTCCCGTTTGTTAATGAATCCAGCAGCAGTATCAAGTCTCCATTGATACTCAAAATGACTAGTCGGTGACGTTTGGACAGGTGGTATATGAAAGACGCTATTTATGACAATAGATGTGAAAGGAACAACAACACCTCTAACTGTAACAGCCTGTGTTTCTCCGACCGTGGTAGCTTCTGACAACATGGAATAAAATTCTCTAACCATCGTAACGTTAACACTTCCTCTTGGCATACGACAAAAACGTTCCCACCCATCACATTGCATCCGTATGAATGCCCAGTTATCTACTTTCCGAAAGTTTAAACCCTTTTCAATCAGCACCGGTGACTGATTGAAATTACTGATAAAATGATTTGGATTTGAGTTATTCATATAATTATAAGGTGTTGGGTGAAAAGTTGGATAATAATATTCGGGATTTGGAAGTACAGAATTTGGGGTATGAGGAGGAGAATAACTGTTAACTGACGAATGATCGGACATTTTATATGGTCTTTATAAGAAAACGAGAGGCTTTATGAACTGAATTGGCAATTTGAAGATTGAGGCATCTGTTTCCTTATATAGAAATGATAGAAACAGATAGGAAACAACCTGAAGAAGGTCGGTAGTACACCAGACCGGCGCGGGCCGGGTCAGTACCGGCGCACGCCGGTACTATAGTGCCCGATCACAGATTTTTGCATTTCAGGATGTTCTATCAGGTTCAATCAGTGTATATGTATGCATTTTTATCTAAAACAGGGGTGAAAAGTTCTAATAATATAGAAACAACGGAAAAAACGTAAAACTGCGAAGTGTACTAACCACAGAGTACATCAAACAGTCTAAAACAAAAAAAATCAAACCATAGTATATCGTCATACATCATAACATAGGAAAAGTTTACTTAAACTACTCATCTTCATCATAATCCTCATCTTCGTCATAAGATGAGTCGAAATGAGCTGAAAATGATCCAAACATACTAGAAGTAAAGTCGGCCCCTAGAGGCGAGTCGTACTTGAAATCATAGTTGAACTTGTTGTGGATCTGTTGAAGTGGATGCTTGAAATGTAGCCTCGAGTGCGCTAGTTGTCATCGTCACCGAACCTTCCAATCCAAACGAGCCGAGATCTGCTGTCACATTTGCCACTGAAGTTACTCCTCACATGCCCATGGATGCATCAAATGACCCTGTAAACATACCACCCTGTCCTACAGATGACGGCATTTAGTCCTGGAATAAAACTGGTGGTGGAATAGGTGGAATCCAATCTGGCATAGTGTATGGGTCAGGCTGACTCTGAGGGTAACGAGCAGAAATTTCTGCATATCTGGGATCTATCTCACTGATGAAAGATCTGTGGCCTCTTTGGCCAATCCTAAGATCCTCAGCCCACTTCATATTCTGTTCACAAGCTAAAGCTATATTAGCATCAGTTCTAACCTGAGCCTGAACCATATGCTGAAACATAGCCTCGATCTGGCTATTATGGCTCTGAAGTGGCTGCGGCTGGTGTGATTTCCTAGGAGCTCGAGATGCTGGAGTATGAATAGGAGATGGAGGTGGTGGTTGTTGTTGTTGCTGGCGATTTGGGTTATTGTAATCGATTCTACCAGCAGGCAAGGCAGTTAGTTTTTGACCGATAAGTGGAGCACAAGGTGACATAATCCTATCTGAGGGTAATTTTGGTACTTCATGAAGATCACACAAGGCAGATATAAGATTAGGGAACGGCAAACGTCCTCCTCGAGTTTTATTCTTAACAAAATCACATGCCTTGGTAAAGATTAGCTTCCCTAGATTTATTGGAATGTCATGAACCATGGCCCAGGCTAAAACAACATCTTCACGACCATAAGCACAAAGATGAGCCGAAGGATTAACATTATATCCTATAAATTGCTTGATAGCCCTTATGTCCCTTATACAACGTCCATAAGGAAACCTATTATCCTTCCATACTGCTGTGGAATCAAAGGCAGCCTGAGCTTCATATGATTTAGCTTTGTAGTCTACCAGGTAGGTCTAAATTCCAAACAGTATGATAATCATCATCCTCAAGTATCTCAGGTAAACCATAAATAGTATTAATCATGACAGGATTGAAGGTGACATTAACCGTCCTAAGAGGGATATTCTCTAGTTCTTCAAGAGTAGCCCTATCATAAGTAGACAAAACAGAATAGAACTCGGCTACCATTGTGACATTTATGTTACCAGTGCGTTCCATAGCAATTTCCATCCATTCCCTTTCTTGAAAGATTTTTTTCACTTCTTCTCCTAGACAGTCAAAATCAATACCACGTTCTAAAGTAACCCCGCACTTACTAAAAAAATCCATCATAGGCATTCTTAGCTTCATCACAAGCGGTTTTCTCAAAAGAAACGGCTTCTTCGAGTTCGTTTAAAGGCCGCGGTTCATGAACCGGTACTACTACAGGGTTATCTGGCTTTCTTTTCTTAGAGGTTCTCCTAGATGATGAGGCCATCTACGATAATGGTATGACAAAATAACAACAAAAACAACAACAAACAACAAACACAAATAAGTACTTAGACCAAAATTTCAAAAAATTAAAATAAAAAGAAACTAAAAGCTTGATAAAAATTGAAATGATTGATATATATATATATATATATATATATATATATATATATATATTGTTACCGTACGAGCTAGAAAGCGTAGATAGTTGCCGGAATAGGTGGTGGCCGCCGCCGAAATGTGTTGAAAAAAGAGAGAGCTTTGCTTGCAAAATCTATCCTTTTATGTAATGGTGATGAATTTATGTAGTGGAATGTAAGAGAAGATGATTAATTAAGTAGTTTGGGATAGAAAATTTGGTGAAAAGTGATGAAAATTTTTGAAGAGGGGAAAAGGGGTGGGGCGGCTTTTTGGGTTGAAGAAATGAAGAAGATGAAGATGATGGAATTGTGATGTTCTTTTAGGTTATAAAGCTAACGAATCGAACCGAATTCTCATCGACTCGAATCGTTAGTAATTACTCGATTCTTTTTTTTTTGTGTAATAATTTAAATTATATCATAGAAATATTTTTATAAAAGTCATAAATTTATTTTATGATAAAATAAATTATTACAATTTTTTATAAAAGCTTAAAAAAATATTTTTGGTATGATAATCCGTAATTATATCATATACATCATATATATGATATAAAAATAAGTTTATCATAAATTTTTTATGAAATCTTAAAATTATATATAAAGAAACATAAACTTAATCTAATTCTACTCCCATCATTCTTAAATCTTCAAGATTTCTATAATAACGGTCCATTAACCTAATTCCTAAAAATGATGCGTTTGAATTCTCTCTTTGTTGTCCATCGGGATTTTCGGATAACCACCTAGTCGTTCCCATCTTAATTACATTCAAACATTCATCCTGGGATTTGGTTGTGCTGTCTCCACATTTTCCATTATGTTCACTTTTTCCACAGATTCTACATCTCTTTAGAAATCTTGCCCTTCTCTTTATAGCACTTCTCGATTTTTCATTACAAAGATCTCTTTCTCTGATTTCGCTTATCAGCTCCTTGTTCAAGTTAAAAACTAAGGCTTCTATTCTAAAGGCAACATCTTTATCTAAACCTAGTTTTAAAAGTAAAATAAAAACTTCTATTCTATCTATGAAAGGCATTCCAATTCTTTAACGTCTATCCGGTAAAAGACGAAACTAATTAAATTGCATATTAAAAAGTGAATTAAAAAGATAGTACCCGTAATCGGCTGAGTTTAGAATTCCTGCTTCCTTAATCCGTTGGAGGGTCGTTAAGCAATAATATTTCTTCTGTTTGAGGTATCTCTTCAGTTTCCACGAATAATTTTACCCTGTGGCCATTAGCTATGAAAGTTGTTTTTCCATCAGTTAGTTCAACAGCTCCAGACTTATAGACTTTAGTTACGTCGTATGGACCTGTCCATCTAGATTTAAGTTTTCCTGGAAACAACTTTAAACGTGAATTGTATAAAAGTACTCGATCACCTACATGGAACTCACGATTATAGATTTTCTTATCATGGAAAGCTTTCGTGCGTTCCTTGTAGATTCGAGCATTTTCATAAGAATCGAGTCGAAACTCTTCCAGTTCTGTTAACTGAAGTAACCTATGATCACCAACAGCTTTAGGATCAAAATTTAGGAATTTAATAGCCCATAAAGCTCGGTGTTCTAATTCAACAGGGAGATGACAAGATTTACCAAAAACTAATTTATAAGGAGAACAACCAATTGGTGTTTTAAAGGCTCATTATGTATGCCCATAATGCATCATCTAGTCTTTACGCCGGTTCTACGATTTGAGTCCACTTTGTTTTCTCCACGATTCTTTTAATTTCTCTATTAGACACCTCTACCTGTCCACTAGTTTGCGGATGATAGGGTGTTCCTAGTTTATGAGTTACACCATACTTCTCAATTATCTTAGTAAATGGTCGGTTGCAAAAATGTGAACCTCTATCACTAATGATAGCCCTCGGAGTGCCATATCTTGTAAATATATTCTTTTAAGGAACCTTAGCACCACCTTGGTATCATTAGTGGGAAGAGCTTCAGCTTCTACCCATTTCGAGACATAATCAACCATTACAAGAATAAATCTTTTTCCAAATGATATAGGGAAAGGTCCCATGAAATCTATACCCCATACATCAAATAATTCACATTCTAAAATCGGTTGCATAGGTATTTCATGTTTTTTAGATATATTCCCCCACTTTTGACAAGATTTACAAGATTTTACATATTTATACGCATCTTTATATAGTAATTATAGGTGAGATAGTTAACGATATTCCCAAACCATGGTGAAATTTCTTTTGATGGTATTCTATCTTTTAATAATTGCATGGTTGAGGGAGTATCGATCCTAAAAAGTTGTTCATCTGGAAATGAATCTCGTATTTCATTTCCTCTTCCTTCATCATTTTCCATTCTACTTAGATGATCTTCTACTACATTTTCACTTCCTTTTTTATCCTTGATTTCTATATCAAATTCTTGAAGTAACAGAATCCATCTAAGAAGACGAGGTTTAGCATCTTTCTTAGTTAAAAGGTATTTCAAGGCTGAATGGTCTGTATAAATAATAACCTTAGATCCAACAATATACGATCTAAACTTATCTAAGGCAAAAATTACAGCCAACAGTTCTTTTTCCGTAGTTGCGTAATTAAGTTGAGTTGCGTTTAACGTGTGAGATGCATAGTAGATTGCCTTGAGTACTTTGTTATATCTTTGACCTAAGACAGCTCCTACAGCTAAATCACTTGCATCACACATAATTTCAAACGGTAAATCCCAGTCTGGTGATACCAGAACTGGTGCAGTAGTCAACTTCGCTTTTATGGTCTTAAATGCTTCCTTACATTTATCATCAAAATTAAATGGTACTTCTTTTTCAAGCAAATGACTTAGAGGCTTTGCTATCTTCGAAAAGTCTGCAATAAATCTTCTATAAAATCCAGCATGTCCAAGAAATCCTCTTAGAATTCTTAGATTCACTGGTGGAGGTAATTTTTCGATTACCTCGACTTTAGCTTTATCAACTTCGATACCTATTTCAGAGATTCTATGACCTAGAACAATTCCTTCTGATACCATTAAGTGACATTTTTCCCAGTTTAGTACTAAATTGGTATCTTCACAGCGTTGTAACACTCGTTCTAAATGCGATAAGCATTCATCGAAAGAATCTCCATAAACACTAAAGTCATCCATAAAGATCTCTAAGAATTTCTCGACCATGTCAGAAAATATTGCCATCATACATCTTTGAAATGTAGCTGGTGCATTACATAAACCAAATGGCATTCGCTTATAAGCAAAAGTTCCATACGGACAAGTGAAAGTAGTTTTTTCTCTATCTCCTGCTGCAATGAATATCTGTAAGTAGCCTGAATAACCATCTAGGAAACAGTAACATTTATGCCCACTTAATCGTTCCAACATCTGTACGATGAATGGAAGTGGATGATGATCTTTCTTAGTATGATCATTCAGTTTTCTAAAATCAATGCACATTCGATATCCGGTAATTTCCCTTGTCGGAATCCATTCATTTTTATCATTTTCCTTTACCGTGAAACCTCCTTTCTTTGGTAACACTTGAGTCGGACTCACCCATTCACTATCAGATATGGGAAAGATTATCCCTATTTCTAATAGCTTAATAACCTCTTTCTTAACAATGGTTTGTGTTGGGGAGATTTTGCATCATTAAAACAAAAGAAAATTTATAAAACCTATACTACCATGCAAAACTACCTCCTAACCGACCGAATACCGGGTAGTTGCTAGTAAAGTTGGATAAGTATGGGTATCGATCCTCAGGGAATTGGGATGTTGAATCTAATTTTATTAATCCTCTCAATTGTTACTCAAGAAAACAAATAAACGAAAGAACGAACAAATAACACATAGAACAAGTAAACTAAATCTAAGCTAAAACGAAATAAAACTAAACTAAACTAACGATACATGGGCTCAAACAATGTACAAACTAAGTGATCTCAATCTAGTTCATCTCGCTGACTTTAATTCAAATTGTGGTTTCACCTTGACACGAGATACAAATCCCTAATCTCTTAGTGAATCCGTATTCTCAAGCTCTGAAATCCTACTCTCGTAGTGAATTCAATTTATCAATCTCTCCTCTCTCGAATGTTGAGACCGATATTCAAACAAAACGAAGGTGTAGATTCAGGTTAACTCTCGTATTTTAGAACCTAACAACCTAGATAATTAACCAATTAATTTGTCACATAATTAATGATTAAAGATCCTATCTTTCTATGGTGATCTAGTTTACGCAACTCTCGTATGTTGTAAACATATCAATTAGTAAACATATCTCTCGATAAAGTTCACACATAGCATCATAATCAAAGAAAGATACAAAATCAATTAAAAATCATGAAAACGAATAAGGACTGAATAAATTAAATAAATAAACTCACGTAGTTTGGTACATGATTGAATCCATGAATCGAAAACGGAAGAAAAACGACATCCTAATCTAACCCGGATCACCCGAGCACAAGGCTCGGGTGACCGGCCTGATTGCCCTCGGAGCCGCCCTATTCTCTTTGTGAGAATTGCGGCCGAATGAATTGTGTAGAATTAGGGTTGATCATGCGGCTGTTTATATAGAGGTTTAGGTCGGCTGCTTAAGTCGGCTGGGTTGGACGCCCGTTTGATCACAATGGACGCTCGTCCAAGCTGGAGTGGACGGAGAGTGAACGCTCGTTTGAAAGGCGTCTGAACATCCTGTACCAAAATTAAGCTCCTGAACGCTGGTTTGAGAATGGACTCAAACTTCTAAAATTCATATCTTGAGTTGTAGACCTCCAAAAATTATGATCCGAATGTCATAAAAAAGCTCTCGGAAAACTCTACAACTTTCATTAAGGACTCTTCTTCAGAAAATGCCTTTTTGATTAGCCCGTCGTATTACGAGTCTTTTTTGGGATTTTCCCAAGCTTTATTTCATCTTCATCCTCTTGTATCTCTTTCTTTCCACTTTAATCTTCAATCAAACATCATTTAGACCTCTTCCATTCCACATTTGTGCACCTAAAAGATGACAAAACCGAGCAAAACGTAAAACCATACAAAATAGATAATAAAACCACGATATTTACTCGATTTTGCATTTTAACTATTCAAAACGTCATTTGCTCAATTAATCGATTATAAGCTCGAATTCTACGAAAAACATCCATATATGGGGAATATTGATATAAAATATATCCTTATAAAACACTACAAATTGACCCTTAACAACTCCCCCACACTTATCTTTTGCTCGTCCCGAGCAAAACAAAACAAAGTCAAGCTCGAGACAAATAAACATCCATACAAATATGAAGTATATTCAATAACTTAGAAGTTCACCCGTGTAGTGTGTGCATAGCCATAATAAACTTCCACTAAGTTCCACAATTTGAAAGTTATTCAAACCAAAACTAGCCCGGTTTCCCATCTAAGTTAGAAATATTCAAAAATTATAACGAGGCACTTTACAAAACATACATATCCCAAAAAGAAATAGTAGAGAATATCTAAAACATTTCGACGGACTCGAGAGGATAATCCCTACAACATATCCTTCGGTTTATACTTGGGTATAAGATTAACGATAACCAAGTCCTTACTTATTCATAATAATATATTTCAATATTTTCACTTTTTTCACACATTTCTAACACACATCGAATAAGCTTTTGCCCTCATAGCGAGAATAGGACATTTCAAGATAATCCCCTACCTTACTCCAATCATAAGGCGACTATAAACCGACCGTCGTGAGCTTTTGGTCATCATAGTGGAATAGGACATACGTGGTACACCCTACCTCACCCAAATCATAAACCGGCTTCCAACACACACAATTACAATTATGTTTACTTAGAGATTTCTGGCTGGCAGTGGAAAAGATTATTTTCTAGTAGCACAGACCACTGAGCATAACACCTCAAGTAAACAATTTATTACTATTGCAAAGACTTAATCACGTTTCACTTATCACATTCAAACATCTAGATATTCACAGTATGTCATACTTTAACCCTAGAATACAAACTACTAAACTTTCCAAGAATTGTACATAAGCAAAGAAACATGCTATAATCATCAAAAATTTCCAACTAAAATGGGGTAGGCTTTCAACATTTAGCTCATCATTTACTATGGCATGTGAAAAAGAGTGTCGGGTGAAACAACTAAAATTACTAAATATACAGAATATAGCAAAAATGATATAAACTCAAGCAAAGATATGCCTTTGTCTACTCGGGATATAACAAAAAATTTGAAAATTAAGCACTTTTCATAGAAATACTAAAAATATGAGCAAACGACTCATAGATACATATAAACCATCCTCTCCCCCACACTTAGATTGCAACTTGTCCTCAAGTTGTGCGAAATAATAAATTAGAGAACTTAGGCGATTGGATGCGGCAATTACGGAGGAACCAACAAGAACCGGATTGCTTGCATAGCTCGATGACGTGGAGCATCACAGGACAACTGAATACATCTTTAAAGTGCACAATAGCTATAGAAAGTATCCTGCAGACTTGATTAGTGCAAAAAGAGTCTACGGGGAAAAGATTAGACTTATACAAATAAAGCACATGGAAAAGAATTTATAGAGATATTCAAATTATGCTCACATAAAGATGGACACATATACATGAAAATATCACAAACTCGTAGGCTAGGTGCAACTATATGAAAATATACTACAATGCGACCTACATGATATGCAATAATAATAATGATGGCATATGGAAAACCAACAAGTAACCATCATGAAAAAAAAACGAGGTAGTATTACGGAAACCGACAGTTAACTACACTCAAGAAAAATAAAAGAAAAATAGAAAAACAATGCAACTAGATGATATGCAACTAAATGATATGCATCTAAGTGATATGCAAAAATAAAAGAAAATAAAAGAAAGAAAACTAGCCCACTCATTAGCAACACGACATGTATAAAATAAACGTCTACCAAATAATGACAGGTTACGATAAACGACAGTACTGTTCATTACATGCAGTGTAGACGAGCTTTAAGACTCGTCAAAGGTGATAGCATTATGGAAAACCAACAGTTAGCTATACTAAATAGATATAACTCATAAGGTTTCCATCGTAGCAACGGAAAACCGACAGTTACTACCCAAATGAGTTATAAAAATAACAAGGAAGCACATAAGTCTCAAAGCTCACAAGATTCATCACAGCGGTATGTAGCATACGGAAACCGACATTAGCTACTAATTAACACGAAGACCGAGTTATAGCATACGAGAACCGACGGTAACTATAACTTGCATAGATGAATCATGTATAAGGAATAAGATCATTTACTTAGCATGAATTCATAGATGGAAAGGTATAACATTCATATTCAGGACATCTATGTAAAAAAAAAAAAAAGGCCACAGAAGCTCGAATGTAAGCAATCCATACTAAATAAAAGCATTAGGAATGAGATCAAGAAAAAACCTGGACTACTGAACTGGCGTTCAGCATAACAGACGGGCGTTCACCTCAAAATACAGCTTCGGACGAGCGTTCAGAAAAACAAGCGCTCGTTTGACTTGAAAACCAACCGGACGGACGTTCGTAAAGCATAGACGCTCGTCCGGTCCTTTAAACCGAACGAGTCGAAAATATTTGAACGGACGAGCGTCCAATACTTTCAAACGCTCGTTTACCACGCAAAGAAGAATCGGACGGGCGTTCACTAACTTGAACGCTCGTCCATACAACGAATACACAAAGCAGAGAGCGGAGAAAACGCAGACAAACCCTAAAAACTTAAAACACATATTAACACGGATCACGGCGACCACTTTCAATTAAAGCACAAAGAGGTTAGATCGAAAAACACATAAACACATACTTCACGTTTAAACAAATCGAGTAAAAAACTTTTGCACATTCTTAACCTTATGGTCATCGAAACACGGCAAAATAAAAACTCTCGATTTAGTAAACGCTACTTTTATTAAAACGAAAAATAAACGTAACAAAATCGAGAAATAACAAGATCAGATTCAACATGACACCTATTCCCCGGCAACGGCGCCACTTTTGTTGGGAGGATTTTGCATCATAAAAACAAAAGAAAATTTATAAACCTATACTTAACATGCAAACTAACTCCTAACCGACCAAATACCGGGTAGTTGATAGCATAGTAGGGTAAGTACAGGGTCGATCCACAGGGAATTGGGATGTTGAATCTAATTTCACTAATCCTACCAATTGTTACTCAAAGAACGAATAAACAAAAGAAACGAAAGAACAAAACATAAAAACAGAAAAGAACAATCAAGATAAATCTAACCTAAGGACATGGGGTCAAACATTGAACAAGCCTAGTGATCTCAATTCTAGTTATCTCATGATTTTAATTCAGTTTGTGGTTTCACCCTTTCACGAGACACAAATCCCCAATCTCTTAGTGAACTCATCTCTCAAGCTATGAACTCCTACTTTCGTAGCGAATTCAATTATCTATCTCTCATCTTCCGAGTGTTGAGACTGATTTACCAAACAAAACGACGGGTGTATATTCAAGTTACTCTCGTATAATCGAATCTAACAACTTAGGAATCTAACCAATTAATTTGTCACATAATCAACGGCTAAAGATCCTATCTCTCTATGATGATCTAAGGTTTATGCAACTTCCGTATTATAAACATCAATAGAAAACAGATCTTTCAATCTATTCTCATGGCCTCATAAGCACAAAGAAAGATACAAAATAAATCAACAATCATGAAGAAAAACTGGAATTGAATTAATCAAAAAGAACTCACATAGTTTTGAACAAGGATTGATCCATGGAAACGAAAAGCAAACATCTAATCTACTCCTAATCTAACCTCGGTTCACCCGAGCACAAGGCTCGGGTGACCGGCCTTCAAACTCTCAAGATGCGGCTGCTGGCCTCTCTTTTGATGTGAAGAAATTTTTGAATGAATTTAGGGTTTGGGGCTGCTTTGTGCTTTTATAATAAAACTAAGTCGGTCGCTACGGTAACCTAAGTCGGTTTCGAAAAACGGCGGTGGACGCCCGTCTAACCAATCGGACGCCCGTCCGTAATGCTTGGACGGATATTGGACGCCAGTTCAGCCAACGTCTGAACTCTCTGTATGTGAATTAGCTCCCTGGACGCACGTTCGCTTTATCAGACGCCCGTTCGATATAAACGCTTCTCGGACGCTCGTCGGCCTCAGATGAACGCTTCGTCCATCTTGATGCAGAACGGATTTCTTGATAATTATCCTTTCTTTCCTCCATCTTTATCCTCTTGTAATATCTCTATCTCTTCATCAACACTTCAAATTCGACTTTAGACTCTTCCAAATCCTTTCCAAGTTAAAGATATGTATCTACACACATCGAAAAACATACCAAAACGTAACACGATTCCAAAACAACATAAAATCATCAAATAAAGCATATAAATCGATACGTTTTCATATTTAACTATTAAAAACACCATTTACTCAATATTTACATATACAGCTCAAAATCTATGAAAATCATACGAATGTAGGGGAAATTGATATAGAAAATATATATAAAAATCACTATAATTTAGCCCTTAACAGTTTGTAAATTTGGGTTGAGGCGGCGTTGTGGCTGAATACAAGGTTTAGCTCCTTCATTTAGAATGATCTTATGAACGCAAATCTCAGGGCTAATTCCTTGAATATCTGCCACTGTCCATCCAAATGCTTTCTTATGATTTCTTAACATTCTAAGTAATTGACTTTCCTGTTCATTAGTTAAGGTTGATGAAATAATAATCGGTAGCAGATTATCAGTTTCAAGAAAAGCATACTTCAGATTTGAAGGAAGTGGTTTCAACTCCAGATTCCTTGGTGGATCTTCTACTGAAGGTTTTAGAACTGGTCCTTCTAGTTCTAATTTCAAATATTGATGCCATGGGTGCTAAGAAAACAGTCCTTTATCAAGATAAAGGATTACTTCTCTCATTTCAGTATCATTTTCATCTTCTTTATAGATAGACAATGCTAGGCATTCTTCTAATCTATTTTCATAATCTAGCAATTGGTCATCACAGAATGTAGATATCTCATCTATAAAAGAACATGATTCTGGTGATTTGTATGGATGATTCATAGCTTTGAAGATATTGAAAGAAACTTCATCTTCATTAACTCTTAGTACTAGTTCACCTTTTTGAACATCGATTAATGTTCTTCCTGTAGCTAGAAATGGACGACCTAGAATAATTGGCGCTGAATATCCTCCTTCCATTTCTATTATTACAAAATCTACTGGGAAGTAAAATTTGTCTACTTTAACCAACACATCCTCGATAACTCCCTTAGGATGTTTAATCGATCTATATGCCATTTGCAGAGTCATTTCAGTATTTGCAAGCTCTCCTATGCCTAGTTTCCTATAATCCTCATAAGACATGAGATTTATACTTGCTCCAAGATCACATAGAACTCTCTTAAATAGAAATCCTCCAATCTCACATGGAATGGTAAAACTACCAGGATCTTTAAGTTTAGGAGGTAACTTATGTTGAAGTATTGCAGAGCATTCTTCATTAAGGCATATATTCTCATATTCTTCTAACCTTTTTTTGTTTGATAGGATATCTTTAAGAAACTTTCCATAGGTAGGCATGTTGATTAGGGCTTCGATAACAGGGATATTGACATGAATATGACGAAAAGTATCAAGGAAACGAGCATACTTCTTATCAGTTTTTATCTTTTTAATTTGATCTTTAGGTGGGTAAGGTAAAGATTCCAAATATATAACCTTTGGTTCTGAAGTTATACTCTCTTTTCCTTTTTCCTTAAATCTTTGAGAATCAACTGGTCGCCATGTTTCATTATCATATGATCTTTTCTTTGAAACATCCCCTGTATCAATTTTTCCTTTTTCGGTTATTGGCAAATCTTCCTTCTTTTCTTCAGCATTGTTTTCTCTAACATGTTCCTTAAATAAGGTTCTCAGGTTTTTATCCGTTGGATCCTTGACGGACGTTTTCTAGTGCTATACAATCCTTACCCGGCAGTGTACCGGGTCAAATTGTAGTGCTAGTGTGGTGAGTCAGGTGTCGAATCCTCAGGGAAGCGTGTGGTAATTCAAAGTGTGGCTAAACACCAAGAAGCTGTTATTAACTCAATCTAAGTCGCAATTTTTCTTTTTTTGTAATCGTAAAACAATAAATAAATGCATAAACTAAACAGATATATATAGATATAAATATATATAGGTACCAATACAATATATAGAATATAAATACTAGTAATATTATTAGAAACTAGCCAAGAATATGTCACTGAATCAGTATCTCTTTTTAGTAGAAATAGATGTGCTTGATCTTTCCTTATTTTAAGGTTATTCAATTATATATGAACCGGTGTACTCTAAGCTAGACAACTCCTTCTCACACGAGCGTATGAAATTGTCATATGCCAAAAGTCCTCTGTCTAATGTCATCCTCAAGCTCGGGAACTCCGTTTTGTCATACGGCCGGTATTTTGAGTATTGCTCAATTAAACATGTGATTTTTAACGTGATAATATCTTGAGTCAATTTTCAATAAGATTTGTTTTTCTAGGACAAATCGGCCCCCGGGTAGGAAAGAAGATTCCGTTTGTCGACAGCCAATTTTACCCTCCGGTCTTTCTATTCTTGATCGCGTATCCTAACTTCTCTGGTCAGTTCATCATTAGGTTACGATTCTTGTTAAATCGAGTAGCTAATTCAATTTTAACTTTTCATTAAGCTCAAATAGAAAGAGATTCACTATAATCGATTTTAATTCAATTTTAACATAGTCATCATCTATTTCCCTAAAAAGATAAAACTAATTCAATTTCATATCTTGGCTAGATATAGAGTTAGCCTAATATCATTATAACTAATATATAGATACTAATAACAACAAACAAACATAAATACATTAAAAAGTTACCAGGTTACAATTGTAGCGTCAGAGCCGTATTCTCCGGAAATAACAACTCCTTTAGCAACAACGAGCCTTGATAATCCTTCTAAGTATTACAACGATACTTATACTACATTATTATTTCGGCAGAGTGCCGTTTACGGTATTTACGAACTAGAAACTAACTAAAGATAAGATATATATATATATATATATATATATATATATATATATATATATATATTGGTACCCTTCCTACGGCCGCAACCGAGGAGTATTTATAGACTGGAGTACAAGGCCGGTGCGGGCCGGTCATGCACCGGAGCGGGCCGGTGCTACAGTGGAGATTCCTTGGTGTCAGTGCCCATGTGCTGGTGGCAGGGAGATTCCGGCTCGGGCCGGTTTTCTTGGTTCGGGCCGGACTTTGAAAAATATCTTTCTTCGGTTTTCTACTGTTTCGATTTTAATTCTTCAGTTTTCCATCATACGTACCCTGAAACAGTCAAAAACACGAGCCACGGTAATTCTGACCACAAAAACTATAAGTTTTACTAAAATTATAACGATAATATCTATTTATAACGATTTAGAGTTTTATGTGTTTTTAGATATATTTTTATAGAATTTATACGATATTATCGTAAATACGATATAAAAAGTCATATAATATGGTTATATTTTTATCATACATCAATCCTTCAGAATCCGAGGGACTTTAACCCATTCCTCCTTCTTACTTTCAGGTTCAATATTACTATTTTGTCTTAAGAAATCTTCAATAATTTCTTCTTCTTCATCAGTAAATTCAAGTTCACCTGAGGTTTCTTTATTCGTTTCAATTTTACCATCTAAATCATTCTCTACTTCATTATCTCCTGCGTTTTCTGTTCCAGTATTTCCACAGAGTTTTCTACTCCTCGTAATAACAGCATTTACCTCTCTCGGGTTTCTTTCGGTATTACTTGGTAATCCTCCTGGAGGTCTACTGTTTTTACGTTCTCCTTCTCTACTCAAATGATCTTCCATATTCCTTATTGATGCTTCTATAGTTCTCATTACGGTATCATGTCCACTCATGGATGTTTTCAACGTACTCATATCCTTAGTGACTGTACCTATAGAAGTGATCATAGTTTCTACATTTTGAGCTTGAGTAGATACTACACCCATCATGTTCTCCATTAATTTCTCCCATTTATCAACTCCTTTAGGTTGAGTTGAAATTTGGGTGAGTGGTATACTTTGAGTAGTATGTTGTGGATACGATCTAGGCAATGATTGTAGGTTCTGATTCGCGGTATCTCCTTGATAGACTTGATTACTATATGAATTCTTATACTGAACTGGATACGGTGGTTGGCCTTGCTTACTAGGGTTTTCAGACCAACGAAAAGTAGGGTGATCTCTTCTAATAGCATTAAACGAGTTTGAATACGCGTTGTTCAAATTCTTATGCTGTTGTAAAAAACTCACCTCCTCCCTTGAATATCCTTCTGGTTCTTCTTTCCCTAATGACACATTATCATGATTTGAGTATTCAGTGGGTATACTATTTTCTGAACTTAGATTTTTGTTAGATTGTAGGCCATCAAATTTCCTACTCAAATTCTCCAAGTGTGCTAGAACTTCTGTATTAGATGTACATTCTCCTGCAAATGCTACTTTTCTTGTGCTAGAACCGGTTTCCCACATTCTGTTATTTTTGGAAATCTTTTCAATAGCATCGTAAACTAATTGGGCTTCACTCATCATTAAAGAACCACCACATGCATGATCAACGTCTGCACGTGAGTCTTTCCTTAGTTTACGACAAAAAAGCTGAATTTGCATATCTAAGGAATAACCATGATCGGGACAGGCTCTTAATAGTTTCTTAAATCTTTCCCAAGCATTCCCAAGCGTTTCTTCAAATCCTTGTCTAAAATTAGCAATTTCGACCTTTAATTCCAAATTTCTACCAGGAGTAAAATACTGCTTTAAGAACTCGGTTTGAATCTCCTCCCAACTAGTCAATGAATGATGTGGGAGTGACATAAACCAATCTCGTGCTCTTCCTTTTAAAGAAAAAGGAAACATAGACATCCTCGTTAATTCACGATGAGCACCTTGACTCTTGGCTGTATTACACAATTCTTCGAAAAGATAGAGATGATGATGCGGATCTTCATCATCCTCTCCTAGAAATTGGGCTCTTGTGTCAATTAAACCAAAAAGATGATATTTAATTTCAAAATTATTTGCTCCTTCATAATGAATTGGATTATTAGTCTGTTTTCTCCTTACGGTTTGATCACAGATAGGTCTCGGGTTTGGTAGGTTAGGATTATTATGATTATTCTGGTTCCGATTCTGATTATTTCTATTATTAGGATTCTGGTTATTCTGGTTATTAGGGTTTTGTCCATGCCCTTGAGCATGTTCTAGCCCTTGTTCAGGTGTTTCATCACCGGTTTCGGCCATTCTCGTTTCTCGATTCGATGATGATTCGTCGGATTTCCGACTAGTATGACCACGTTTACTCTCTACTCTTAACTGCCTTTCGTAAGTATTTATGTCAGGCTTATAAGGGGTGAGTGGGGCCTTACCGCTTCTGGTCATCAACTATAGAAAATAGAAAATAACACGAAATTGATAGTAGTAAAAAAAAATTGGTAACTTACCTACAAGGTAAGTACCAACGAAAAATAAAAAAGAAATGTGACAAGAAGAGTGTTGACTTATCCTCGAGAATTTTGAGTTAATACAAGTAGTAACCATAGACACAATGAATTAGCGTCGTGCTTCCCCGGCAACGGTGCCAGAAAGCTGACGTGGCCTTTTCTAATGCTATTCCAGTCCTTAACCGGCAGTGTACCGGGTCAAATTGTAGTGCTAGTGTGGTGAGTCAGGTGTCGAATCCTCAGGGAAGCGTGTGGTAATTCAAAGTGTGGTTAAACACCAAGAAGCTGTTATTAACTCAATCTAAGTCGCAATTTTTCTTTTTCCTTTTTAGTAACCGTAAAACAGTAAATAAATGCACAAACTAAACGTATATATATAGATACATAAATATATATATATATAAATATATAAAAAATACACACACACACACACACACACACACACACACACACACACACACATATATATATATATATATATATATATATATATATATATATATATATATATATATATATATATATATACCATATACAATACAATATATAGGATATAAATACTAGTAATATTATTAGAAACTAGCCAAGAATATGTCACCGAATCGGTATCTCTTTTTAGTAGAAATAGATGTGCTTGATATATCCTTATTTTAAGGTTATTCAATTATATATGAACCGGTGTACTCCTAAGATAGACAACTCCTTTTCACACGAGCGTATGAAATTGTCATATGCCAAAAGTCCTCTGTCTAATGTCATCCTCAAGCTCGGGAACTCCGTTTTGTCATACGGCCGGTATTTTGAGTATTGCTCAATTAAACAGGTGATCTTAACGTAATAATATCTCGAGACAATTTTCAATAAGATTTGTTTTTCTAGGACAAATCTGCCCCCGGGTAGGAAATAGGATTCCGTTTGTCAGACGGTCATTTTTACCCTCCGGTCTTTCTATTCATGATCGCGTATCCTAATTTCTCTGGTCAGTTCATCATTAGGTTACGATTCTTGTTAAATCGAGTAGCTAATTCAATTTTAACTTTTCATTAAGCTCAAATAGAAAGAGATTCATTATAATCGATTTTAATTCAATTTTAACATAGTCATCATCTATTTCCCTAAAAAGATAAAACTAATTCAATTTCATATCTTGGCTAGATATAGAGTTAGCCTAATATCATTATAACTAATATATAGATACTAATAGCAACAAACAAACATAAATACATTAAAAAGTTACCAGATTACAATTGTAGTGTCAGAGCCGTATTCTCCGGAAATAACAACTCCTTTAGCAACAACGAGCTTTGATAATCCTTCTAAGTATTACAACGATACTTATACTACATTATTATTTCGGCAGATTGCCGTTTACGGTATTTACAGAACTAGAAACTAACTAAAGATAAGATATATATATATATATATATATAGAAGTGATATATATATTGGTACACTTCCTACAGCCTGCAACTGAGGAGTATTTATAGACTGGAGTACAAGGCCGGCGCGGGCCGGTCATGCACCGGCGCGGGCCGGTGCTACAGTGGAGATTCCTTGGTGTCAGTGCCCATGTGCTGGTGGCAGGGAGATTCCGGCTCGAGCCGGGTTTTTTCGGTTCGGGCCGGACTTTGAAAAATATCTTTCTTCGGTTTTCTACTGTTTCGATTTTAATTCTTCAGTTTTCCATCATACGTACCCCGAAACAAATCAAAAACACGAGCCACAAGATAATTCGACCACAAAAACTATAAGTTGTACTAAAATTATAACGATAATATCTATTTATAATGATTTAGAGTTTTATGTGTTTTTAGATATATTTTTTATAGAATTTATATGATATTATCGTAAATACGATATAAAAAGTCATATAATATGGTTATATTTTTATCATACATCAGGTGCATCAGCTGACCGCACTCAGCATTCCCTTCAGCCTGTATACTGTAACATGGGGTGCTGCGACACTTGCGCAACTGTACCAGCAACTTTCGCAAGCAACTGCGTTTAAGGCTACGGGACATCCACACTTCCTTGACGATGAATCCCTTGGCTTGTTCTTACCGGAACCATTTTTTTTTTCATATTTCCCACCTTTGCAATGGTCCCTTTGTTCACCGACCCTCTAACATTGGTACTTTATATATGGTGTCCGTTTCCCAGATAAGTCTGATCTCAACTTCACGATCACGACCCTATTATCTCTTCCCAACTTTTGAAGATGTTTTGTTACATCTTCATGGGTATCAAATACCTATAGCAAAAGAAGCACTAGATAAAATTCAATTTTCAAACACAAATGTATTACAATAATTTGCTTATGTCATCACACAAAGCAAGTATGTCATCATAAGGATAGTTAAGAAACATTTCAGGATTGTCATCATGAGGATTGTTAAGAAACTCTTGATCTTCCTCAATCATTACATCATCCAAATGCTACAAAAAAAAACAAGTTTGCATGACCAACAATCAAGTTACACTTTGGAAAAAACTAAAGCCAAAGAACATGTGGTATTAACTTACCTCAAAATACTTCTCATCGTAATCATTTACCCCCGCACCATCGCATGGCTTCTTACCCTTGTCCTCATTTGGGTTCTATGCAAATAATATGAAAACCAACAAGTTAAGTGTATGTCAAAACGAAGAAGTGGTAAAATAAGTGTGATTGTCTGTAACGTCGGTGTGGGTGACGTTAGAAGTGATACCGGGCGTCAGAACTAGGGTTGTAAGTGAGCCTTAATATTTGATTCGATTCGGTGTATTCGGCTCGAAAATGTTCGATTCGGGGCTTGATTCGTATCATCAAACGTCAAATCAAGCTTTAGAAATAGGTATTCGACAACCGAGCCAAACATGTTCGATAATATTCGGCTCGTACACTTGCAGCATAGTTCGGTTCAATATAAATTCTTTAATGAGAATAATTGAATAAATTCTCAATATATTGGATTGGGATTTGGAAGTGTATTTTGGATTTTGGTGACTTTACTACTTTTGGTTTATGAAGTTGTTCCAATTTGAATTCATTTTGACGTTTTAGACATGTAATGTAATATTTTGGACATGTAAACATGTTATATTTTGGACATGTTATATTTTGGGGCATGTAATATTTTTGAACTAGAATTTTTTTATTTATTCCTTTCACAAATTTTTTTTTTATATATATAAACATGTCCAGAACGAGCCGAACATGTTCGAACTATTCGAACATTTCGAGCCGAATTGGACCGAATAATTTCCCCCATTTAAAATTTCGAGCCGAGCCGAACCCTAATATTTTAGGCTCGAAAATTTCGAGCCGAACCCTATATTCGAATAATTTCGAGCCGAATCAAATAATGACAGGGTTCGGTAGGGTTCGGCTCGTTTACAGGCCTAGTCAGAACATGTGACGCCAATACATCAACCTAAACACATGCCCCTGCCTCACAAATGTCCCCCACTGGATGCCCGAATTCTACCACAACGTCACTATCCTTGACGTTGTAAATTTAACATAACGACAGGATACACGACGTTTCTGGCGTCAGAAACGTGGATGCCCGAATATGTAAAAAGACGCCGGAGAAACCCTGTACACCTTCGGAAAACGCATAAAAGCATGATTTTTCTCCACAAATCATTCTTCTACATGTTCTTCATGGTGTAAGCCATTCAACTATTTCAAGTTTTGAAGAAAAAAACAAGATTTTGGTGTGAAAAATTACCATTCTTGATCTCATTTGTTCTTCAAATTGGGTTGAAAATGGTATGCCTTCAAATGATATTGCATCATTATCTTCATTAGGTATTCATGATTTCAATTATAGGAGATGGTGAAGATGAGTTCATCTTGGGGTTTATGGCATTTTTTTGTGGTGAAGGGTTGAAGAAGATGAAGATGATGATTGAGGGTTTTAGGAATGAAGATGATGTGGTATGGTAGGTTATGTTAATGAAGATGATGGAAGTGGTAGTATTAAAATTAAGTTTTGTGGATTCGTTGTAATGGTGGATTATAAAAGGTTAATTTGTGAAATTATTATTTTTCAAGAACTAAATTGTAGTTTATTTTTTTTGGTGTATAGAGTAATTTTAATATTTTTTTGGTGGTGTGGGAAGTAAACAATTAATAAAAATATTCAATGTGATGTCAAGAATAACTTACGGATCCGGTAATATTCGTGGTGCCAGAAAGAAAGACGTTGTGCCGATAGAGTCGCCTAATAATATCATATCCGGTGATGTCCGAAGACCGAAGTGCATATAAAACCCAAAACAAAACCCCTTTTATATTGTTTTACAAATGATAATCTCCAACAGCAAACATATGTGAAACATGGTGTTATCTTCCTATACCGGCGGCACTTGTTCCTCATCCTATTGCTACCCTTCTTCATTCCTCTACGAAAGCCTTAATCCTCTGCTCTTCTCACAGCGCCGCCGTTCCATCATGTCTACCCTTCCCCGCCTCCATCTTCTCCCTTTCTCAAAATGTTCCCGCCAGAAGAAGAAACTTTTAACAGGCTAGTTCTGTTTTTTGTTCTATCGTCATCATTCTTCATGTAATTCTGTTATAAAGTTGTGAAATCTTATTAGATTGAGGATATTAAGAACTTGACATAGTTCCTGTTCGCAATCAATTTCCTGTATTGCAACTGAAATGCTCCATTCACCTATGGAATTGGTTAAAGTTAAGATTACATGTATTTATATTAACAAACATCACAGAGCAAAGCTTGAATTAGGTTTTGGTTTTTAAACGCAATTGCATTGCACATTTTCAGTTGTGGCTGCTGCACCTCCAGAAGCCGGATGTCTTTTTACGTCACCAGAGACGTCAAAGTCTTTTGATTTTGCTAACGAAGAACGCATTTACAAATGGTGAACTTACCCTTCATCCTTGCAGACAATAATTCTTTTCCTTTATATTTGTCTAGTCTGGGCATTTGAAGTCTTTGCAGTTGCTGAATTGTTCTTAACTGTAATGTTAAATTGTTGGCATTATGTTCATTTCAGGTGGGAGTCTCAAGGATATTTTAGGCCAAGATTTGATAGGGGTAGTAACCCTTTTGTAATATCAATGCCACCCCCAAATGTTACTGGCTCATTACACATGGGGCATGCTATGTTTGTCACTCTTGAGGTTGAATGCCTATCCTTTTTGCTTCAATCTTACTTCTCATAGGTTTAAAAGGTGTACAACCTTTGTTTTACTGTTGCTTTATTTTCCATTTAATTTCTTCAAATGTATCAATGGATTTTTTGGTTTTTGAGGCTCTGCAAATGTTTTAAGTTGCTTTACTTTATTTTTTTATTTATTTATATATATATATTGATATGAATTTAATTTGTTTGATTGCTGATGGGATGATTAACCTCTGATTATGTGAGAAATTCATTCAGCTTTAAAGATAATTAACACAACTATAAGCAGAGTATGATTAAGCCAGTTTTACATCATAGTATGCTGGATGTAGTGGATATACGCCAGAGATTAATGGAGTCCTCTTTCATCAAGCTTTTTCTTCCTTTACAATGTTATAATTTTTCTGTCCAACTAATGCGGCAAAATCTGTTTCTCTTGTTTCCGTTTTCCCCTTCTTGCTTTCTGCTTTTATTGTCATTGTTTGTCCTTTTGGAACACTGTGGTTGATTATTGAATTGAGACCTTCTCCTTTTACTCCTAGTCTCCTACTTCTGGTGCTTTCTCTATTTGTTTAAATATCAGGTGTTGTTTTGTATCTTGGGATCTCAAATAATTGGTACCTCATCATTATTCATTTAATGTCTTTTGATTCCTTTCAGGACATCATGGTAAGGTACAATCGTATGCACGGAAGGCCCACACTTTGGGTACCCGGAACTGATCATGCTGGGATTGCAACCCAGGTTTTCTCCATATGAAAAGCTGTTGGATAATTACGTTGTTTCTTCTGAACTTCTTGGAGATTACATCATCTTCGCTATCCTAAGAAAAATGATGACTATATGACCATGGGTCACTCCTCAATTATGTGATTACTATTAACAATGTCAATTCACACTTGATCAAATTATTGGGTGTGGTTTGCTTCTGACCATCCTCTTTTTCAGTTGGTTGTGGAGAGAATGCTAGCTGATGAAGGAATCAAAAGGGCTGATTTGGGACGAGAAGAGTTCACGAGAAGAGTTTGGGAGTGGAAAGAGAAGTAAACCTACTTTCTATTCATCTCCCTAACTATTTTCAGCAATCCCTTGCATTCCAATAGATTCCCATACAGATGTAAAAGACTCTATTTCTATCTGCTAGAGTTTGCTTAAACTTTTTCTTTTAGAGGTTATGTCTCATATTGACTCACTTTGTGTTTGTTATGTGATGGACTCTGTTTTCAACCTGTCAAGCGTTATTGACTTTTGTTTCATAATAATTAGAGTATTGTGTTTGAAAAATGAAATGGTACTTAATTGAGAAGGGGAAATTTAGGAGTCTGCCTAATGAACATGCACAAACGGTGCCTTGTGCTCTCCTCTATAAAATTTATGTCTGGGTTATACTTAAATTTTACCCGTGTTTGGAGAAGATCATATTGAGTACATTTTGAGAGCCTAATCACAAGATTGAAATGAAATGTGGCTAGCTTTTTTAGTTTTCAAATCCTTGAGTTTGTTTCCACCACTTGATATATTTGAAGTAAGGCATCAAGCATGCGATATTTTCTGATGATTAATCTTTCCTGTTCTGAAAATAAAAACCTCACGAATCTTCACAAATAAACCTGTTCCCCAATCATTTGTTATCATAAATTTTGATTAATCAGGGCAAGTCTCCCTCTGGCAAATCACTCTTTGTTTTTTTGGTCCCTGCCTTCCTCGTATTTGTTCATAGCTTCCCCTCCATGTCTCTGTTTTCGGGTTCCTCATGACTTGTTTTTCTTTTATCTCCCCATCTACACATGATACATTATCTTCTCATCTAACAAGTTACATGGTTAGGAAGAGATGTAATTTACACATGTATGCATTCTGACACACCCCTTATGTGCAGGCTTTTGAAAACATGGATAGGAAAATGTCAGAATGTGTGTGTTTCTGTATTGTAAATAAAAAAGGGTATAATTGTAAATTGCTGTTTTACCTAGAAAACAGCCGCACCTTTTGTGTCATAGTAGACCCATGTGGGCAGTAGGGCTTAGAGAAAGAGTGCAGCTGAGAATCTTGGAGAAGGGGCTAAATTAGCTTACCTGTTTTAGAAGAATTAGGGTTTCATTGTATTATTTAAACCTAGCATGTGCTAAGTAATAATATACAAGAGTTTTTCCCTAATGTTTCTACAGAAAAACTGCAGTATAGTGGACAGATAGTATCATTATCAGGATTTATATTTATTATAAACGGGGTAGTTGAATGGTTTGATCTAAAGACCTCCTTTGATACCATGACAAATAAGATGATATATAGTAATAAATTATGAGATCAATCATCGTTGACAGTATTGCCATTCTAATTGTGTTGTCCACGTGTTGTGCCTCTATAGTTGCTTTTGTTCTCTTTACGTTGGCCAGTGCCCTTTTTGTGTATGTGCCCTTTGTTGGCCAGACTTGTTTTGGGCCCACACGTGAGAGGCGTATACAAGTGTTTGAATGCCTGAATTGCTTATATTCCCATCCATTAGTAAAAAGAGCCTAGAAGGTCCTATATCAAAAAGAGTCTTGAATATTCATTAAGGCTTCTTGTAGTACTATGAAATATACAGGTCTTAGAGACCTCATTGAGTAGAAAACTACTTTTCTACTAAAGATATCTTCCTTTACTATATTCTCGATATTCTGGGGTGGTACATTCCTCTCTCTTTAGGGAGCACACAGTTCAAATTGGACCCTTGTGCTTTGCATGCATGTAAACATTATTGCCTTGGTGAGCTTTCCTCTATGATTGCTCCCTGTAGTGTCTAGTTGCTATGTATGAGATAATTATAACATATATATATATATATATATATATATATATATATATATATATATATATATATATAGATAGAGAGAGAGAGAGAGAGAGAGAGAGAGAGAGAGAGATAGAGAGAAAAGATTGAGAAAGAAAAGAAAACTCTTTCAATTGATTAAAACTCGCTTATCGGGTGAGATAAGAAGAGAGTACAATAAATAGAAATGCCTCTAACGGCTAGAAACAAAAAGCGTAAAGCATCCAACGGCTATGAACAGAAAAACAGCTTTCTGTTCATTAGTCTTACTTTAGATTAAAGACAAAGGGAACTAGAACTAATAACAAAAGTAATTAGCACTAGGAAAAAAATACTAGTCATTATCTAATACTAAAAAACATCTTTCAACACTCCCCCGCAAGTTTGATTGTAGATATTGATGCAGCCAAACTTGGAGTGAAGATGGTTAAAGACTTGAGTAGACACAGCTTTTGTAAGCACATCCGCAACTTGATCTTGAGTTTTCACATGAACAAGGGTTATGTCCCCATTGTCAACCTTTTCCCTTAGGAAATGTCTATCAACTTCAACATGTTTGGTCTTGTCATGGTGAGTGGGATTTTCAAAGAATACTTAGGGCAAAAGTATTGTCACACGATTTGGATAGTTCGTGGATTTTGAAACCTAGCTCATTCAAGACCCTTTTACCCGCATTCCTTCACAAACACCAAGGGCCGAGCCCTTAATTCGATTCTCGCATCGCTCCTAAAACAACATGTTGTTTCTTGCTTCTCCATGTAGTGAGATTGCCCCAAACATAAGTGCGACTCGTGGTTGACCTTCCATTGGTTTGATCCCCAAAGATAGTCGCATCGGTGTAGATCCTTACCCCCCTTGATGCATCCTTTTTGAAGAGGAGGCCTTGTCCAGATTCTTCTTGAGAAATCCGAGGATTCTCTCGCCACTTGCATATGTCTTTCGCAGGTGCATGCATAAATTGGCCGATCGTACCTACAAAAAAAACATATGTCGTGTCTTGTATGTGATAGGTAAATAAGCCTTCCAACAAGCCTTTGATATCTTCCTTTGTCCACAAGAGGACTATCAGGCTCAATCCCCAGTTTTAGACCAGGTTCAACAGGGTTTCAAAGAGTTTGCATCCCAACATACCGCTCCTTTAGAGATCTAGTGGTATACTTTCTTTGGGATATGGAGATACCCTCAGAATTTCTAGCAATTTCCATGCCAAGGAAGTATTTTAGATTTCCCAAGTTCTTAATTTCAAACTCAGATGCTAAAATAGATTTAATGTTCTTGATCTCATCATTATCATCTCCTGTTAAGATGATATCATCCACATACACTACTAACACAATAGTTTTTCCAGATTTGAACTTTGTGAACAAAGTATGGTCTGAATGGCATTGATTGAACCCATTCTTCTTCATAAAAGTTGTAAATCTACCAAACCATGCTCTTGGGGACTGTTTAAGACCATAAAGTGATCTTTGAAGTTTGCAAACAGTCCCTTTCTCCCCTAGGTGCTCAAATCCAGGGGGGAGATGCATGTAGACTTCCTCCTGGATGTCCCCATAAAGAAAAGCATTCTTTACATCCAGTTGGGTAAGTGACCACTCAAGGTTGACTACAATGCTCATGAGGATTCTGATGGTATTTAGCTTGGCAACAGGGGCAAAGGTTTCATGATAATCAATCCCATAGGATTGAGTGAAACCCTTGGCCACTAACCTAGCTTTATACCTATTCAGGGTCCCATCAGCATTGTATTTAACAGTGAAAATCCACTTACACCCCACTGGATGTTTCCCCTTTGGTAATGTAGTGATGCTCCAAGTTTTATTCTTTATGAGGGCATCCATTTCATCTTTAAGTGCAGTTCTCCATTCTGGGACTTTCATAGCATCATACACATTCTTTGGAATGTTAATATTGTCCAGACTGCAGGTGAAGCCATGAAACTGAGGTGAGAGTTGATCATAGGACATGAAGTTGTACAAAGGGTGTGCAGTACACTTCCTTGTACCCTTCCTTTGTGCTATAGGTCTTTCATCACAATCAGTTTGTTCAGTGGAATCCTCAGACTTGTCAGTGTCCGAGGATCCTTCAGTGCCAGATTCATTATCAGTTTGAACCTCATTAGATGATCCATTCTCAGAACTGAGATCATCTTCAGGATTTTGGTGTGCAGCTTTCCTTTTCCTGGTATACACAATGATGTTAGGATCACTTGTGTTATTGGTAGGACCAGAATTGTTTTGTTCCATGTTCCCTGTTTCAGGGAAAGAAGTCTCATTCTCTTGATCTCTAAGGTTTGGAGTTTGATTATCACCATCTCCAGGAACATTTATGTTCCAGGAGTTGTGATATTCATCAAATCCCTCCCCCTGAATCAGAGAGTTGTAGTAAGGTACATGTTCTGAAAAAGTAACATCCATAGTGGTGTACATTTTCCTTGTAGTAGGGTAGTAGCATTTGTACCCCTTTTTGTGGAAGAGTACCCAACAAAGACACATTTCACTGATCTTGGATCAAGTTTACCCCTGTGTTGTGAATGGACATGTACAAAACATGTACTTCCAAACACTTTCATGGGGAGACTGCCAAAGAGTTGTGATGTAGGGTAGCTTTCTTTGAGTACTCCTATTGGAGTTTTAAAATTTAGGACCCTTGATGGCATCCTGTTAATCAAATATGTAGCTGTAAGAACAGCTTCTCCCCATAGGTATTTAGGAACATGCATAGTGAACATAAGGCTTCTGGCCACGTCCAAAAGGTGCCTATTTTTCCTTTCTGCTACCCCATTTTGTTGGGGTGTATCAACACAGGTACTGAGGTGAACAATCCCTTGCTCAGAGAAAAATTAGTGAGAGATCTTTCAAAGTATTCTGTACCATTATCGGTTTTCAGTATTTGAACCTTAGTTTCAAACTGATTTCTGATCATGGCATAGAATTCCTTGAAGATCCCACCCACTTCGACTTCTCCTTTAAGAGAAACACCAAGTGACTTCTCGCTCGTGGTCATCTATGAAGCTTACAAACCATCTCTTTCCGTATGTTGTAGTCTTCTTAGAAGGACCCCGCATGTCACCGTGTATCATGGAAAAAGGTCTGTAAGGAGTATATAACCTCCACAAGGAAAGACAGATCTGGTATGCTTAGCAAGTTGACACACTTCACAATGAAGATCAGAAATTTTCTTTCCATTAAAAAGATCAGGATACAAAATTTTCATATAAGTAAAGTTAGGATGACAAAGCCTATAATGTAGTAACATAATCTGATTACAATTGGAAACAGAAATGTTAAAACTGGCTAGGCCTCTAGAATATCTTCAAAAAACTTGTCGGAAGTGGGTCTTGAAAACAAACAAATTCCCGAATAAGCTTTAGCACCGCCAATCTCCCTCTTGAGCATAAATCCCGAAACTTACAAATATTAGAGTGAAACAAAACAAGACATTTTGAGTCCTTTACAAGTTTGCTAACAGACAATAGATTACATTGCAAGTTAGGAACATAAAGGACATTCTTTAGTGTTATTTGTTCACTAATGACAACATTCCCTGTGCCAGAGACTTGGGAAGAAGTCCCATCAGCAATCTTAACAGTGTGTGGTGATTTACACTTGGTGATTTTGATAAAGAGTTCAGGGTTTCCAATCATATGACTGGAGGCCCCTGAATCAACAAGCCATATGTTCCTAACCACATGATTACTGGTATAGGCATTAAAGCACACACCTGCATTAGCCATCGTTGCAGTCCCCTGAGGAGCAATGGTCTGAGAAGTTTGAGCAGATAGAAGCTTTTTCAGAGCCTCAATTTGCTCTTTACTAAACTCATTTTCAGACCTATGTTCCTCAATGGTAGCAATTTTAGCAGAATTTTCATAATTTTTTGGTTTCCAGTTAGGAGGCTTGCCATGGAGTTTCCAGCAAGTCTCCCTTGTATGACCAGTCTTTTTACAATGATCACACATAGGCCTGATGTTCTTTTGTTTCTGATTTTGATTGGACTGGGATTGAGGAGTACTCTTAGTAAAAAGAGCACTGTTTTCCAGAGATGTAGGAGGAGTAGTATTACTCAGCATGAGTTTCCTCCGACTCTCTTCATGTTTAACTTCAGCAAATACTTCTTTGATAGAGGGGAGAGGTTTCTTACTCAAGATTCTCCCCCTCACATCATCAAGGTTGGAATTAAGTCCCATCAGGAACTTGAATATTCTTCTTTGATTTTTCAAAGACTTATAAGTCTTTGCATCATCAGCAGACTGCCAGGAAATATTTTCCAAGCTGTCAAGCTGTTGCCAAGACTTAGACCGAGAGTTGTAGAACAGGGTGACACTGAGATCACCTTGCTTCATATCTTGTACCTTAGCTTCAATCTCATAGGCAAAGAGAGATATTTTCATTTTTTGAATATAGCTCGGCAGCCCCATTCCATATCTCCTCACAGTTGTCCATAAGAATGAAGTTCTCGGCAGTATCGCGGGTCATAGACCCCGGAAGAATCGCCATGACTTGGCCGTTGTCAACCCTCCACTTCTTGTAGTTGGGTTGACCTTTTCCGGTGCTTTGCTCTCTCCAAGAAGGAATTCTTCCTTGTCTCTCCCAGTGATAAGGAGTCTGATGGATCTAGACCACTGGAGATAGTTATCACCATTGAGTTTATGAGTGGAAAATGACATTATAGAGGGTTCAGTGGTCCAGGAAGAAGGATTTGAGGCTTCTTCCCTTGAGTTAACCTCTGAAGAATGCTCAGTAGTCATTTTGAAGCAGAAAAAATATTCAGAATTTTTATGTGAACAGGCTCTGATACCATGTAGAAATAGAGAAAAGATTGAGAAAGAAAAGAAAACTCTTTCAATTGATTAAAACTGCTTATCGGGTGAGATAAGAAGAGAGTACAATAAATAGAAATGCCTCTAACGGCTAGAAACAAAAAGCAGAAAGCATCCAACGGCTATGAACAGGAAAAACAGTTTCCTGTTCATTAGTCTTACTTTAGATTAAAGACAAAGGGAACTAGAACTAATAACAAAAGTAATTAGCACTAGGAAAAAAGTACTAGTCATTATCTAATACTAAAAAACATCTTTCAACAATATATATATATTATGTATGTATGTATGTATATATATACACCATAGGCACCACAATGGAATATCTCATGTTCTTACCTTTGGAACATCCATCTTTTATTTTTATTTATTTATTTTATTTTTTGCATTTGTCATACAATTTATTTTTTGGCAGTTCTTTCACTTGACTCTATGCAAATGTAGTATTTGCCATTCTAAGTCGATTTGTATTAAATGTGGGAAAAAATGACGTACTGTTGTGCTACTCCCTCCGTTTTTTTTTAACCATCACTTTTGAGAATTGTTTTTTTCACTTATATCTGTCATTTTAGATTACCAATACATCATTTATTATTTTTTTCCACTTCTGCCCTCACATTAATTAGAAGATTTAAACAAAGTCTTACAATTCAAATAATAAAAAATACATTTCCAATGCATCAAAAACACCAAAGGTCATTTTGGAACTCCAATAGTGCTACTATCAATGTATATTTACATTTCCAATATAGTGTATTTAATGTTTGCTAATATATTCAAAAGATTAAATAAGGACAATTTAGTCATTTCATTTTATAATTCAGACACATTAATCACTTTCTTAGACAGTGTGCCCACCAAATGCGACTAACAAAAAAAACGGAGGGAGTATTTTTTTTTCTTCTGCAAAGAAGGTTTAGATAAGGCACAACAATTATGTTGATTCTTTTTCTTAAATTTATTGTTTGCTTTCTTGACTTATAACCTCTAGGTATGGTGGTAGAATAACGAATCAGATTAAGAGACTCGGAGCTTCTTGTGACTGGACCAGAGAACATTTTACTCTTGATGCCCAGCTAAGTCGTAAGTCACTTTCCATGAGGAATTATTTAATTTACTATAAGTGATATGAAGAATATGCAGTAGGCTATCATCCTAGTGCTTAAGATATTTTGAAAGCGTTTATTATTTGACCGCGGGTCCTTTTTCTTGCTTTTATATTATGTTTCCAATTTGGACCCGATGGTCACAATTTCTGTGAGGTTCTTGGTAATGGGTAGTATTCTGATTTTGTTGAAGCAGACAATCTAGTTGTTTAATGTTGTGCCCTCCATTTTTGTAGGAGCTGTTGTCGAGGCCTTTATCAGGCTTCATGAGAAAGGCCTGATATACCAAGGTACAATTTTTTTGTGTTCTGTAATATGATGTTTCTTGATTGACAATGATCATGTAAACTGTGTACCATAAGGCCCTTCAAGTCTTCAATGGTTTTGTGGTAAAAAATACAAAGTGTGAATGATTCAAGCGTCTATTTGTTACTCGTACAATTGTTTGACTAAATCATGTACTACAGAGGTTATACTGTCCCACAATGGAAAGTTGGGTTGAGCGTAGGAAGAAAATTTGCAATACCTTGCTTTTAAGTTAGTGTGCTGAACTACTATAGTTTTTGTACATGTACTCTCAGTTCATTGACAAAGTCTAGAAGTCTTCGTTTCTACAAATAACATTCTCATTGAGTGAGTGAGGTAGTAGTTTTGTAAGCTTGTACTTCTCGTCACAGGTTCTTACATGGTCAACTGGTCCCCGAATTTGCAGACTGCAGTTTCCGACTTGGTACTTTTTAGTAGAAGCTATTGGACATTATCCAAGCTCGTAAAGGGCCACTGTCATTTGTTGATATCTAGTTTCGTACCTTGTTAGGAAGTAGAATACTTTGAAGAGCCTGGGGCTTTGTATCATATCAAGTACCGTGTTGCTGGAGGTTCAAGGTAATTTATTAGTTCTTCCGAATATATATTGATTCTTTTCGTACAGTCTTGTCTTGAATTTGCTCATTATTAGTCATTGATTATACAGATAGATTGCTGTTTTATATGTTGCATCTTTTTGGTCAAGAGTCATTTATGAGATAACGAAATTCCAGTAAAAATAGTGTTTATATTCTAAAGCTGACAGGGCATCCCTTTCTATCCTTTTTGGCCCTTCCAATGAATTTGGGAGAATATGCAGTTGGAACATTGCAATTTTTCCTCCTGCGTTGCATGTATGTATGTTAGACCGTGTATTTTGTTTTTTAAACTTCTACATGGAGTTTTAGTTTGACAGATTTTTCGGTCAATCAGCCTTAAATTCCTGTGAATGGTTTATGTGGGATTACCACTTTGTTGAAAAGCATAAGCTGTTGAAAAGTGTTGACTGCCCATGAGGTTTATGGCTGTTTAAACATTGTTTAACAGCTATAAAATTTGAATATTGAATTGTAATTAGGAGTTATTAACCCATTAATTAGGCCAGTTAATTATGGCTGTCCAATCCTTGGTTAGACCTTTAAATTGAGGTTTACGGCTGTTTAAAAATTGTTTAACAGCTATAAAATTTGAATATTGAATTGTAATTAGGAGTTATTAACCCATTAATTAGGCCAGTTAATTATAGCTGTCCAATCCTTGGTTAGATTATTTTATTCTTTTTATTTCATTCTTTAGATAGGTGACTTTATAAACTTCCTTTTTGGGCGGTCACTAGCCCTTATAAGTTTCCTTTGTTAGTTGGTGTTCTTAGACCTTTAAATTGTTGTACTATTCAGGGCTTTGTTTGGTTTCAGGTGGGGTTGGATCCAACCCAATATTTTATTCAATCCACTATCTTATTTATTATTATTTTATTATAAATTCTCTCATCAATCATTCAACATCAACAAATAAAATAATATTAATCAATTCACTTTATTCACCCACTACACTATTTAACCATTACTTTTTCAATATAATATTTCATTAAAATTTCTCTCACCAATCATTTCTTCAACTACACAAATTTCAACATAACATTTCAACTTTATAATCATTATTTCACCATATTTAATTTTACTTTCTCTTTCTTGAATCCATTCAACCCCAATCCAACCCGAAACCAAACAGGGCCCCAGGGATTTCAATAATCTTCTTTACTTTTCTCTGCCCCGATCTATGAAAACAAAATCTTCTTTTCTCTCAACCGTTTTTCTATTCCAAACATTGTCACTGATAGTCTGATACATCATCAACAACCACTGAAATCATTTCCACCTCAATAAATCCAATTGAGGTAGGGTTGGAGGAATCAAAAGAATTCTAGAGACTATCTCATGTCATAAATTAAATGGTTCAAACTGCCTACAATGGTCAAGGTCCATGAAGATGTTCATCATTGGAATGGAAGTGGCGAGATCCGAACATAGGATTGTTGTGTCACAGAGGAAGTAGATATTGGATCTCTTGGCTGAAACTGGGATGAGTGGAGCTAGGCTAGTTGTGACTCTAGTGGAGCAAAATTCCAAGCTTGGAGAGATTGTAGAGGATGATCCCGTGAGCATGGAGAGGTACCAAAGATTGGTGTTTAGGTTGATTTTTTAATCTCATACATGACCATATATAGCATTTGATGTGGGCGCGTGTTAATGAAGGAAAAGGAAAAAAAGTATATTATTATTTCTGAATTGTTTTTTACAATGATGGGAGACTTAGCTTAAATAGGAAAAGACCTAGAGTCTTAACTGTTTTGAATTCCTTGATTTTAGGAATCAAATCAAGACCCTCCATTACAATTTAAATAACTGAATATCAAAACAGAATAATCTAAATAAGGAAATATCGGCTGCTACGCTAATAAACCCTACTACACTTATTTAGACCGAAAAAGACCACATTGCCCCTCGTTCTCAACACTCCCCATCAAGTTGAGCATAGATATTGATCATGCCCAACTTGCTCATAAACTCTTCAAAGTTTTGTTTCATTAAGGCCTTGGTTAGCCCATCTGCTGTTTGCTGAGCTGATGGCATGAATGGAATACATATAAACCACTTTCTAGTTTTTCCTTTATGAAATGATTGTCCAACTCAACATGTTTGGTTATATCATATTGGACTGGATCATTTGCAATGTCAATTGCAGGCTTATTATCACATTACAGCTTTAGGAGCAGCTGAGGACTGAAGTTCAAGTCTTCAATCACCATTTTCACCCACAACTCTTCACAGATCCCATTTGCCATAGCTCTAAACTCTGCTTCTGCTGTGCTTCTTGCAACTACCGTTTCTTGCTTCTCAAAGTTACAAGATTACCCCAGACAAATGTGCAGTACCGTGTAGTTGATCTGCGGTCCTTTGCTCCAGCCTAGTCTGAATCAGTGAACACTTCTATTCCTTTTTTCTTGGATTTTTTGAACATCAGCCCTGCTCCAACAGTTCCCTTTCGGTACCTGATAATTATGATGACTGCCCTGATAGTGAGATTGGCTGCTCAAGCCCCATATAAGAGGAGGGGCCTCATCCCCAAAACCTAGGTTGTGAGGTGAGGGAGGTCCATCTCTTAATATGGTGGGTGATACAATAGCAAGTGCCCAATGTGGGACAACTTTAACACGCCCCCACAAGTGTGGGCCGGGCACACAAGGCCAACAAAGAGGCCCAACACTTGCACAATAAAAGGGGTGGCTCCGATACCATGTAGAAAATCTTGGCCCAAGCCGATATAAGAGGAGGGGCCTCATCCCTAAAACCTAGGTTGTGAGGTGAGGGAAATCCATCTCTTAATATGGTGGGTGATACAATAGCAAGTGCCCAATGTGGGACAACCCCATAGCATATGAGATGTCAGGCCTATTGTGAACAAGATAAATCAGTTTTCTCACCAGCCTTTGGTATTGTTCCCTGTCCACTTCTTCGTCACCATCTTTTCTCTTAGCGAGTTTCAAATTGGCTTCCATAGGGATGCTAGTAGGTTTATACCCCAACAATCCTCTCTCTTTTAGTAGGTCCAGAACATACTTCCTTTGGGACACCACCATTCTTTGTTCTGATCTAGCAATCTCCAATCTCCATTCCTAGAAAGTATTTCAGCTTTCCTAGGTCTTTGAGTTCACCTGTTCAATTCCAGCTTTATCATCCCCTGTGAGGATGATGTCATCCACATACACCACAAGAACAATCACCTTGTTCTCTGCCCCTTTCTTTATAAACAGTGTGGTCAGAATGTCCCTGTCTAAATCCCACCTTCAGAAGAAACTGTCTGAACATATCAAACCAGGCTTTGGGACTTTGTTTTAGGCCATATAGTGACTTCCTCAGTTTGCACACCTTCCCAGGGGTTTTAAGGTCAAATCTTGGGGGCAACTCCATGTAAACTTCCTCCTTTAGATCCCTATGAAGGAAGGTATTCTTCACATCCAACTAGTACAAGGGAGAAGGTCTCAGAATTGTCAATTCCATAAGTTTGACTGTATTCCTTGGCTACCAACTTGGACTTATATCTCTCAATCTCACCATTGGCCTTGTACTTGATGGTGTATATCCACCTACACCCCACTGGCTTCTTCCCTTTTGGTTTTTCCACCAATTCCCAGTTGTTATTTTTTACCAATGCGCTAAGTTCCTCATATACAACTGTCCTCCATTCAGGAACTTTTAGAGCCTCATGTATGTTTGTTGGGATTTTGTGTTGTAAAATGCTAGAGACAGGCTTTAGGTGTGGTGGATAGTTTTTTGTAGGTCAGGTAGTTTTGGATGGGATACCTAAGGTGTTTAGTACATCCCTAGGTGGCTTTCTGATAGCTATTGGAACATCTAGCATGAGCTCTTCATTTTCATTCTGGAGATTGGGCTCTGAACTGAGGCTGGTGCTGGGGTCTATACTGGTCAATTGAGTGGGGGTTTTCGGGGGGTTTTTGGGTTTTTGTGTGTGGAAGGTGATGGTGTATCAAGTGAGGATTTCTCGCTATTGCTATCCACTTGCGGTGGTTCTGGTTCAGGATCTTGCGGTCTGAGCCCTGTATCTCTTCCCATTTCGGATTTGGGATACCTCCTGAAGTAAGTGAGACCTTGGAGTTTTGTTGCAGGTTTGGGTGTACTTGGGGATGACTTATCTGATTAGTGCCCTCATCATTGTGTCTGTCCATTACCTCTTCATGATGTGATATATTAGGTAAGTCAACCCCAAATTGGTTGTATTGGAAATCGGCACTATCTTCTTGATTCATTAAATACTCCCCTGAAGATGATGCTGATTACAATACATTTTATTTTCAAAAAAGGTAACATCCATTGTTTCAATGATTTTTTGTTTTTGAAAATCAAAACACCTATATCCCTTGTTGGAAGAGTATCCTATAAACATGCATTTTGTAGACCTTGGGTCATACTTGTCATAGCGTAAAGCGTCGGCGAAGCGCCGATGGGAGGAAAAGCGTAAGCGCCGCTTTTTCACAAAAAGCGTGCAAACCACAAAAAGTGTTGTTTTATTTAAAAACTAACAAAAAAACAAATAAATCATGTATAAGCAATATTATACTTTACTTTGATAAAGCAATATAATCAACAATTAAAACATCAAAAAGACTTAATAATCAACATCAAGGACACACAAACAAAAAGAAGTCTACGCAAAAACATAACATATCAAGATAATTTTTCTTATGAGTTACTTAGAGTACTAGTTAAGGACTTAGCCACTTACGATGAAATATTACAAAACATAACAAGATAAAGATAAGTTTCCTTAGGAGTTACCGAGTTACTTAGAGTTCTAGTTAGGACTTAGCCACTTAGGATGAAATATTACAAAACATAACAAGATAAGTTTCCTTGGGAGTTACTAGAGTACTAGTTAGGACTTAGCCACTTAAGATGAAATACTACAAAAGGTAATAACTAATAAGTGTTCAATTATCCAAATCAAGCCCCTCATTCCCATTGCTCTCATCCCATGTTTCCCATCCTTCATCCTCCTCCTCATCATCCGAATCTTCTCCAATTTCAACCTCTTTATCCTCTTCGGTTTCGTCACCATCATCAAATTCCCCCTCACTTTCATCAACTAGTTGAAAATTGCCTTTTGAAGTTGATGATCTAGTATGTCTTCTCTCATTCACCCCACTAGCCTCTGCTAAAACATTCCATGTCAAATCACTACCATCATCATGAACGGGTAGATCACCGGCATCTTGTATATCCAAACTCTCCATCCTTCCAAGTGTCCATTCATTGTTGATATCATCAACGTCCTTCAAGTTCAAGAGAATAGGATCATTTTTCTTGGATTTAGCACGATCCTTGAGCTTTCGATTGTATTTCACGTACACTAAATCACGTAGCCTTTTGTGCTCAAGTTTAGTCCTTCTCTTTGAGTGTATCTGTTCCACAAAATTTTCAATGTTTGGACACGCATATAAGTCAAAGAAAATATAATTATTTGCTAGTCAAAACTATTGTTGCTTACAAGCTCAAAAATACTCCAATTTCTTTCGCATCCCGAAGAACTTGTAGTGAGGCTAAGAATTTTATTTGCAAGCTCCTTCAAATTTGGCGTGCTATTTCCAAATGTTCTCCACCAATCGGCTTAGATTTGAAAAAAAAAAAGTTTGATTAGTCACTTAAAGTGTTATATACACTTACTAATAGTCTGAAACTATGTTTTTAATTAAAGAAGAAAAAAGTATTTACCGGGTGACATTTCATGTGTTGGATCATTTCTTGCGTCATGGCAAATTGATTTCCAAACAAACCCCCAGAAGTCTGATACTTCGACAACTCACTCATAAGGATCTTGCTTTGAGCTTCATTATTTGGTACCAATTTCTTCACGCACTTGAGAAATCCAGAGGTGACTTCTTCATCGGCCTCAACTCTTGGATTGTGATAATAAAAGTAGGGATTTAGATAGTAACCCGCGGCATGCAAAGGGTGATGAAGTTGATTGTCCCACCTATTATCAATAATCTTTAACACTTCCTCACACTTTTTCTTGTTGGTTTCAAAGCTTTTTAAAATTGATTCCTTTGCTCTATCCATGGCTTCATAAATGTAACCCATAGATGGCCTCATCTCATTATCCGCAATACGAAGCACCGCCACCAAAGGTCCCATCAACTTAAGGATGTATACCACATTATTCCAAAAGCTAGGAGTGAAAACAGTTCGATTAGCTTCAATACCGGATGCATCCTTAGACCACCTATTATCTTTCCACATTGGTGACAAGAACATCCTTTTCAATTCACTTTGATGTTTATGTAGGCTCTTCAAAGTGAGGAATGTGGTAGCAAAACGCGTGGTGCCATACTTTGCTAGCTCTCTTTTGTTGGTGTGCTCCCACATGATATGCAAAACACTAACATGGCGATAGATGAAACCAACAAAAGTAATCGCCTTAGAAATGGTGTTGCGGACAACAGAAATTTTCCCAATGTCCTCTAACATCAAATCAATGCAATGTGCTGCACATGGAGTCCAAAACAAAATTGGTCTCCTTTCCATTAGTAGCTTCCCTACAATATTAAAAATCAAATTAGACTATAATGCAATATTAATATGAAGATTCTAAAAATTATAAAGCATAGATGTTAAGGCATACCGGCTAACTTATAATTTGATCCGTTATCCGTTATTACTTGGATAACATTCTTCTCTTCAACTTTATCAACATACTTCTCAAGCAATTCACATATCAACTTGCCATCCTTAACCTTATTTGATGCATCCTCAGAATCCAAAAACATTGACCCTTTGGAATTATTAGCCAAAAAATTTATCAATGTTCTATGACGTTTATCTTTCCAACCATCCGCCATGAGTGAACACCCATATTTTTCGGTTTCTTCCACATTCTCTTTCAACCTTTCTTCAATGATGTCAACCGCTTTTTTCAAAATAGGCACTCTTAATTCATGATAAGAAGGTGGCTTCATATTTGGCCCAGCCTCACCTATAGCTTGAATCATTCTTTTGAAACTTTCTAACTTGGCCAAATTAAATGCCAATGCACCGTCATAGAAAAAGTGACCAATCTCTTGACATGCCCGCTCTCTCAACTTAGGATTAACACAATCCATGATGCTTGTTTGCCTCATCTTCGGTGCATCATATGGTTTTCTTAGAATAAATTGGTCCATGGTGCCTTTCTTACTTCCACTTGCACCATGGTGCCTTTCTTACTTCCACTTGCACCAACAGTTGGAATTGGACAACTTCTTTTTCTTTGTGGATGCGATTCTCCAACTTCATCATCGTCAACCTCATAAAAGCATGCATCATACTCCCCACGCCCTGCACTCGTTTGTTTTTTTACTCTTCTTATTCATGGCTGCCAACACCTCTTCACGGACAGATTGTGGACATTTCGGACACTTTTTAACCCCTTTATAATCGGTATCAACACCAACAAGATGTTGTTTTGCTCTAAAAATCCCTCCACTAGATGTGTGTCCACAATAATTACACACCAAAACAGTTTGATTGTTTGGGAATTTTTGGTGAAAATGTTTCCATCCTATATCCGTTTTTGTGCTACATTGACCTTGAGAGCTAGACATTATATATTATTATAAAATCTGAAAGGAAAAAGAAAAACAACAATAGTCAAATGTCATGTTAAAGTTAAGAAAGTTAACCAATTAGTAATTAGTTTTTTTTTATAAAAGGCGCTAGCAACTTAAATCTAATTAGAAGAAAAAAAACATAAGAATATAAGCAACTAATTAAATTTAAAAAGAAAAAGGGTGCTGTATAATTCACTCTTTTTATGTGAAATTGGGAGTGAGAAATGAAGAAGTAGAGATAAGAGATGGGGAAGAAGAGTAATTTACCTTGCTCTTTGAAATTTGAGAGAAGAAATCTTTCGAAAAAAGAAGAAAGGAAAAAGAAAAAAGAAGAAGAAACTTACCTCCAGCTGCTGTAATCGAAGTGAAGAAGGGAGGGAATGAAATTAGAATAAGCGGTCTCTGAATAGGAGATAGGGTTATGGGTGTAAAAGTAACAACGAAGTTACAAAAATGTCCCTGATGTTAAAAAAATCTACAGTCTGCCCGAATAATGAAAAAGCGGCGCTTCATGGCGCTTTTTGAGACGGCAAAAAGCGTCACTTTTACGAAAAAGCGCACGCTTTCTCATCTTGGACGCTTAACACCAATTTTGAAGCGTGGGTTTGACGATTACGCTTAATCAGCGCTTTAACAAGTATGCCTTGGGTCCAGGTTACCCTGACTGTATGTGTGTGCAAAGGCAATGCAACCAAAGTTTTTTAAGGGAAGATTTTGGATCAGTCTGGTCTCAGGCAAGTATTGTTTATGTTTTTCCAAGGGTTTCTTGAAATCAATGCTTCTCAAGGGGCGTCTGTTAATCAGATACACTGCTGTGAGCAGGGCCTCTCCCCAAAGGTATTTGGGACATCTGGATGCCAAAAGGAGGGATCTAATCACCTCAAGCAAGTGTCTATTTTTCCTCTCTGACACACCATTTTGTTGAGGTGTGTTGACACATGAGCTTTGGTGGATGATCCCTTTTTCTGAAAAAAAAACCTTTTAAAACCTTATTATAGTACTCTGTTCCATTGTTTGTCCTTAGGATTACAATTTTAGTGTGGAACTGAGTATTAATCATGTTATAAAACATTTTAAAAGCTTGTTCTACTCCAGATTTTTCTTTCAACAAATAAGTCCAGGTCACACGTGTATGATCATCAATAAAAGACACAAACCACCTCTTACCATTCACAGTGACCTGTTTGGAGGGACCCCAAACATCACTGTGGATGACAGTGAAGGGTTTGGTAGGTTTATCAGGTTGAGAAACATATACACTTCGTTCGTGCTTCGATAATTCACATACTTCACAATGAAAATCAGAAAGCTTTTTATTCATAAAGAGTTTAGGAAATAACTTTTTCATATAACCAAAGCTAGGGTGTCCTAATCTAGCATGCCACATCATGGTTTCATTATTGGACACAATGGATGGGTGGTAACAAGTACTCCTTGGTTCTTTCTTATTCCTGGCAGGATCTCTTTCCTCTTCCACCACTGTTCTGATTTCTTGGTTTCCAGTTTGGGGGTTTTCCATGTATTCCCCAACAATTTTCCCTAGTGTGGCCTTGCTTTTTACAACGATCGCACCACAACTTCTGCTTTCTGCCCTTCTGGTCATTTCCTCTGGCTGCAGCCAAGGCTGATGCTTCAAGACTAGGATTCGCTGTCTTAGGGTTCTGTCCAGGAGTAAAGTCTCTGTGCATAACTTTCCTCCTGGACTCCTCCCTCCTGACCTCAGAAAAAGACCTCTCTTAGAGATGGTAGAGGTTTCCTTCCAAGAATCCTCCCCCTGACTTCATCTAGGGAAAGATTTAGACCAGCTAGAAATGAGTAAACTCACTCATTTTCTTCCCTTTTCTTGAACTTGGTACTGTCTCCAGGGCATTCCCAACCGTCATCATGGCATATGTCTAACTCTTGCTATGGACTGACAATCTCATTATAATAAATAGTGACATCTTTGGTTTCTGTTTCAGATTCCATAGTCTTGTCTTCAACTCATAGATGAGAGGAATTCTCAAGATCTGAGTACACTTCCTTTATAACATCCCAAATATCCTTCGCTTTTGGTATGAACATATGGGGTCTGGCAATGGTTGGCTCCATTGCGTTGATGAGCCAAACCCATTGTAATTGAATTTTCAGACTTCCAGGATCCAAGTTTAGGATCATTTGGTCCTGGTTTCTTGGTCTCCCCTGTGAGATATCCAAGCTTCCCTCTGCCATCAATAGCCAACCTCATTGTCTGGGACCATTCCAGGTGATTAGTCCCATTTAACCTTAGAGATACAAGAATTGCGGATGAGAGATTAGTGGGATTTCCATCATCTCCTGTTCCTCCCGGGGTGGTGACTCCAGAAATTTGATTTGATGAACCAGTACTCAGTTCGCTGGTCATTGCGGCTCTGAGATACATTTTTGACCTAGGATTTTTGAGGGAATCTAGTCTCTGATACCATGTTAACAAAGGAAAAAGAAAAAAGTATTTTATTATTTATGAGTTGTGTTTTACAGTGATAGGAGACCTAGCTTAAATAGGAAAAGACCTAGAGTCTTGACTGATTTGAATTCCTTGATTTTAGGAATCAATCAAGATCAGCCATTTCAATTTAAATAACTGAATCAAAACAGAATAATCTAAATAAGGAAATATCGGCTGCTAGGCTAATAAACCCTACTACACTTATTCAGACTGAAAAAGACCACATTGCCCCTCTTTCTCAACAGCGCGGTTAGTCACTACTCAGAGACACATGGATGCGGTTTATAGTATCCTGAGTTATCTCAAGGCGACTCCAGGCAATGGTTTGTACATGATTAAAACAGACAAAAGATGAGCCGAATTATTCACCGATGCAGATTGGGGGGCAGATCTCAAAGACCGAAAGTCAATTTTTGGTTATGCTGTGTGGGGGAGCCTTGTTGCGTGGAGAAGTAAGAAGCAGAGTGTGGTGCCTCGTAGAAGTGCTGAAACAGAGTTTAGATCATTGGAATTGGGTGTGTGTGAAGGTCTGTGGTTAAAGCGTGTTTTGGAAGGTTTGAGGATGCCACTTCGGTTGCCGATGAAGTTATTTTGTCATAACAAGGCTGTGATAGATATTGATAATGATCCGGTCCATAATGATACGACCAAGCATGTGGATATTGATAGGCATTTCATCAAGGAAAAACTAGAGAATGGGTTTATTTGTAAACCATTTCTACCTTCAGCTAAACAAGTGGCGGACGGGTTGACCAGGGCTCTTGGAAGAGTGGACTTCGAAGGTTTTGCAAGCAAGTTGGGCATGCTGAATATCTATGCACCAACTTGAGGGGGAGTGTTGAGAAATAGAGTCCAAAGTCCCTTTTTTGTTTAATTTATTATTATGTTATAAGGGGTTTTTGTTTAATTTATTATTATGTTATAAGGGGAATGTTGGTTTTAGTGTGTATAAGGGTAAAATGTCGGCTATATCTCTTTTCTTGTTGGTCAAGTTTTATGTAACTATAAAAAATGGAATAGATTGTCCTGGAAAAGTATCATTAATATTGTCTTTTATCTCTCTAAAATTCTACAGCCTGCTTATTGGAGTTGGTTTGATTCTTTTTTTGCAGGAGTGACTTTTTGACAATTGCAACTACCCGTCCGGAAACATTGTTTGGTGATACTGCTGTTGCAGTGAATCCTAGAGTATGTTTTTCTTTTCTATGGATGACTTTTGGGTGGGGCAATAAGTGGTGTCTTGGAAATGCATTTGAGTCCTTCAGTTGAAGGCTTCTTTTTATTAGGTTGTATTTGGTTTGTTAATATTTCTATAGAGGTTTGAGTCGTTTGACCCTTCGGTCCCCCACTTCCTACCTCCCTGTATTGGTCTTCAATTTCATTGACTTGGGATCTACTTGGTTCTTGCATAATTGTGTGATATAACTGACAACATGGTGGGCATTCCTGCTTTTACCTTTGTGTGTGCCGAAAGAGGGGAGGGGGTTGAAAGAATGAGCATTTTGATTGTAGTATACTACAACAAAAAGGAAGGCTCGTTCCTGTTAGCGAAGAGTGGCCTATATTATATGCTGATATGCTACCTATGTAACACCTTTCCCTTTGCACTCAATGGTAGAAAAGAAGTCGAGTTGAGAATATAATTTTGAGTCTTTTACAGATATGCCGAGTGACATGCCTTCTTTCTGTGGAAGTGGGCAAAGATACAGATCAGCATAGATGGACTTTTTAGTGCAGGTTCTTGTTCCTTTTCTCAAGGCCATTGGTCTATCAACTAGGTAGTCCGTCCGAGTCCCGAGTTTGAGTTTCAGAATTTTCAATTCTCTCACTGCCTAAGAAGCTCGAACACTTTCCTGGGTGTTGTTAATCACAAGAGCTTTTCTGGAGTAAATTTGAGTGATAGGTGGTATGGTGAAGGTTTGTTCTTCTGCATGAGTCAATTCCACAGTTTTTTCTGTCTGAATCAGTGTGCAAAATTTGAATATTGTTAGTTTGAATGAAAGACAATTCTTATTATTGTATGCGGATTACAAAGAGATTAAATAGGAGATTACAAATAAGTCTAACAGCTAGTTTGACAGATTAGTTGAACAGCATGTCCAACGGCTATAATTTCAATAACAAGACTCTTAAGATCCCATATGAGATAAAGACCAGCTGAGTAGTGATCAATAGAGTAGACATCAGTAGAGTAGTGATCAGCTGAGTAGACACCAGTAGAGTAGACATCAGCTGAGTAGTGATCAGGTGAGTAGAATGATCAGCTGAGTAATGTTCAGATGAGGACCATATAATCTGACACTCCCCCTCAAGCTGGGTAGACCTTTAGTAAAAATGTCTGCCAGTTGTCCTTTAGTTGGAATAAAGGGGGTGCATATCAGCCCACTGTCAATCTTCTGAGTTCTTGAAACGTTGAGCTGGGTAGACCTTTAGTAAAGATGTCTGCCAGTTGTCCTTTAGTTGGAATAAAGGGGGTGCATATCAGCCCACTGTCAATCTTCTCTTTAATGAAATGCTTGTCAACTTCAACATGCTCAGTTCGGTCATGTTGAACAGGATCTTGAGCAATGTTGATAGTGGATTTGTTGTCACAGTAGAACCTCATAGGTTTCTCCCACTGGATCTTCATGTCTTCAAGAATGACTTTTATCCATGAGTTCACAAATACCCACTGCCATAGCTCCATCTAATCATATTGCCTCCAAGATATGCACAGTAGCCAGATGTTGACTTTCTGTCATCAAGACACCCAGCATAATCAGCATCTGTAAAGATCTCTAGGTTCAGCTTGTCATGTTTTTGGAATAGAATTCCACTGCCTGGATTCCCTTTGAGGTACCTCAGGATCCTCTCAACAGTCAACCAGTGACATTGCTTAGGACTCTGCATGTACTTGCTAACAACATTCACAACATATGCAATATCTGGTCTAGTGTGTGCCAGATAAATTAGTTTGCCCACAATTTTTTTGATAAAGCATAGGATTAACAGGTTTATCATTAGGAGCAAAACTTGTTCTATGGTTAGGTTCAACAGGTGTGTCAACAGCTTTGCACCCAAGTTTCCCAGTTTCTTTTAAGAGATCAAGAATATACTTTTGTTGAGAGATAAAGATTCTCTTTGTATAATAGGCAACTTCAATTCCTAAGAAGTACTTAAGTTTTCCTAAGGAATTAATATCAAATTCTTGGAGAAGTTGCTTCTTTAGATCACTGATTTCCTCAAGATCATTTCTTGTGACTATTATATCATCTACATAGACAATTAGGATGAAAAGTTTACCAGGGTCAGTGTGCTTGATAAAAAAGGTGTGATCACCTTGACTTTGTTCATATTTGAATGAGAGCATAGCTTTGCTAAATCTTCCAAACCAGGCCCTTGAAGATTGTTTAAGACCATAGGTGCAAAAGAGAGAATCTTTGTCTGAATTCTTATAAGTTGCCTTGGCATTGTCTTTTCAGGATTCCTTCTTGTCCTTTTTCAAAATTCCAGGGCTTGTTGGATCTGGTGGCAAGTGCTGAGCTCTTTTTAGTCGGAGCATCAAGCTTTACTCCCCTTTTTCCTTCTTCCTTCTTCAGCCCTAATGATCGAAATGGATTCATTCAGGAATGGTAGTTCATCCTTTCCCAGAATTCAAACTCTCACTGCATCATTCTCAGGATTTAAGCCCAATGAGGAAGGCATAGATCCTGTCCTTTTCAAATAATCTTTTCAGAATGGTTGCATCCTCTGCATCATTCATCTCAGTACACTGGTAGTGGTCCAACACTTGCCATAAACCTTGAAGGCAACTAGTGTATTCTGTAATGTTTTTATTTCCTTGCTTGGCTGACCCATTTTTGGCATTTAAGTCATAGATCTGGGCAACATCATTAACCTTAGAGTAGGTTTGTTTTACTGAATCCCAAATTTCCTTTGTAGTTCCAAAGAACATGCACGTATCACTTATTCAGGAACCATTGAGTTCCATAACCATGACATAACAATTGAGGCTTCTTCATCCCAAGCAACAAATTTAGGATCATACGTGTCTGGACCAGATCCTAAAAGATGACTCAACTTCCCTTTACCATTCAGAAACGTCTTAACAACTTGAGACCATTTCAATTTTCAAGTAGTTACCATTGAGATGATATGCTGCTTGGATACCTTGAAAATCACTATGATTTGTTGGTATGTTAGTAGCAGTTGAATTGGATTCTTGGCTGGTGATTTCTGACATTTTGGGCTAGGGAAGTTGTAAGGTTGTGATCGAAATAAAGCTGAAAGAGAAAATGGAATAAACTCCTAAAGTTATTGTACCATGTTAATTTGAATGAAAGATAATTCTTATTATTGAATGTGGATTACAAAGAGATTAAATAGGAGATTACAAATAAGTCTAACGGCTAGTTTGACAGATTAGTTGAACAGCCTGTCCAACGGCTACAATATTAATGACAGGACTCTTAAGATCCCAGATGAGATAAAGACCAGCTGAGTCAGCTGACTAGTGATCAGTAGAGTAGACATCAGTAGAGTAGTGATCAGCTGAGTAGACACAATTTGTAGTGATAATGATCAGTTGAGTAGAATGATCAGCTGAGTAATGTCCGGATGAGGGACCATATAATCTGACAAATACTACGAAGATCTTCAAAAGTCAGATCAAAGCTGAAAAACGAAAGGTTGCTTGTGGATGCTTTCCTACTTTAGAAGGACATAAAAAATCACTATGAATAAGGTTGAATGGTGTTGAGCTTTTATAAGGTTGAAAATGAAAGGTTGCTTGTTGATGCACTGCCAATTCACACACAATACATTGATAATCAGAGGCATTTTTATTAATGAACAAAGGAGACAAATGCTTTAGATATGGGAAGCTAGGATGGTCTATGCTTTAATGCCATAGTCTAACATCATCCAACCCAGAATGAGTTTTATTCACCACACAACCTTATCCTGGTTTTGGTTCATTTTATCTTCCAAGTAGGAATGTCCATTATCTTCTCCAGCAGTGCCAATTGCCCCCCCCCCCCCCTTAAACTTGATATTCACAATGAGTATGAAAGAATTTAACAACTCAAATTGTATCTCTTGTAGATCTACTTATTGAAAAAAGATTACAAGTCAGCTTTGGCACATGAAGTACATAAGTCAGCTACAAAGTTGGTGATAAAAGAATATTTCCTTTTCCAGCCACTGCTGCAACTGAGCCATTAGCTAGTCTTACCTTATGTTGTCCAGAACAAGGTTTGGTAGGACAAAAACTTTGTAAATTGACTAGTCATATGGTCTGATGCGCCGAAACCTATTATCAAAGGGTTCTTCTTTGGAGGTTGTGAGAGAAATAAAATCGATTCCAGAAGTAGCAAAAGGTTTGTGGATCAGCTGAAATACATCCATTAATACTCGGTTGTTGATATTCTGCTAGGGATGGAGTTTGCCAATCCACATCTGTATAGCCTTCCACATTTAGTCCTATAATCTCCATGTGTAATATCCCTCTTCGTGGGGTTTGTTTTAAATACCTAATGACACGTACTCAATGTTCTAAAACTCGCTAGGCGAAGTCGGTACGCCATAGGGGCGCCTAGGCGGCGCCTAGGCGATTTTAGGTTTTTAAGGGGGGTTTTAGGGTTTTTACGGGGGTTTAGGGTTTTAAGGGGGGTTTTAGGGTTTTTCGGGGGGTTTTAGGGTTTTTACGAGGGGGGTTTAGGGTTTTAAGGGGGTTTTTAGGGTTTTATGCATCTTTCTTGTCTAAACACTTGGGAAAACTTGATGTTCGCCCAGATGGAACCCTAATAGCCTAGAAGGGCCTTAGAGCGCCTAGAAGGTCCTAGGAGCGCCTAGGAGGGCCTAGGAGCGCCTAGGAGGGCCTAGGAGCGCCCAGAAGGGCCTAGGAGCGCCTAGAAGGGTCCAGGAGCGCCCAGAAAATCGCCCAGCACACTTGAGCGCCCCGATAAATCGCCTAAAGCCAAGTCGAGGACGCCCGGGGGTCGTCCAGGGCCTAGGCGGCGCCTAGGCGATCGCCCATGGCGATTTTTAGAACACTGCACGTACTACATCATTCCAATGAGGAATCCGTGATGTTTCAAAAAATTGACTAACCACGCTAATTGCGTTGGAGTCCGGTCTTGTGATAATCAGGTTAATAGGCTTGCCCACCAATCGTGTGTATCGAATTGGTGATCTAGAGGGATCACCTTCCTCTTTGAGTAGGTTTAGGTTGGGATCCATAGGAGTGTCAATAGGTTTTACCCCTAGCATGCCAAGATCTTCTAGTAGATTGACCACATACTTCCTTTGAAACAGACTATATCCGTGTCTGGACTGGCTACCTCAATGCCGAGGAAATACTTCAGATTCCCCAAATCTTTAGTGTGAAACACTTGTCCAAGGAACTCCTTCAATCTAGTAATGCCCTTTAAATCATTTCCTCTTCTAACGATGTCATCGACATATATAAGTAAAATACATCCATGAGTGCTAAGTTTACAGTGAACTGTAATCCGAACTTCTTTACTGCCTCAGAGAACTTTCCAAACCAAGCAAAGGGAAGGGTTTATAGAGAGAGTGAAAACCCTACCGAAAAAGGTTTGTAGAACAGCCAAAGCGGGAGGGCCTGCCCAGAAGGTGGAAGATAGAAGCTTAATGCGCCCGCGGTGAGACTGGAAGAGAGGCTTGCCCAAAGAGAGGAAAAGTCAAGGCAGAAGAGAGAAGGGAGTGCAAAGTCGAAGAGAAGGGAACTGTACATTTCTATGCGTTGTTTAGCTACTGGCCTTTGGCTCATTACTTGTTCAGTTGTTTTGACTTTACTTATTTTGTTGATTTCTTATGCTCAAGACATTTTGTTTTCTGTTCATATGATGTCGATTATATGTGGATTGTAGGATGAGCGGTATGCCAAGTACATTGGAAAAATGGTTATTGTGCCTTTGACATTTGGTCGGCGAGTGCCCATCATTGCGGACAAGGTAAAAAGCTATGTGTTTTTTTGTTGGTTTTTCGAGGAAACTTAGGACATTTAATGGTGATCTTAAGGATTTCTTGTCCTTTGTCTCGGTTGAAAGTTAGGGACCATAAATGTTGTAGAAACATGTGGGCATAAACTCCACTGCTCTTTATGCTGCTTTATTGACCATTTGTTCTTATACTCGAAAAGCTTTAAATTGCTTTGGCTAAAGCTAAATGAATTACTGGTGTGTTGACTGTATCATTCCTTTTACTTTCGTAACCATATGTGCTGGACTCACCTCTGTGGTAGGATGGATATTGTAGATTCTATACTATGTACAGCATGAGCTCATGAAAATTATTACCAACTGTTTATTTTTTCTTCTTATAAATCTTGAAGGTTTTGGCTGCCTCATCTATTGTAATTTGATCATCACATATATAACACTCTCCCCTATAAAACTATTGAACTGTGGTAATATCTATTGATGAAACGGAAGCTTACTATAGCTCCCAAGAGAGTAGCTAGACCCATTAAAACTTCATCTCTTAGTTCTTGAGTAACTATATCTGGTATACTCTCTAGCCATTTCTCGTCAAATATGTTAGACAATCCTGCATAAGGACCACAGCCTGGCATACAGTTCAAAGTAGAGGTGGGAAAAAGCTATCCGCATTTACATTATTTTGCTTCATTTGTAGCTATGAAAGTGTTTGCAGTTGGTTTATATATGTTTTGTTTAATCGGCCATCCTTAAGGTCTAGGCAGAAAAAACTAGATTAACTACTGGTTTCTGTCTTTCAAAATAAAAAAAATAAACTACTGGTTTCTGTTTGTTTGATAGTATGTAGATAAGGACTTTGGAACTGGAGTGCTGAAAATAAGCCCTGGACATGATCACAACGATTATCTTCTTGCTCGAAAACTTGGTCTTCCTATACTCAATGTGATGAATAAGGATGGAACACTAAATGAAGTTGCTGGATTGTATTGGTATGTCATATTTTAGAATATGCACTTTTACACGGCAGGAACTAGCAGCCAGATTTCCCATAGAAAATGTTTAAGATGATTGATGCAGTGTCTTCTTATTATGTACTTTCAGTGGTCTTGATCGTTTCGAGGCACGGAAGAAAGTTTGGGCCGAACTTGAAGAGACAGGTCTAGCTGTTAAAAAAGAGGCATATACTCTAAGGGTGCCGAGATCCCAACGTGGTGGAGAGGTGTCAATTTGTTCTTTTGCTTGATCAAACTTTGAAATTCTTGGAAAAATAGATGTTGATTAATTTGTTGCCTATGCAAAGTTTGAAGTTCTCCACAACTCATACCGCACAAAAAAATTAAAAAACCTCTTTTGATGTTTTTAAAAAATATTTTGTACAGATAATTGAGCCTCTTATAAGCAAGCAATGGTTTGTTACTATGGAACCCTTGGCGGAGAAGGCTCTAAGGGTAGTTGAAAATGGAGAATTGACTATAATGCCAGAAAGATTTGAGAAGGTATTATGTAACTATAATGCCCTTCTGCTCCATTGCTTTTGCTGGTTACTGATTTGTTTGTAGATTGCTATATGATGGCTTTTTTAATCCCATCTAAACCAGATCTTGGGGTTTAGAACTTGGGATCCTTTTCGTGACAACATTTTCTGTGATGAGACAACATTTGTGTTCCTACAGAGCTTATTTTAAGTAATGTCTGATCCCTTGTGTAGAAGAATGAAGTTATGGATAAAATCATATCTGGGATCACAATTAAGGAGTCCAATTTTATATTCTTGATACTGTATATATGTGAAGTTTTTTTCATTAATTAGGAAGATTTGAATATTTGAGTAAATTAGATGTCTCCCCTATTATAGAGATTTGATAGGATCTTGCCTTTGACATACGTCTTGTTTTGAGCCTATATGAAGCTGGTCAGTGTAATTCTCATAATAAGGAAAACGTTTCAGATCAAAAAGAGTTCACTCAATTATTCACTCAATTAAAAAGAGTTCACTCAATTATTTAGATGGGTGATAGCTTTCTCTTAGCCTCCCTATATGTTATTCTTGCTGTACTAGCCGTTTGGGCTTCTTTTTATCTACCTCAGCCCTGCTGAGATGAATACTGAAAAATATTTTCTATTCCAGCCTCTCTTTTCTTATTTTTTTCTACATGGTGTCTATTGATATATCATGTGTAATGTAGCATATAATATTTGTATTAGTATTATTAACAATCCGAGTAAGTGTTGGTGGGCATATTTGTATTTAGTATACCAAGTCCCATCTAACTTGTAAATAACTCACCGCTAATATGGTGTTAGTTATTATACTAAGTCCCATCTAACTTGTATATAACTCACAACTAATATGGTGTTAACTTCTGAACTCAGAAAATTACATGGTATCAGAGCAGTGAAATATACTTTCAAAGTCTCTTCATCTTCTTCTTCAATTATGACTGAAGAAACATCTCAATTTAGTGTGACTTCCAGTCAGAATACCTTTTGATCCTTCGGCAATGTAGGTGACAATCCTACTCTTCAGATTACAACGATGAGACTGAATGGCAGCAACTACATCTAGTGGGCCCACTCTGTTCGTATTTATGTGTTATCAGAATGCAACAAATACTATAGAACAACTGGGATCAAAAAATTGACCCCTCACGCCTTTATTCATTACATTATATAGAGAACCAATACACAGACTCTTAACCCTAATTGGCTTACTTGACCCTTACTCCAAGTTGACCTAAGTCGGCCAACACACTAACCGACTTAATAATAAAGCAATAGAGTTAACAACAGCCGTCTATTATAATAATAACAATATTAATAAATACGACTTCTCACACTCCCCCTCAAGGTGGAGCGTGTATATCATGCATGCCCAGCTTGCTCCGAATGTCTCTGAGTCTACTTCCAAACAGGGGCTTGGTAAACACATCAGCCAACTGATCTTCAGATCTAATGAACGGTGTACATATCTCTTTAGAAATAATCTTCTCTCAAATGAAATGACAATCTACTTCAATGTGTTTCGTTCTCTCATGAAACACCGGATTTGACGCAATGTAAAGAGCAGCTTGATTGTTACAGTGAAGTGGAATAGGGTAATCAATAGGGAAGCCAATCTCAGCCAGAAATTTTTTAATCCATGCCAACTCATGACACACAAAAGGCATTGCTCTATACTCGGCTTCTGCACTCGATCTACCCACCACAGTTTGCTTCTCACTTTTCCTCGTCACTAAATTACCACCCAAGATCGTACTATTCCCAGCAGTGGACCTTTATTATATATAAGGGTAAGAAACCACCTTTTTCCTGTGATGTGAGTAACCCTAGAGGGGCCCCAAACATCACTGTGGATAAGGGAGAAAGGATGGGTACCTTTATAGTTAATAGCAGGATATATATTTTAGAGTATTTAGCATACTGACAAATTTCTCATTGAAATAACTTTGGATTTTGATTTTTAAATAACGCTGGAAAAAGTTTTGACATGTAAACAGAACTTGGATGACCGAGTCTACAATGTAACTTAGTGATCTCATCCATATTACAGGTATTTAATCTACTACAGTAAAGAAGGAATAGATTCAGGCCATGGTTGATAAAAAATAAACAGTCCAGCTTTCACACTAGCACTGCCAATCTTCCTCTTGGAGATCAAATCCTGAAACTCACAGTAGAGTGGTGAAAAGATAACAACACAATTGTAATCTTTGACAAATCTTCCGACAGACAGTAAATTACACTTGAGTCCAGGTACATATAGTACATTGATTAAGGTAATTTTATTATGATGAATTACAGATCCTTGACCAGTCACTTTAGATACTGTCCCATCAGCAATCTTGACAGATTGATTTGTAGGACAGGATTTGTAATTCTTCAAGAGAGAAAGGTTTCCTGTCATGTGATTAGAAGCTCCTAAATCCACTATCCAGGAGTAATCTGATGAGAAGTTGGATTGAAAATTATGAGTGAATATTCATACCTGAATGAGCAATGGTAGCAGTCTCATGATTTGTTGGTGGAAGTGGACAGTTGTTGGGAGAAGAGTTTCTTGAGAGCCTCCATTTGTTCAAGTGAAAAAGGCCGTCTCTTCTTCTTTTTCTCCTCGGTCTCCACATGGTTGCCATAGTTGTGCTTTTGACTTTCCTTGTTCTTTCCAAAGTCAGGTTTTCCAGAATCTGGCTTGCTATGAATCTGCCAGCACTTTTCCCTACGATGACCACCCTTTTTGCAGTGGTTACACCAGGGCTTATCTTTTTTACCTTTGCCTCCTTGGTTTCCGTGTGGACCATTTTTGGTGACATAGGCAGAGACTTCAGGGGTGCTGCCTTGTGTATTCCCAGGCAACATTAGTCTCCTACTTTCCTCCTGTCTGACAATGGGGAAAGTGGCTTTAAAATTTGGCAGGGGTTTGGTGCTGAGAATCCTACCCCTGACATTATCAAGACTTTTGTCGAGCCCAATCAGGAAGCTGTACACCTTTCCTGTTCCACCAGTTCATTATACTTGTGGTGTCTTTACTACTACTCCAAGAGAACTCAGTGTTAGAACACATCAGCAGGTCACCTCAGCAGGGTTCTAGTCTACTGACTCCTTCCTAAGTCATCAGTAGACTAAGCTTTAATTTGTTATCATTCAGTGTATTTTTTTACCTTGAATTAGCCCTAATAATCTTATAAATTAGTGGCTAATTATCCCTGTTTTTCCCTTGTCTTTTAGCAGAAGAAACACCGTCCAACTAACCGTTGGAACAGTGTTTCCTGCTTTTTACCTTTTTGCCTTTATAGCCGTTGGGCATCTCTTCTATAAATAGAAGTAAGATGGCCCCTAGTTTGTAATGAGCTTTCTATTCTAAATAACAAGAATACTTTCCTCATTCTCTCTAAGTTTACATGGTATCGGAGCTTTAGATTTTTTTCTAGGAATTTCTTCTTCAAAAATTCAAATTTCTGATTAATGGCTGGTTCCACTGCAACTAGTGCAGCCACTGATTCTTCTATTACTGAAAATCCTATAAATTCTGGTGAGCTTCAAAACATTCATGCTGCTTACAAACTGAATGGGAAAAACTATCTAAAATGGTCACGCTTGTCGAACCTTCTTGAAAGGTAGAGGCAACCGAGCCATCTTTTAGGGGACCGGTCCAACAAGGGATGATCCCGTGTTTGATAGGCCGGGATGAAAAGGACTCGATGGTGATGTCATGGCTGTGGAATTCTATGACTCCAGAAATCAGTGATCCCTACATGTTTCTTGAAACAGCTAAGGAAATCTGGGACACAGCCAAACAGTCCTACTCCAAGGTGAATGATGCTGCTCAAATCTATGTGATAAGAGCAAAGATTCAAAACACCAAACAAGGTAGCAAATCCATCACTGAGTATTCCAATCTCCTTCAAGGTATGTGGCAAGAACTTGATCACTATCAGTGTATTCAAATGAAAGACAAAGATGATGCTGCCACCTTAAGAAGAATGATGGAAAAAGATAGAATTTTTTCCTTTCTCACTGGTTTGAGCCAAGATTTTGATCCTATGAGGGTCCAAATTCTTGGAAAAGATGATCTTCCTAATCTGAATGAGAATATTGCTATTGTCAGAGCAGAGGAGAGTAGGAGGGGTGTCATGATTGACACTCCTTCCATTGATGGCTCTGCTCTGATAGCTGGCCAAAGAAATCAAGGATACCCTAAGATCAATGAATCAAAGGGATATCTAGAAAAGAAGTCTTTCTCTCAAAAAGAGATGGTGATATCTGACAGGGATAACCTGTATTGTACACATTGCAAGAAAAACAGGCACACTAAAGAGTTTTGCTGGAAATTGCATGGGAGATCAGGGCCTGAAAATGAGTCCTTGGTTCACTCAGCAAACACCAGTATGACTGAGAGCAATGGTCAAGGAATGGATCAGCTCTCTATGAATCAGAATCCTACTCTTGGACAATCTGAGATAGAGAAATTAAGGAAGTTCCTAGATACCTTGGAAAACCCCTCAACATCTATGGTGTTTTCGTGTATGGCTTCCCTAAATCTCTTAAATCGACCGACACTAGAGATTGGGTGGTTGATTCGGAGCCACCGACCATATGACCCCCGACCTTTCTTGTTTTTCCACCTACCTACCCCGTACCCGAAAAGAGCATTACCGTGGCTAATGGCTCCTCGCCGGTGTTGCGAGCATTGGTAGTGTGGTCATAAATGATAAACTGACCTTGGAAGAGGTCCTACATGTTCCTAATCTCTCTGCTAGACTTATATCTATCAGAAAGTTAACTAGAGACTCTAAATGCTATGCCATATTCTCTACTAATTTCTGTGTGATACAAGATCTAGAAACAATGAAGATGATTGGATGTGCTAGGGCTAAAGAAGGCCTTTATGTTTTGAAGAATGCAGATAATGACAAGACTAGTTGTCAGAAATTATCTCTTTTGTCTAGATTAAATTATGATAAAATTATGTTGTATCATAGGAGACTTGGTCACCCTTCCTTTCAAATTCTAATGCATTTGTTTCCTAATCTATGTAAAGGTTTGAATTCTGATGGCTTCAAATGTAATGAATGTGAATTTGCTAAACATAAAAGGGTACCTTATCCTATGTCTTCTAATCTATCTGATAAGCCTTTTAATCTTATACATAGTGATATTTGGGGTCCCTCCACTAACCCCAATATCAATGGTGCTCACTGGTTTGTCACTTTCATTGATGATCGTACTAGAACAACTTGGTTGTATCTTATGAAACAAAAATCGATCTTGCACAATCTTCCCCGTGTTCTACAATATGATTGGGACTCGCTTTGAGGTCAAAATCAAGAAGATAAGAACGACAATGCTAGGGATTACTTCAACAAATTCCTAAGTCCTTTTTTGGAAGAAAAAGGGATCATACATGAATCCTCTTGTGTGTACACGCCCCAACGTAACGGGGTGGGTCGAAAGGAAAAATAGGCACCTTATGGATACGGCTAGGGCCCTCCTCTTCCAAATGAATGTGCCTAAACATTATTGGGGAGAGGCGGTCCTCACCGTTTGCTCATCTTATAAATAGGATGCCTACAAAAGTCCTTGGAAAAAGAAGTCCCATTGATACTCTTACTAAACTCTTCCCGCATTTTCTAAAATCGAGGGAGTTCATCCTAAAGTGTTTGGATGTGAGGCCTTTGTTCACAAACACCAACCTAACAGGGGAAACTTGATCCCGGATATCGTTAAGTGTGTGTTCATTGGGTACTCCAACACACGAAAGGTTACAAATGTTACCATCCTCCCACAAAGAGGATTTTCATATCCAAGGATGTTACCTTCTATGAAATGCACCCCTACTTCTCGGGGAAAGCTATAATTCGGGGGAGAACTTTAAATCCGATTATGAAAGGGAAATGTTTCTTCTTGATATTGATTCTGATCTTTCAGATTCTGCAGGGTCCCTCAACAGGGTCCCTCAGCAGGGTCCTAATAATGATGCAAATCATGAAGGTCCTATCTCTGAACATGAACTTGATGTTCCTCTTACTGAGCAACAATCTGATGCTCCTCTTATGACTAAGGGCAAAGAAAAGACTCCCATAATCTATACCAGGAAGAACTGGATGAGGGTTCAAAGTGCGGTTCCAATGAAGGACACCACTATTGACATAAATGAACGAGAAGTTCCATGTACAAATGAGGAACCTACTTCTGATGCTACTGATATTCCTCAAAATTTTGATGAAGATGACCCTACTTTTCCTATAGCTGAACAGGAAGACAGTAGTGGTTCATCCATTAATGATCTTCCCATTGCCTTGAGGAAACCTACTAGGGCTTGCACCCTGCACCCTATGAAGAATTTCCTGTCTTATGACAGGATTTCTAGCAAACAAAAAAGGTTCATGAAGAATCTTCTAAATAGTTCTGTGCCCAAAAGGTTCTCAGATGCCTTAGGAGATGAAAATTGGGTACAGGCTATGAAGGAAGAAATGAATGCTCTTGAGAAAAATAAAACATGGGAGCTTGTTGAGCTTCCTAAAGGGGCTAAAACTGTTGGCTGTAGATGGGTCTTTACCATCAAGTACAAGTCTGATGGCACCATCAGTGTTCTAAAAATCGCAAAACGCGGTCGCCTGGGCGCCGCCTAGGCGCTAGGCGCTAGGCGCACCCCAAGCGATTCGACTTGGCTCTAGGCGATCTCGGCTAGGCGACCCGGATGCCGGGCGATTTTCTCGGGCGTTCTGGGCGCTCCTAGGCGCTCCCGGGCGCTCCTAGGCCCTTCTAGCGCTCCCGGGCGACCCGGGCGCCGCCTAGGCGACCCTAGGATATTAGGGTTCCATCTAGGAAAAAGCTTTGTAAACTAGAATTCTTCGGATCAAGTCATCCAAAGTAAAGATATTACACTCTGTAGTTTTTCCCCAAACCGTAAAAAGCTATTACTTTGAATGTTGGAACTCAAGAGACTTGTACTCAGTTAGTGTAAGGCGCCTAAAACCCTAAAACCCCTTAAAACCCTAGAACCGCCTGGGCGCCGCCTAGGCGTCGCCTGGGCGCCGCCTAGGCGCCCTAGGCGCTAGGCGCCCCTGCAGCGTACCGACCTCGCCTGGCGATTTTTAGAACACTGGGCACCATTGAAAGATATAAGGCGAGGTTAGTTGCCAAGGGGTATACCCAAACCCATGGAATTGACTATTTTGACACCTTTGCCCCCGTGGCAAAGATGAACACCGTCAAAATACTTCTATCCTTGGTCGCTAACCTTGATCGGAAATTACATCAATATGATGTAAAAAATGCCTTTCTACAAGGGGACCTTGAGGAAACCATTTTTATGGATATACCTCCCGGTTTCCAAGTGGAAAAAGGAAAAATATGCAGATTAAAGAAAGCTCTGTATGGTCTTAAACAGTCCCCTAGGGCCTGGTTTGGGAGATTCACAAAAGCTATGATAAGTATTGGCTATAAACAAAGCCAAGGAGATCATACCTTATTTATGAAATTCAATTTACATGGAAAGAGATCCGTTCTCTTTGTTTATGTTGATGATATAATCATCACTGGTGATGATATAGAAGGCAATACTACTCTAAAACAATTTCTGAGTAATGAATTTGACATCAAAGAACTTGGAAAATTAAAGTACTTCCTTGGCATTGAGGTTATGTACTCTCAGCAAGGAATCTTTATTTCCCAAAGAAGTATATTATAGATCTTCTAAAAGATCGTGGCAAAATGGTGTGCAAACCTATGAAGACTCCCATTGAGTTCACTCATGTGGGATCAACCTAGCACCTCAAGATGAAGATGTGGACAAAAATGCCTATCAAAGACTAGTAGGCGGACTCATATATCCGTCTCACACAAGACCTGATATTGCCTTTGCTGTGAACATTGTGAGCAGATATATGCACAGACCTAAGAGGTGCCATCAAAATGCTGCTGAAAGAATTGTGTACTACCTGAAAAGCTTTCCTGGAAAAGGGGTCTTATTCAAAAAGGATGATCGTAAGCTGCTAAAGGCCTACACTGATTCTGACTATGCTGGCTGCATTGATGACAGAAGGTCTACCTCTGGTCATTGTGTGTTTCTTTTTGGAAATCCAGTAGTATGGAGGAGTAAAAAACAAGGGGTTGTGTCCAGATCAAGTGCTGAAGCTGAATTTAGAGCCTTGGCAGTGGGTGTTTGTGAACTTCTATGGCTGAAAATCATTCTGGATGATCTAAGAATTCAGAGAATGGCACCTATGATTCTACATTGTGATAATCAATCGGCCATTGACATTTCCCACAACCCTGTTCAACATGACAACAAAGCACGTTGAGGTTGACGGACACTTTATCAAAGAAAAGTTGGATTGTGGCCTTATCAAGCTCAAGTTTATCAACTCTCAAAATCAAGTTGCTGATGTCCTTACTAAGGGTCTGCCTAAGAAATCCTTTGATTATCTCCTTAGCAAGCTGGGAAATGATTGATATCCATTCACCAGCTTGAGGGGGAGTGTTAGAACACATCAGCAGGGTACATCAGCAGGGTCACCTCAGCAAGGTCACCTCAGCAGGGTTCTAGTCTACTGACTCCTTCCTAAGTCATCAGTAGACTAAGCTTTAATTTGTTATCATTCAGTGTATTTTTTTACCTTGAATTAGCCCTAATAATCTTATAAATTAGTGGCTAATTATCCCTGTTTTTCCCTTGTCTTTTAGCAGAAGAAACACTGTCCAACTAACCGTTGGAACAGTGTTTCCTGCTTTTTACCTTTTTGCCTTTATAGCCGTTGGGCATCTCTTCTATAAATAGAAGTAAGATGGCCCCTAGTTTGTAATGAGCTTTCTATTCTAAATAACAAGAATACTTTCCTCATTCTCTCTAAGTTTACACTCAGCAAATGCATCAAGCTGCTGCCAGGCTCTGTTAAGGATGTTGTAGTACTGACTGACATCCAAATCCTTTTGACAGAGACCTTGAATCTGAGCTTTAATCTCATATATTTCAGATGTATTGTCTTGTTTGGAGTAGAGCTCCTTAGCTGCGCCCAGATCTCAAAGGCAGTGCCATACAATATAAAGTTTTCACTGGTTTCAGGTGCCATTGACCTGATTAACCAGGACATTACTATATTATTCTCAGTATCCCAAGTTTTGAACTTTGGGTTTGCTCAGTTGGTTGTTTGGCAACCCCAATGAGATAATCCATCTTTCCTTGCCATGTCACAAACATTTTGACGGACCTTGACCACTGAAGGTAGTTGTTACCATTCAGTTTATAGACTGAAATGGCATTAGAACTGGGTTCAGAGGGTCCTTGGGGTAGGAGAAGAGAAATTTCAGGTCTGGAAGAGTTTCCCTTTGAAGAAACGATTGACATTCTTTCAGGGATTTGAATTTTGAAAAATGCAGAAATGAGTTTACACACAAGTGTTCTCTGATACCATGTAGGGAAAGATAAACAATTTGGAAAGACTCTTCTGAATCTATTACTACAGAAACAACAGTATAAATAGGTACAAAGACAACTAGCAGACAAAACAATAAATACACAGCTGTAGAGAACATAGCATCTAACTACCACCTATTTACCACAGCTACACCAGCAGGAATGTTATCATAATGATAACAGAATAAATTATAAGGTAACAAATAATATAAACTAAGTACTGCAATCCCCTCAAACACATCCATTTCATGTTTGTTTTCACGAATGGGACATTAGATAGGTTGGATATAAAGACACCGTATTTAGGTGATAGTCTTTCATAAAAGAGGAAATGGCTCACGGGATGAAGCGTGCATGATCTAACTGGTAATCTATGTGCATTAGGAAGATCCAAACTTGGATCATCCTCAGATGATGATTGATCAAATCTGGGAGAGTTAGAATAATGCAAGGATATAGAGGCATGTGATCAACTTGATATCCTCCCTCACACTTTTCCTGCTTATAGTAAAAACCATTCGCAGAGCTCTAATACCATAAACATGGTGGAGAAGAGTAACTATGTGCTAGGAAAATTGCTTGCATTTCATTGAGTAAACAAAAATCTTATAAATACGAAAAAGTCAAGCGTAAAGGACCTAAAATGTTTACCTAAATCTGTCAATAAGAAGTAATTCCTATACATGCAATATCTAATCAAATCTCTCCAAATCATGGAATTAAACACTACAGTTGCAGCACTAACAACACATGCTAAACCAGAAAAAGGAAAGACATGCTAAATTAGATTTTTTCCTACATTATCTCTATCGTTTCTACAACCGGTGATATCGCCTTCTTTAGGGTTCTAAGGAGCTGATTGCAACTTTGCAACTGCTAGGAGCAGTAAATGATGTTCCCTTGCTTCTATTGTTACTTATTATGTCTTTGTCGTTGCTATGCTCAGGTTTACAGTGTATAATTTACACTTCGCTCCCATCTTAATGCAGACATATAATCATTGGTTGTCAAACATCAAGGATTGGTGTATAAGCAGACAACTTTGGTGGGGTCACCGTATCCCTGTTTGGTATATAGTTGGTAAAGACCCACAAGAAGAATATATAGTTGCTAGAAATGCAGAAGACGCTCTTGACAAAGCTAGTGAGAAGTATGGAAAACATGTTGAAATATATCAGGATCCAGATGTACTTGACACCTGGTTTTCAAGGTCAGGAGCTTGTTTACTGACATATTGTAAGACATTTTCCAGGAACTCCGATGTAACCTATTCATTCAATCGTCTGATGTATGCATTATACAATTCCAAATAACAGTTAAAGATCAGTTATCACCTTATCTAGCTTTTAATCACGATCCAGTTAGAATACTAATTACTAAACATGCATGCCCCCTAATTTTGAGTTCTAATTGAAGCATTGAGAATGATTTGGAAGTATAAGGTAAAAAAGATTATGTGAAATTACTAGCAGTGCTGTTTATCAGTGTGCATTCTGTTCCCAGGTTCTTGATGTCATTTGGAAAATTCCCTTACTGTCTATAGCTTTAAAAATCGACATTCTATGGATTTGATATATCTTCTTTGATACTTTATGATCCGTTAGCTTAATTTTCTGTAAAACTGAATGAAGAAAGAAGTGTGATACATCTAATTTTGGTAAGCATGCGCAAGTTCAACTATTAATGTAGAATATATTGAATCCCGAGATAATAAGAGGAATGTTTGGTGCAAACTGAAAGGGAGTTGATATAACTGTAAAAGGTGATGATATATGTGACCTGGGTCATATGGATCCAAGACATGGAAAGAACTGTTTTAACTTATCAGGTTGAATATATTAGGCCTAAATTGGCTGACCTTTCCTGGACTCCGCAGCTATAACATGCTCGGTGCTAATCTGGAAAATGTAAGAGGGGAACAAGGGAATAGAGTTAGGTGCATGTTCACATTGTCACATAGGGTTCTCAAAGTCGATTTTTTTGTATATGGAAATGATGATCATGGTCAATGTTCTATAAGTTATATTTGTCTTCTTCTTTTTATGAATTTCATTTGCATGCATTCCAACAAAATCACCCGGTCAGTCATACTGCATAGTGTAGTCAGAGAACCGGAATGCATCACCGTACTAGGTGAACACAGGAACTTGCTAGTTTTGCAACATCATATTTGTGAATCTTTCTTTGTGGTCTTCTGTAGTGCATTATGGCCCTTCAGTACTCTGGGTTGGCCAGATTTGTCAGCGGATGATTTCAAGCAGTTTTATCCAACAACAATTATGGAAACAGGGTACTGTCTTCCTTTAGAATTTACACTTATTTTATTCCTGTTATTGAATAAATAACCATATTAGGGTCTTTTATGTCACTTTTTAAGGGTTTTAAAATTTTATCCTCAAGTTTGGCAATCAATGATGCTGTCAAGTATGGCAATCTACATCTATAGAAGTTTTCACTTTCATCTTGTATTGCAAATTGTGCCATTGGAAAAAATTCATCTTGGTGCGCCATAACTACTGGCGTTTGCACTGATATCTAAGTTGGATGCTTTTGACTTCCAGAAAAGCTTGACAATATCATCCATTTAATGCCATTTAACAATATCATCCATATTACAAGAATCAACATAACTTTGATAAGCTAAGAAATTAGTCCGATTCTTCCTTGGATCAGTGAAGATGAACAGTCCAGAAATCAGTCTAGCACTGCCAATGTTCTTCTTGAAGATTGAATCCTGAAACTCACAACAATTTTGTGAGAAAACAGTTATGCAATTGAAATCCTTGGTAAATTTATTGACAGATCAAAGATTACACTTCAAGCTTGGGACATGACGAACTATTCCCAAGTTACACCCTTGGTTAATTTAACAGAACCAAAGCTGACAACTTGGGATGTAGAACCATCAGCCATTTTAACAGACTGGGGTTCTTTTTCCCGTTTATAATTGATCAAAAGTTCTTAACACCCATTCCCCTTTCTTAGTTCCTAAAATTGTGTAATCACCTTCCAAAGCCGGAATATTTCCACACTGGTTTGCGTTGTTAAACTCTGCCTGTTCTAGCTCCTAGGCACATTATAGCTTAGCCTTTTACCTATAAATTCATTGTACAACTTCTCATTGTAATAATAAGAAATTATTTTCTCCATTTCTATATGGTAACAGAGCCGTCGATCGCATAGATAAAAAAATCCATCTTCCTCATTCGAATCAAAAGAAACGAAGCAGCTGCAGGCTTTCTGTTAAAATAAAAGGGAGAACTTTTTATTTTATTTGTAATCGATGAAACTTATTTTTTATAATGAGTCTGCCACTACTTAAATAGGGTAAAAGCCTAGAGTCCTGATTGACTCAACCTCCTTCATTTGAGGAATCAAATCAAATCAGACCTTTTATAACAGAATACAAACAGAATAAAAAACATACCTGCTGGGTCGGCTATCTAAGCCCTAAACCCTACAGAATATAAAAAAACACAAAAAGACAAAAACACCCTTAATCTTCAACGCTCCCCCTCAAGTTGAGCATAGATGTTTATCATGCCCAACTTGCTAATGAAGTCTTCGAAGTTCTGCTTCATTAGGGCCTTTGTTAGGCCATCAGTTGTCTGCTGGGCAGATGGCATGAAGGGGATGCAAATCAGCCCATTTTCTAGCTTCTCCCTAATGAATGCTTGTCCACTTCAACATGTTTGGTTCTATCATGCTGGACTGGATCATTGGCAATGGCAATTGCAGCCGTGTTGTCACAGAACAACTTCAGGGGTACTTCTGGATTCAATCTCAAGTCCTCTAAGCACCCGTACTCTTTCCTGTTAGTGGATTTTCCCATTAAGTTTTTCCTACGAAGAGATTTTAATGAGTTGGGGTTAGGTGCTGAGGTTCGATAGTGTAAGAAAAGAGAACCATTTAGGTTTTAACTCTTATGTTTTATTCATAGCCAAGATAGTAGTGAATTTATACAACCATGAAAGGAAACTTAGTAGACTAGGACTCTAATCCACTGATTTAGCACATGTGCCTAAATCTTAACAGAATAACAACACATGCCTTATAATCCGGCTACATTCAAGAGGGAAAGATAATAATAATAATAATTAGGAGATATTCTCCATAATTAGGGAATATTTTCAATAACTATCAAATCTTCTCAACACTCCCCCTCAAGTTGGGGAAAAGATATCTATCAGACCCAACTTGCTCACAAAGTAGTCAAACTGTCCCCTTCCCAATGCCTTGGTCAGTCCATCTGCAATTTGTTGAGTAGATGGTAGGAAGGGCACACAGAACACCCCACTTTCTAGTTTCTCTTTGATGAAGTGTCTATCAATCTCCACTTTGTCCTGTCATGTTGTACAGGGTCATTTGCAATATCAATGGCTGCCTTGTTGTCACAATACAGTCTCATGGGTCCAGATATCTCTGCCCCAATATCTTCCATGACTTGTTTGATCCACAGGCCTTCACAGATTCCCAATGCCATTGCCCTGAACTCTGCTTCAGCAGTGCTTCTTGCCACAACATGTTGTTTGTTGCTTCTCCAAGTCACCAAGTTTCCCCATACATAGGTGTAGTATCCTGTCATAGACCTCCTTTCTTTTGTACATGTTCCCCGGTCTGCATCTGTGTATACAGACACACTTCTATTGTCAGACTTTTTAAAGTACAGTCCCTTCCCTGGTGTGGTCTTCAGGTACCTTAACAGTCCCCTAGCTGCTTCCATATGAGCTTCATTTGGGGAGTGCATAAACTGGCTTAGTGTACTTACGCATATGACACATCTGGCCTAGTGTGTGCCCGATAGATCAACTTTCCAATCGTCTCTGGTAGCTCCCCATATCCACAGGGTCACCTTTGGCACTGCCCAGTTTCAAATTACACTCCATGGGTGTATTTGCTGGTCTAGCCCCTTCAAGCCCTGTCTCCTTCAGTAGGTCCAGTGTATAGTTTCTTTGAGTCAACACTAAACCTTTTTTTGATCTTGCTACTTCCATTCCCAAAAAATGTCTCAGGGATCCCGTATCTTTAATCTCAAATTCGAAGCCGCTTGTCTCTTAACTTCACCGTCTCCTCGCTCATCATTTCTGTCAATATAATATCATCTACATACACAATTAATGCAGCTTAACTTACCTTTCCCTGTCCTCTTAATAAACAAGGTGTGATCTGATTTTCCCTGTACAAACCCAATTTTCTTCATGAATCTCATAAACCTGTCAAACCAAGCTCTTGGACTTTGTTTGAGTCCATATAAGGACTTGTTGAGTTTGCACACCTTGTTACCAAACTGTTCAGTGAACCCTGGAGGAGGATCCATATATACTTCCTCCTTTAACTCACCATGGAGGAAAGCATTCTTCACATCCAGTTGCATTAGAGGCCAATCTAGGTTTACTGCCACTGATAGAAGTATTCTGATTGAATTAAGTTTAGCTACAGGTGAGAACGTTTCTGAATAGTCAATCCCATAGGTTTGGGAGTAGCCCTTGGCCACTAACCTGGCCTTATGCCTGTCAATACTGCCATCAGCCTTGTATTTCACCACAAACACCCACTTGCACCCCACTGTTTTCCTTCCTTCTGGCTAAGAAACCACTCCCCATGTACCATTCTTCTTCAGGGCCCTCATCTCTTCCAGGACTGCCTCCTTCCACTCAGGGACCAATAGAGCTTCATGAACATCTTTTGGTATAGTAGTGTTAGATAGGGTAGAGGTGAAGGCTTTATATGATGGGGATAGGTTGGCATATGATAGGTATCTAGAGATAGGGTGCTGTGTACAGCTTCTGGTTTGTTTTCTGATGGCTATATGTACATCTAGCAGTTGTTTTTCTGCTTTTGTTTTTGGAGAGTCAGATTTGGCTTGTTTTGTGTTTGAGTCTAGGTCTGCTTCATCCTCAGATTTAGTGCTTGTGTGCTCTGTCTCCTCAGAGTTATTGTCTGTTTCATTAATCAAAGATTCAGGGTCTGATTGTTGTATAGACTCATTAGGAGTCTCAGATACTTTCTTAGGGTGTGTTCTCAGATAGACCTTTCCCTGGAATGGTCTTTCCCTGAGAGGTTCTGGAGGGTTAGTATTCTTGACCTCCTGCTGTTGGCATTTATCCCCACACTTGTCCAAGTTCTGTCCAGAATCAGACTCTAGTTCACTAGGTTTTTCTAACTCTAGTTCAGGTTCAAAGTCTAGGAAACTATAACACTCTTTAAACATACAAGGATCCACACCTTTATCACTAGACTCCCCCTGAAATTGACTCTGGTCAAAAAACATATTTTCTTCAAAAAAGGTGACATCCATGGTGACTATGGTTTTTCCAGTAGTATTATCAAAACATTTATACCCCTTTTTTGTGGGTGAGTAACCAATAAAACAACATTTTTTTGACCTAGGGTCTAATTTCCCTTGATTATAGGTGTGGATATATGCTGTGCATCCAAATATTTTTAGTGGTAAGTGCCCTACCAGTTTGTTTGCTGGAAAATGTTCTTGAAACACTTGTAAAGGAGTCTTAAAGTTCAGTATTCTTGATGGTAACCTATTGATTAGGTATGTTGCAGTTAGAATACTTTCACCCCATAGTGTCTTTGGACAGTTTGAGGTAAACAAAAGTGTTCTAGCCACCTCCAACAAGTGCCTGTTTTTCCTCTCCGCAACACCATTTTGTTGTGGTGTTTTTACACAGGAACTTTGGTGGATTATACCTTTCTCAAGTAGGTATCCATCTAGGTACTGATTGAAGTACTCTGTTCCATTATCACTCCTCAGAATCTGAATTTGAGTGTGGAACTGAGTATTTATCATTTCATAAAATTGTTTAAAAACTGTGTCCACTTCTGATTTGTCCCTCATTAAGTATACCCAAGTTAAACGTGTGTGATCATCTATGAGTGTGATGAACCACCTTTTTTTGTTAAAAGTACTAACCCTAGAAGGACCCCATACATCACTATGGATCATAGTAAAAGGTTTTGAGGGAACATAGGGTTGAGTTGGGTAAACTTGTCTGGTTTGTTTTGCAAGCACACAGATTTCACAATTGAAAGACAAATCTTTATTACCAACAAACATTCAGGAAACAATTTTTTCATATATAAAAAGCTAGGGTGTCCCAATCTCCTATGTAAGACCAGGATCTTATTCTGGACATTGTAGGACAGTGTGTGGTAACCTCCTCTCATTAGGCTTTGCTGTGGTGAGTCCAACCCCGAATCCAAGATGTAGAGTCCTCCCATCGCCCTAGACTCGCCAATCATCTTCCCCAAAGCTTTGTCCCGAAATAGACAAAGAATCTTTAAAAACACAAATCACAGCTTCGATCGATGTTAGTTTACAGATTGACAAAAGATTACAGGCTAATTTGGGAACATGGAGAACATTTTTAAGGGTTATATCAGGTGTCACATAAATGGAACCTTTTCCGGCAATGGTGGAAAAAGATCCATCATAAGCCTTATTCTTTGGTTTCTTGGACAGGGGTTATAATTAAGGAAAAGATCAGAAGAACCGGTCGTGGGGTCAGTTGCTCCAGAGTCAACTATCCACTGAGGGCTCTGACTGATTCCTAAAACAGATAGGGAAAAATGATTACCTGATTCAGCTAGAGAACAATTTGGATGGGATTTTACTGAAAGTTGTGAGTTTAGAATTTTACTCAGTTGCTCCAAATGATCCTGAGTGAATGGAAGTGTCCCTGCAAAAGATTGTGGCCCAGAATCTGAAGATACCTGATTAGCCTTTCCTTGTTCAGAGTTAGCACCCCTGTTCCTCCAAGAAGCGGGTTTCCCATGAATTCCCCGACAAACATCCTTAGTGTGTCCACTTTTCTTGCAAAGTGATCACACTTAAGTTTCGTCTTTCACTCTTCTTCTTGCCGATTCATCTCTCGTTGTATCCCTTGCTTGCCACCATTGCGTATGAATCTACCTCGAATGTCCAGACTCCGTGCATGACCTTTCTCCTTGATTCCTCCCTTCTTACTTCGAGAACGTTTCTCTGAGGGATGGTAAAGGATTTCTGCCCAGGATCCTGCCCTTGACCTCATCCAGATCCTGATTCAGGCCAGCCAAGAATGAATAAACCCTTTCATTCTCCTCTCTCTTATGAAATTTGACACTGTCAGCTGTGCATTCCCACTTATCTTCATGTCACAGATCCAATTCTTGCCATAGAGTAATAGGTAGTGACATCCCTGTCCCCCTGTTTGAGACTCCAACTCCGTTTGGTTTCGGAGTTTGGTTAACTTAATATTTTATTCACCCACTAGATTTACTATGAATTTTCCAAATCATTTCAATAACATCTCATTTTATTGCTTCCCATATTTATCTTAATTGTCTTTCAAGAACATATCAACACAAACTTTAATACAACATTTCAATCTTATAATCATTACTTTACATTATTTTATTTTATTTTCTCTCTCAGCTCAAATGGTCATGATCAAACCAAACGGAGCCCGAGTTTGAGTTTTTTGGGATGAATTTTCCAAATCGACTTCCATGTTTGGTTGTCTTTAAGAACTTTTGGGCGTCCATTGAGTTTATGAGCCGTGTCATGATCATTGAGTGGTTCCATGTTCAACTTGGGGTCAGTTTCTGGTGGTGCAGCTTCATCACCAGTTAGAAAACCCAGTTTTCCTCTTCCATCCACGGCCAGTGTGATGGCTTGTGCCCATTCAAGGTAGTTTTTGCCATCCAATTTCCTGGCTGGGAGTAGGATCGGGCTCGGATTGTGTTTGGAAATATCATCACCGGCTAGGAGATCGTTCCCCTGTGGTTCCATACCGGTTGGTGGACCGCCGGAAGTGGTGCTCCCAGAGGTGGGAGTCCTTTCTCCGGTAAAGGCCGCCCGATAATTCATCGGATTTTAATTAGTAAAATATTTTTGTATAAGTCGGCTATGCTACCATGTAAGAAAAGAGAACCATTTAGGTTTTAACTCTTATGTTTTATTCATAGCCAAGATAGTGAATTTATACAACCATGAAAGGAAACTTAGTAGACTAGGACTCTAATCCACTGATTTAGCACATGTGCCTAAATCTTAACAAAATAACAACACATGCCTTATAATCCGGCTACATTCAAGAGGGAAAGATAATAATAATAATTAGGAGATATTCTCCATAATTAGGGAACATTTTCAATAACTATCAAATCTTCTCAACAGATAGAATTTATGTTGGCAGGTTGGTTCGCCTTTTGTAATTTATTTTCAGCATTTGATCAATTAAATAATTTTTTTGTCAAAAAAAAAAGAAAGAAAGGTTGTGGTATCTAGAAGTTGTGCAAAACTGGAGTTTAGGGCCATGACCCAGGGAGTGCCTGAAGAGTTGTGGCTGAAACAATTACTAGAATACCTAAAACTACCAGTGAAGTTGCCTATGAAGCCTTATCATGACTACAAAGCAACTATTGACATTGCTAACTATCCAGTCCATCAGGATGTGACTAAGCATGTGGAGATTGATCGTCATTTTGTTAAGGAAAAACTGGAAACATAAATTATTTGTGTTCCCTTTTTCCTTCATCGCAACAAGTGGCTGATGGTCTAATCAAGGTACTTTCAGGTCAAGGGTTTGACAAATTCTGAGTCAAGTCGCGCTTGATGGACATATACAATTCAACTTGAGAGGGAGTGTAGAGAAATTTGCCGTGAGGGCACTTATCTGTTTTCTGTTATTGTTAGGGCTTCTAGAAGGCGTTTTATGATTAAGAGTTGTCATGTTATTTCCCCTCCGTTTAGAGTGTGTTTGGTAGTTATTACTAGGAAAGGCAGGTTGGCGTGCGTAGCTTAGGTGGTGATTGAGAAAATCTACCTATTCATGTTCTGTCCTTTGTGACTAGGGGAACAATGACTAAAATTTCTTCATTCTTCTCCTAAAATTATTTCCACACAGTCTCCCCTGAACTTCTCACCAGCCGTTAATAAGTTCTCACAGTAACTGAACTACCTCTCTCTTCCATCATCATAATCGTCGGCGAAGGTGCCATCCACCCTCAGATTTTTGGGGATTTTCTTATACCTTTGGCGAGTTTACACCTTCTTATGGAAGAAACAATAATGCTGTCCCTCTCTTCAAGCCACCTCACTTTTCCTCAGCAGTAAGAAGGTTGCCATATTCTTGAAGCAACCTCCTTTCCTCAAGGATCAGACTGTCATGCTGGGGATCTTTTAGGACAGCCGTTTGGGCATATTCAAGCCTTTGTCTAGTCTCTTCCACCCTATTAGGGAGTTGGCTAAATATCTCCTGATTCGACAGCTTGAGGGGGGTGTTTCAGATTGTTTAATTTCCTGCAAAACCTTTGTATATCACTTCCAGGGCTCTTCCAATTCCACACCTCCTTAACAATCTTGAGAAAATGGGGATGTCTCAGAAGGCACTTCGTACACTTAAACGACTTAGGCCCAACATTGAATCTGAGGCCACAAATAAAGGCTAAGGAGCGTGATCAAAAGTCAGGGGGCAATGATGCTTGTTCTGATGACTTCTTGTTATGATTCAATGAACATTACCTTCTAAATGGTTAAGCTATTAAGGGGAAGTTTAATTTATACCTTTATTAAAAGAGATGGTTTGTTGACTTATCAAGTTCTGTTCTGCTTGGACAGGCATGACATATTGTTCTTTTGGGTGGCTAGAATGGTGATGCTGGGACTTGAGTTTACTGGAACTCTTCCCTTTTCAAGTGTTTATCTGCATGGACTTATTCGAGATTCTCAAGTAAAAAATTACTTTTATGTTTTTTTTGTTGCCAATTTAATGTGCTTGTGTTGGCATTCCTGTTGGCGCTTTATGTTCAATTTTTTTTAAGGGGGGTTCTAAAGGCACCCCCGTTTTTACTTCCGGCACCCATTTTTTGATTATTTATTCAGATGAAAAAAACGTCGGTGCCACTGGTGTTCCTTGTTGAACACCAACGTCAGTGACACTGACGTTGGTGTTCAACAAGGAACCCCAGTGGAAAGTCGTGGACTGACGTTTCTAAATTGTAACACTTTTATAAAGGGACAAGGAACACCAGTGGCACCGACGTTCCTTTATAAAAAATCACCGGGTGTCGAAGTAATTTTTTGTGGTGCCGGGAGAAATGTGGTGCCAAAAGTAAAAATGGGGGTGCCTTTAGAAGCCCCCTTTTTTAATTGTTGATACTTTGCTCTTGCAAACGTCTCTGCCTACCTTTTGTCCAAGATACTCATTTGCTTTTCATTTGTTTATCTCACGACTGTCTCTTAGTTTTTGAATTGGAATTCATGCCCGACAGATTAAGATCCATTAAGTTCTCTTAAAACCAAGTTCTCATGTATGTAAACAATTCCTTTTTCCTTCCTTTTGCTGCTGTGTGAGGTGGTGTTATTTTGACCATATCCTATATCATGCAAATTCTCTTACGCGTCAATGAAATCTATCTTACTTGTGTAAACAATATTTACTCTTACCGTTCATAAAGCGTTAGTAAAGATGTTAGGTGTTTGATCTGTGATCTTAATTTGAACTCCCTATTTAGCCGAAACCTTTGACATAAGAGAAGTTTGTTTGGTCGGTTTCTCTATAGGTTTTTGTAGAATTACCTAATATAGATTACATTTATTGCTGTCAGCTGCCTAAAATAGTTTATATTTAGTGCTGTTAGTCTGCTTTCCATATTTTGTAGAGTTGGCTCTTTATGGCTGGCTATTTGATATGATCTAGTGTCAATTATTTTCTTGTAACTGTGTTGGTTACAACTTTTCCAGAATAGTTATAGTAACTTGTATAAATGTGAGGAAATAAGAGAGAAGGCTTTTTCTCATTAGAATTAGTTAGGAAGAAGCCTTATTACAAACTATATTTATAGGACTAAGGCTGTACTATATAAAAGCAACCAATAAGAAAGGACAACAGTCCCAACGTGTCCTGTGCAGTGAACCCAACGGTCACTGTACAATAAAAGCAGAATCTGAGGCAGAAAGTGAAGGGAAAAGAACTAGGCCAAATACAAGCCAAAATATGGGAATTGAATACGGCCTAGTGGTACAAGCCATTGCACTTCCTGCCCTGAATAAAAATCCTCTTCCCCTCCCCCCCAAAAAAAAATCATTTTTAAAATAAAATGCAAGCCAAAATACATAGGAAATACAAGGGAAATCCACTGGGATATAGTCCATGCAGTAGAGGTGCTTTTTCATTCACTTGTCAATCATTTCTTGTAATTAATCTACATAATGATCTTGTTTCTTGGGCTTTGAAACTCAGTAGTCTGTGCAAGACTTTTCACTGCTGTTCGTATGTTTCATTTTTGGCACAATCCAATTTGTAACCAACTCCTCTTGGTTCCAGGGGCGGAAAATGTCTAAAACACTGGGGAATGTTATAGATCCTCTTGATACGATCCAAGAATATGGAACTGATGCTTTGAGATTCACTCTTGCTTTAGGAACTCCTGGTCAGGTTCGTGAGCAGAACATTTTATAGACCAATCACCAATTTACTTTATTTGTTTTTTATTCTTATTTTAAAAATGTTCTGCGTGCCTTGGTGTTGCAACTACCCTCAAAATATTGTTTTTTGTTATCTTTTTTTTTTTTTTTTTTTTTTTTGGTTTTTGCTCCCTCTCCCCTCCCTATTATCTGTCTTTGTAGTACTACGACTACTACTATTTCTACTGTTTCCTTACAGGATCTACATCTGTCAACTGAGAGATTGACCTCTAGCAAAGCGTTCACCAATAAATTATGGAATGCTGGGAAATTTGTATTACAGAATTTGCCAACTCAAAGTGATGTGTCTTCTTGGGATTCCTTAATGGCTTGTAAGGTTTGTGTTTGATAAATGTTTATGCAATTTAAATGTATGGCTCCATTTATTTGTTCAGTACTGTTAAAGTTGAGCACACGTATAAAGGATGGTCTCAGTGCTTGATCCTTTCTGTTATTTAGTCCTCTTTGAGTGGAGTTTTAGTGTACATAGGATAAACCTCTCTTAGGAGGATATTTACAAAGAAGACAAATACATAAACAATAGATAAATACTCTACTAAGCTTATCATATAATTAAAAGAGATAACGTCATAGTTTTTAAGCCTTTTACATGGCATCTAAGACTTCTAGACTTAGCCAAATTTTTTATTCATAACACTATTCCTCAAGATGGCGCATGAATGTCATACAAGCCCAAGTTGGAACGTATAAATTTCAATTTGCTTCGATTGAATGCTTTATTAAAGACATCTTCCAACTCCTGTGTTGATCTTATGAATAGGGTATAATTGTTTTCAGCAGTGATCTTCTCTCCAACAAAGTGACAGTCCACCTTTGATGTTTTTTATACTCACGTGGAAACCTAGATTGGAAACGATATGTTGAGAAGCTTGTTTATCACATATAAAGGCTTAGGGGTAGCAGTTTCAAACCCAATCTCCTTAAGAAAATGCTGGATCCATATCGACTCGCAAAAAGTATGAGCCATTGTAGTATACTTAGCTTCAACACTTGATCTAGCTACAATTTGTTTCTTAGTCTTCCATGTTATCAAGTTACCTTCTGGGAATGTGCAATACCCACTTGTTGATCTTCTGCAAGTATAAGGATGGCCCATTCAACACTAGTAACACCTTCAATATTAAGTCCACTATTCGGTGTATATAATGCCCTTTTCATGATGATTGCCTCAAGTATCTTAGGACACAAACCACCACATTCCGATGAGGAATCCATGGTGTGTTTAAAACTTGACTTCATACTTATTGCATACGAGAGGTCCGGCCTGGTAGCTGGTAATAGTCAGGTAATTGAGTTTGGCCACCGGTCGTCTATATTTGCTTGGTGATTCAAATGACTCACCTTCCTCTTTTTAGTAATTTCAATTTGCAGTCTATAGGGGTAACAATGGGCTTTGCTTTAAACATGCCTGTTTCTTGTAATAAATCATGCAATACTTCCTTTGAGATTGGAAGACGCCTTGCATAGATTGTGCCACCTCGATGCCAAGAAGATATCCCAAACTCTAGTCCAAGGAACCTTTTCAGCTTAGCTATCCCTACATATCATTTCCAATGATAACAATATCGTCAACATAAACATGTAGAATATGTCCATTATTACTATGTTGACGAAAAACCGAATGCTCTAACCTAAACTTTTGTCACTGTTTAACTGTGGCAATGCTCTAACCTAAACTTTTTAACTGAATTTGACTATATTTCAAACCAGACTCGAGGTGACTGTTTAAGGTCATAGAGTGCCTCCCTCAACTAGCACACAGTACCATGTGACTCTTCTTAAGCAACAAATCCTAGTGATTTTGATTTGTAAGGAATTCCAAGAGTTTAAACAGCGGATAGCAGATTTGCTATCACAGTAGAACCTTATAGGAGCAGCAGGGGGTAGTTTAAGTTCATTGAGAACCCTTCTGATCCACATTAATTCACAAATGCCAAGGGCAACAGCTCTGAATTCTGCTTCTGCACTACTTCTTGCAACCACAGCTTGTTTCTTGCTTCTCCATGATACTAGGTTTCCTCCTATGAACATGCACCATCCAGAGGTTGATTTCCTATCCACAACTGAACTTGCCCAATCTGCATCAACAAACCCTTCAACAGTGAGACTTCCTCCCCTTTTGTATAAAATGCCAAGGCCAGGTTCATTCTTTAGATATTTGAGAATCCTTAGGGCAGCATCCAGATGAATCCTTCTTGGCATGTGCATAAACTGACTAACCTGTCCAACAGCAAAAGAGATATCAGGTCTAGTATGTGTTAGGTAGATTAACCTACCAACAAGCCTTTGATAGGCCTCTTGGTTGACAGGTTCACTTTCTGGATCATTATCAAGTTTCTGATTGTAATCAACAGGAGTTCCAATAGGTTTACAACCAAGAAGACCATAATCCTTGAGAAGATCAATAGTGTATTTCCTTTGTGTAACAAGGATCCCATTAGAGGACCTAGCCACTTCCATACCTAGAAAGTACCTTAAGTTTCCCAAATCTTTAATTTCAAATTCAGACTTTAGGAAAGATTTCAACCGTTTAATTTCATTATCATCATTGCCAGTAATGATCATATCATCAACATACACTACAAGGGCAGTGACTCCCCCTCCAGTGTTATGTTTGATGAATAAAGTGTGGTCAGCATTGGCCTGTTTATAGCCACCCTTTTGTATGACCTTAGAGAACTTCTCAAACCAAGCCCTAGGGGACTGTTTGAGGCCATATAGAGATTTTTGGAGTTTGCAAACCTTTCCTTTACCAATTATATTTTCAAATCCAGGAGGAGGGTACATATAAACATCCTCCTTAAGGTCACCATTAAGGAAGGCATTTTTTACATCAAGTTGATGCAAGGGCCAATCCTTAATAGCAGCAAGAGAGATAAGGATTCTGACAGTATTAAGTTTTGCTACAGGAGCAAATGTCTCATTGTAGTTGATCCCATAGGTCTGAGAAAACCCTTTAGCCACTAAACGAGCTTTATATCTTTCAATAGTACCATCAGGATTTTGTTTAACATTAAACACCCATTTACACCCTACTGGTCTACTGTTTTGAGGTTTAATGACAGGAATCCAAGTCTTATTGGATTGCAAGGCATTAATCTCAGCAAGAACAGCAGATTTCCAGTCAGGGCTTTCAAGAGCTTCATAGATATTTTTCGGGATCTTGACACTATCAAGATTAGTAACAAAGGCCTTATATTTGTCAGAAACAGAGCCATAGGAAACAAATCTTTGAATAGGATGTTGAGTGCAAAGTCTAGTACCTTTTCTTTGAGCAATAGGTCTAGTATCAGGACTAGTAGTACCTGTTGTGGAATTTGTAGTCTGAATGTTCTCACCTCCCTGATTAGAAGGCTCTGTTCTACTTTCTGTGATTTCATCAATGGGACCATTTTCAGTTTCATGAGCACTCTTATCCATAGGATCAGGTGATGAATTGCAGTCTGTGGAGACTGGAATAGGAGGTGTGTTCTCACTGACTCTAGGTCCTTTCTTTCCTTTGTTCCTAGTATAGATAATTATCTCATTGTCCCTGGTGCACTCTTCCCCTTGTTCCTTATTAGGATAAGGATTTTTGGTTGGTAGACTAGTAGCTTCAATGATTTGTGGGAGAGGGACTCCTTCATCAAAGTCAATTAGATCAGTACCTGCCATAGAAGATTTAGAGTAGTAAGGTGAGTTTTCAAAGAAAGTGACATCACATGAAATATATACTTTCCTGTTGACAGGGTCAAAGCATTTATAACCCTTCTGTGTGGACGAGTAACCAAGGAAAACAGTTTTGACAGCCTTTGGTTCCAGTTTGTGTCTTAAGTGATCATGAATATGTACAAAGGTGGTACAGCCAAAGACTTTTAAGGGAATGTCAGTAACAAGTCTGTTAGAGGGATAGCACTTAGTAAACATAGAGATGGGTGATTGATATTGTAAAACTCTTGAAGGCATTCTGTTTATCAGAAATGAAGCTGTTAAAATAGCATCACCCCAGTGGTAATTGGGTAGGGACGAGGTAAAGAGAAGAGCCCTAGCCACTTCTAGAAGGTGCCTATTTTTCCTCTCCGCAACACCATTTTGCTGTGAGGTATTAGGGCAAGAGGATTGATGAACAATGCCCTCTTCAGTGAGGTAGGTTCCTAGGATAGTGTTGAAATATTCAGTCCCATTATCTGTCCTAATCACTTTGATGGAGGTTTGAAATTGAGTTTTAACCATATTATGAAAAGCTTTAAAGACTTGACTCACATCAGACTTATGTTTCAATAGATACACCCAACATAGTCTTGTGTGATCATCTATGAATGTTACAAACCACCTTTGACAAGATAGGTTTGGTATTCTAGATGGACCCCACACATCACTATGTATAAGGGAAAAAGGGAGAGATGCCTTGTAAGGTTTTGCTTTAAACACATTCCTTGTTTGTTTAGACAAAATACACACTTCACATTGAAATGAAGAAGGTTTCTTATGCATAAATAACTTAGGAAACAATTTTTGTAAATAAAAGAAACTAGGATGTCCTAGTCTACAATGCAAAATTCGAATTTCCTCATCATTGTCATTAGTACTGGATATGCTTAAAGCTTTCTCCTCATGTTCTTGAAGGTAATATAGGCCCCCTTGCTTTCTAGCACTGCCAATCCTCATCTCTGAATCCAGAGCCTGAAAGACACATTGGGAGTCAGAAAAATTTGCAATACACTTATTTTCATGAACAAACTGACTAACAGAGAGGAGGTTGCATGATAGGTTAGGAACATGAAGGACAGATATAAGTTTTAAGTCCTTAGATATACAGACAGTCCCAGTTCCAGCCACAGTAGAAAGGGATCCATCTGCTATTCTCACCTTGTGCTGTCCATTAGATGGATAGTAAGTAGAGAAAAGTTTAAAGTTACCTGTCATGTGACTGGAGGCTCCAGAGTCAATAATCCATGAGAGATTACCTTCTTGTGAAGCAGTGGCAGTATTAACAGTAGGGGTGCTTTTATCATTTGAGAGAAGCTGTTTTAACATGTCTATCTGCTCCTTGGTGAAAGGCATTGCATCTTCCACTGTGTTTGCAGAGTGAGCATGCTTTTGATTATTCCACTGGGCAGATTTCTTTTGATTCTGATTCCTATCACCACTCGGCTTGCCATGTAGGAACCAGCAGCTGTCCTTTAGATGGCCCTTTTTCTTGCAATTCTCACAAATGAGCTGGTTTTTCTGCTCATTTTTCTTCTGGTAATTTCCAGCATAGGCAGTTTGGGTGGAAAGGGCAGACTGCTCATGCTGGCTGGTTGAGTTGGACGATCCAATCATGGTTTCCCTCCTGCTTTCTTCCTTTCTAATGGAGTTGAAAGCTTCCAGAACAGTGGGTAAAGGATCATGAGACAATACCCTTTCTTTTGCAGCTTCATAGGCAGAGTTGAGTCCACCTAGAAACTCAAAAACCCTTTCTCTTTCAATGATACTCTGGAAGGACTTTGCATCAGTGGTACACTCCCAAACATTTGCTGTTAAGAGGTCATATTCCTGCCATAATATCTTCAAGGAGTTGAAGTACCTGGTGACAGTGTTGGTGCCTTGTTTTATATCCTTCAGCTTGGTTTTGACCCCAAAAGCTCGAGCATAATTCCCTTTATTTGAGTAGGAGTTGGCAACATTCTCCCAGACTTCCTTTGCTGTATTGAAGAACATGTTAACTTGCCCAATTTCAGGTTCCATGGAGTTGATTAACCATGACATAATCATGGCATTTTCAACGAGCCATGTTTCATACGCCTCTTCATCATCAGCATCAGGTTCAGTGATAGAACCAGTAAGATACCCGATTTTTCTCTTTCCTGTCACAGTAACGCCCTTCATATAATGTTCAGAAAATTGATTACTTGATTCATCTATCGTTGCTTGTTATTTGAAAAAAGAATAGTCGTATAAAAAGGCGTGTAAATAGTGTGCATGCTTCCTCCAAAGAAAAAAAAGGTGTACATGTAACTAGCCTAGCGGAAGAAATTAGATAAAAGCTCTTTCCTTTTTCCTTTGAGTTGCTTGTTTTTGTTACCTTCTGGATTGGCGCTTTCGGCTGTACTCGCCTTAAAGTTGTTATTTCCTTTTTCAGTTTGATAATCTGGAATCTTTGCTGAAGCTAACTTTGACTGAACGTTGGGTGGTAAGAGGCGTTAATACATGAATATTCCTGAGCATAAATTCCTCTGATTCTGACTGATTTCTGCAACATGCAGGTATCAAAACTTCACTTGCTTATTGATATGGTCACTGCAAATTATGACAAACTTTTTTTTGGGGATGTTGCAAGAGAAGTTTATAATTTCTTTTGGGGCGATTTTGCTGATTGGTATGGCTGTTTTCTGTAGATTGTTGATAATGATTCATCTTATTTCGATAATGATCAGGATTAGAATATAAATAAAAATGTGAAAATATCAACTCTATCTCAAGGGCTTACATTTGAAATTCACAACCTGTCTAAAAGATTTGACAATAATAAACCTATCTATATGGAACGCTTATCTACAAACAAAAAAACAAACAAAATACCAAGCACGGTATCTCTATCTTTTCTACGCGAATTAAATGAAAAAACTTATCCAGCTAATTTTGACTCTATATATTTAATACTCCCCCTCAAGCTGTGTGGTGGATATCAAACAAACACAGCTTGGAATTGAGACTGTCAAAGTTAACTTTGGGCAAAGCTTTAGTAAGGATGTCTACTCCCTTAATCGTGGCAGGAATGTAGACCAATTCTACTACTCTGTTGTTAATCTTTTCAAAGTCATATGATATATGATAGACATAGTTCTTGTCAATAGTCATAGCCGCTTAGATTCCTTTACATATTCCCAAAACTAGTGCTCTTAATTCAGCTTCGGCACTACTCCTAGAAACTACATTTTGCTTTTTGTTTCTCCATGTAACTAGGTTACCTCAAACATAAATACATAGCCTGAAGTAGACCTTCTATCAGTAAGATTTCCTGCTCAATCTGCATCTGAGAAAGCTTCCACATCTCTGTTATCACACTTTTGTAAATAAAACCTTGTTGAAGATTGGCGTTGTTATTTAAGTATTTCAGTATTTATTTGTTTTATTTATAATAAGGGTAGAAGGGTAATTCCTCTATTTTTAAAGTTTTAGGGTTTGTCTTGACCTAGGGTTTAGGAAAGACGGCTCCTTGTTTTCAGGGAATGATTGTCTGTCTGTTTTTAGTATTTAAGTGAGCCTTGGGCTCTCATTTTGTAATAACTCAATTGTCAATAAACATAAAGTTTCCCCCTTTAATTTTCTACATGGTATCAGAGCATGGTTGACTGATCCAACACTGCCATGAATTTTCGAGCAGCGATGACTGGAGAATTGAGGAATACACCCTCTGATTCCTCAGCAAGTTCCCCTCCTAAATCCTTTCCGAGCAGCGATGACTGGATCGAGGATTACACCCTCTGATTCCTCAGCAAGTTCCACTCCTAAATCCACTATGAACAGGACTGATCAATCCTTTAGAGGAGAAGGCAGTTCAAGTATCACATCTGTACTGCTAACAACCCAAAAACTCAATGGAAAGACTTACTTAGAATGGTCCCGGACCATCAAATTAGCCATATATGGCAAGCAAAAATTAGGCTATCTCACAGGGGAAGCCACAAAATCAGCAGAAGGTGATCCCGAGGCTGTGACCTGGAGATCAGAAAACTCCATGGTCATGGCTTGACTGATCAATTCAATGGAGCCAACAATTGCCAGACCACATATGTTTTGCCCAATGCAAAAGATAAGTGGAGTGTTCCTCCCAAATCTATGAGCTGAAGACCAAAATATGGTTTTGCAAACAGGAGAACAAGGATGTCATTACCTACTACATTGAAATGGTAGGTCTGTGGCAAGAACTTGATCTATCATACAACTAGTTCTTGGACTGCCTATGTGATGGAGTTAAATTCCAGAAGAAAGAAGAGAATGAGAGAGTCTACACATTTCTTGTTGGTTTGAATCAAGAGTTAGATGATGTTAGGGGGAGAATTTCGGCAAAAATCTCCTACCCTCTCTCAGAGAAGTGTTCTCAGTGGTGAGAAGGGAGGAATCAAGGAAAAAGGTAATGTATAGAGGGCCGACATCTGGGGTAGAATCTTAAGCACGGGCAGTAAATAAAGGAGAGAACAAGTGTAGGAAGCAATAGGTGTGGTGTAACCACTACAAAAAACAGGGGCACACTAGAGAAATATGCTCAGGTATTCGTGGCAATCCTGCAAATTGGAAGCCAAGGAATTCAGGAACCACATCAGAAGGGAAGCAGGTTAATCAAGCAAGTTAGGTACCTTCTGATCAGGGTGTTAATCCCTCTAGACCATCTACATTTACTCAGGAACAATTGGAGCAACTGACCAAACTTTTCCAGGCGCAAACCATGATCCAATCCTCAAGTGATGCCTCATGCTCACTTGTTGAGAAAGGTGATCCATCTTTTTTTTTCCCTTTCCTTGGAGTAAATCAGTCTAAGTATTGGGTCATAGATTCTGGACTCACAACTCTTATGACCCATTGTTCACAAATTTTCTTTTCCTATGTACCTTGTGCAGGAAATCAAAAGGTGAGAATAGCAGATGGAACTTTTTCCACTATTGCTGGGAAAGGGACTGTTGTTATCTCACCAAAACTAACCCTTAAAAATGTTTTCCATGACCCAAATCTGTCATGCAACCTCATATCAGTCAATAAATTAATCTCTGAAAGTGCATTGTCTCTTTCTCTGTTGATGGTTGTGCATTTCGGGATATTCATATGGGGAAGGGGATTGGCAGTGCTAAGCTTATGGGAGGGCTGTATGTCCTTGAGGAAGATGAAGAATTGAAGAATAAAGTGTTTTCTAGGAACTTATGTTTTCAAACTTCTCATGTTGATAAGAATAATATCATGTTGTGGCACTATAGATTAGGCCACCCCAGCCCTGGTTATTTGAAATAACTGTTACCAATTGTATTCAATAATAAAGATCATATTTTTTCAGTGTGAGATATGTGAACTGTCCAAACATACCCGTAGCTCTTTTTACCCTTAACCCTACAAGCCTATCAAACTCTTCACTATGATTCATAGTGATGTTTGAGGGCCTGCAAGGCCGAGTAATTTGCTGGGTAACGTTGGTTTGTAACATTCATTGATGAGCATACTAGAGTCTCATCGGTGTATCTCTTGAAACACAAGTCTGATGTTAAACAAGTTTTTGAGAACATCTATAACATGATTCTAGCCTAGTTTCAAACTAAAATTCAGATTTTCAGAAGTGATAGTGGTACAGAATACTTCAACTCTGTACTAGGGTCTTTTTTCTTAAAAACTGGCATGATCCACTAGAGTTCCTGTCCAGACACACCCCAACAAAATGGGGTGGCTGAAAGGAAGAACAAACACATACTTGAGGTGGTTAGGTCCTTAATGGTGACCTTCAGAACACCAAAGTATTTGTGGGGAGAGGCTGTTTTGACTGCCATTTACCTCATCAACAGACTTCTCTCTAGAGTTTTAGGATTTCAAAGTCCCCTATGTAAGTTAGGAACTTTTACCCCAGTACCAGGCTAATTCAGGACCTACCACTCAAAGTGTTTAGGTGCACAACCTTTGCACATGTTCAGAACCAAGGGAAGTTGGATCCCAGGTCCAAAAAATGTGTGTTCATTGGCTATGCACCCATCCAAAAGGGGTATAAACTGTTTCACCCTTAGACTTAGCACACTTTTGTCAGGAAGGATTTCACATATTTTGAAGATAAAATGTTTTTCAAGACTCATGTTGAGGGGGAGATTTTCAGTGAACATGAGTCCATTCACAAATCTTACTTGAAGGGGTAGGTGAGTCTAGAAATCTACCTAGTGATACTTCTTATCAACATGAGAGAAATGAGGACAACACTGCTGATTCACAAACATTGGATCAAACCAGTGATGAAAGTAAATCAGAGGTTAGTCCCTGAACTAGGATTCAGAAGTTTCCAGTAAACACCAATTCTAGCAAGAAGGTCTCAAACAAGGATAATACAGGCTCTCATACAGCTCCTATCACTGTTTAACCTCCCTCCTCACTTGAAGATCTGGAAATAATTGACTGGAGTGGGCCCAGTCTGTTAAATTGGCGATTGATGGCAACGGAAAGCTAGGATTTTTATCTGGTGACTCCACACAGCCCGACTCAGATGACCCAAATTTCAAACTATGGAATTGGAGAACTCTTTGGTAATGGCGTGGCTTATCAACTTGATGAAGCCTTCCATTGCCAGGCCTCATATGTTCCTACCAATGACTAAGGAAATCTGGAATGCAGTAAAAGAGGTGTATTCAGTCTTGGAGAATGCATCTCAGATTTATGACTTGAAGACCAGACTTTGGAATTTAAAGCAAGATTGACGAGATGTGATTGTACTACAATGATATAGTTACTTTATGGAAGGAGCTTTGCCATGAGGACTCATGGGATTGTCCCAGTGAGAGTGTCCAATTCAGAAAGTGAGAGGAAAGCAAGAGAGTTTACTCGTTTCTGGCAGGGTTGAATCAAGAGTTGGATGAGTTAAAAGGGAGAATTCTCGGAAGGAGGCCCCTGCCGTCACTTAGAGATGTTTTTTCTAACGTTCGGAGAGAGGAGGCTAGGAATCGTGTGATGCAGAAAACTCAACCCTCTGAAGCTTAGAATTCAGCCTTCGCCGTTGGAAAAGCCGAAACGTGGAAGAAAGGTGACAAACAGAAGATAAGGTGTATTTATTGCAAGAAGATGGGACACACCAAAGACAACTGCTGGAGTTTGCATGGGAAACCTCAATAGAAGCCGAAACAGTCTGGGAGTACACTACCCTGGACTTCATTTTTTTTGGAAAAGGACATGTTTTTCGAAACCAAACAAACTCAGGGGGAGACCAAGTGTAGGTATAATTTGGTGGAATAAAATTTGTTTGAATGGCTTAACCTAGAGTCTGATGATTCAATTAATGAAAACATAGAGAATTTATCTGAGCAACAGGAACATGTTGAAACTACTCTTGATGATCCAGACCCATGAACAATGTTCATGAAGATGATCGTCATAGGCTAGAGGAAATTACCAATTTTCAGGGCAAATTTTATCAGAAAAAGGGTTGGAAAAAAAAAAAAAAGGCCACTGAGGGCTCACTAGCTGGACCAACCAACTCCGGTCCAAAATGATCTTGTAACCTCACGGTTTTAATGAAGAAGGTAATCAACCTCCTGAATCTACCTCTTCAAATCCTTCTGCATCATCGCAAAATCCTATGTTATCTACTGATAAATTTCTCCTTGATGTTCCTAATCAGAAAACCACCTAGAGAGTGTACCAAACATCCCTTGTATCCTATGGCCAAATATGTCAGCTATAATTACATGTCCCAGTCCTATGAAGCCCTTATATCTTCCATATCAGAGACCACCACTCCCAAAAATATCCAAGATGCTCTTAGGTGTCGAGAGTGGGAGGAAGTTGTCATGGAGGAAGTAAGGGCTTGAAAGAAGTGTGAAACTTTGTAGGTTGTTAACTTGCCAGAAGGGAGAAAGTTTGTGGGGTGTAAATGGGTGTTTTCTACAAAGTATAATGTTGATGTGTCCTTCCAAAGACACGAATCTAGGTTGGTTGCCAAGGGATTTTATCAGGCATATGGGGTGGATTAATCCGAGTTTTTTCCCCAGTGGCAAAAATGAATACTATCCGAGTGATTCTGACCGTGGCAGTCAATTAGACTGGCCCTTGAACCAGTAAGATGTAAAAAATGTGTTACTCAGGGGGACTTCAAAATGTGTTCATCATGACAGAACCAAGCATGTGCACATAGACAAACAATTTCTTAAAGAAAACCTGGAAGGTGGTCAGATTTACCTTCCATTCCTACTTTCAGCCAAACAAGTAGCAAATGGCTTGACTACGGCCCTTGGAAGGTTCGAGTTGGAGAATGCATGTACGACGATGGAGCTCACAGCATATGCAATTTCAGGTCTAGTGTGGGACAAGTATATCAGTCTTCCCACCAGTCTTTGAAATCTTTCTCTGTTTACTGGAGCTTCACCATTATCTTCCCCTAACTTCAAATTGAACTCCATTGGAGTGCTAACTGGCTTTGCATCAGTCATTCCAATTTCTTCCAACAGATCCAAAGTGTATTTTCTCTGTGAAACCATCAACCCTTCCTTTGATCTGGCAACTTTCATTCCCAGGAAGTACCTCAAGGGCCCCAGGTCCTTCATCTCAAATTCACTTGCAAGTTTATGTTTTACCCTTGCAGCCTCTTCCACATCATCACCTGTAAGTACTATATCATCCACATAGACTATGATAACAGTCAGTTTTCCCAAGGTTGACTGTTTTACAAACAGTGTGTGGTCAGAGTGGCCTTGGGAAAAACCATTCTGTTTTAAAACCTGCATAAAACGTTCAAACCAAGCTCTAGGGCTTTGTTTGAGCCCATATAAGGACTTTTTTAGCCTGCACACTTTCCTTTTGAACTTGTCTTCAAATCCTGGTGGTTTTTCCATGTAAATCTCCTCTTTTAGGTTGCCATGTAGGAAGGCATTCTTGACATCAAGTTGTGTCAAGGGCCAATCCAAGTTGACTGCAACTGACAAGATGATCCTAATGGTGTTTAATTTTGCAACAGTGAGAAAGTCTCAGTAAAGTCAATCCCATGAGTTTGAGAGAACCCCTTGGCCACTAGCCTTGCCTTGTACCTCTGTATGGACCCATCTGAGTTGTATTTCACTGTAAAAACCCACTTACATCCCACTGTTTTTCTGTTCTTAGGCGCTTCCACCAATTCCCATGTGTGATTCTTTTCCGGGCTCTCATTTCTTCCGAAAAGACCCTTCCACTCGAACACTTAGAGCATCTTGAATGGTTTTAGGAATTTGGGTTGTTTGGGTAGCTGAGATGAAGGCCTGGTATTTCTGGGAGAGGTGTTCATAAGAAATATGGTTGGACATGGGATAGGTAGGTTTGTTATATTTGGCACATTTTCTGGGCTGCTTTCTTATGGCAATGGGTTGGTCACTGTCTGATGTCTCATCATGATCGAATCGCACTCATCGCTTTCTCCCGGATTCTGTCTCGCTTTCGTGGTTTGTACAAGATTCTGCATTGGCATCAGGAGTGTGTAAGTTGTCTGCGTTGGATCTTTTTTCCCTTCTTTGATACACTTTTCCTTTAAAAGTGTCAATGGTGTTAGAGTGTGAATTGTCTTCCTTTTCAGGATTTCCACTCTCATTCTGTTCTGTTTCATTTTGATCACTCGTTGTTGGCCCTAGGTTTAGACCTGTTTCTGGGATCAGGATCATATCTAGGGTAGTGTTTTCAGAGATGCTGTTTTTGTGAGAAAAAAGGTAGGTGTTCATAGAAGGTGGCATCCATGGTCACATACATTTTCTTTCCTATAGGATCAAAGAATTTGTAGCCCTTTTTTGTGGCAGAATATCCTAGGAAAACACACTTCCCGGCCCTGGGTCTAACTTGTTGCCGTGTTCGATGAATGAACCCTACACGCCCAAACACTCTAAGGGCGATCACAAAACGCCTATCATCTTTGAAAATTGATTTAAACTTGCTGAGGGGAGTTTGAAAACTCAGAATTTTTGAGGGCATTCTATTTATTAAATAAGTAGCAGTTAAAACAGCTTCCCCCCATAGGTATTTAGGGCATTGAGCATTGATCATCAAAGCCTTGGTTATGTCCAGGACATGCCTGTTCTTTCTTTCAGCCACCCCATTTTGTTGGGGTGTTTTCACACATGAGCTTTGATGAACAATGCCAGTTTCCTCAAAAAAGTTTCCCATAATTGAGTGATAAAGTTTCCCAGAATTGAGTTTGTGACATCTAAAAATACCTCTCTCCATTTCCTGTGGCTGGAGTATGCTTTCCCATCTCTTCTTCTAGCCTCTTCCCTTCTTACTTCAGAAAATACTTCCCTTAGAGGTGGTAAAGGCTTTCTGTTGGAATAGCAACTGTCCTTATTGGTCATTCTATATTTATTATTATTTATTATCTACAAGCTGCGTACTTTGATTATGCGGTTAATTTGTTATTTTATCTTCGATAAATTAGGAGAATAAAAGTTGTTAGGAGTTTGTTTTGATTTAAGTTGTGATAAGATAGAGTTGTATGCTTATCCAACTCTTACTGGACTGTGTATTTAAAGGGATTAGCACATTGCTAATTTATCATCTAATATAATAAAAGGAGTTTTCCGATCTATAAAATTCTACATGGTATTAGAGAGGCGTTCCAAAAATCCCGGTCGCCAATGAACTATAGGGCGCGGCCCATGGCCGGAGAGAGATCGGCCACCTCCTCCGGTGGTGTCATATCCGGTGGTCTTGGAACGTGGAGTGACCGGGAATGATGAGAACTCAAACAAACTCCTCCTCATCATCCCCTCGCTACTCACTTCCCGCAAACTAACCGGCAAGAATTATTTAGAATGGTCTAATACCGTTCAGTTGGCTATTGATGGAAGAGGCAAACTTGGTTATCTAACCGGTGAAGCCAAGGCACCTGAAGAAGGAGATCCAAAAAGGAAGCAGTGGAAGTCTGAAAACTCTTTGGTCAAGGCATGGTTGATCAATGCCATGGAGCCAAACATAGCAAGACCCCACATGTTTTTATCCACAAAGAAAGGACATGTGGGATGCAATTAAGGAAATGTATTCGACATTGAGAATTCGTCCCAAATTTACGAACTCAAAACCGAATATGGAGGATTAAGCAAGATCACGTAGAAGTGACCGAGTTCTACAATGAAGTAGTCTCATTGTGGCAAGAATTGGATTTGTGCTACAATGAGACATGGGAATGCCCCGCCGACGGGCTCCAAATTCCAAAAGAGGGAGGAAAGTGAAAGAGTATACTCCTTCTTGGCAGTGTCTAGAATCGAATTGGATGAGGTCGAGGAAGAATTCGGGAAGAAATCCTCTACCATCCCCGAGAGAGGTGTTCTCGAAGTCGAAGGGGAAGAAGCCGTAAGGAAAGTCATGGGAAAGCATACCACAAGAATCGCAGATGGGGAAGGATCAGCACTAGCAACCACCAGAAATGAGGGGAGAAACTTTGGAAATGGCAAAAACAGGCCCAAGTGTGAGGATTGTAAGAAAATTGGCCATACCAAAGAGATTTGCTGGGATATCCATGGTAAACCAGCATGGAAAAACAAGGGTGGAGGAAGTCAAAGAGGAGAAGGAGGGAAAGCAAACCAGGCCTCAATGGATTCTGGAACAGCACCTTTCACTCAAGAACAACTGGAGCATCTAGCCAAACTCCTCAAGATCCAAACTCCCACAAATTCCACACCAAACTGCGCTTATGTTGATTCAGGTAATGCAGCTTTCCTTAGCTCCAAACAAGTGGTATCCCGGGTCATTGACTCGGGAGCCACGTACCATATGACCAGTAATTCTGAGATTTTTTCCACTTATATTCCCTTACCTGGAAACCAAAAAATCAGATTAGCAGATGGATCCCTTACTCCTATTGCAGGAAAAGGATCCATCCCTATCACATCACACATAACACTTAAAAATGCTCTTCATGTACCCAAACTAGCCTGTAATTTATTATCTGTTAAGAAACTGACATTGGACAGAAACTGCAATGTTGTTTTTTCTAAGGATAACTGCTTGTTTCAGGACAGGGACTTGAAGATGATGATTGGCAAGTCTAGGAGTGTGGAAGGCCTCTATGTGTTGGACCAAGAACTCGCCTAGATAATTCTCCCGTTTTAAAATTTCAATGTAATTCGTTTCCAAAGTGTGAATCTTAATAAGATCCTACTCGGCATTCCGATTAGGACACCCTAGTTTATCCTACATGAAAAAATTGTGTCCTCGCTTGTTTTTGAATAAAAATGTTACATCTCTGAATTGTGAAACACGTGAATTGGCCAAACTTACCGTAAAACCCTACCCCATTCAACCTTATAAACCATCGCCTCCCTTCTATATGATCCACAAGGACATACGGGGACCCTCTAGTGGTCAAAACACTAGCAAATAAAAGATGGTTTATTTCATTTATTGACGATCACACTAGACTTACGTGGATATATTTGTTGAAAGAGAAATCGAAGCGTAAATGTGTTTAAAAACTTCTATTCTCTTGTTAAAAATCGCTTTCAAACACGATTAAAATCTTTAGAAGTGACAATGGAACCGAATACTTTAACTCAATTTTGGGAAAGTTTTTTGAGGAAACTCGGCATAGTACATCAAAGCTCCCGTGTGGGAACACCCCAACAAAATGGAGTGGTCGAAAGAAAAAAACAGACATCGCCTAGAAATAACTAGAGCTTTGATGATCTATGCCCAAAGGTCCTAAATACCTTTGGGGGAGGTCGTTTTGACTGCAACCTATCTCATCAACAGAATGCCTTCCAAAATCTTGAACTTCCAAACCCCCCTCAATAGGTTCAAATCTGTTTTTCAAGATAACAGACTGTTTTGTGATCTACCCTTTACGGTGTTTGGATGCGTAGGGTTTATTCATCAGAATACAGGCAATAAGTTAGACCCTAGAGGCAAGAAATGTGTCTTCCTAGGGTATTCTTCCACTAAGAAAGGGTATAAGTTTCTTGATCCCTTAGAGCAGAAACTATATGTCACTATGGATGCTACTTTCTATGAACACCTATCCTTTTTCAAATCACAAAAACAGTCCCAATCCGAGGACACCACCTCTGATATGATTCTCATCCCAGAAATTAACACAGAACTAGGGATTACATTTGATCACACTGGTGCAAATGACCAAACAGGGGAGGAAGGTGGTCCTGTTGAAAATGGGAATAACCCACCTTCTAAACCTTTGGAAACTTTTAAAGGGAGAGTTTATCAAAGGAGAGAAAAAAGGTCTGCAGTAGATGCCTTACACACTCCAGGTGAACCAACAGAATCTCAAGACAATCCTGGTACACAGGATCCAAGGGAAAATAGTAGTGCAGAGTCTAACCAAGGTGAATCTTCCGACAAGTGAGTTATCTAATGAAGAACCAAATCCACCGTAAAAAACATCCCTTGATTACCCGCCTATTGCCCCGAGAAAACAAATTTAGAAAGTGTGCCAAGTACAACAAAACCTAACCTATCCTATGTCCAATCACATCTCCTATGATCATCTATCCCAAAAATACCAAGCTTTTATCTCGCCTACCCAAACCACTCAAATACCTAAAACCATCCAAGAGGCTCTAAGTGTTCCGAGTGGAAGGGTGCCGTCTTAGAAGAAATGAGGGCCTTGGAGAAGAATAAGACATGGGAGTTGGTGGATCTACCTAAGGATAGAGAACAAAGCAAGTGGGTGCAAGTGGGTTTTTACAAGAAAATATAACACCGACGGGTCCATACAGAGGCACAAGGCGAGGTTAGTTGCAAAGGGTTTTTCACGTACTCACGGAGTGGACTTTAGTGAGACATTCTCACCTCGTTGCTAAACTCAACACCATCGAATCATCTTATCTCAAGTTGCGGTGAATCTAGACGGCCCTTGACACAACTAGATGTCAAGAATGCCTTCCTACATGGCAATTTAAAAGAGGAGATTTACATGGAGAAGCCTCCGTGTTTTGAGGACAAGTTCCGGGGGAAGGTATGCAACCGAAAAAGTCCTTATATGGACTAAAACAAAGCCCTAGTGGCTTGGTTTGAAAGACTTATGCAAGTTTTGAAGAAAATTGGGTTCACTCGTGGCACTCGATCACACCCTTTTTGTAAAACAACAAATTCCAAAATAAATTAACCATTATTATTGTGTATGTGGATGACATGGTTCGACAGGGGATGATGTAGAAGAAGGTTTGCTAGAGTTAAAAAACAGCTGGCCACTGAATTCGAAATAAAAGACTTGGGTCCATTGCGATATTTTCTGGGTATGGAGGTAGCCAGATCAAAAGAGGGCTTAGTTGTATCTCAGAGAAAGTACACCTTAGATCTGCTGGAGGAGACTGGAATGACAGATGCAAAGCCTACCAGCACACCAATGGAGTTCAATATGAAGTTAGGGGAAGACACTGGTGAAGCTCTTGTAAACAAAGAGAGATTTCAAAGGCTGGTAGGAAGACTAATATACTTGTCTCATACAAGGCCAGACATTGCATATGCTGTGAGCTCCATAAGTCAGTTTATGCACTCTCCAACCCAAAAGCATCTTGATGCAGCCCATAGAATTCTCAAATTCCTAAAGGATGCACCTGGGAAGGGACTGCATTTTCAAAAAACAGAAAAAAGGGGCATAGAAGCTTATACAGATGCAGACTGGGGAAGCTGTGTTAAGACCAGAAGATCTGTGACTGGGTATTGCACCTTTGTTTGGGGCAATCTAGTCACATGGAGGAGCAAAAAACAGAATGTAGTCTCAAGGAGCGCCTCGAATCGAACTTAGTGGCTATGGCTCAAGGTGTATGTGAAGAAATGTGGATAAGGAGGGTACTACAAGACCTAAGAGTCCAAAGGCGGTATGCCTTTGAAGTTGTTTTGTGACAACAAAGGGGCAATTGATATAGTCAATGATCCAAAGGCGATGACAGACCAAGCATGTGGATATTGACAGACATTTTATCAAGGAGAAGATGGAAGAAGGTACTCTTTGTATTCCATTCCTTCCATCTCCTAAACAGACAGCTGATGGCCTCACCAAGGCACTGATGAAACCAGATTTCCAGAAGTTTGTCAGCAAGTTGGGAATGAAGGATATTCATGCACCAACTTGAGGGGGGGTGTTGGAATAGCAGCTGTCCTTATTGGTCATTCTATATTTATTATTATTTATTATCTACAAGCTGCGTACTTTGATTATGCAGTTAATTTGTTATTTTATCTTCAGATAAATTAGGAGAATAAAAGTTGTTAGGAGTTTGTTTTGATTTAAGTTGTGATAAGATAGAGTTGTATGCTTATCCAACTCTTACTGGACTGTGTATTTAAAGGGATTAGCACATTGCTAATTTATCATCTAATATAATAAAAGGAGTTTTCCAGTCCTATAAAATTCTACACTTTCTCCCCGCATTCGCCTCTTACCTCATCCAGCTTCGACTCCAATCCAAAGAAGAAATGAGTAGACCCTTTCACTCTCCTCCCTTTTTTGGAATTTGGAGTCGCCGGGGGGCACTCCCACGTTTCATTGTAACGAGAGGTCCAGCTTGCCATAAAGAGACTATTTCATTATAGAAATCGACACATTTCGCCATCTTGTTTGATCTTCCGTTTCGGTTTTGAGGTCATAAATACTGGGAGGTGTTCTCCACGTCGGAGTACATGTCTTTTATAGCATCCCACATGTCCTTTGCTTTGTGGATAGAAACATGTGGGGTCCGGCAATGTTGGGTTCCATGACATTTATCGCCATGCTTTGATCATGGAATTCTCGGATTTCCATTGCCTTCTTTTTGGATCTGTCTCTTCCGGGACCTTGGTTTCTCCGGTTAGATAACCAAGTTTGCCTCTCGCCATCGATTGCTAGCGAACGGTCCGGGACCATTCTAAGTAGTTTTTTCCATTTAATTTGCGGGATGTGAGTAACAGGGGATGATGATGAATTATTTGGGTTCTCATCACTCCCCGTTGCTCCTTCGTACCGGTACCACCGGATATAACGCCGGAGGAAGTAGCCGACCTCTCTCCCCGCCATGGCCGCGCTCTATAATTCATTGCCGACCAAGATCACGCATCATGGCTCCGATACCATGTAGAAATTTAGGAAAGGAAAATGATGTATATTATTCCAATCCGAGGCATTAACACCGAGTTAATCCTCTTTAAATACACGCAAGCAGTAGGAGTAGGATAAGAACACAACTCTTATCTTATCTCTACTCAAAGTAATTTAAAAGTCTAACTAACTTTTATTCTCCTATCTTTATTTAAATAAAACAGACTTCTAACGACCACACGCGAGATAATTCATAAATACGAAGGACAGACTCCGAGAAGTTTACTTGCAAGTTGGGCTTGTGCAATATCTATGCACCAACTTGAGGGGGAGTGTTCAGAAGTTATCGAAGTCCGTAATGTTTTGTATTGTGTTTTTATAGTGAGGGTATTCTTGGTAGTTAGGGTGTTTTAGGTCTGTTTTTTTCTCCTTGGTTCCCGATGCAATTTAAACAACATTTTTACTAAAATTCATTCATTGAATGAGAATTAACTCAAATAAATCCATGTGCTAACGAACCCATGTCATTATTATGGACTGCATTTTGTACCTTTAACCTTGAACTGCTTGCTTTGCTCTATAAAATCTGTTGTGGTGTTTTTTTTTTAAGTGAGATTGATTGCATAGACGAAATAGATATGACTGTACAATCATACTAGAGCTTATAGCTGTTATTATAAATATCCTTTAACACCTATGAGAATATTCTAATGACTTTCTATGTCTTTCTATGTTTCTTTGTCAGGTATATCGAAGCTAGCAAAGCTCGCCTATATCATTCAGATACTTATTCAAATGCATATGTGACTCAGGCAGTTCTCCTATACGTATTTGAAAACATTCTGAAAATGTTACATCCAGTTATGCCATTTGTTACGGAAGAGCTTTGGCAGGTAGGAGTTTAATCATAGAGGAGAAGTACTGTCCCGTGCATGCTATTCGATGCTTATTTTAAAGCTCTTTCTCCCTTAACCAAGCAGTAGACCTGCTTATTTCTTTTTACCTTATTTATTTTCCTTCTACTTTCTCGTGTGTTTGCAGCCCTAGCTAAGCGTAAGTTGAAAGGTATGAGAAACTATGTTTCTTATTCTTCAGAGGAGGCAAAATGGCTGTATAAGTACAAAATTATCACCTTCAATCCTTCAATCAACGGTATTTGATTACAAAGGCAATAAACGCCATTTACTATTACCTATTCTAGAAAAGTTATAGTCTACACATTTATTAGGAAGTAAACGTGTACCAAATCAGAAGAAATAACCAACCATAAATGGCCATATATCCTAAAAATGGCAGGCTGACTAACATCAATAAATGTAATCCATTGTTGGTAATTCTACACTCCCCTCAAGCAAGTTAATAAATATTGCCCAAACGTAGCTTGTCATTGAAGAAATAAAAATTAGTTCTGGCAAGCCCCTTTGTGAAGATATCTGCAATTTTCATGTTTGATGGAACTTAGATTAGCAGACAACTCCATTGTCAAGCTTCTCCTTTATGAAATGCCGATCAACCTCAACATGTTTGGTTCTATCATGTTGAATGGAGTTGTTGGCAACGTTGAGGGCTGCCTTGCTATCATAATAAAGTTTCAGTGGCCCTTCATGAATCATCTTCAACTCATGTAGGATTCTTTTAATACATATTAACTCACAAATCTCAAGGGACACTGCCCTATACTCTGCCTCAACACTATTTCTAGCCACCACAACTAGTTTGTTACTCCTCCTGCCATCAGATTACCTCCAAGGAATGCACACCAGCCTAAGGTTGATCTTTTATTTGTGACTGACCCGGCCCATTCGACATATGTGTAACTAGCCAATGTAAGCTTTCCTCCTCTTAAAGAACCGCCCATGTACTGGACTATGCTTGAAATACCTAAGTATCTTGAGGGCTACATCAAGATGTCCCTTCTTTGATGCATTCATGAATTGACTTGCCACTCAAACAACAGATGAAATATTTGGTTGTGTATGTGCCAAATATATTAGCATACCCGTTAGCCTCTAATAATTGCCTTTGTCAACATCTTTATGATCATCTAAGCTACCAATCCTAAGATTAGCTTCCAGGGGGGTGTCAAGAGGTTTGCTCCCTAACATCCCAAATTCATTGAGCATGTCCAACGTATACTTTATTTGTGAAATCATAATTCCAACAACTTCGTAAGCTTTTCGAGAGCTTACTCGTTACTCTTGTGAGAGGTTATGAGAAGTACGTAAGTGATTGTTGAGATATTTGTCCCTTCTTCTTCCATTCCTAGAAAGTACTTGCAAGGTCCTTGACATCAAATTCTTTGTCTTTTGTTGAAAGTAAAGAAAGAAAATAGGAGAAAAATAACTCTATTTTTTATTCTCAAATGTACAGAAGAAAGGAGAATAGATACATGAAAGAAGGAGTCCAACAGGCTGGAAAAAAATGGGTGCAAACATCTAATAATTGTAGCCTACAAAGCCGCCTAAAGCTGTCAACGGTCTAGAGAGTAAATCACCGGCCAACTACTTTATAGGATTAAACCCATTATTAATACAAAAGATAAAATATAATAAATGAATATCAGAAATATTAACGAGGGAAAAGCATTAATTAGTCTATTGGTAGTGACCTTTGATATGCACTAGTATTGTACATTGCAACATGATATCTGAAGTCTTACATTGTTGTAGCACATGACATCTTTGTGATATAGCAGTGTTATATTGAGGGGAGTACATGTAGTTGTTCTGAAGAAAAAAATTAAGATTGCACAAATTCTGTCACATTCACAGGTCATGCTGCCTTGTAAAACTCTACTGTGTAACCATTAGGACTTGGTGCTGATCCAGCTTTCATGGACATTAGGGCAGCCTTGATCTCTCCTTCTTCCACAAGGACTTCCAGCTTCACAGTTCGATCAGTAGATATCTTAGGGAGTTGGGAGGCGTAAGGAGTATGGTGGTTGTCAGGGGCTGTAAACAATTCTTTATAGTAATTGATGACATATGCCTTTACAAGGTCATAGCACCTCAGCCAAATTTATTTTTATTTTGGTTCCTAGCCGTCAGGATTACGACCTGTATAAATACTTTGCTATCTCTCTCAATGTATATGCGATAAGTTAATCAGTTTCTTCTCATTCAAATCTTCATCAATCAATATATTCGTAGACATATCGTACCTGTCATTGTCGTTATTCGTTGTGTTTCTCTGTATGTTTCCAGCGTCTCGAAATCGGTATGTTTAGTTGACTCAATGTGGATTTTCTTGAACTTATTTGAAATATTAAAAGATGCATCTTGAACGTATGTTAAAGTATGTATGTGGTGTTTGGTCTTTTTAATAGATTCTTGTGCTAGGAAGTCAAACTACTTTCTTTCTGCATCTCATATATGTTTTGACTATAATTTTTTTTTTTTGGCTTATCCTTTAGTGTTAAGTATGCTGTTGGTGTCGGAATTAGTAGCGCTTTCCCCAAGCCCTAGGTTATATTTTTCAGCTTTTGACCCTTTTATGTATTCATATGTAGGCGTTACCAGCTCGAAATGAAGCTCTTATAAGATCTCCTTGGCCCTTGACTTCACTTCCGAGACATGCTGAGTCTATTAAAAAGTTTGAGAAGTTGCAAGCCTTGGTAAGTTTATTGTGAAAGTACTTTGAATTTAAGAACTGGGGTTTGTCACTAGTCCCATAAAGAACAATCTAGGACATGAACAATGGTAATTGTCTGTATTATTTCAGACAAGAGCAATAAGAAATGTGCGAGCAGAATACTCTGTTGAGCCAGCTAAGAAGATATCGGCATCCATTGTTGCCAATACTGAAGTCATCCAGTACATTTCTGTAAGTTACTATTCTATTTTGTTCAGTACATTTCTTTCTTTATGAAAACATGAACGAGCCAGTAATCTTTTGACAAACTTCGTTGTCTGAAGGAAGATCTTTTGACAAACTTCATTGTCTGAAGGAAGATCTTTTGACAAACTTCGTTACTATTCTATTATAATTAATTTTAATATATGAAAGCTATTACTAGAAGTCCAGCATGCATAACGCTCTTTCTGTGAATTTCTATTTTATTCTTTTGGATGGATGAATACTCGCTAAAAACCGGCTTTAAAACATCAAATATCATCAGAATGATAACCATATGTAGAGATTATTTCTTTCAGACTGACGATGGAATGCCCTTGGTTGTGCTGATCATAATCCTTCAAATTGCAGCCCTTATTATGGTTTTCTGTCTCCACTTTCCATGGTTCATTAAGTGAACCACAGTTCCACTCACTCCGTCCCATTTTGTAAAGGACTTTTTGAAAGTCCAACTTTTTAAGGAGATTTATAATTTTTTGTCTGATAATTATTCAAATCATTGAGCAATATCAGTTTGACTCTTTCTTTTGGTATTTATCTGCAACAGATGCATTTTTGGGTTTAGATAATTACAAGGACTTAATTGGAATCAAAGAGAATTTTGATGGGCTTAGTATAGTATGTGTACCTATGATGCACTGACACTTCAATCTGGTCGCCGTGTCCGACACAAGACACGACACGACACGACACGCTCCGACACCATGTCCGACACGTGTCAACTGATTAAATTAATATTATTTAAAATTTAAATATCCAACAAGCTTACGACACACTGTCGACACTCCCCGACACAACACCGACACTCCTGAACCCAATTTTTTAATTTTTTTTTCTTAATTTAAGTTTTCTTCAATGGAAACGTTAAAATACACGATTTTCATTTCTATAATAATTAAATAAATAATACGCCGTTATAAGTTTATATGTTTTTTGTTGATAAACAATCATTTTTACAATTTGTAATATTTTGATAGTCAATCACAATTTCTTTTGGCATCGTATAAAGGTCGAATATCTATTCTAGATATTCATAGAGTTTATGTAATACCTATCTTATTTTGTCTAGTTTTTTCAGATGTTTACGAATATTTTCTTATATAAATTGAATTTTATATATATATATATATATATATAACACGTGTCGGCGGTGTGTCGTGTCCTTAAATTTTGGAATTAGCCGTATCGCTGTGTCCGTGTCGTGTCGTGCGACGTGTCCGTGTCCGTGTCCGTGCAAGTGCAACATAGATGTGTACATATTTTGCACATCCATGAAAGGAAAATTCCGTAACAAAATGGGATGGAGAATATGCAAATATTTGTCTAAAAGAGCACATAGTGTGCCATTTGTACGGGAACTATTGAAGCCATTATCAACCACAGTCTAATTTTTACTTGAAGAGATAAAAGGATAATTTGCAGTTAAAGCTCTTCTGATTCTTTTCATTAACAAAGAGAGTTTATATAAGTGTACAAGGGACAAGAAGCTCCCAATAACAAATGTTACAGATGGGTTAGAAGGCAACTAACCAACACCAACCTAATAAAGAAGAGAAATAGCTAGAAACCAACCACTAATTCATCTGACTTTAACAAAGTCAACTATAAACTAAACTTTATAATAAAACATAATACTGATTATTTATTTACTTCTACACCCCTCTCAAGCTTGGTTGTAAATGTTAATGCAACCAAGCTTGCTGCAAAGCTCATCAAACTGAGTAGGAGGGGCATCTTTAGTAAATATATCTGCCAGTTGAACAAACTTGGTAGCAATGTGAATGAGGATGATGTCCTTAGTTTCCACTCTTTCCTTGAGGAAGTGATGATCAATTTCTCTGTGTTTAGATTTATCGTTATAGAAATTGAAGTAAAAGAATTTCTTATTTTTAAAGAATTGATCGGGTATATCAATTTATAGGAGTGGAGAATTCTGAATAAGGTTACCTATAATTGCTACCAAATCGCCTAAACATCTTCATGGTTCTAGATCATTGAAGATAGTTATTTCCATCTAATTTGTGTCTGGTAATAGAGGTTTGAGAGTTTTATGGCAGACTTGACAGAACAGAGTTTTAAGCAGAAGTGTTTTCAGCTTTGTAAGCCATTTTCAGAAGATCAGTATATTAGAGCAAGATGAGCTCTGGTACTATGTAAAGAATAAGAGAAAACAAGAAGAATAAAGCTTGCAAGAAAGAATTCTATTATTTCTTGATAATGAATTCAGCATATACGTAGGAGTATATAAAGCAGCAGAATCCTAACAAGCCAATACAAACAGACAGCGGGAACATGAGGTTTAGTGCACCTATAAACTTGTCCCAATGCTAACAAACATTAAAGGACAACACTAACCTAACTAATAAATGGATTATGCTAATCCAAAGATAATAAAAACTAACATACAAATATAATATACGGACAATAACTTAAATAATTCAACAATCACCAAAAGAACCCCCTCTACATATCCTTGACTCCACCTGCTGTATAAGAAAGCACATATGCTTCCAGCTAGACTCCATTTTTTCCACAAAACCCCTCCACGTGTCCTAGACTCTACTTTTTTTTTCCACAATACCCGATATCCTATCCATATCCTTCAGCACCTTCCTTGAAACCAAACAATGGCCAAAAAAATGAGAATAGCCCTTCAGATTGACTTGATCAACTGTAACCCTCCGCATTTGATAGTCTAAAGTTAGCCCAAGATATCACTCTGTTTTAATTATGTGTACCAGGCCAGTACACTGATTATCTGTAATCTGCTAGATACCAAAGGCACCCATAGAAAAAAAGGATCTTTCACTGTTGATGAATTTCAAGCACCACCCGTGGCCTTTGTTCCAAATAATATGCACATATCTCAGAATTACTTTGTATTGTGTATGATTTTCATTATTTCTTGATCTGAACTTGTCTGAGAGGAAATTCTGTTCATCTTGGTTTTACAATGCAGCAAGAGAAGGAAATTTTAGCTCTTCTTTCTAGATTAGATTCGCAAAACATCAGATTTACAGACTCCATCCAAGGTGCAGTTCATTTATGTATAAAAAAAATATCCTCTTCATTTTTGGCTTTGGGAAAGGCATTATGATGAAGTATTTGTTTTCTGTGAATTATTTTCAGGAGAGGCCAACCAATCTGTTCATATTGTTGCCAGCGAGGATCTGGAGGCTTATCTACCCCTTGCTGACATGGTGGACATTTCTGCTGAAGTACAACGCCTTTCCAGACGTTTGTCTAAGATGGAAGCAGAATATGAAGGATTAATGGCTCGTTTGGGATCTCCTAAAGTAAGTTTTATCTTTCTTGTTGAATTTGTTGTTCTGTTTTTTCAGAAATAGAGTCCTTTGAAGCCTAGTGCACAATGCAAAATGTACTAGTTGCAAAGTCAACTCAATGGATGAAAGAATTCTTGAGAGTAAAATAGTAAAATCGAGACAGTGTAAAACTGAATTGCTCCTTACTTTTAAAACGACAACGTACATCCTTATAATATATAGGTTGAGAAATAGTCACTGGTCAAAGACAAATATACCCATGTCGGTACTGTCCGAGGAAATCAGAGAAATGTACTATTTCTTAATCGGATCTACGAAGAGATTACAAAATTTAAATAGCATTAAGCAACTAATACAAACTAAAATAGCATTAGGCAAGGCTGGATAAAGGCTAGGAAGAAAAGTCTTTGCAACCAAAAAATAACAGCTAAAGACGGCTAACTACGTTGTTTAGGGAAATTAGCTATAAGGCTTAAACGATAATCATTTAGGAATAGTACATTTCTCCCTCTGTATCCTCAAAATATAAGGTATTCTAGAGTTTCACGCAATCTAAGAAAGTGGATCAATGTCATAAATTTTAAGGACAAAAGTATACCCTATGACTATGATTAATGCAATGGTTGTAAAGTACTCCTCCCCTCAAGGGTAAAAGTGGTGGATTGATAATAAATTAAGAGTAAAATTTTGAAAAATGTGATAAATGCGTCATTAGTATTCTAAAATGACTAATATTTTGGGACAAAACTGAAAAGACATAATGAATTATATTTTGGGACGGAGGGAGTATTAAACAAGGAAAATAATAATTCTAAGACTTAGGCGATTAAATAAATAATATGATACACTCTGACACTCCCCTCAAGCTAGTGAATATATGTCATCAATTCCCAGCTTGCTTCTTAAATATGAAACACCTTTTCAGGATGCCCTTTAGTGAGTATATCTGCCGATTGAGCCCTTGAGGATACTAATGGTGTGCATATGAGCCCACTATCAATCTTATCTTTAATGAAGTGTCGATCTCTTCAATATGCTTTGTTCGATCATGTTGTACAGGATTGTGTGCAATGCTCATAGTTGATTTGTGTTAAAGTTGTCCCACATTGGGCCCTTGCTGTTGTTTCACCCACCGTATTAAGAGATGGACTTCCCTCACATCAAAGCTTAGGTTTTGAGGTTGAACCCCTACTCTTATATGTTGTTGGGTCTAGATTTTCTAGAATTTGTTATCACAATATAACTTAATAGTTCCTTAATAAAAAAATAAAACCTTCATAGGATTCTCCCGTGGAATCTTCAGGTCATCAAGAATAACTTTTAGCCAAATTAAGTCACAACTTCCAAGGGCCATAGCTCTTCTGCACATGACCTGGCTACAACATACTGTTTTTTAAATTTGGATCATGACAATTTAGATCCGAAACATTAAAACAGGTTGATTATTGTAATTTTTAAAGACTACTTGAGTCTCTGGAAAGGTGTAGAGTCCAAACTTGGCCTAAGAACTGATAATCATCTTCCCCGAGCTCAAGTCGTGTTATTCACATATATGTGTGTAGAAAATAGCACTTAGAGAGGAGAAAGATAGGAGGAAACTCTTGTTTTATAGCTTAGATACTTATCGGGTAGATAAGAGAGGATTACAATATATAGAAGAGGCCTATAACGACTATAAAAGTAAACCCAACGGCTATATGCACAGTAAAAGCAGTTTACTGTTGCTAGATAGATTAAGCACTAAACTAAGGCCAAAACGGGCAAAAAAAGGCACAGAACTAGCACTAAACAGGTGCTGAATAATAAAAACACGTCTAATATTCAACACTCCCCCTCAAGTTTGGTTGTATATGTTGATGCAGCCAAGCTTAAGTGTAGATGTTGGAAGACTTGATTTGAGACGGCCTTGGTTAGGAGATCAGCCACTTGATCCTTAGTCTTGATGGAAACAAGGAAATATCACCATTGTCCACTTTCTCCCTTAAGAAGTGTCTGCCCACTTCTACATGTTTTGTTTTATCATGATGAGTGGGATTTTCTGCAATGCATAATGCAGAGGTGTTGTCACACATGAGTTGTATAGGTTTGGTGACAGCAAACCCTAATTCTTCTAGCATCCTCTTTATCCATAAGCCTTCACACACTCCCAGAGCTAAAGCTCTAAGTTTAGATTTAGCACTGCTTCTGGATACAACATGCTGTTTTTTGCTTCTCCAGGTAGTAAGATTGCCCCAAATATAAGTGCAATATCCAGAAGTTGACCTCATAACTGGACCCCCTCCTGCATAATCTGCATCTGTGTAGATTTGAATTTCTCTAGTCTGATTTTTCTTGAACATTATGCCCTGACCATGATCCTTCTTTAGAAATCTGAGCACCCTTTCTGCAATTTGCATATGCCTTTCTGTTGGTTGATGTATAAAGTGGCTTATCAAACCTACAGCATAACATATATCAGGTCAAGTATGTGAGAGATTAATTAGTTTTCCCACAAGCCTCTGATATCTTCCCTTATCCACAGGTGGACTATCATTATTTTTGTCCAACTTTAACCCTGGTTCCACAGGGGTATTTGCTGGTTTACAACCCAGCATACCAGTCTCTTTTAAAAGATCTAGGGTGTATTTGCTTTGGGAAATAGAAATACTAGTTGCATTTCTGGCAATTTCCATTCCAAGGAAATACTTAGGACTCCCAAGATCTTTGATTTCAAATTAAGATGCTAGAATAACTTTAATTTTGCAGATTCCATCACTATCATCCCAAGTAAGGATGATATCATCCACATATAATAGTAGTTTTTCCAGAATTTTTCCTTATGAATAAGGTATGATCAGTGTGACATTGGTGAAAGCCATGTCCTTTTATGAATCTAGAAAATCTCCCAAACCATGCTCTAGGAGATTGTTTTAGATCATATGAGGACCTTTTTAGTTTGCATACATCACCCTGATTCCCTAGGGATTCAAACCCTGGGGGGAGATGCATGTAAACCTCCTCATCCAAATCCCCATATAAGAAAGCATTCTTTATATCAAGTTGGGTCAAGGACCAATCCAAATTCACAGCCATACTCATTAGGATCCTGATGGTATTAAGCTTTGCAACAGGGGCAAAGGTTTCATGATAATCAATCCCATAGGATTGAGTGAAACCCCTTGCCACAAGTCTAGCTTTATACCTGTTAAGTGTACCATCTGCATTGTATTTAAGAGTGAAGATCCACCTACACCCAACAGGGTGTTTTCCTTGAGGAGGGGGAATGATGTCCCAAGTTTCATTTTTATCAAGGGCATGCATTTCTTCCTCTAGTGTAGCATTCCATTCTGGGATTCTCAAGGCCTCATGGACACCCTTTGGTATCTTTATGGTGTCCAGACTACTTGTAAAAGTCAGAAACTGAGGACACAAATGATCATAGGACATAAAGTTGTAAACAGGGTGGGCAGTACAGCTCCTAACCCCATTCCTTCTTGCAATAGTTCTTCATGAGAATTATCATTCTCATGGTCACTAGGTGAATCAGTACTCTGATAATCAATGCTAGTTTGATCATCAGAATCCTGATTTTCAGAAGTTTGTTCATCAGAACTCAGATTATTTAGGTTGTCCTCATCCTCATAAACTTCAATCTTAGGATTTTGTGAGATTGCCTTTCTTTTTCTAGAGTACACAATAATATTGGGTACTTGATCATCTTGTTTGTCCACAGCAGGAGTCTTTTGTTGAGAAGATCCAGTCAAATTTGGATCTGTAGGTGGTGCATTAGATCCTTCATTATTTTCAGCAGGGTCAATATTCCAAGATTCATAGTGATCTTGAAATATCTCCCCCTGAGGAGAATGATCATTGTTGTAGAAAGATTGTTCTTCTACAAAGGTTACATCCATGGTGTTATAGTATTTTCTGGTACTAGGGCAATAGCCTTTGTACCCTTGGTGGGAGGATGAATACCCAACAAAGATACATTTTACAGATCTTGGATCAAGCTTTCCTCTATTATGAGGATGAATATGAACATAGCAAACACACCCAAAAACTTTGAATTCCGGGGTGCTTATAAAAGATGTTCCTGGATGTCCCTCCTTTGGCACCTGGATAGGAGTTTGGAAACCTAGAATCCTTGAAGGCATTCTATTGATGAGATAGGTTGCTGTAAGGACAGCCTCACCCCACAAATACTTGGGCACCTTCATAGTTAACATGATGCTCCTAGCAACTTCCAGGAGATGCCTGTTCTTCCTCTCAGCCACCCCATTTTGTTGGGGAGTATCAACACAAGTACTTATATGAATGATTGTCAGAAAAAAAAAATGAGGTAAGACCTTTCTCAAAGTATTCCTTACCATTATCAGTCTTTAGTACTTTAATTTCAGTATTAAACTGAGTTTTGATCATGGTATAGAAGGTTTTGAAGATAGGTCCAACCTCAGATTTTTCTTTTAAAAGAAATAGCCAAGTGACCCTACTGTGATCATCAATAAAACTGACAAACCATCTCTTCCCAGTGATGGTCTTTAGTTTTGATGGTCCCCAAATATCACTGTGAAACAGAGAGAAAGGACTAGAAGGTGCGTACTCTTTTTTAGGAAAGTTAGTTCTAGTATGCTTAGAAAATTGACATATTTCACAATTAAGAGAATCAATATTTATTCCTTTAAACATACTAGGGTACAATTTTTTCAAGTACAAAAAATTTGGATGCCTTAGTCTATAGTGAAGAAGCATAATGTTGTTACAAGATGTACTTCTACAACTAATAGATAGACCCTTGGGAATATTATCCATACAAAACTTGGCGTAAGGAGTCTTCAAAATAAACAGTCCAAATCTTACTTCAGCACTGCCAATCTCCTCCATTGAACTCAAATCCTAAAACTTACAGCCATTAGTATGAAATATCACAGAGCATTTAGAGTCTTTTATGAATCTACTAACAGACAATAAATTGCATTGTAAGTTAGGAACATAAAGGACATCTTTTATTGTGATATTTTCACTTAAAACAATGTTTCCAGTCCCAGCAACTTGGGAAATGGAGCCATCAGCAATCTTAACATTATGGGGGTGAGTACATTTGAAAAGTTTGATAAATAAATCTGGATTTCCAGTCATATGGTTAGATGCACCAAAATCCACCATCCATATGTTCTTAAGGATTTGATTTCCAGAATAGGCATTAAGACACACACCTATATTAGCCATGGAGACATTGTCATGAGGAGCAACAGTCTGTGTATTTTGAGCAGTCAGCAGCCTTTTAAGGGTTTCAATCTGATCAATGCTAAAAACAACATCAGACTTGTGTTCCTCAACGTTGGCTAGTCTAGCAGAGCTTTCAGGTGTGTGATTGGGCCTAGAGGACTTCCAGTTTGCTGGTTTCCCATGGATTTTCCAGCAAGTATCCTTGGTATGACCAGTTTTCTTACAGTGTTCACAAACTGGTCTAGTACCTTTGGATTTCATATTAGGACCAGTAGTGCTCTTAGTGAAAAGAGCACTGGATTCAGTAGATGAACCAGGGTTTGACACCCCAGTAGATGAAACAGGGTTAGATACCCCATTTAACATAAGTTTTCTTCTACTTTTCTCATGTTTAATATCAGCAAACACACTTTTGATTGCTGGAAAAGGTTTAGAGCTCAGTACTCTTCCTCTCACATCATCAAGAGATGAGTTCAGTCCCATAAAAAATTTGAAGATTCTTTTCTTCTCCTTAATTGCCTTATATGTCTTGGCATCAATACTGGACTGCCAAGATATATTTTCAAAAGCATCAAGTTGCTGCCAAGATCTTGACAGGAGGTTGTAGTAGTCGGTAACTGACATCTCCCCCTGTCTTAGATCCAGCTTTGCCTCAATTTCATACTGCTCAGAGGTGTTATCTCTTTTTGAGTAGAGATCAGCTGCATTGCTCCATATTTCCTCAGCAGTATCATAGAGAAGAAAGTTCTAAGCAATGTTGGGAGTCATGGACCCTAGCAAGATGGACACCACATTGCTGTTTTCCACCCTCCATTTTTTGCTAGATGGATCCCCTTCTGCAAGAGCTTGACTCTCACCAGTGAGGTATTCTTCCTTGCCTTTTCCAGTGATGTAAAATCTCACTGTTCTAGACCATTGAAGATAATTGTCACCATTAAGTTTGTAACTGGAAAGTGGCATTAAAGAGGGTTCAGAGTTCCAGGGGGCAGCATTAGAGACTGCTTCATCCCTTGAATTAACTTCTGAAGATTGCTCAGTTGAGGCAGACAAGAGTTTGAGATCTTAAGACTCTGATACCATGTAGAAAATAGCACTTAGAGAGGAGAAAGATAGGAGGAAACTCTTGTTTTATTGCTTAGATACTTATCGGGTAGATAAGAGTGGATTACAATATATAGAAGAGGCCTCCAACGGCTATAAAAGTAAACCCAATGGCTATATGCACAATAAAAGCAGTTTACTGTTGCTAGATAGATTAAGCACTAAACTAAATCCAAAACGGGCAAAAAAGGCACAGAACAAGCACTAAACAGGTGCTGAATAATAAAAACACGTCTAATATTCAATAATGTGAGTAGAACTATTTAGACAATTATGGTCAAGGACAAGTCTATTGACAGTGTAGAATTTTGGAAAGGGAAAACTTCTGCTTTATTGTATTTTTCAATAATTACAAACTTGAGTAGTCAGTCTCTTTAAATAGGCAAGTACAGACGCGTAAGACTTCTTAAATTTTGGTGCCGCCTTTTGCTAAGCCTTGGGTTCTGAAAAACCCTATTATTTAATGAAAACCCCAAGAGTATATAAAATACTATTGTACCCTTACTAATTAACATAATAATAAAACATCACAGAATATAAAATACATTGTATTTCTCAACACTCCCCCTCAAGTTGAGCATGGATATTCAACATGCCCAACTTGCTCACAAACTTGTCAAATCCCATCTTCACCAAGGGTTTACGTCAAACCATCAACAGTCCGCTAGACAAAGGGCAGAAAAGGAATGCACACCACACCATCTTTATCTTTTCTTTAATGAAATGCCTATCCACCTCTTTGTGTTTGGTCCTGTCGTGTTGGACAGGATCATTTGCAATGTCAATAGCAACCTTGTTGTCACAATACAACCTAATAGGCAGGGATACTGGCATCTGAATTTCTTCTAACACTCTCTTGATCCACAATTCTTCACATATACCCTGGGCCATGGCCCTATACTCGGCCTCAGCTATAGTTCTTGCCACAACTCCCTGCTTCTTGCTTCTCCAGGTCACCAAGTTTCCCCGCACAAAGTTGCAATATCCAGTGGTTGACCTTCTTTCTACTGATCCTGCTCAATCTGCATCTGCATAAATCTCAACTCCACTAGTTGCATGCTTCTTGAACCATAAGCCTTCTTTTACAATGCCTTTAGGATACCTCAAAATTCTATATACTGCCTCTAAGTGAGACTCACAGGGAGCATGCATAAATTGATTGACAACCCCCATTGCAAAAGATGTATTTGGCCTAGTGTGGGCCAAGTAAATCAGTCTCCCAACCAGCCTCTGGTATCTACCCTTGTCCACTGGAGCTTCATCCTTTTTCTCCCACAGTTTCAGATTTGCTTCCATTGAAGTACTGGCTGGCTTGCAGTAAGTCATCTTAGTCTCTTCCAATAGGTCCAGAACATATTTCCTCCGTCAAACTGCTATCCCATCTTCAAATCTAGCAAACTCCATCCCCAAAAAATATCTCAAGGCCCCCAACTCCTTGATTTCAAACTCAGTTGCCAGACACTGCTTGATCTGGGACATCCCTTCACTGTCGTTCCAAGTAAAGATGATGTCATCCACATATAACCAGTATGATCAGTTTTCTAGATGTCTATCTTTTAATAAATAGGGTATGATCAGACAGTCTCTGCATGAACCCCTCCTTCAGAAAACTTGTGAATCTTTCAAACCATGCCCTAGGAGGACTCTGTTTGATTCCATATAAAGACTTTCAGTTTACAAATTTTCCCAGCTGATCTACTAGAAAAACCTGGAGGAAACTCCATGTAAAGCTCCTCCTTGAAATTCCCATGGAGGAATGCATTCTTAACATCCAGCTGCTCAAGTGGCCAAACCGAATTTACTGCCAGACACCGGAATCCTCACAGTATTGAGTTTTGCTACGTGAGAAGGTTTCTGAATAGTCCAATCCATATGTTTTTGTATACCCCTTTGCAACCAATCTAGCTTTATATCTTTCTATTCAGCCATCTGAATTATATTTCACGGTGAAAACCCATCTACACCCACTCATGTCTTATCCTCAGGAATTTCTACAACTTCCCAAGTGGTTCTTTTTTAGAGCATTAATCTCTTCATAAACTGCTGCCTTCCACTCAGGTGATAGTAGAGTTTCCTGAATATTCTTAGGTATCTGTGTATTTGACAGGTTCGATATGAAGACTTGGTATTTTGGTGAAAGTTTGACATAGGAGATGTATTTTCTTAAAGGGTAGAGAGGATGTTTTGTGCATTCTCTAGGAAGTTTTCTGATAGCGATTGGGACATCAAGGAGTGGATCATCAAGAATGGAATGTTTGGGAGAATTAGGTTCATCAGAATTGGAGGATTTTGAAAAATTAGATTGCTCACCTATTTCAGGATTCATTTCCTGATCTTCACCTGGTGAGGGATCCTGGACAGTGCTAGGTTCTGTGTGAGTTCCCTTATCTTTGATGAAAGTAGTCTTTCTGGCATAAGTTTTCTCTGGAAAGTTCTGAATCCTAGTTTTGGGACTGCCTCCTGATTCATTTTCCTTACAGTATGTGAATTTGAATCAGTGTCCTCACTTGCCCTATCATGTTGAGAATTAATATCATTGAGCGACTCCCTAGACTCAGTTGGGACATCAATTAACAGTTCAGACACCTGGTGAAGGATCCCGGACAGTGCTAAGTTCTGTGTGAGTTGCCTTATCTTTGATGAAAGTAGTTTTCCTGGCATAAAAGTTTTCCCTGGGAAGTTCTGAATCCTAGTTTTAGGACTGACCCTTGATTCATTTTCCCTTGCAGGAGGTGAATTTGAATCATTGTCCTCACTTGCCCTATCATGTTGAGATTTAATATCATTGAGCGACTCCCTAGACTCAGTTGGGACATCAATTAATAGTTCAGACACACTCTCATGTTCCTTTCTATTCTCCCCCTGAACATGAGGCTTAATATACATATGGTTTTCAAAGAAAGGGACATCTTTGCTGATAAAAACCTTTTTAGTTTGAGGGTCAAAAACTTTGTAACCCTTTTGAGCTGATGCATGACCAATAAACATGCATGTCCTTGACATGGGATCTAATTTTCCTTGGTCCAAAATGTGTGCAAAGGCTGTGCATCCGAACACTCTCAAGGGGAGATCTTGAATTATTCTGGTATTAGGAAAGTAAGTTTTCAAACAGTTTGAGGGACTTTGAAAAGATAAAATCCTGGATGGTAACCTATTAATAAGATACACATCAGTCAACACTGCTTCCCCCATTGATATTTTGGAGAATTTGAGGCAATCATCAAAGGATCTAACAACTTCTATGATGTGCATGTTCTTTCTCTTAGCCACCCTATATTGTTGGGGTGTGCCTGGGCTGGAACTTCGATGTATCATTTCTTAAAAAAAAGGTCCAAGGACAGTGTTAAAGTATTCTGTACCATTATCACTTCTAAAAACCTCAATTTTTAGTGTGAAATTGTGTTGTTATCAGATCATAGAACTCTTCAACGACCTCTTTCACATCAGAGTAATACTTTAAAAAATAAACCCAAGTAACCCTGGTATGGTCATCAACGAAGGTGACAAACCAGGTTTTCCGAAACAAGGCACTCAGCCTTGCAGGCCCCCAAACATCATTGTGAATGATAGTGAATGGTTTAGTTGGCTTGTAAGGTTGAGCTAGAAAGGTAGTTCTAGTATGTTTAGCCAATTCACAAATTTCACACTGCAATAAACCATGATATTTATTAATAAACAAGCATGGAAACATTCTTTTTAAATAAGAAAAACTACGGTGGCCTAATCTAGAATGCCACAACAAAATGTTATTTTTCTCAAATCTCAACATGACTTGACTGAAAACATATACTTCCAGGTTTTTCCTTATTCCTAGATTCTTCAACTTCATCAAAGATGTAAAGACCTCCCACCAGCTTAGCACTGTCAATCTCCTTCCTCAAGTGAGAATCCTGAAACATACATCCTTCAACAGAAAATAAAACATGGCATTTACTGTCAGAAGCAATTTTGCTTACTGATAAAACATTGCAAGACAAATTTGGTACATGGAAACATTTTTTAGGGTTAGGTTTGGTGAGATGACAACGGTACCTTTTCCAGCAACAGTCGAAAAAGATTCATCTGCAATTTTGACCTTTTGATTTCCGGCACAAGATACATAAGAGCTGAATAAATGAGATGAATGTGACATGTGGTCTGTGGCCCCCGAGTCTATTACCCAATAGGCAAAATGATTAATTCCCAAACAAGATATAAAGAAATTACCTATTTCCACTGGGGAACACGATGAGTCATTGGGGGGTTGGCTAGATTGGGCTCCAACTTGGTCAGTTGCTCTATCTGCTCCTGAGTGAATGGCGGAGGTCCAGAAGGATGAGTGCCCTGATCAGAAACCACCTGGTTAGCCTGCTTCCCATCTGTTGGTGCACTGTTTGATCTATTTAGCTTCTAGTAGCTGGTTTCCCATGTATAACCCAGCAAGTCTCTTTGGTGTGGCCCTGTTTCATACAGTGTTCACAACATGTTTCTGTTTCCTCCCATTTTTCTAATTATCACCTCTATTAGCCACAAAAGCAGAAGTCTCCATTACAGAACTGGCACTCTCGTACATTATTCTTTTCCTAGACATTTCTCTCCTTACTTCTGAAAACTCTTCTCTGAAGGGTGGAAGTGGACTCATTCCCAAGATTTTTTCCCCTCACCTCATCAAGTTCCTTACTCAGTCCTGCCAGAAAGGTATACATTCTTTCATCCCATCATCTGGACAGCTCCAAGACAAATCATAATCTAATTCCTGCCAGAGTTCCCCATTTCATTGTAGTACATGGTGACCTCTGTATTCTTCTGTTTATAGGACTAGATCTTGGTTTTTAATTCATAAATTTGTGATGTACTCTCTAAAGCAGAATACATATCCTTCATTGTTGTCCTCATGTCCTTTGCTGTAGGCAGGAAAATGTGAGGTCTGGCTATTGCTGGCTCCATGGAATTTATTTACCAAGCCATGACCATGGAGTTTTCTGATCTCTATGTCACAGCCTTGGGATCAGTTGCTGCTGGTTTTGGGGTATTCCCTGAAGGATAGCCGGATTTTCCTTTTTCATCAGCTAACTTGATGGTCTGAGACCATTCTAAATAGTTTCCGCCATTGAGTCTCTGTGTTGTAGAGAGAACATACGAAATGCCTGAATTGCCCTCTCCTCCAAGAAGATGATTTCCCCTGATCCTGGTTAATTCAAGGGTGGAGCTGGTTGAGGAATCAAATGCGGAAGTTTTCAATTCCCCACTTTGTAACTCATGGTTGGATCAGTCAACCATGCTCTGATACCATGTAGAATTCTGGAAAGGGAAAACTTCTGTTTTATTGTGTTATTCAATAATTACAAAGTTGAGTAGTCATCCTATTTAAATGGGCAAGTACAGACGCGTAAGACTCCTTAAATTTAGGAACCGCCTTTTGCTAAGCCCTAGGTTCTGACAAACCCTATTATTTAATGAAAACCCTAAGAGTTGATAAAATACTATTCTACCTTACTAATAAACATAGTAATAAAACGTCATGGAATATAAAATACATCGTATTTCTCAACAGACAGAAATTAGACTGCATCTCAAATTCGGTACATAAAAAATATTTGATAAAACAATATTATTAATGTAAACAAAATCAATAGGAGTTATAGCTGTTAAGCTTGCTTTGACAGGCAACACTAAGGGAAAAGTTAGCAAACTAGCCGTTAGAGGAAAGATTAAGAAGCAACAAGCTTTAGCCCCTAATTAACAACTAATATAGGACATAATTACAAGAAGAAAACACTTGGGAGAGAAAAATCATAAAAGTACAGACTCATGATTTCAACACTCTCTCAAGCTGGTTTGTAAAGATTGAACAAGCCAAGCTTGCTTTGCAGAAGTTGAATTGTTGTTTGCCAAACGGCTTGAATTAGAGCCAATGGCTCATGTACACTGATCCCAACAGACACTGTACAATAAAAACAATCCAAGATCTGCAAAGAAAAATATCAAGGTGTTTACAAGTAATTACGGAGATTAGGAACTTAATTAATAGCTAATTAGGGCATTATTTCAACAACAATAACCATTTGAAGTAGATAAATTGTTTATTAAACAAAGAAAGTAATATTTCTTAGAGGTGTGATTAATAAATATTCTAATACATTCTGACAGGTACAATTAAGGAAACGGTATAGAAAGCGAATTCAATAAAAAAATCTATAAAATAATAATCAGCCACTACAGATATGTAACATAAACTAATCTGCCTCAATAATCCATGATTTTGTTCAATCATATGTCCAATCTTTAATTTCTACATTGGAAACATGTGTGGTCGTCTGATCGAGATAGTAATAAATAACTGAACATATAATCTTTGAAATTGAGAGGTTAACTCAACAACAAAAAGAAAAAGTCCCAGGTAAGGTTTTGGTTCTACAGGTGGTACGTACACCTGGTTGCTCAAAACCCCTTGTAAAAGCTACAAAGCTACAAAACACCTAGTTGCCATGAAACGCCAGTTGTTGTAGGAAGAAATGTATTAGTTAGCAACACAGAATGAAGTTTGTTTTTTCTTTTTCTTTCTCCTGTGTCTACAGTTTGTGGAGAAAGCTCCAGAAGAAATCATTCGAGGGGTTCAAGAGAAAGCAAAAGAAGCTGAAGAGAAGTTAACACTAACAAGAAACCGTCTGGCCTTCCTCCAAAAGTAGTGTTATGGTCGCAAAATGATGTTATATATCTTTTTTTCTTAGGGAAATTGTTTCTTTCTTCGATTTGCTGATGCAATTCGAATCCCCAACGATATGTCCAGTTAGTTTTTCCTGTGCAAAAGTGATGCTACAATGCATGCCCTTGGGCTTGGGGTGTCTTCTCTTTTCAGAAGAAATCATCATGGCTATAGTAATTAATACCTTCCTCCTCCTGTACATGTGTATTTTTTAATTTTTTTTTTGCAACTATTTTATGCCTGGTTTCAATATCTACCTGCAGGGGCGGAACTAAGTGAGGCCCTGGGGGGTCTCAAACCCCCCCCCCCCCCCCCCCCCCCCCCCAAATTTTGAAATATATATATATATATATATATATATATATATATATATATATTATTATTGTATTAGTAGTAGTGTTAATATTAGTATATTATGTGTCTTAGTCTTGAACAAAAGACCTTATATCCTACTGGTTTAAGAACAAACATTTTTCAGTCTCCATAATTCTAGGTTGTAAGTTCAAATTCCACTACCAACATATTTTTTTTAGCTTTATAGTCTATATACCAAGACCACCCCATATTTCTTTCCCGGATTTTTTTTTAGCTTTGCAGTTTATATACCAAGACCACCCCGAAATTTTTTTCTGGTTTCGCCACTGTCTACCTGTGCAAATTTTTCTTGGTATACATGAGACGGGTCCATCCATAAACCTGTCTCCGTATACGAATAGCATATAGAAAGTATACTTAATAATAATTAACAGGCTTATAGATGTAACGGACCTGTAGTTAGTATTTTGCTGGGAGTTTTTTTCACGTTAATTTTGAGAATGGTGTTGTAGTTCTCATTGATTTACAAGCTGAATGGTAGGGTACATAATTTGCAGGAAAAAAGAACATCAGAAAAGCATTCTCTCTATTTTACTAAACAAGTAAAGGGGATTCTATGCCGATGAGGCCTAGCTTAAATGGCTAGAGCTGAAATCCTGAAACCAAAAGGTCTCGGGTTCGAATCCCTCTGGAGGAAAATTAGTCCTCCAGCGTAGTATTCCTCTTTAGGAAAGTTATACCCACATTATTTTCCTTTTCGATATGAACGTCAGTTATTAAGTAGTGACATTTACGTAAATGGACTGAAGTTATTAAGTAGTGACTTTTTTATAACGTAAACGTTGGTGTCACTAACTTTGGTTTTGAACGGCGTCAGCGTCACTGATTTTAGTTTCAATAGCAACGTCAGTGCCAACGATGTTATGTTCATTAAAAATAATCGTGGTGCCGAAGTAATTTTTTGTGGTGTCGAGGGTTAAAGGGTGGCAGTAGTAAAAATGGGGGTGCCAATAAAACCTACCAACAAATAATGCAAATTGTTTAACGGCTGATTTCAGGTGGGATAATTACCAAGTCTTTGCCTCTTTTTATGGGTGCTGCTAATGCCAGAGCAGTTAGACAAAATGCCCCTAAAGTCGACCTACTCCCGCCATGCTTTCCCGCCTTCAATTTCTGTGTATTACCTTTTCTTTTCTTTTCTTTTTCTTTTTTGTTTTTCATTTTTTTCAAGCCAGCGAGTGTTCCCACTTTTCGGTCCCATTTCCCTCTTTTACTCCCCATATCATTTGGAAGTCAAACTGTCAAACTGCCCTCTCTCTCTCTCTTCTTTCTCTCTCTCAAATAGCCCCCCGTCTAAAAGCTTCTCCTTGTGCAGCTCCGCCGCCCCTCCGGCGTTTAGCCGGGAGGTGGCTTCTTGTTTTTTAGCTTTTTAGTTTGTTTGTTGTCGGTGTCTTTCCTCGTTTTTCTCTTTCTTTCTGTTTCCTTTGACGCCGATCTCCATGGTTGGTGGTGCTGCTCAGCTTTTCCGGCCACCTGTCGTTGTGGGCCAGGTCTGATCTGATGTCTCCGGCGATTGCGAAGCTTCTCTCCGGTGATGGCCGGTTTCCATGTTGTTTTTGGTGTTGACGGCGGTGGTCTTCTCCAAGCGGCGGATCAATGGTGGCGGTGGCGTTTTAGGAGCTGTGATTGAACGGCATAACTGTCTCCTTACCGGATGGTGGCGCAATCCATTGTTGTGTGGCTTACATAACTCCGTTAAGGCTCCGGGCTCTTAATTGGCGGTTATGGTAGTCGTTCTTTTGACGGAGGAGTTAGTCATCTCTTACGGGCTCCTCTCTCCGCCCGGAGGCGGCGGTCGGTGGCGGTGGACCCCGGTGGCGTCCATCATGGTTAATGGTTTCAGTTTTGCTGGCTTTTTGTTGTTAATACTGTTTGTTTTTCTTTGTCTTTCTCTGTATTTGTTCAGTCTATCCTAGTTTTTACTTTTTATTGTGGGGTGAAGTTCTCCGCCTCTCTTGGCTTCTTCATCCCTTTTATCAAGCCTGTCTCTTGGAGACGTTTGGTCTTGATAGCCTTAATTGGCGCTGTTAGTGCGGCTATAGTTCGCGTTGTAGTACGGCTTTGGCCGTGTTGTAAATTTGTTTTATTCGGTTATAATAAAAGCTTTCGTCCAAATGGGATTGAACTTAGTTCTGGATGATGTGAAACATGAGAAAATCGAAGAAATCTGATGCTTAAGGGGAATACTGAAGCTGGTCTTCTTCATGAGAATTTTGCCCTTTTGTCAAAGGAGGGAAACTTCAGCCAATTAGGAAAACCAGCATAAAGCTCCATCTCAATGGAACCAAAATACCAAGACTCGTAAAGATGAGCTCTGGTGTGACCGTTGTCCTACAACTGGTCATACCAGGGATAAGTCCTGGAAAATCCATGGCAAACCCAGACAACTGAAAACCTTCCAAACATGAAAAAGAGTCCTAAGGGAAACATCACCGGAACTATGGAGAATGAAGGTGCACCAAAATTTAGGAAAGAAAAATTCAAGGCATTAAATTTCTTTTTGAACCAACAAGCTACAATTGTTGGTTCTGCTTTCGTGGCTCAAACCAATAAGTGTTCCGATGTTTTTAAAGCTTCTCATCAAATAAATAACACGTGTCATATATTCATGTGAATATGCTCATATGACAAGTAATAAAGATTTACATGAAAATTATAAAACCAACACAATTGAACACAAAATAAAGAGTGTTGATGGCTCTACTTCCCTTGTTTGTGGCTCAAGATATGTCAGATTTCTAAACTTGGTGAGCTTAAAGATGTTTCATATGTCCCAGATTTAGGCTGCAATCGTATTTCTGTTAGTAAACTAACTCATGACCTAAATTGAGATGTTATTTTTTAGACTAATAGATGCTACTTTCGTGCTAAAGTCTGTTCAGGCCTTTTTATTCTCAATAGTGACAAGAAACTTCGCATCACGTTAGTAACTTGCGTCGGTCAAGATAAAATAAGGTGGCGGTAATTAAGTATACCAAAGGAATGCTAAAAAAATAGTTTAAGCCACTTTATTTCATATTGTCCTAAAGCAAGACACGAAAACTTGGTAAGAACAAGATCACATGTCAACCAGTTACTAATAAACCTCGTATATCCATTGTCAAGTGACTATGGATACGATGAGATGAAGAAAAAAAACTTATTGGTTTTCACGCTACTTTATTTGACTCAATAGAAAAAAAAAATGTGTAAAAAGGTTTTAAGAAGTACATATGAGTTTATAGTCGACAACTCGAATGTACCGTAAAAACTCCATCACTTATAAAGTGGATCGTCTCACATAAAGACTTCCAACTCGGTATCGTAATGCGGCTCTAAGTAATGCTTAAGCCTATGGCCATTTACTACTTGAATCTTGTCAGAGCCGATATGCTTCACCTTGCATGCACCCGAGTTAAAAACCTTCGCGACAAATAGACCAAACCAATGCGATTTAAACTTTCCTGGAAAGAGACGGGGGCGAGAATCATAAACCAACACATTATCGCCAACCCTAAATGTGCGAATCGGGAAGCCTCTTAGTCCTTTCCTTGTAAATCCTTGCATTCTCATATGCATGGAACCAAAATTCCTCAAGTATATTTAGTTCCAATAAACTCTTCTCTGCGGCAACTTTTGTCAGAGTTAAGGAACCGAGTAGCCCACATGGCACGATGCTTGAGTTCGACCGGCAAGTGGCAAGTTTTTCCAAACATAGTCATATAATGGGACATTCCAATCGTGGTCATGTATGATGTTCGGTATGCCTATAACGCATAGTCTAATTTCAAAGCCTAGACTTTCCTTAGTAGGATTGACTATCTTCTCCAGATTCTTACTTCTCATTGATCAGACAACAAATGTCAATGTGCAGTTAACCTACATTCGGTTGTATTAACATCACATGCATTAAGTATTAGGGATTGCCGGCGTAAACCGTGAACCTTGCTAGGAAGCCATCGACAATGACTGGCAGTACCTAGAAATCGATTAACTATGTCCTAACTAGCACTTCAATTACGTTCCATCATGCTAATTTATGAAAACGGTGTTGAAAGAGTGTCCTAAACCCAATCGGGTTGGACCGGATCCGACCGGGTCGCATCATTACTACTATTTCTTTATGTTTATACATATATTAAATGGCTTTTCTGTTGTCATATTTTTTTTTAAAAGAACCAATTGTGACTGGTTATATGATAACGTCCTTAGTATTAAACTGTGATAGAGGAACCATGATAGACGATTATAGTTGATGAGATCTCTAATCACTGTAATAAGTTTGATACTTAAATGTCTATAGGCTGATGTACTATTAAACAGGGCATTGATAGTACAAATAGGCTAGCACGTATTAGATGTCTTCTATCTTTAAGGGCAGGGATAGATCTCGTCTATCGAAGTGTAGAGACACTTGGACTGTAGGTGGACGTGTAGTACAGAATGCGTACGTTAGACTGACCCACTTACATTAAGTGTCGCACTATGTGGCAATTGTGTAATTATCCTTAAGACCGAAGTCTTCATGGCATCACGATGTGGATTGTCATGCTTTGACACTATTGAGATTTCCTCTATCCACGGCGCGATCATCCAGTAGTGATTGAGTGTGATACTGAAGCATGCGGAGTATACATGTTAGATCGTCCGGGAATCGCGTATCCTATGATTAGGATTGAATATCCGAAATGACCTTCTTATAAGGAATGTCTAGCTCTCGTGAATCTTTGCAAAGTGGGAGTAAGTGTGTTATTCCGAGAGAGCATGATATCCAGATTATAAGATACGATCGTTAATGTATTGACACTCGATATATGATCGTATGGATATTATTACTGCGGTAGGATTGTAATTTACACGATAACTGTTTCACATGAAAGGTAGTAGTCATTGCATTTGCCTCTTCCGATGATTGGGGGTCACGGTGTGTTGCTAGACGTTGTCCCGTGATCGTTAGGTATGAAGGGCATTTTCGTAATTTTCACTTTGTGCCTACTGCCAACATATTCGGAAGCCTATCGGGTCACACACATATAAACATCAAGTCGGATTAAAATGTGGTTATAATTGATGACAAAATAAGGAAATAATTTATCTCATACTATAAAGGTTATAGTGGTAAATTAATATGGTGGTATTTATTTATTATGAATAAATATAATACAAGATATTAATTATGTTGATTAATTACAATATGTATATATATACATATATTTCAAAAATATATACATACATGATATACATGTATTTTTTGAATTAATTAATCATAGTATTATATTAATTAAAGAAAATCTCATTCCCAAATTTGTGGGGGAAGGGGACGCCATTTTTAAATGCATTGAATACATTTGAATTTTGTAATTTAATTGATAATATTACCATAATTTTAATATTAGATATTAATTGATTTTGGAAAAATAGATTTATGGTAATAAGATAAAGATATATTCAATATAAGATATTGTCAATATATATCTTAGGAATATATATTTAATATAAGATATTAAATATTAATGAGATAAATCAATCAAAGAGATTTTTCTTATTTTATTAGGAAAATATTTTATTTCTCCTCAATCTAATAGGAAGCTAATCACAATCAGATTGGGAATTGCTGGGGGCGCAGGTCACCCTATTTAAGGGAGGCTTGGCAAGCTTTTTTGTACATCACAATTCCAAGAGCTAATAGTTTTTTGTGAAAAATTGAGAGCTTCTTAGAGAGATATTTGAGAGAGCGAAAAGGCCGGTCTATCAACCGGATTTTTCTAGTAGTAATCCATGATGGGATTCCGGCGGGTTGTTCGTGTTGATAACCGGTAGAGGCCAAACGCTTGGGCGGCTCCGTGCATCGCTACTCTCCTTAGACGGTCAAAGTGTCGATCTTTTAGATCAACCAAGGTAATCACCGTCTATACTAGCTTATTTGTTTATTGCTTAAACGAAGTCGATCCTTGTTAAAAGGAAATAAATTTTTGAATTCCGCTGCGTTCCCACGTAGATTTCCTAACAGTGGTATCGGAGCGAGCTTCGAGCTTAAGAAATATGCATGTTAATTTGTGTAGTTAATTTTATCGTTTAAATCATGTAATTATAAGATGAAAGATTTTTTATTCGCAAAACGATACACGAAAAAAAAGGGGGAGACGGGTGGTGCTCGGCCGACTGGCAGGCAACGGAGGCGGGGAAACCTGCTGCCGGCGTTGGTCAACTCGTCAAAGGTGGTTGATCTCCAAATTTTGTTTTGTGTGTTTTCTGTTTTCAATATGGTTCATAGTTGTGATTGATAAATCCTCTTTTGTTTAAGTTAATGTTATGTGGCCAACTAATGGTTCAAATAGTTTGGACCATTGGGATGCCACATAGCATTATTTGGAAAATATGATTTACTTTTAAATAATCTAGGTCATCCCAAATTTTGTTTGGAATAGACCTAGGCCATTTTCAAAATATTTGATTTTGAAAAAGCCCTAGCCTAGGCCCTTTTGGTTTAGGAAACCAAAGGCATCCCTTTGATTATGAATCAAAAGGAAAAGAAACAAATGGGACTTATTTTTAATTTTGATTTATTTTAGAATTGTTCTAATTAATTTAAAATTAAAATTAAAATCGTTTAAAATTAACCGTTAATTTATTTCGATTAAAATCATTTAATTAATTAAATGTTAATTAGTTAATTGATTGGATAAAAGTATTTAATAGATTAAACGTTAATTGATTAATTAAGATGCAAGTTGTTAAGTTTTAATTTTATCTTTTTCATAAGATGTTATTGTATGGATTAGATATTGTGTAGATATTATATGATTATGTAGACCCCGATTGATCATGGACTCGACCAATAGGATAGATGTGAATAATTTATTTTTATGTAACAGAATGGAGCGGAAGATGAAGACCAAAGAAAGAAGAAAATGAAGATCCAATTGGAGAATGGAGCATTAAAGATCCTATTGGCGGTTGCAGCTACCTTTAGATTGTGACCTGCAGTTTCGTCAGTTTGTATTCGAAACCGCACCTAGGAAAAATCCATGATCATACCGGTTACTTTACGCATTTATTTATTTTGTGCTTGTATTTATTTTATATGATACGATAGATGCATAACTAGGCACGATCTAGATGAATGTGTAGGATGTATGTCTATAGAGATAGATATATTTGATGAGACCGAATTAAAATTAATTAAGTAAATTAATTTACATAAATACTTCCACCTCAAAATAATCAAGTCGAAATTGCCTCCCCATATTATAATGACGGTGAAGAGCCCTTTGTTCGGATCCAACTCATCAGTCAAAACCGGGGGTTGACCTACCTTGGGTATATCGTCATTATCGAGATATAATCGTATGAGATCTCACGAATATTGGGGTTATGACTTGACTGAGAATTCTCTCGTCCACCAGCCAAAGCGGGGTCGTTTAGATTTTAGAGGCTAGGGTTTGAATATTTCATAAGATGAAAATTGTCAACGAGTTTACTAGTCAAACAACAAGAGTCGTATAAGATACGATTGACAAAGAGTTGTCTACCTATTAGACTATTTTCGGCCCATCAGCCAAAGCCGGGGGTCGCGGTAGTTTAATGGGATCTTGTCCACTAAAGAATTCTAAAAGGATTCTTGAAAGTCAATTGGGAGTAGTTGACTAGTGGGAGCAAATCATAAACCAAAGACCATTTTTGATTTTGCGTGTAGAAACAACAACACTCTTTTATCTTTATTTTTATGTTGTAGTTTGTAGCAAACTTTATATTTATGTTTTTATTCTCGATAAGTAAAACCAAATTATGACTGTTACATTTTGAGAAACGTTCTCAAATATGGTTAAGTAATTTTAATCCTTTTTAAATAAGCAATAACACGAGCAACCCATTTATAGTAGTTAGAGACAAAGAGACTACATAATTGATGCAGCGCTTCAAGTCTTTAATTATTAATGAAAAAAAGAAGCTCATGATATGATTGAATCACTTGAAATGAGTTTCAACGAATTAATCATATATTGGATACGATCCAATATGATAATTCTGTCATACGATGTCAATTAATTCAAACGTTGAATAAGAATGACCGCATCGAATTTTGGAAAGGTTGTTTTCAAAATTGTAATATTTAAGTATTGAATTAATTCTTTAATCATTGCTTAAAGGTTAATTAAATAGTCAATGTTTTGAATACGATTCAAAAGGTTAAATAAACTATTAATAAACTTTAGATTTTCTTTATGAAAGGAAATTAAAGACATAGCTCTTATGATCTTTCTTAAGTCTTGTGAAGACTACACTAAGAAATATTTACGAGTGCATAAAGGATTAAAAGGTAAGTTAGGGCAAGTGCTTAAATAGAGAACTTATTGAAGTTTCTATTCTAGGCAAGAGTGTTGAGATAAATCTATATAAACTCAAGTCAACTCTCGGGTATATGATATCCTATGAGTGTGATTAAATTAGAAAGATTAAATACAGATTTGGAAGGTGAAGCAAACGTTGTAACACTTACCATATTCTAAATCCAGTTAACTGATATGGGAACTAAATAAATGTTATTATGTTCCGGTACTTATGAAGAACATGTCTTCAGCTATACGTTTGGATTTAATGGACGGATTCAATTGTAAGGAATAAATGTTATTCCGATAAGGTTGAAAAGTCATTGAATCTAACATGCTAGATTATTGTCACCATATAGTTGATATGAGTGATAGAATCTCAACTAAACATTTATATGGTTGTTATCCTTGATTTATGGTTGTTCTAGACACAGTCTCTATGGAAGGGAAGCGTGTGATCAAACGTCATTATGATGATGTTGAACCATATGATTATGAATCATGTGGGTTATACGTATCTTATCCAAAGAGGACTCAAATACCCTTTTATGAAAAGGTTATAAAATCTAGAAAGTAGTCAAAAGCCTAAACATATTGATGTTTGTTGGGTTATGACAAATTTATACTATAAATAATCGTTTATCTCTCTCTTGGACTATTTTTAGAAATAGTCAAGTGTACTCAGTGAAGTGCAACAATTCGGAAAGCCCGAAAAGTTCAAGCTAGTACAAATATAAGATTGATGAGCCACTTAGGAATTAATCTTCAAATGGATTGAAGTAATTAATACCTTAAGGGTGTTTCAGAAGTTGTCTGAAAGGAATAAGATTCTCCCTTAAAGGATACCATTTTAGGAATACGCAATTAGATTGTGTTCCTAAAATGGAAACAACACTTTATATGATAAAGGTGTGACGCAAGCCATGCGAAGTATCCCTTACCCGTTTCGGGATAGTGCCCTTATACTTAACCAAGTTCCAAAGAATAAAGGTTGAATGAATTCCATATTAGATATGGAAGGGGATAATGTCAAATCTATCTTAACCGATGATTTGAAGTTGTCAAAGGCAAAGTCAGAAAGGCTTGGAGCCTAGTTGATCAGACTTTCCTAGATGTCCAATCTTACCGGCAGTGTACCGGATCAATTGTAGTCTAGTCTAGTGGTCAAGGTCGTATCCACGAGGATTGTGAGGCTGAACACCGAAAATCTATTAGTATCTTGAATTAAGTCGCAAAGTAACAAGAAGGTAAATGTATCTATGATTCTACTACTACAAAGGTGATAAAATGATAAAAGGCCTAGCCAAGACAATGTGTAAACTAGCAAATCTCTCATAGTATCATGCGAATGAATTCCTTCCATCCAACCAATGGTGTTCAAAAGTATGAAACGGTGCATTCCTAAGCAAGTAGTTCCCCCTCATTCGAGTGTGTGAAACTACTATATACCTCCCCATTGGTCTAGGTATCCTAAACCTAATGAATTGGTATGATATGCACGTGAATGCAATGACAATGTCAACTATCCCCGGATAAGAAATCGAATGCCTCGAAAGGTCGATTTTACCTTCCGGTTCTCCTACCCTCTTCCCACGACTAACATCTTCTTTCAGTATCCGTTAAACGTGTAAATTCTAACACTAGTCAATTACTCTAATGCATGCAAACAATAAAATGCAAGTAGGAAAGGGTTCACAACAATTGAAACTAACAACACAAACAATCATTTCTAATCAACATACGAGAATAATTAATTCTACAACATCATCTTGGCTAGTTTAACCTAGCCACTCATAACTACAAACATTAACATATCAAGATTACCATTCATAATCACAAGAACACTTGAATCAAAGTAAAGATTAAGAGTTACCAATCAAAAGCAAGGGCTCAAAATTGATGTCTAGCATTCAATCTCCAAAACCTCAATTGGAGTTGATACAATACACAAGTGTATTTTGGCTCCAACAAAGTAGAAGAAATTGAACTAGGAACCCTTAATATCACAATGAAATCAAGAGTAGAATCTTCCACAAATTCGGCTAGGAGAGCCTTGGAAAGGTGGAGGTGTCTTCAAGGGAGAGGAAATTTGGAGAAGATGAAGTTGGGGGTGGAATATTTTATAAATTCGATCCAAAAGGGGTTATTATGGCTGAAAATCACTTTCCCTGACGCTTTGGCGTGCGTCATTTAAAGGTCTGGCATGCATCATTAAAAGTCTGAAACTCTCTGAATAGCTACAGTGACGTTCGGCGCGCGCCACTAAAAGTGGCGTGCGCCGATTTCACATCAGCTCAGTAAAATCGCCATAACTTGAGTTGTAAAGCTCCGATTGATATGATTAAAATTGAGTTAGAAAGATCGTTTCTTTATCTACAACTCTCATGAAGAAATACTCTCCAGAAAACGCCTCTAAGTTGGGTCAATTATCCGTTCAAGATAGGCTACGGTAGAAACACACAGGACAAATGATCCGTTTGACTTGTTAGCTTCCGGCACACTCTCCTAGCCCTCAAAAGACGTGATAAGCTCAACATGTGGCATCACTCGGGGTCTTGGTTAACCTATAATCCTGCAATACAATAAAAAAATACCAAACGTAAACCCGACACGACGCTCTAGTTACAATAACCGGTACAAAACTATCAAAATATTATATTTTATATAATAATTACTATCTACACAATTGGGTGAAACTAAGCAACTAATGACTTAAATTGATACGAGAACATCAATAAATGTATGAGAAATGGGGATAAAACATCGTGAAATGCATCAACTAGTTGACTCACATCACAACTCCCCACTTAGCTTTTGCTCGTCCTTGAGCAAATAAAGCGACAAAACAACTCAAGTAAAGAGACAGGGTCATACAACATCAAGAAGTAAGATCTCAACTAGAAGATGCAACCAATCGTATATATAACCACATGTTAACCGCAATCTCAGAAAGTAGTGGAGTGTGTGTGAATATTCCTCAACTTTTTTTACCAAGCAACCAATTATGAAATCATTCATGCAAGACTTATTAGGTGCAATCCATAGGCTTAAGAATGATACCAATCTCCACTAATCAAGGCATTCGGAGTCAAGAAGATAGGTCGGGTAGGACTTGATAGCTTGTAACGTTAGGCTCGGGTATTGGCTAATCAAAGGGATGAAAGGATATATCAAAAAGAACAAATGCAAGGTAGCAAGAATCTACACCTTCAATTCCAATGATTTTTAAATTGGCAACTTTAACTCTCTCGCATAATTCCCAAAGACGTCTCTTCAACAATAAACATAAGAGATAAAGTACCATTTCAATTGATTTATCACCCAAACTTACATTACTTGGACTTGTTGAACTTGTTCTTCAAAATTGCCTTCCAAAACTCACCATTTATTGCATCTTTATTTACAACTTTATTGAACTTCATTTGATTTGTTTTTGAACTTATTTGGATTTTTTTTTTTTTGGATTTTTTTTCGAACTTCAAAGAAACATATATACACCAATGGGCTCCGAACTTGATAAGATACCATCTCAACTTTGTGCCAAACAATGTCATCCAACTCTTAACTCCAAAGTCTGATCCACACAATCCATAGAAACTTGCTAAACTTGCAGGATGCCAAAGGAATGTAGACCAAAATTAGGCTAAGGGTCGGATATAATGAGGTTAATCACAAATGGCTGGTTTCGAGTGGGGTCTCACCACTCTATAAAGGGTGAGATTGGGACAGGTGGAAAATATGTTCGGGAAGGCCATTTGGCTATGGTCGAGTCAAAGAAATGCCATAACCGTCATCCCTAACTCCGACTCCAAACACCTTTCTATTTCGCCTCGAAAGGATATCAAGCCTAAGTTCTAGTTGCTATGAAAGCATGCTTACATGATTGCATAAAAGTTTGCATGTTAACAAAAGATCGGAATATACGTACTCAAAGAATTCTCACTACAAACAAAGATTCGCGATTAAAATACACTTACATTTCATCAAGGTTACTCACTTCATTGAGGTACTCACTCTATCAATTGCAAAACCAAATCTTTTCACAAAAGGTGGTTTGTTCAACTTTAAATTGCTTGAAAATAATCAAGGCTAAATGCTTCTCAAACATTTAATGACATTACCCATTGTTGGACTAACTACGTTCCCACTCCCCACTTACGAACTGGCATTGTCCTCAATGTAATGTGAGTAGTAAGAAAGTAGTTAGGGAAACAAAAGGGAATCAAAACTAGTCAAAACAAGTACCGGGATGCTATAAAAGGGTGGGTGGGTGGGCATGAACATGAAAGACAACCAATGAAATGAGCAAGCAATCCCAAATACTAGCAAAGTATCAACCAAAATGTAGACACAAAAGGATCATTGGCCACACCGGGCCTCACAAAAGTGCAAAAAATATTATACTTAACTTTTACGGGCTGCCTCCTAGTAGCGCTTTTGTTTAACGTCGTTTGCTCGACGTGATTATACGGTAGCAATGGTGGAAATTATATAGATTATCGTGCATGGATACCACTAACAATTACTCACATAAGCATGTTGCAAATAAGCACAAATGCCAACCGGAAGATGATGCTTAAGGAATAATAAAAAAGATAGTACCAGTGATTGCTAAATTTATAGTCTATAGCTAGACTTTGCCTTTCTTAGGTCTCCAATGCACCGGTGGTGGGTCATTCTTATGCACCGCATCCGTCTTTTTCATCAAAACTGGTCTCCAACATACAGTAGACGAATGCCACCAATCCCAACGGTTCTTGACATTTTCCTTTGATTTTCGAGATTTTGGTTTGCGATCCTTTGCTTTATTGCTCACGTATTCTTCAAATACCTGCGAGTCAGTACAATCCACAACAAGGGGACACAAAGTGTCCACAAAAGAACAAGATTCTAGTGTAGTGCGTGGATATTTCAATGAAGTGTAGATGTTGAAGACAACGCGCTCATCATTCACTCCCAAACTAAGCTCTCCTTTACGAACATCAATCACGGCCTCCCCCAATGCTAAAAATGGTCTACCGAGGATAAGGGGTGTAGTGTACCCTTCCTCCATATCCATAACAACAAAATCTACAGGGAAGTAAAATTTATCAACTTTCACTAGTACATCCTCAATGACTCCCTTTGGACGTTTAATGTATATATCTACAAGTTGGAGAGTCATCTCCGTACGCTTAAGCTTGCTTATGCCAAGTTTTATGAAATCATTGTAGGACATGAGGTTTATGCTCGCACTAAGATCACAAAGCACCTTCTTAAAGAAAAATCCCCCAATCTCACATGGGATTGTAGATCTCCTGGGGTCCTTAAGTTTAGGAGGAATCTTATGTTGCAAAATGGCGGAACACTCCTCACTTAGACACACCATCTCATACTCTTCCAAACGTTCCTTGTTGTAGAGTATGTCCTTAAGAAACTTGCCATACGCCGGCATGTTAGTGAGTGCTTCGATGAAAGGGATATTAATATTTAAGTGCCGAAAAGTGTCAAGAAAATGTGCATACTTCTTATCCAACTTCTTCTTTTTAATTTCCTCTCGAGGGGGATATGGTAATGACTCAAGATCAAAATCTTTAGGGATAAAAGTAATACCTCTCTTACCTTTGTCGCTTGATGAAGTGGTAGAAGCTCTTCTCAAAATTTGGGCTGCCGGTGGATGCCAATCATCATCGGGTTGCACCATTTTCTCCTTGCCATGCCCATAATTTTTCTGCTTGATATTGGCGCGCGCCACCTCACTTTCGGCGTGCTCCATTTTGCTTGTTGAAGTCTCTGAACCACTTTCTTTGCCTTGTTCTTCTCCAACATGCTCATTGAATAAAGTCCTTAAGTCACTAGCTCTCGGGTTTTTCAATAGCCTTGGAACCTTTATCCATTTTTCTTCTTCTTTATCCACCTCGACATAGCCATCATTTTTCAAGTTACCATCAACAATCTCTTCCTCTTCTTCACTCAAATCCTTCTCCTTCTCTTCATCTTCCAAGTCTTTTTCAACCTCATTCCCTCCACACATTCTTCCACTCCGGGTGATTATTGCATCTACCCTTCTCGGGTTCCTCTCGATGTTGCTCAGTAATCCACCCGGTGGTCTACTATTATTTGTCTCACCTTCCCTAGTCAATAAGTCTTCAATAACTCTTATTGATGCCTCCATCTTTCTCATTCTCATATCGTGCCCACTCATAGATGTCTTCAAAGTACCAACCTCTTGAGACATCATACCAATAGAAGTCATCATTGTTTGCATGTTGGCGGATTGAGTAACAACAATTCACATCAAATTTTCCATCAAATTTTTCCATTGAGAAACATCTTCCGTTGATTGAGAACTTTGTTGAACATGGGCTTGTTGAGTAGGAACTTGTTGGTAAATGGGAGGTGGATCAAAAACATTGGTGTGAGTGTTGTTCAAATCCCGATGTTGTCTCATTAAACTCATTTCTTCTTGTGTAGATACATCGGAGTTCGATACTTCTTCAATATGAAAAACACCCAATGGCACATCATCACTAGCTTCATGCTTTATCTCTCTCTTCCCCGCTTGTGATTCATCAACCCTCTTATTTATTACTGCCATTTCTCTCAAAATTTCTTCCTCATTCAAATTATGCTCATCCCCAATGGCAACTTCTGTTTCACTTGGGCCGGGATCTCACAATTTCTCATTTCTTGTCACTCTTTCAATAGCCTTATAAACATCTTGGGCCGTGCTCATCATAAGTGATCCATGGCATGCCGAATCAATTTTTTTCTTGAAAATTTATGCAAGCCTCTATAGAATAATTGGACTTGCATGTCCAAAGCATAATTGCGGTTTGGACACACCCTCAAAGGCTTCTTAAAACGGTCCCAAGCATTGTCCAAAGATTCAATTAAATCTTGCTTGAAAGTAGTTACTATTACCTTCAACTCCAAATATCTACCCGGTGGAAAGTATTGCTTCAAAAACTCGGTTTGTATATCATCCCATGATTGCAAGTGATGGTGGGGAAGTGACATACGCCATTCCTTTGCTTGACCCTTCAAAGAAAAAGGAAATAATGCAAGACGGGTAAATTCTTGACAAGCACTACTTTGGAATCCCGTATTGCATATTCCCGCCTGTCACGGAGGTGACCCGGGATCGATCCCCAGCAACGACGCCAAAAACTTGATCAGACTTTCCTAGATGTACAATCTTACCGGAAGTGTACCGAGTCAATTGTAGTCTAGTCTAGTGGTCAAGGTCGTATCCACGAGGATTGTGAGGTTGAACACCGAAAATCTATTATTATCTTGATCTAAGTCGCAAATTAACAAGAAGGTAAATGTATCTATGATTCTACTACTACAAAGGTGATAAAATGATAAAAGGCCTAACCAAGACAATGTGTAGACTAGCGAATCTCTCATAGTATCATAGGAATGATTTCCTTCCATCCAACCAATGGTGTTCAAAAGTGTGAAACGGTGCATTCCTAAGCAAGTGGTTCCCCCTCATATGAGTGCGTGAAACTACTCTATACCTCCTCATTGGTCTAGGTATCCTAAACCTAATGAATTGGTATGATACGCACGTGAATGCAATGACAATGTCAACTATCCCCGGATAAGAAATTGAATGCCTCGAAAGGTCGATTTTACCTTCCGGTTCTCCTACCCTTTTCCCACGACTAACATCTCCTTTCAGTATCCATTAAACGTGTAAATGCTAACACTAGTCAATTACTCTAATGCAAGCAAACAATACAATGCAAGTAGGAAAAGGTTCACAACAATTGAAACTAACAACACAAACAATCATTCCCAATCAACATACGAGAATACCTAATTCTACAACATCATCTTGGCTAGTTTAACCTAGCCACTCATAACTACAGACATTAACATATCAAGACTAACATTCATAATCATAAGAACACTTGAATAAAAGTAATGATTAAGAGCTACCAATCAGTAGCAAGGGCTCGAAATTGATGTCTAGCATTTAAGCTCCAAAACCTCAATTGGAGTTGATACAATACACAAGTGTATTTTGGCTCCAACAAAGTAGAAGAAATTGAACTAGGAACCCTTAATATTACAATGAAATCAAGAGTAGAATCCTCCACAAGTTCGGCTAGGAGAGCCTTGGGGAGGTAGAGGTGTCTTCAAGGGAGAGGAAATTTGGAGAAGATGAAGTTGGGGTGGAATATTTGATAAATTCGATCCAAAAGGGGTTTATCTGGCTGAAAATCACTTTTCATGACGCTTTGGCGTGCGTCATTAAACGTCTGAAACTCTCTAAATGGCTACAGTGACGTTCGGCGCGCGCCACAGCAGCTCAGTAATATCGCCATAACTTGAGTTGTAGAGCTCCGATTGATATGATTCAAATTGCAATGGAAAGCACGTTTCTTTATCTACAATTCTCATGAAGAAGTCATCTCTAGAAAATGCCTCTAAGTTGGGTCAATTGTCTGTTGAATATAGGCTTTGGTAGAAACACACAGGACAAATGATCCATTTGACTTGTTAGCTTCCGGCACACTCTCCTAGCCCTCAAAAGACATGCTAAGCTCAACACGTGGCGTCACTTGGTGTCTTGGTTAACCTATAATCCTGAAATACAATACAAAAATACCAAGCATAAACCCGACCCGACGCTCCGGTTACTATAACCGGTACAAAACTATCAAAATATGACATTTTATATAATAATTACTATCTACACATTTGGGTGAAACTAAGCAACTAATGACTCAAATTAATACGAGAACATCAATAAATGCATGAGAAATGGGGAAAAACATCGTGAAATGCATCAACTAGTTGACTCACATCACTAGTACGACATATGCAACTTTGTGGAATATCTTAGCAAGTACGCTAGATATTATTTACTTGTCCGCGGAGCAAAAGGCGTTTGTCTCCAAACATGCTGTCTTCTAGAGGAAGTGTTTCTTCCAAAAGAATCAGTGGGAGTAAATTAGATCTCAAAAGTAGTTTGAGAAACACAAGGAGATATTCAACCATAGGAACGTGAGCATACGCCACATAGTGATGAGGTGTAGAACACTGCTCAGTGCACACAAAAGTTCTGTAAGTCAGTAGATAACCTCAGGCCTGAAAAGGCTGTTGGTATGTTCATCTTGAAGAATGAATATCTTATGACTTAGGAAGGAATGTTTGAAAGGCAAGATTGAGAGATATGGCCAAGAGCCATAATATGTGAATTAGATTCCATTAGTGACAACCTGGTTGTGAACCTAGTATGTCTTCCCTAGAGGCAATGTCCCTGAAAGGCTGACATGGATGGTAATATGATTACCATAAGGCTATAGTGACGGTTGAAGGGTACGGGGTGTAAACCTTGTAATTATCTTTATGCTGCCAGCTGAGCCCAGTTCTATTCAGACTATGCTTGTTATAACTTTGTATCATGGCTATATGATAGTGTTGAAGACGTTGGGCAGACAACTCGATGTTCATAGATGATAACATGATATGCAAGCCCATGAGATCCATTTATGGCCTCAAACAAGTTTCTCTAGACGGTTTCTTTGTTTGATAATCAAATGAGTTTGATTTAGTCAAAAGAAGGGATATGTCCAATGTGCAAGATGGATAGTGGGAGTGTATTAGGATTTTTGAGTAAGATATTGGATATCTCTCTCAGGAATTATCACCCTATGTCACGGTCGATTAATGTTTGGTAGTTCAAGGTCTTTACAAAAGCACTTGGATTAGCAGTTCTTATTCTTGAAATAAGAATCTATAATGATAGATTTAACTGCTGTTGGTTTATATTTTACCTAGATAGATGTGATGCTAAAGGAGTTTAGCATAGATCACGACAGGAGATACTGCTAGCCGGTGTTCTCAAGATCTATTTATGTTAGGATGTTAGTCCTAAAGATAAGGTGAAAGATGATGCTTATGGAAGGTTTCCTTTGCTACTACGTTAGGAACCATCATAGAAGTAAAGCCAGATGTTCGTAGTCCTTGAAGAGTCATGAGCAAGTATGAAAGTAAATATGGTGAATGTCGAGAATATCCTTAAACAAGTTAAGGAGGAGTTCCCAGTTTATTGAAACTTGGAAATAAATGAACGTAGATGTACAGACGTATATCCTGAGTCTTGTGAAGGCGAGTGGGAGCTACAGTTTGGGTTTACAGTCACTTTGATTAAGTGATACAGTGAGCTGGAAATGTTCTTAGCTATGGGTCACTGTAAATTCTACAACTAGGCCAAAACACAGTAGTGCCTTGGAGGCGCAGTGGGAGGAGTACATGGATCTAGAAGGTTCATTCCTGAACCTTGTGCGGTTCTTCCACCTTTTCTATATAGCTGATATAGTAAGTGGATTCATTGCTTAAAGCAAGGACCAGGGTCTCGTCGGAGATTCATGTGTGTGTTGAGGCGGTTCCTTTGACTTGGTCATTTGGAGCATGATATGAAGATAGTCTGAGTCCCCAAGGATAGCGATCCGTTTACGGCTAGGGTTGGTTGCGAGTATGCGAGTGATTGGTTTTAGACCAAGTGAGAGATTGTTGAAATAGTGTCTTAAACCCAATCGGGTTGGACCGGATCCGACCGGGTCGGATCATTTCTACTATTTCTTTATGTTTATACATATATTAAATGGCTTTTCAGTTGTCATATATTTGTTTTTTTTGAAGAACCAACTGTGAATTCTTATATGATAACGTCCTTAGTATTAAACTATGATAGAGGAACCATGATAGGCGATTATGGTTGATGAGATCTCTAATCACTTTAATAAGTTTGATACTTAAATGTCTCTAGGCAGATGTACTATTAAACAGGGCATTGATAGTACAAACAGGCTAGCACATATTTGATGTCTTCTGTCTTTAAGGGCAGGGATAGATCTCGTCTATCGAAGTGTAAAGACACTTGGACTGTACGTAGACGTGTATTAGAGAATGTGTACGTTAGACTGACCCACTTACATTAAGTATCGCACTATGTAGCAGTTGTGTAATTATCCTTAAGACCGGAGTCTTCATGGCATCACGGTGTGGATTGTCATGCTTTGACATTATTGAGATTTCCCCTATCCACGGGGCGATCATGCAGTAGTGATTGGGTGTGATACTGAAGCATGCGGAGTATACATGTTAGTTCATCCGGGAATCGTGTATCCTATGATTTGGATTGAATATCCGAAATGGCCTTCTTATAAGGAATGTTTCGCTCTCGTGAATGTTTGCAAAGTGGGAGTAAGTGTGTTATTCCAAGAGAGCATGATATCCAGATTATAAGATACAATCGTTAATGTATTGAAACTCGAGATACGATCATATGGATATTATTACTGCGGTAGGATTGTAATTTACACGGTAACTGTTTCATATGAAAGGTAGTAGTCATTGCATTTGACTCTTCCGGTGATTGGGGGTCACGGTGTGTTGCTAGACGTTGTCCCGTGATCGTTAGGTATGAAGGGCATTTTCGTAATTTGCACTATGTGCCTACGGCCAACATATTCGGAAGTCTATCGGGTCACCCACATATGAACATCAAGTCGGATTAAAATGTGGTTATAGTTGATGACCAAATAAGGAAAGAATTTGTCTCATACTATAAAGGTTATAGTGGTAAATTAATATGTTGGTATTTATTTATTATGAATAAATGTAATACAAGATATTAATTATGTTGATTAATTAAAATATGTTTATAGATACATATATTTCGAAAATATATACATATATGATATATATGTATTTTGTGAATTAATTAATCATAGTATTATATTAATTAAAGAAAATCTCAATTCCCAAATTTGTAGGGGAATGGGACGCCATTTTTAAGTGCATTGGATACATTTGAATTGTGCAATTTAATTAATAAGATTACCATAATATTAATATTAGATATTAATTTATTTTGGAAAAATAGATTATGGTAATAAGATAAAGATATATTCAATATAAGATATTGTCAATATATATCTTGGGAATATATATTTAATATAAGATATAAAATATTAATGAGATAAATCAATCAAAGGGATTTTTCTTATTTTATTAGGAAAAAGTTTTCTTTCTCCTCAATCTACTAGGAAGCTAATCCCAATCAGATTGGGAAGTTCTAGGGGCGCTGGTCACCCTTTTTAAGGGAGGCTTGGCAAGCTCTTTTATACATCACAATTCCAAGAGCTAATAGTTCTTGTGAAAATTAGTGAGCTTCTTAGAGGGAGATTTGAGAGAGAGAAAAGACTGGTCTAGCAACCGGATTTTTCTAGTAGAAATCCATGATGGGATTCCGGCGGGCAGTTCGTGTGGATCACCGGTAGAGGCCGAACGCTTGGTCGGCTCCGTGCATCGCTACTCTCCTTAGACGGTCAAAGCGTCGATCTTTTAGATCAACCAAGGTAATCACCGTCTACTAGCTTATTTGTTTATTGCTTAAACGAAGTCGATCCTGGTTAAAAGAAAATAAATTTTCTAATTCTGCTGTGTTCCCGCATAGATTTCCTAACAAACGGGTATCAGGCTGGCCAGATCTAAATACAAGTAAGTCCAATCGTAGTATAGTAATAGCGAATCAAGGTTTATCCCACAGCTATCAGGATATAACGATTAGAAACTGATGAGGTGAATGATCCCACAAAATCTATTCCCAGACATAAAAAATCTCGTCTTCTAGTATACTTTAAAGTGGCATCTCATTCTGCTTCGATATATTTCCTGTCATTTGGAAGGAATGACAGGCTCTAGTGTATTCGTAGGTGGACTTAAATATGTTGGGTCAGTAGAAACCACATTGAAGCACTTTTGATGTTGTTTTATCTGGCCCGCAGTGACCACCAACTTTTTTGGAGTGATAGCGCTCGAGGATGATCAGGATTTCCTTATCGTGAACGCATCTCCTCGGCACGTAGTGCACAACATATACAAGTATGGTCTGTCCCAATAATAATGCTTTAGCTCTCCAAAGAACTTTTTCTTTTCTTGTTGTGTAAACTCCGGTTGTAAGTACCTCTCTGCCAAGTAATTGACAATATGTATGAACCAGGGTTATACTTTTCCAGTCCTTGCTATGGTATGTCGTGGTGCGGATCGAGAGCCGGCCCGAGCTACTACGGAAATTGCAAATAATTTCTCATTAGGGAAAGTTTCCTCGATTTTTGTAGATTGCTCATTGTCAGTTAATTGCAATCTCAATAGATGATCTGATACATGCTTCTCGGACCCGTTCTTGGCCCTTATCTTCATATCAAACTCTTGCAATAACGTAATCCACCTTAACAATCACGGTTTGGAATCTTGTTTGGTCAAAAGGTACTTCAATGCTGCATGGTCTGTGAAAGCAGTGATTTTAGACCCTATCAGATAAGATCTATACTTGTCAAAGGCAAATATAACATCTAGAAGCTCCTTCTCTGTTGTTGCATAATTCCTTTGGGCGGCATTCAAGGTGTGGCTATGTCTAAAAATTTTGTCAGTCCGCTGGCCCAGAACTGCCCCAACGTTGTATCACTCCCATCACACATCAACTCAAAAGGTAAGTTCCAATTTGGTGCTATCAGAATAGAAGCCAAGATTAACAGTTGTTTTAGAGTCTGAAATGTGTGCGTGCACTCTTCATTAAAGTTGAAGGGAACGTCCTTTGATAACATCTCAGTTTGATGTCTCTATATCTTAGAGAAGTGATGTGATCCATCCCGAGGACTTGGGCCTATCATAATGCGAATATGAAGACCATTATTTGTGTTATTGGGCCTGAAAAATTGGTTACTGAACTTGTTTGATTTTGTTTTATATTGTTTTTACTAGTCTATTTAATAAAGGTCTTTTGGGCCTAGTTGGTAGTAAGGTCCATGAAAAAATGTGCCTCTATGTTAGTATATTGAGTTAAATGTTTATTTTCAGCAAATAAAAGTCATTTGGGCTTATTATAGTCAAGTTAGGTCCACTAGGAAATAAAGTGGCTAAAATTACTCTATAATTTATCCCACATTGCTTAGGAGTTTGTTAGTCATTTATTTTAATGCCTATATAAAGGCCTTCTATGTACAAATTCAATACAACCTTATCATTGAAATTTAGTGAAAAATATTCTTCTAAAGTCGAGTGTGGCTTTAAAAATCACTTGCGGTGAGTTTTCTCTTCGTCGTAGAGAAAACACCTTTAAGAACGAATCAGCGTCGTGAGCGAGCGTTGTGTGTTCTGAGCCTCGATCCTAGGTTGGATACTCTAGGACTAGGTTCTCTTAGCTCTCCATTGATCCCTTAGTACCTTCCTGGGCACGTATCACGTCAGACATCAGTTGGTAGCAGAGCACAACAACTAAGGTATCAAATATCTCATTATTTTCTTTCTTTCTTTTCGCATTATATTCAAAAAAAAAAATTTCGTTTTTTCTCTTAATTATTTCGTCCCCGGCCAAAAGTCCCCATAAATCTTCAAATATTCATAATCCTACACGGAAAACTTGAAAATCTTCGAACCTTCAAACCTTCATCCCAAGAACCCTATTTTTTTTTCCAGACCAGTTTTTGTTGCAGGCCGTTCCCTAACCAAAACCTCTAACAATTCTGAAATTTTTACTACATCTCCAACACATCTCGATCTACAATTTTTGTCTTTGTACCAAATTCAAATTCGACGCATATCTGGCCTAAAACTGCAGATCAATACAAACGATCTGTTCAGAAAAACTGCTGCCGTAAATCGTCGATCGTTTTAGATTTTTGTGGTTTAGACGATTCCGAATCTCCTGAAAATTGGTGACCTTATAGGAAATTCGCAGATCTAATACTTTTATCTTTGGAGGTTTCCTAAATTCTCTGTATTTTTATCGCAATCGGCACCTTAAGTCACTGCTATCAATTTGGAAAATTCTGATAGATTGCACAAGTTGCCAAGAAACACTTGGTTGATCGACTTTTATAAGTCCAAAAAATCTGAAATTTTGATATCCTCTAAAAACTACCTGCTCTAAAACTTTCGTCTTTTGGGTTTTTCCCGATTCGAAATTGTTTTGTCACTATCTGTCCAAAAACTCACTGCTTAAATTCTGAGAATTCTGTCAGCATCATATTTATGGTTTGCTCACTGTTGTGATTCGTTCTATGGTTGATCTCTTTATATGAGTGATGACGGTCAAGTTATAAAAATAACACGATACCTAAATAACCAACTAGCAAGAGAACTAGGTTCAATCGTAGTATAGCTAGATAGAGTCGAGGTCGATCCCACAGAGACTCGGCTTAAACTAGTACAACGTTATTAAACTAAAAATAGATTGAAGGCGGTCTCCGACCAACAATAACGTAGAAATAAAGGTTGACACGATAGAAAACACAAAGACTAACAATACGACAGTAGACACTAAAACACTTATTTTTATGGTTTTATAAGACTCTAACAAACGGTATTGATTACGCTAGTAGTAAGTACTCCCCCATATATGTATATCTAAGCCGAGATAGAAAAGACATTCAGGTTGATTATATTCTGGCTACGGGAGCCAACCCCTAAACTGGATCTAATTCATGAACGGATAGAAGATCCTTATGTTTAATTACGAATCCTTCCTTGGACAGGATAGAACATCATATAACAAGCATGCTATACCAAACTAGGGATGCCGATCTAAAATCGTCACCTCGTCTAGGCAACCACCGTGGATGGGTTGGTACACCTCCTAACGATCGGCTAACTAATGTCCTAGTAACATGACAATTTTCACAATGTATCATATTAATTTACGAGAACGATGTAACAAATTGGCCGGATCTATTACATGTTTATATGAAAAATAGAAAGCACGACGTAGCCGAAGTCGTTCACAGAAAATTACTAGAATCTTGATGGCTAGATCTAACCATATAGACCGTGGTAGATCTAGAACGGTGACTCTAGAATTTGCTCGTAAAACGCCTTCGTACGGCTTAGATCTACATGAATATGGGTTTGTTAATTAACTACATCACGAAATCAACACAAACGACTACTCCATAACGAAATAAAATAGATCTACGAATAAAAACGACATATTTGGATAGACATTACCCTCGTAGTCGGAGGGTCCTCCGATCCTTTAATGCAATCTCTAATTGATGAATCCATCGCCTCCGTAGTGAAGAAACATAATAAAATAAGAAGAACTATAAACTCCAAGTATTGTAATATTGTGTTTCTCGAGTGTATATGGTGTGTTTCAAATGAAATTGGTACAACTCTATTTATAGGGGTTCAAGCTAATTAAAAGATATACTTCAAAATATCAAAATAATAAGAGATAACTCCCGGCCGATCTCAAAAGCAAAAATAATACCCCCCCCCCCCTTCCATGCGCATCCTCCATCGGCGCCACTCTTCTGATTGGCTCGCCGGCTCCTGTCATGCCTTACTCCTCTTCTCGTGCTTATCCGATCTTTATCTTTAATGCATCCGGATTTTCTTGGAATTATCTTGTAATTTAATTTATCCACTTGTAATTATCCTCCAAAATTATCTCAATCTACAAAATAAATATTTATCCTAAAATAAATCATATTTAAATAATAAAAACGGATAAATACCAAACTATATTTTATAAATCACACAACATTAAATAATAAATATAAACATGTGATTTATCATAAAATATATATTATAAATCCCGATTTAAGGCAAATGTTGATGACTTTTACGGGTATAATTTGACCGTCATCAACTACCCCCCACTTAGACTTTGATCGTCCCGAACAAAGCATCAATAAGTCATTCCCCAAGACAACAATTTCCATGGTCAAATCATACTTACACAAGAAACTCGAGTCAACTCATACCATTCATGCTCATAATGTATCCATTATTCACTACTCGTTATGAATCGAAGTCATGTGTGCATGTGCATTTGGTTTTATATATTCGTGGCAAGATTAAAGTTTATGCTAACTTCGCAGTCTTAACCTACCAACATCAGCATTCCTACTTCTTAAGCCTCGCAATGGTTAAAGTCATGGTGCAATAAGCAAGAGCGTCATCCACAAGGTTTTTGGACTTGGAGACCGAGAAAATACTCAAAGCCTCTTAAAAATTTGAATTTTTTACATTTTCATAGTTTCAAACTTTACCACTTCTCAAGAAAGAAACTTGCTTTAAAAGGTAAAGTATGCATTGCAAGAATCCTTCTCTCACGGATTAGTGGAAGCATTGAATATTACCACAAGCGCGGGGCTACTTTGGTAATGTTACTACAAGCCCAGTGTTTAACTCATTGTCAAAACACAGATAATTCTCAAGCTTATTACTCCGCTTTGATGGCTAGAAGATAAGAATACATCAGCAGATAAATATCGACTCTAAGTCTGCATAACCAATCATCTACGCAATGTACACATAATTCTTCTTAGTTATTATAATTTGTGTGGTATTCGTCGATTCAAATTTGAGTAATCAAATAATAAATAACTACTTGCAATAGTTGGCATAAATATCCTTAAGTTCACATTCACATAAGTATAATATGATCACGCAATCACGCAACTTGGTTCCTTCCCTATTAATTCTATGTATAAGAACTCACAATTCTAAGGGTACGAGATAATTAATTTGGCATTTGTTCAAAAATTTTCATTTTTCACCGTTTCTTCCAATTGTTTAATTATAGCACGTCATGGCTAAGTCTCCTACCCCCCACTTAAACTTGGCATTGTCCCCAATGACAAAGAAAAAGGAGAATTTAAGAAAAAGACTTAGCTTTGGAAACGGCTCTCAAGTAGATGCAGAATAGAGTTGTAGTCCAAGCACGTCGTGGAGAGGCAAACGAAAACCTGTTTAAGCAAACCAAATAGAAACTCCACGAAACCGTGAATAACATGTCAATGGAAGTTATAAAATAATGTGGCAGTAATTAGATATAGAATATCCAAAAACAATTTAAGCCACTTTATTTTATACAACCAACGACACAGAAAACCATAGAGTTAAAACTACAAAACTCACATGTCGGCTATCAAGGAAAAAACCTCGTTTATTCCGAACTTAGACTCGGAACATGGTGAGATGAAAAAAACCTTAACAGTCTCATGCTACTTTATTAAAAGCAAAAACAAAAACAAATCAAAAATATAGTTTTAAGAAATAGTTCTATGGTTATAGTCGTTAGCTCGACTGTACTCACATAATGGTCTAGTTGTAACTAGGATTGCCGAGAGTAAATACCTTTTCCTCCTTATCAAATTGATTCCCGAGGTAATGCTTTACTCGGTGGCCATTCACCATAAAAGTCTTTCGATCATCCAAGTGACTTACCTCTATAGCTCCGGAAGGAAATACTTTACTCACTTTATAAGGACCAAACCATCTTGATTTTAGCTTTCCCGGGAAAAGTTTCAAGCGTGAATTGTAAACAAGAACCATATCACCCACCTTAAAGGTGCGGTCAAGGATCTTTTTATCATGATTCTCTTAGTGCGCTCTTTATAGATCCGAGCATTCTCGTAAGCTTCAATGCGAAACTCTTCTAGGTGAGTTAATTCCAACAATCTCTTCTCTCCGGCTAAACTTTCATCCAAATTCAACATACGAGTAGCCCATAAGGCACGGTGCTCAAGTTCAACCGGTAGATGACACGCTTTCCCAAAAACAATTTGGTATGGGGACATACCTATGGAAGTCTTATACGCAGTCCGATAAGCCCATAAAGCGTCATCTAACTTCAACGACCAATCTTTCCTTGTTGGGTTCACAGTTTTTTCCAGGATGAGCTTAATCTCTCGGTTCGTGACCTCAACTTGACCACTTGTTTGAGTATGATAAGCGGTAGCTAACTTATGTCTCACCCCGTACTTGGCCATTAACTTCTCAAACGGGTTATTACAGAAATGGCTCCCATTATCACTAATGATGACACGAGGGATTCCAAACCGCGTGAAGATATTTTTCTTTAAAAACCGCAGTACAACCTTTGCATCATTTGTAGGTGAAGCAATAGCCTCAACCCATTTAGACACATAGTCGACCGCCACCAAAATATAGCGGTTTGAAACATACGAAGTGAAAGGTCCCACAAAATCAATTCCCCACACATCAAAGAGTTCTGGTTCTAAGATACTCCTCAGTGGCATTTCATTTCTCTTCGAGATATTGCCCGTCATTTGGCATGAATGACATGATCTAGCATATTCGTGTGCAGTTTTGTAAAGATTGAGCCAGTAAAAACCACATTGGAGAACTTTAGCAGCAGTCTTGTCCCCTCCATAGTGTCCTCCTACTTCATAAGTATGGCAATGTTTAAGTATATAGAGGAATTCACTCTCAGGAACACATCTTCTAAAGATGTTGTCGAGCAACGCTTAAAAAGAAGGGTTCATCCCAATAATAGTGTTTAAGGTCCGCAAAGAACTTCTTCTTTTTCGGTTCAAGTCTGGTGGAAAATATCTCCCGGATAAATAATTCACATAATCTTTAAACCATGGTTGTTGCTTCTCAGCCTTAACAACCTCACTTTGCGAAGATATTTCGGCGCAATCACTATTCCCTAAAATGGTAGAGATGGAGGATAATTGCTCATCGGGGGGCTTTTCTAAGTAGGGTGTGAATGCCTCCTCAGGCTCTTTCTCCTTATCCCTAACATCCTCTACATTTTCCTTGTTCTTTGGGAATGGTGGAGTAAGCTCCTTTTCAATTCTAGTCATTATTGCATTCACATCCCTAGGGTTCCTATCAGTGTTGCTTGGAAATCCCCCAGGAGGTCTAGTTGACAGTTGTTCAGCTAATTGTCCTATTTGATGAGAGAGATTATGGACTAAGGCTTCTTGGTTGGTGACTTTGGCACCATTATTTTGACAGTATTGGTGAAAGTTCGTAGCCAAGTCAGCAATGGATTTTGCTAATTGATTCACAGTGTCAGACATTGTGTTACTCATCTTTTCAAGTGCAACTTCCCAACCGTAAGTTTGAGCTTGCTGAGGTACATAAGTGTTGTGTGGTTTTACCCCTTCATTTGGATCACTCTATCGGAATTCATGTTGGTCATGATTTGGTTTGTAACCTTCATAGTGATTACCCTGTCTCCCAATGTAATTGGCTTCTTTAGTACCCGCATTCTCTAATGGCCTAGTTGTTTCCGTCCCTTTTCCAGTCTCTACTCGTACAATCCTCTCATGCATACCATCCACCTTATCATTTATGAGCAATAGAGTATTTAGGATCTTATGCGATACATCCTCCTCAAGATTATCGGCCATCTTCATAGTTGCTATTTCACCACCTCCCCATTGGCTATTCATTGCTATTTGCTCCATCTTTCCTCGTGCCTCCTCAGGAGATAAAAGAACAAACACTCCATTGCTGGAGGCATCTACTCTTATCTTCTCCGTATCTCTCAATCCATGGTAAAAGGTTTGCATTAAAATCCATAAAGGGATATCATGATGAGGGCACTTCCTCATGGACTCCTTAAAACGTTCCCAAGCTTGATCAAAACTCTCCCCAGGTTGCTGCTTGAACCCCAAGATATCTTGCCGTAACTTAAAGGTCTTTCCTAAAGGAAAGTAATTATTCATGAACTTTTGCAGCAGTTCCTCCCAAGGCGTGATTGATCTAGCCTCTAAAGAGAAAAGCCATTGCTTAGCTTTATCTTTCAAAGTGAAAGGGAAAAGTCTCAGCTTAATGTTACTCAGGAACAAGTTCTGGCTTCACGGTACTAATGATCTCTAAGAAATTCATCACGTGAATGCCAGGATCTTCATTCAGGATACCATGAAAAGTGGAATAGTTTGCCACCATTTGAATGACATTAGGTTTTGGGTGATAAATTTCAGCAACATTTTCAGGTACTACGATAGCAGGAATGAATTGTTCAATGGTAGGCGTTGCATAGCTTTGCAAAGTACGCCTTTCCCATGCAGCCACAGCTTGGTTAACAAAATTTGCATTATTAAAATTATTTCCATTTACCCGGCTGGCGTTATTCAGTAATGCTTCCATGTCTGAGTCAGATTGATGTGCTCCTTCAGATTTTTCCTCGCCTTGCTCTTTGTTTGGATCCTTAGAAATCCGGGTAGCTTGTTTGTTGTTGTTGTTGTTTTTTTTTTTTTTTGCAAGACAAAAACAACAATAAACAATTAAAATACGCCAAGGCTACTGCCTTTGGCGAGACTCTAAAATAGACAAAAATAAAAATAACAAAAAAAATAAACAATTAGAAACTTTAAAGGCTAATCCTTTAACTAGACTCAATAAATAAAAACTAAACTAAAACAGACTCTAAAAATACTAAAAATACAAAAACACAAAGTATAAACTGTGTAAAACAAAAAAGAACAGAAACTGCCCAGATTTGTTTTACGACTCTTACAGGTTAATTCTATGTCATACAAACTAAATAACAGACACTATTTACACTATTTACGAATCTACTTTTAATAAAACAAGCTATACTTAATTTAATGACACGAGTTCCCGGCAACGGCGCCAAAAACTTGATGACGGTCAAGTTATAAAATTAACTCGATACCTAAATAACCAACTAGCAAGAGAACTAGGTTCAATCGTAGTATAGCTAGATAGAGTCGAGGTCGATCCCACAGAGACTCGGCCTAAACTAGTACAACGTTATTAAACTAAAAATAGATTGAAGGCGGTCTCCGACCAACAATAACGTAGAAATAAAGGTTGACACGATAGAAAACACAAAGACTAACAATACGACAGTAGACACTAAAACACGTATTTTTATGGTTTTATAAGACTCTAACAAACAGTATTGATTACGCTAGTAGTAAGTACTCCCCCATATATGTATATCTAAGCCGAGATAGAAAAGACATTCAGGTTGATTATATTCTGGCTACGGGAGCCATCCCCTAAACTGGATCTAATTCGTGAACGGATAGAAGATCCTTATGCTTAATTACGAATCCTTCCTTGGACAGGATAGAACATCATATAACAGCATGCTATACCAAACTAGGGATGCCGATCTAAAATCGTCACCTCGTCTAGGCAACCACCGTGGACGGGTTGGTACACCTCCTAACGATCGGCTAACTAATGTCCTAGTAACATGACAATTTTCACAATATATCATATTAATTTACGAGAACGATGTAACAAACTGGCCAGATCTATTACATGTTTATATGAAAAACAGAAAGCACAACGTAGCCGAAGTCGTTCACAGAAAATTACTAGAATCTTGATGGCTAGATCTAACCATATAGACCGTGGTAGATCTAGAACGGTGACTCTAGAATTTGTTCGTAAAACGCCTTCGTACGGCTTAGATCTACATGAATATGGGTTTGTTAATTAACTACATCACGAAATCAATACACAAACGACTACTCCATAACGAAATAAAATAGATCTACGAATAAAAATGACATATTTGGATAGACATTACCCTCGTAGATGGAGGGTCCTCCGATCCTTCAATGCAATCTCTAATTGATGAATCCATCGCCTCCGTAGTGAAGAAACATAATAAAATAAGAAGAACTATAAACTCCAAGTATCGTAATATTGTGTTTCTCGAGTGTATATGGTGTGTTTCAAATGAAATTGGTACAACTCTATTTATAGGGGTTCAAGCTAATTAAAAGATATACTTCAAAATATCAAAATAATAAGAGATAACTCCCGGCCGATCTCAAAAGCAAAAATGCCCCCCCCCCCCCCCCCCCCCTTCCATGCGCATCCTCCATCGGCGCCACTCTTCTGATTGGCTCGCCGGCTCTAGTCATGCCTTACTCCTCTTCTCGTGCTTATCCGATCTTTATCTTTAATGCATCAAAATTTTCTTGGAATTATCTTGTAATTTAATTTATCCACTTGTAATTATCCTCCAAAATTATCTCAATCTACAAAATAAATCATATTTAAATAATAAAAACGGATAAATACCAAATTATATTTTATAAATCACACAACATTAAATAATAAAAATAAACATGTGATTTATCATAAAATATATATTATAAATCCCGATTTAAGGCAAATGTTGATGACTTTTACGGGTATAATTTGACCGTCATCAATGAGTTGCGTAAACACGAGTGAATTGTGAGAAATATGCCTTATTTTGATTATTACGCGAGACGCGTTTGTAAAGAGGGACATCGGAGTGAGGAACAACGGCGTCAAGATGAGCTCACCGATCGAAATAATAAATTGCATAGCCTTTTTGAGGGGTTACAAGAGTTGAAACATGAGTTGGAACAAGCACGTGTTGATATGAGGCACGAGTTGCGGGATAGACGGAAGAAGGAAGATGAAATTTTTTGGAAGAATTTTAGGGTGGAAGATGCCAAACGGAGGGCTGAACATAAGAAAGCCCAAGAATTAGTTGAAGAGAAAGCCGAAGAGGTTGTTAGTACTCGTGAGGAGGAGTTGAACAGGGAGGAAGGTGAGAGTGTGTTCAGGGTTAAATTGTATGATTTTTAGAGATATATTTTATATCAATTTCCTCCATATTCTTATGTTTTTCATAGAAATCGAGCTTTATATTGAAATATTGAGTAAATAATGTTTTCAATGGTTAAATTGCGAAACGTAACGAATTATGTGCTTAAATGGTGATTTTATATGATTTTGGAATTGTGTTACGCTTTGGTATGTTTTCCCTTAATTGTAGATACTCATTGATGATGGAAAAAAGGATTTTAGAGAGCCAAATTCGAAGTTGGAAAGGAATCAATCACATTTATGGAAGAATAGAAGATTTAAGGAAAGAAATCAAGTTGATTGATCCAGCCGAACTGGCATCCAGAAGATTGGACGAGAGTCCATGGTGGACGAGCGTTTGAAAAGTTGGACGGGCGTCCAGAAGAGGAAAAGTGATTCAGAGAGTTTGGACGTTGTTTGGACGAGCGTCTGCCCTTGAGTCCAAAGTAGTTGGACGGGCGTCCACCCAAAACGGACGGGCGTCCACCGCCGACTTAGCCTGGCCGACCTAAAAATCTATATAAAGCAGCTGCGCCCCAACCCTAAATCGTACCATAATTTCTCATACACTAAAACCTAGAGGAGCAGCCGCACTTTGGGAGTCTCAAGGCCGGTCACCCGAGCCTTGTGCTTGGGTGATCCGAGGTTAGATTAGGATCGTTTTTGTTTCGTTTTCAATTCATGGATCATCCATTGTATAAACTATGTGAGTTCATCTTTTTGATTTATTCAAGCTTCGTTTATCTTCATGATTTTTGATTTATTTTGTATCGTTCAATGATTATGATGCTATTGTGTGAACTCATATCGAAAGATTTGTTTACTAATTGATATGTGTACAACATACGGAAGTTGCGTAAACTAGATCACCATAGAAAGATAGGATCTTTAATCGTTAATTCGTGACAAATTAATGGATTAATTATCTAGGTTGCTAGATTCTAAAATACGAGAGTTAACCTGAATCTACACCTTCGTTTTGTATGGAAATTGGTCTCAACATTCGGGAGAGGAGAGATCGATAATTGAATTCACTAAGGAATTAGGAATTCATAGCTTGAGAAACGGATTCACTAAGGAATTAGGAGTTCGTATCTCGTGTAAAGGTGAAACCACAATTTGAATTAAAATCATGAGATGAACTAGGATTGAAATCACTTGGTTTGTATTTTGTTTGATCCCATGTATCTTTAGTTTAGGTCGTTTTTATTGTTTGTTAGAGGTTAGATTTATTTTAGTTGTTCTATCTTCGTTTATATGTTTTTCTTTCGTTTATTTGTTTTCATGAATAGCAATTGAGAGAGTTAATAAGACTAGATTCAACATCCTAAATCCCTGTGGATCGACCCCTTACTTATCTCGCTCTACTATCAACAACCCGGTATTCGGCCGGTTAGGAGTTAGTTTTGCATATAGGTTAGGGTTTATAAATTTTCTTTTTGTTTAGTGATGCAAAATCCTCCGAACAGAGTGCGATGGAGGTTCATGAGCCTGAATTTGTGGATGAGAAAGTAGAGAGTGTGCCGAAGTAGTTAACGATGATGCAGCAATTGTTGTGGACGAGGTAGTGCACATGGATGAGACAGTCGTTGATGGTTATGTTGAGAGTGATGTTGAGCGTGAGAAGTTGCATGCTCCTTGTGATGAGTTGGAAAACGATGCAAATTGTCCTCAAGTTGCTGATGCGAAAGTGGAATTCTTTGAAGCGTCTATTGTGGAGGAAGAAAAAGATCCCATGTTACAAAATCCTTGTTTCAGCCTTGTTGAATCTTCTTTGCAGGTACATGGCGATTATCCAAGTGAAGAAATCTCGTTGCCTATAGTGGTTATTGATCGTGATCACATTGGTGGCAAACCAGAGCACACTTTTCATGATCCTTTGTTGTGCGTGTTGATGATTATCCAACATTGAGTTGTTATGAATATGTTTCAGCCACTCCGAGCATCATCGACATTTATATGAAGAAGAGAGTTTGTTCTTATGCTCCATTGGTGAAGCCTGAATCGTCGTTTCAACATTCCATTGATTTGCAGCTCTATATACACATTATCTTCAATCCCGGTATATCATTGACGTTTTTGCGGATTGTTCAAACTTGGTTCGTGATGCTGACTTGTGAGACATCCTTTTGATTCGAGGACGAATCCTTTCCAACCGGGAGGGAATGATGTGATCCGTCCCGAGGACTTGGGCCTATCATAATGCGAATATGAAGACCATTATTTATGTTATTGGGTTTGAAAAATTAGTTACTAAACTTGTTTGAATTTATTTTATATTGTTTTTACTAGTCTATTTAATAAAGGTCTTTTGGGTCTAGTTGGTAGTAAGGCCCATAAAAAAATATGCATATATGTTAATATATTGGGTTAAGTGTTTATTTTCAGCAAATAAAATCCATTTGGGCTTATTATAGTCAAGTTAGACTCACTAGGAAATAAAGTGGCGAAAATTACTAGGCAATTTATCTCACATTGCTTAGGAGTTTATTAGTCTTTTATTTTGTAGCATATATAAAGGCCTTCTATGTACAAATTCAATACAACCTTATCATTGAAATTTAGTAAAAACTATTCTTCTAAAGTCGAGTGTGGCTTTAAAAATCACTTGCGAGTGAGTTTTCACTTCGTCGTAGAGAAAACACCTTTAAGAACGAATCAGCGTCGTGAGCGAGCGTTGTGTGTTCTTAGCCTCGATCCTAGGTTGGATACTCTAGGAATAGGTTCTCCTAGCTCTCCATTGATCCCTCAGTACCTTCCTGGGCACGTATCACATCAAGATGTCCTTAATGAACCGCCTATAGAATCCGGCATGTCCTAAGAATGCTCGCAGCGCTTTTAAGTTCGTAGGCGGTGGCAGCTTCTCTATCACTTCTATCTTCGCCTTGTCGACCTTCATTCCTTTGTTTAAGATCTTATGACCCAACATGGTGCCTTCTATCACCATGAGCACTATGTTGGTTTCTTCGCATCTTCTCAATACCTTGCTCAGGTTACTTAAACATCCATCAAAACTATCTCCAAAGACTGAGAAATCGTCTATAAATATTTCAAAGAAATCTTCGACCATGTCCGTGAACAGTGACATCATGCACCTTTGGAATGTAGAAGGAGCATTACATAATCCAAAAGGTGTTCTATTGTAAGCAAAGGTTCCATACGGACAAGTAAGTGGCGTCTTCTCTCTATCTTTCAGTGTTGTGTGAGTCTAATAAAACCTAGAATAACCATATAGAAAATAGTAAAATGCATGACCGCTCAATCTTTCCAACATTTGATCAATGAATTGGAGTGGGAAGTGATCCTTCCGGTGGCGTCATTCAATTTTCTGAAGTCAATGAACACCATGTGTCCCGTAATCACTATAACCGGTATGATCTCATCGAACTCCTTTGCTTGGACTGTTAAACCTCTTTTCTTGGGGACCACATGATGTTACAATATATGGAGTGTTGAGTGAAAGTTGAGCAACACAGCATAGACAAGCAGCTGAGTATCATCAGTTGATCAACACAGACTTAGCAGAGTGCTGAGGATTCAGCAGGATGCCGCATGATGTGTTTATATAGTTTGTAGTTAGAACGGTTATTCTGTTATGACTGCTATGTAACTTCCATTTAAATTATTCAAGAGGTGTATAATCAGACGCGTCCCTTGGGCCAGGCCAACCAGGACATGGCTCGGAGCCTACCGAAAATCTTCTATTTTAAGGGCCCACCACCTGAAAAAATGAACCTGTAGTATTATAGAACTGGAAGCCCATGTTTCAACAGCCTAGTAGTACTTTTTTTTGTTAAAAAAACGCGTTTTTAAGGACATTTGGAAAAGCCTAAAAGGATTTTATATTCGTGAACCGACTTTGACGATCGACCTCCCCTTTTTTACTACTAGCGACTTTTACCCCTCATGGCTCACTCTCTTCTGTGTGATTACATTACAGTCCAAACTTTCGGTAATAGTGCAACAGCCAACAGAAATCGCAAATTGAAACCATTTAAAAATTAAATCAAGATTGAAAGATGAATATTGTCTAGAGAATTTTTCTTGGATGTATTTGGCTTACGGCCCGATAAACGTATTTGGCTTAGGGCCTGCCCCGTGTATAATACTATAAATACCCCATTATCAGCAGTATTGTAACTTAACTCTTTGATTGATCTTGAGTAATAGTACTTCCGCATTTTATTTTGTTGTGTTGTTAAGTTTCACAACTTCAACATAGTATCAGAGCATGAAACTTGAGAGTTTCAGATGTTTCTTCTGTGTTTTACTCTGAATTCTGGAGAAACTTAAGAGTTTTCTTCATCTTTCTTGTGTTTTCTTACAGTTTTTTTTGTATGACCCGGTGGTGATTTCATGTTCTTGACAGCCATGGTAGCATAGAAACAAGAGCTGAGCCTTTCCAGTCCATTCTATGTTCATTCAAATGAGAATCCATCATTGGTGATGGTGTAACCATTGATGGATGGAAACAATTACAATCCATGGGAGATGTCCATGAAGATGATATTAATCAACAAGAACAAGTTTTGCTTCATAGACAGCACAATAAAGAGGCCAAAAGCAGATTCATCAGACTTCCATGCTTGGAGGCAATGTGATACTATGGTAAGATCTTGGATCATAAATTCGGTTGAGAATACCATTGCACAAAGTTTAATGTACTTCAAAAGTGCCTAGGTAGTTTGGAAGAATGTTGCTGATAGATTTTCTAATGTTGATACATTAAAAAAATTTGATCTTCTTGAGAAGATGCATGTGTTAAAACATGGTGTTGATTCTGTAAATCAGTACTTTACAAAATTGATGGTTCTTTGAGAGGAAATCAAGACAATCAGGCCAGTGCCATTTTGTTCTTGTGATCCAAAATGCCATTGTAATGCAATTAATACTCTGGGGATCATATGGAAACAAAACATGTGATGAAGTTCCTAAAAGGTTTAAGGGATGAATATGAGCCCATGGTTTCCCATGCAATGTTTATGGTGCCATTCCCAGAGATTCATGATGAATTTGCAATGGCTATCAAATTTTAAAGGCATAAGTTATGTGTGGAAAATAAAGACAAGAATCAAGATTCAATTATTTTGATGAATCAGTAGAATGGACAGGGCCAAGGTCAAGTAGTCAGCAGACAAGCATTTGTGCCTGCACAGAATTATAAGGCCGAGAATTCCAAGAAAGTTTAATACAGTTTATGTGGATTCAAAGGTCACAATGAAGAAACTTACTACAGAAATCATAGCTATCCACCTGGATTCAAGTCAAGAAAGGCAAATATGGTAGATCACACAAACATGGATCAGCCGGTAGATATAGATCAAGCCCACAACAGGACTGCTGGTTTAGGGTTCCCAAATCTTGCTGCACAATAGCTAGACAAGCTGATGGCTCTGTTGAGTTCTGATTCTACTAGATTTGCAGTTCACTAGATCAATGCAGTGAACAATCATTTCTCACTTGTTCAAGGATCAGGTGACTTATATTTAAAAAAAACCTATACAATGGATCTTGGACTCTGGTGCCATATATCACATTGTAGGTTCACTAGAGTTATTAAGTAATCTCATACCCTCTTCTGGTATGAAAAAGGGTTTAGCTAATGGCTACAATGCTTCTGTAACACATATAGGACAAATGAGATTTTAATTCTCAGTCGATCCTACATAATGCGTTATATATTCCCGGTTTTAAGTATGATTTGATTTCTTTAGCATCTTTGATTAATGGCTCTAATTGTGCAGTTGTATTTACTGCTGACAAGTGTGTTTTGTAGGACAGCAAGAAGAACGTGATTAGTTTAGCTGAGTTAAATAGAGGATTATACGTTGTGCTACAACAGCTTGTTAGGAGATCTGTTGTTGATGTTGTTTCTAACCCTTTACAAAATAACACTTTGTCTGATAGATTAGATGATGCTCTTCTATGGCATTATAGATTAGGGCATATGCCAGATAAAAGATTACAAGTCGTTAGTTTTAAATCTAGCGAGTATAAAGTATTGTGAACATGATTTGTGCTATGTTTGCCCTATGGCCAAGTTAAAGAAAATCATTTTCCTTTAAGCACTACTAATGTGAATGCTATTTTTAATCTTGTTCATATGAAAATTTGGGGCCCTTTGAGGCATCATAATGTGAATAGAGAACAATATTTTTTTACTGTTGTGATGGATTTTTCAAGATTTACTTGGGTTTTTTTGATGAGACAGAAGTCTGAAACTTCTGATTTGGTTAAATCTTTTGTTAAATTTGTTTCCGCCCAGTTTAACAAAATTATTAAAGTCATTAGATCTAACAATGGTTTTGGGTTTTAGCTCACAACCTTCTATGAACAACATGGCATTATTCATAAAACCTCATGTGTCAGCTCACAAGAACAGAATGGTATTGTGGAAAGAAAACATCAGCATCTGCTGAATATTGCCAGGGGTTTGAGATTCCAGAGTAACCAACTCATAGAGTATTCGGGTACTAGAACTTAGGCTTTATATCATTTCGAGGAGAAATAGAAAGGTGTTTGGAGTCGAAGGTAAGGATGGCGGTTCTGGCGCTTCTTTGACCCGACCATATCCAAATGGCCTTCCCGAACGTATATTCCACTGATCCCTATCTCAACCTTTGTAGATTGGTGAGACCCCACTCGAAACTAGCCGTTCATGTTTAAGCTCATTATGATCCGACCCTTAGCCCGATTTTGGTCTACATTCCTTTGATGTCCTGCAAGTTTCTGTGTATTGATTCTGGTGACGACATTGGAAGTTAAGCTAAGATTTGGATGAAGTGTTGGCACTAAGATGAGGTGGTATCTAAGCAAGTTCGGAGCCATTGGTGTATCGTCTTAAAAAATACAAAACAAAAATTGAATAAAGTTTATAAATAAATTGAGAGTCACGAAGACATTTTGAAGGAAAGTTCATCAAGTTCAAGTAACTTAAGTTAGGGGAATTTTAATTCATTTGAAGTGGTACTTTATCTCTTACGTTTATATTTTAGGAGACTTCTTTGACAGTTATGCGAAGGATTTGGAGTTACCGACTCAAAATTTTGGAGACGAAGGTGTAGATGCCTGATATCTTGCATGTATTCTCTTCGATGTATCCTTTTATCCCTTCGATTAGACAATATCCGGGCCTAAAGTTACAAGCTAAAAGTCCTACCTGATCTATCTTCTAGAATCTGAATGCCTCGATTAGTGGAGATTGGTATCATTATTAAGCCTATGGATTGCACTTAATAAGTTTTGCATGCATGATTTCATCTCCGGTTGCTTGGTAACAAATTTGAGGAGTATTCACACACACACACCTCCACTACATTCTTAGATTGAGGTTAACGTGTGGTTATATGTTCGATTGGTTGCATTATCTAGTTGAGCTATTTCCTCTTGACGTTGTATGACACTATTTCTTGACTTTAGTTGTTTTGTCGCTTGATTTGCTCGAGGACGAACAAAGCTAAGTGGAGAGTGGTTGATTTAATTGTTGAAATAGTGTCCTAAACCTAATCGGGTTGGACCGGATCCGACCGGGTCGGATCATTTCTACTATTTCTTTATGTTTATGCATATATATTAAATGGCTTTTCTGTTGTCATATATATGTTCTTTTAAAGAACCAATTATGAATTGGTATATGATAACGTCCTTAGTATTAAACTGTGATAGAGAAACCATGATAGGAGATTATGGTTGATGAGATCTCTAGTTTGATACTTAAATGTCTCTAGGCTGATGTACTATTAAACAGGGCATTGATAGTATAAACAGACTAGCACGTATTAGATGTCTTCTGTCTTTAAAGGCAGGGATAGATCTCATCTATCGAAGTGTAGAGACACTTGGACTCTACGTGGACGTGTATTAGAGAATGCGTACGCTAGACTGACCCACTTACATTAAGTTTCACACTATGTGGCGGTTGTGTAATTATCCTTCAGACCGGAGTCTTCATGGCATCACGGTGTGGATTGTCATGCTTTGACACTATTGAGGTTTCCCCTAGCCACGGGGCGATCATGCGGTAGTGATTGGGTGTGATACTGAAGCATGCGGAGTATACATGATTGGTCGTCCGGGAATCGCGTATCCTATGATTGGGATCGAATATCCGAAATGACCTTCTTATAAGGAATGTCTAGCTCTCGTGAATCTTTGCAAAGTGGGAGTAAATGAGTTACTTCGAGAGAGCATGATATCCAGATTATAAGATACGATCGTTAATGTTTGACACTCGAGATACGACCGTATGAATATTATTACAGCGATAGGATTGTAAGTTACACGGTAACTGTTTCACATGAAAGGTAGTAGTCATTGCATTTGACTCTTCCGATGATTGGGGGTCACGGTGTGTTGCTAGACGCTATCCCGTGATCGTTAGGCATGAAGGGCATTTTCGTAATTTGCACTTTGTGTCTACGGCCAACATATTCGGAAGCCTATCGGGCCACACACATATGAACATCTAGCCGGATTAAAATGTGGTTATAGTTGATGACCAAATAAGGAAAGAATTTATCTCGTACTAAATATAATACAAGCTATTAATTATGATGATTAATTAAATATACATATACTAGCCAAATAACCCGTGCATCATGCACGGGAGGTAAGTTTACAAATATAAAAATAAAAAACACGATGGTATTGTCATAGAATAAATTCTAATAAGTAGGACTTTGAAAGTTACGGAAAAAAAAAACATTATTTTTAATTCATCACAGTCGTTGGACAATAGTAAAAGAGGATGAAGCGTTTCTTATTGTACATAAAAGATAAATTTTATTTATCACAAATACCGAATCTATTCAAATTTATGTAGCACAACCGATGAAGCATTACCGTGGGGATAAAAATCGAGGCCCGAAGACCAAGAGGTCAGGGTTTCAAGCCTCCCTTGAGGCAAAATAGAAGGTGTCAGTTTAGTAAATAAGCTTTCGTCTTCGTTAAAAACAAAATTTTACCTAAGTAGGATAATTGTATCTATCTATCTATCTATATGGTTTGGAAAACATTAGCAGGAAATTGAAAATACGAATCAGAATATTATCACACTCTATAACTACTAAACTTAACTTTATAATTAATAAACATAGTCTTACACATTACAGTTCAATATGAATATAAAGATATAAAGTATAAGTATGTCAATTTCAAATATTTATGTGTATTTAAATATTGTAATATTCTTTTAGTTGGTGGCCCGCCCTGTATCGGCTTAAGGCACCTCAGCGTACCAGATTTTTTTTTATTATTCCCGAATGCTCATTGACATTCAAAATTGAACATTGATATTTACTTCATCGACCCTAAATTCTCCGGCAATATTGCCTACCATTCCTACAAAATTGTCAAGCCTTCAATCATTTTTTCAAAAATAAAAAATAAATAAATAAATACCTAAACTTCAATTTATTTAATCAACAATTCAATATTCAAATTCAATACCCCTGAAATTTCACCCATAATTATTTTTGCATATCCCTCTTATAGAATTATTAGAGCATTGAATCCTTTCCACTACTCAATCTTCGTCTCCTTCTCTCTCGTTTCTTTTTTTGTGTGTGAAGGAAGTGCCTATTTTATTCTCTACATTGTTTGTAACCCGGGAGTTGATCGATTGACTTTCGTTTACATCAATTTTACTTGTTTCCTTTTTCATGTGAGTATTACGAAGCAATTTCCATCCCGTTCTTATGATTTTTACATTGGTGGCAAAAGAATGTTGATGTAGCATTGGTATTTTATTCTATTGGTACATTAATTGTTCTATACTTTTATCTAATTCACTCTCTATTACTATTGAGGCATTACAACAAAATATCAATTATATTGTTGAAGAGAACAAAAGAATAAATAGATAAAAATAAAAACACAAAGAGAAAAATTGGATACACTATAAAAGAAAACAAATAATACATCGAAATTATTAGAAAAAAACAGTATATCAAAGAAAGTACACATTCTATCGACTTTAATAAAATGAGAACATGATATAGATAGTTGGAACATGGCTGATAGAAGTTGGAGGAGATAAGAGAGCCAAAAAATCGTCCTCTATACTACAAAAGAGAACCCAAAAAAACTCAAAAATGTATATTCATGGAGTATATTAAGAAATCTGGTAATTTTATTGAAATAAACAAAATATAAAGTTTATATGAAAGAAGTTACACATTTTGACTATAGAATTTAAATAACTATTTTAGCCGGAGGATGATGTTGGTTATAAGCAGGTACGGCAGAGAGAAGCGGTAGTAGAACAAAAGAAAACAAAAAGACTATTATGCTGCAAAAAAAAAAAAAAAAAAAAAAAAAACAACAACAACAACAACAACAACATTAATATTACTTCAAAACAAACTAAACAATAATTGAAGAGTGCTGTCAAAAAATAAATAGTGATGAAGATGAAAGGTGGTGATAAAGACTCATTTTTTAAATTCTGAAATTTGAATTTAGTTTTAAATTCAATGAGAGATTTGGGGGAGTAAATGAGAGATTTGAGAGAGTAATTTAAGGGATGATGTTGGGGAGAAAATTAATTGAATGCAGAATTTTTTTATGAAACGGGTTTAAAAATGGGTCAATTGGCGGGGTTGGTCCGGGTAATCGGGTAATTGATTTTAGACACCTTCAAAAACATATTATTATATAGATATAGATATATATATATATATATATATATATGTGTAATATATATATGTGATATATACACGTGTGTAAATTGATTTATGGTAATAAGATAAATATAGTAATATAAGATATTGACAATATCTTAAATATTCAATATAAGATATTACATGATATCCTAGATTTATTTAATATAATATATTATAATAAATTAGATAAATCAATCAATTATATTTTCCTTATTTTATTGGGAAAATGTTTTCTTCTCCTCCACACCTAGTAGGGGCGCCACTTCTACTATAAATAAGAGGTGGGTGTCAAGCTTTCTTTTGACATACACAATTCCAAGAACTAATAGTTAACATGTAAAATAGAGAGCATCCTATAGAGAGTTGGAGAGAGGGGAAAAAGACCGGTATAGCAACCGGAGTTTTCCAATAGCCATCCATGATGGGATTCCGGCGGGCTGTTCGTGTGGACTAGCGGTAGAGGCAAAACATTTGGGCGGCTCTATGCAGAACTACTCTCCTTAGACGGTCAAAGCGTTGATCTTTTAGTCAACCAAGGTAACCACCGTCTACTAGCTTATTTGTTTATTGCTTAAACGAAGTCGATCTTGGGTAAAAGGAAATCAAATTTTTGAATTCCGCTGCGTTCCCGCGTAAATTTCCTAACAGTGGTATCAGAGCGAGCTTCGAGCTTAAGCAATAAGCATGTTATTTTGCGTAGTTAATTTTATCGTTTAAATCACGTAATTAAAAGATGAAAGATTTTTATTTGCAAAATTGATACACGAAAAAAAAAAAAAAAAAAAAAAAAAGGGGGCGGCCATGGTGGTGTGCGGCCGATCGGCGGCGACACCACCACCATGTGATCGGCGGCGGCGGCTTCCGGGTTGCCGGCGGCTGCTGGTGTGATGCGGTGGTCCCTGTTTTTGTTTTGTGTATTTGCGATTCAATATTGTTCATAGTTGTGATTAATATCTCATTTGTTTAGTTGTGTCATGTGGCTAACCAATGGTTCAAATAGTTTGGGACATTGGGATGCCACATGGCATTAAAATAAAATGGTCTTTTCAAACTTTGTTTGGAATACGCCTAGACCCTTTCCAAATATTTAATTTGGGAAAATGCTTGCTTTAAACTTCCAAAATTTTGATTTTGGAAAGTGGCGAACTAAAGCAAAATTTTTGGCATTTCCAAATATTTGATTTGGAATAGGCACAAATCCTTTTCAAATATTTGATTTGTAAAAAGCTTAGGCCTAGGCCACTTCCAAAATTTTGATTTTGAAAAGTGGCCAGGCCTAAACCAAATTTGGTTTAGGAAGATGTCTTTTGGTTTAGGAAACCAAAGGTATCCATTTTGATTAGGAATCAAAAGGAAAGAAACAAAAGAGACTTAATTTTAATTTTGATTTATTTTTAGAATGGTTCTAATTAATTAAAATTAAAAATCATTTAAAATTAATCGTTAATTTTATTTCGATTAAAATCATTTAATTAATTAAATGTTAATTAGTTAATTGATTGGATAAAATTATTTAATAGATTAAATGTTAATTGATTAATTAAGACGCAAGTAGTTAAATTTTAATTTTATCTTTTTCATAAGATGTTATTGTATGAATTAGATATAGTAGATATAATATGATTATATGGACCCCGATTGATCATGGGCTCGACCGATAGGATAGATGTGAATGATTTAATTTTTCTATTGGTTTAAAAATTGTCCTAGGCCGTTATGAAGAACGTGACCTAGTTTATTTTATGCATTTATACCATTCCCGTTAGCTCCCCCCGTGTGTGGCGGGTGTATTTATTTTATTAGATAGAATTAAATGTAACAAGAATGGAGCAGAAGATGAAGACCAAAGAAAGACGAAAATAAAGATCTCATTGGAGAAAAGAGCATTAAAGATCCTATTGACGGTTGCAGCTACCTTTAGATTGCGACCCACGGTTTCGTCAGTTTGTATTCGAAACCGCCCCTTGGAAAAGGACATGATCATACCGGTTACTTTACGCATTTATTTATTTTGTGCTTGTATTTATTTTATATGATACGATAGATGCATGACTAGGCACGATCTAGATAAATGTGTAGGATGTATGTCATAGAGATAGATATATTTGATGAGACCGTAATTAAAATTAATTAAGTGAATTAATTTACATATATACTTCCACAACAAAAATCAAGTCGAAAAATTGTCTCTCAATATTATAGCGACGGTGAAGAGCCTTTGTTCGGATCCAGCGATCGGCCCTCGTCGGGAGTTGACCTACCACGGGTATATCGTCGTTATTGAGATATGATCGTATGAGATCTCGCGAATGTTGGGTTATGACTTGACTAGAGTATTGCGGTGATTGGCCCTCGTCGGGACCGTCTTATTCTAGAGGCAAGGGTTGACTACCACATAAAGATGTGAATTGTCAAAGAGTTGACTAGTCAACCACCAAGAGTCATATAGAGATGTGATTGGTAAGAGTTACATACCTTTCAAATTATTCCGGTTGATCGGCCCTCGTCGGGAATCGGGGTAACCAAATGGGATCTTGGCCACTAAAGAATTTTGAAAGATTCTTGAAAGTCAATTGGGAGTAGTTGACTAGTGGGAGCAAAATCATAAATCAAAAGACCATTTTTTATTTTGCGTGTATAAACAACAACACTCTTTTATTTTCATTTTTTGTTGTAGTTTTAGCAAACTTTATATTTATGTTTTATTCTCGATTAGTAACAAATTATGATTGTTACCTTTTGAGAAACGTTCTCAAATAGGGTTAAGTAATTTTAATCCTTTTAAAATAAGCAATGACACGAGCAATCCCGTTATAGTAGTTAGAGACAAGGAGACTACGTATTTGATGGAGTACTCCAAGGCTTTAATTATTAATGAAAGCGGAAGCTCATGATATGATTAAATCATTTGAAATAAGTTTCAACGAATTAGTCATATATTTGATACGATCCAAGATGATCATTCAGTCATACGATGACAATTAATTCAAAGGTTGGATAAGAATGACCACATCTAATTTTGGAAAGGTTGTTTTCAAAATTGTAAGATTTAAGTATTTACTTAATTCTATCATTGCTTAAAGGTTAATTAAATAGTTAATGTTTTGAATACGATTCAAAAGGTTAAATAAACTATTTAATAAACTTTAGATTTTCTTTATGAAAGGAAATCAAAGACATAGCTCTTGTGATTTTTCTTAAGTCTTATGAAGACTACACTAAGAAATATTTACAAGTGCCTGAAGGATTAAAAAGGAAAGTTAGGGCATGTGCTTAAATAGAGAATTTATTGAAGTTTCTATTCTAAGCAAGTGAGTTGAGATAAATCTATCTAAGTTCAAAGTCGACTCTTAGATATATGATATCTTGCGAGTGTGATTAAATTAGAAAGATTAAATGCAGATATGGAAGGTGAAACAAACGTTGTAACACTTACAATACTCTGGATCTAGTAAACTGATAAGCGAACTAAATAAATGTTATTATGTTCCGGTTCTTATGAAGAACATACTTTCAGTTATTTGTTAGGATTTAGTAGACATATTCAATTGTAAAGAATAAATGTTATTCCGATAAAGTTGGAAGGTCACTGAATCTAACATACTAGATTGTTGTCACTATATAGTGGATATATGTGATAAGATCTCAACTAAATATTTGTATGGCTGTTATCCTTAATATTTGTGGTTGTTCTAGACATAGTCTCACTGGAAGGGAAGCGTGTAATTAAACGTCATTCTGATGATGTTGAACCATATGATTATGAATCATGTAGGTAATACGTATCTTATCTAAAGATGACTAAAATGCCCTTTTATGATAAAGGTTGTAAGATCTAGAAAAATTGTCTAAAGCCTAAACATACCGATGTTTGTTGGCTTATGACAATTAATGCCACAAATAATTGTTTATTAATCTCTATGACTATTTTAGAAATAGTTGAATGTACTTATTGAAGTACGACAATTCGGAAAGCCCAAAAAGTTCGAGCTAGTACGAATATGAGATTGACGAGCTACTTAGGAATTAATCTTTAATTGGATTGAAGTAATTAATACCTGAAGGGTGTTTCAGAAGTCGTTTGAAAAGGAATAAGATTCTCCCTTGAAGGATGCCATCTTTGGGATACGCAATTAGATTATGTTCCCAAAATGGAAACAACACTTTATATGATAAAGGTGTGACGCAAGCCATGCGAAGTATCCCTTACCCGTTTCGGGATAGTGCCCTTATACTTAACCGAGTTCCAAAGAATAAAGGTTGAATAAATTCCATTTAGACATGGAAGGGGAAAATGTCAAATCTATCTTAACCGATGATTTGAAGTTTTCATAGGCAAAGTCAGAAAGGCTTGGAGCCTAGTACGACATATGCAACTTTGTGGAATATCTTAGCAAGTACGCTGGATATTATTTACTTGTCCGCGGAGCAAAATGTTTGTCTCCAAACATGCTGTCTTCTAAAGGAAGTGTTTCTTCCAAAATAAACAGTGGGAGTAAATCAGATCTCAAAAGAGTTTGAGAACCACAAAGATATATTCAACCATAGGAACGTGAGCAGACGCCACATAGCGATGAGGTGTAGAACACTGCTCAGTGCGCAAAAAAGTTCTCTAAGTCTATGGATAACCTCAAGCCCAAAAGGGCTGCTGGTATGTTCATCTTGATGAATGAATATCTCACGACTTATGAAAGAATGTTTGAAAGGCAAGATTGAGAGATATGGCCAGGAGCCATAATATCTGAATTAGATTCCATCAGTGACAACCAGGTTATGAACCTAGTCAGTCTTACCTAGAGGGAATGTCCCTGATAGGCTGACATGGATAGTAATATGATTACCATAAGGCTATAGTGACGGCTGAAGAGTACGGGGTGTAAACCTTGTAATTATCTTTATGCTGCCAGTTGTGTCCAGCTCTATTCAGATAATGCTTGTTATAACTTCGTATCATGGCTATATGATAGTGTTGAAGACGTTGGGCAGAAAGCTCGATGTTCATAGACGATGACATGATATGTAAGCCCACGAGATCCATTTATGGATTCAAACAATTTTCTCTAGGCGATTTTTTTGTTTGATAATCAAAGGAGTTTTATTTAATCAAAAGAAGGATATGCGCAATGTGCAAGATGGAAAGTGGGAATATGTTACGATTTTTGAGTAAGGTATTGGATATCTCTCTCGAGAATTAATACCCCATGTCACAGTCAACTAATGTTTGGTAGTTCAAGGTCCTTACGAAAGCACTTGGATTAGCAGTTCTTATTTTAGAAATAAGAATCTATAGTGATAGATTTAACTGTTGTTAGATTATAGTTTACCTATATAGATGTGATGCTAAAAGAGTTTAGCATAGATCATGTAAGGAGATACTGCTAGCCGGTGTTCTCAAGATCTATCTATGTTAGGACGTTGGTCCTAAAGATAAGGTGAAAGATGATGGTAATTATGAAGGTTTCCTTCGCTACTGTGATAGGAACCATCATAAAGGTAATGCCGGATGTTCATAGTCCATGAATAGTCATGAGCAAGTATGAAAGTAAATCTGGTGAATGTCGAGAATATCCTTAAACAAGTTAAGGAAGAGTTATTAGTTTATCGAAACTTGGAATTAGATAAATATAGTTATACAGACGTATATCCTGAGTCTTATGAAGGCGAGTGGGAGCTACTGTCTGGGTTTGAAGTCACTTTGATTAAGTGATACAGTGAGCTGGAAATGTTCTTAGCTATGGGTCACTGTATATTCTACAACTTAGCCAAAACACCGTAGTGCCTTAGAGGCGCAGCGGGAGCAGTACATGGATCTAGAAGGTTTATTTCTGAACCTTGTGCGGTTTTTCCACCTTTTCTATATAGCTGATATAGTAAGTGGATTCATTGCTTGAAGTAAGGACCAGGGTCTCGTCAGAGATTCATGTGTGTGTTGAGGTGGTTTCTTTGACTTGATCATATGGAGCGTGATATGAAGATAAGTCTGAGTCCCCAGGGATAGCGATCCGTTCATGGCTAGGGCTAGTTGCGAGTATTGCATGAGATTATTGTGTTTCAACTTGGTCTTGTGTGTGCGAGTGATTGGTTTTAGGCCAATTGGGAGATTGTTGAAATAGTGTCCTAAACCCAATCGGGTTGGACCGGATCCGACCGGGTCGGATCATTTCTACTATTTCTTTATGTTTATGCATATATATTAAATGGTCTTTATGTTGTCATATATATGTTCTTTTAAGAAACCAATTATGAATTGTTATATGATAACGTCCTTAGTATTAAACTGTGATAGAGAAACCATGATAGGAGATTATGGTTGATGAGATCTCTAATCACTTTAATAAGTTTGATACTTAAATGTCTCTAGGCTGATGTACTATTAAACAGGGCATTGATAGTATAAACAGACTAGCACGTATTAGATGTCTTCTGTCTTTAAAGGCAGGGATAGATCTCATCTATCGAAGTGTAGAGACACTTGGACTCTACGTGGACGTGTATTAGAGAATGCGTACGCTAGACTGACCCACTTACATTAAGTGTCACGCTATGTGGTGGTTGTGTAATTATCCTTCAGACCGGAGTCTTCATGGCATCACGGTGTGGATTGTCATGCTTTGACACTATTGAGGTTTCCCCTAGCCACGGGGCGATCATGCGGTAGTGATTGGGTGTGATACTGAAGCATACGGAGTATACATGATTGGTCGTCCGGGAATCGCGTATCCTATGATTGGGATCGAATATCCGAAATGGCCTTCTTATAAGGAATGTCTAGTTCTCGTGAATCTTTGCAAAGTGGGAGTAAATGAGTTACTTCGAGAGAGAATGATATCCAGATTATAAGATACGATCGTTAATGTTTGACACTCGAGATACGACCGTATGGATATTATTACAGCTATAGGATTGTAAGTTACACGGTAACTGTTTCACATGAAAGGTAGTAGTAATTGCATTTGACTCTTCCTATGATTGGGGTCACGGTGTGTTGCTAGACGCTATCCCGTGATCGTTAGGCATGAAGGGCATTTTCATAATTTGCACTTTGTGTCTACGGCCAACATATTCAGAAGCCTATCGGGCCACACACATATGAACATCTAGCCGGATTAAAATGTGGTTATAGTTGATAACCAAATAAGGAAAGAATTTATCTCGTACTATAAAGGTTATAGTGGTAAATTAATATGGTGGTATTTATTTATTATGAATAAATATAATATAAGATATTAATTATGATGATTAATTAAATATACATATATTAGATGTGTGTATGTCGAATTTATGTGTGTATATGATACACATGTATTTTATAAATTAATTAATCATAGTATTATATTATCTAGTATTAATATAAGATATTAATATATATATATATATATATATATATATATATATATATATATATATATATATATATATATATATATATATTTGTGTTTCAGCGTGTGGTGCACATTGGATGTGCATGTGCTTAGTTATTTCCAAAATATATATATATATAAATATGTGTAATATATATGTGTGATATATACACATGTGTAAATTGATTTATGGTAATAAGATAAATATAGTCAATATAAGATATTGACAATATCTTGGAAATAATCAATATAAGATATTGACAATATCCTAGATTTATTTAATATAAGATATTAGAATAAATGAGATAAATCAATCAATTATATTTTCCTTATTTTTTTGGGAAAATGTTTTCTTCTCCTCCACACCTAGTAGGGGCGCCACTTCTACTATAAATAAGAGGTGTGTGTCAAGCTCTTTTGGACAACACAATTCCAAGAACTAATAGTTCTTGTGTAAAATAGAGAGCATCCTATAGAGAGTTGGAGAGAGGGGAAAAGGGCCGGTCTAGCAACCGGAGTTTTCCAATAGCAATCCATGATGGGATTCCGGCGGGTTGTTCGTGTGGACTAGCGGTAGAGACCGAACACTTGGGCGGCTCTATGCAGAACTACTCTCCTTAGACGGTCAAAGCGTCGATCTTTTAGATCAACCAAGGTAACCACCGTCTACTAGCTTATTTGTTTATTGCTTAAACGAAGTCGATCTTGGGTAAAAGGAAATCAAAATTTTGAATTCCGCTGCGTTCCCGCATAGATTTCCTAACAGTAAATCAACCAGATGCTACATTTCACGATGTTTTATCCCCATTTCCCATGCGTTTATTGGTATTGTTGTATCATTTCGAGCAATTCTTGTGATAAATTGGAACCTCTTGAGTAAATAGTAAATATTATAAAAATCGTAGTTTTGTTAATTATCTAGGCCCTAATGGCCAAATTTTGTTAGCAGAATTACGTGTGGTAGTCTTGTGTTTGTTTTGTAGCACAGATTATCAGAGCTCGAAATTCTAGTTCGTGGAAGTGTCAAGCCAATGATTTGATCACGATTCGATTCATTATGCAAAAGATCGGGAAATCACATTTCAAGGTTGTTGGCATCCGCTAACTGCATGTGGCATCCACCACCTCATTTAGAGCTTCAAACTACATATTTTACACTATTGGCATCCGCCAACAATCAGTAGTGCCCGCCAGTCATATAGGGAGATAGCCAACACCATATGGCGCCCGCCATCTTCAGCGATCAGATCTACTGTCCATGCATTAAATGACTGACACCTGCCCTCACCTACCTTGCAGAGTTAGCATCTGCCAATGTGCCATGACACCAGCCAACCTATCCATAGCGGCCGCCAATGTGTGCAGATTTGTCATTTAATTCAAAACATTCATCTTCACCAACAATTTCCACCTAACACCAAAAAAAAAACCTAAGCTTGGAGACACTTCCTTTTCCAAGGCTCTTCTAGCCAAAATCCACCATAGTTTAGCTTCTAATTCAACTTGTAAACATTAGGAATTCTTGTTTTGATCTTGGAATCTTTATGGAACAAGTTTTCACCTTTTGGTGTAAACTCCATTGGAGCTACTTTGATATTGAATGCAAGTTTCTCTTCTTGAAGTTCATAGCTTTTGGTTGGGTAAATCCTTAGCCTTTACTTGTTATATAATTGTGTTCATAGATAGGAAATCCTTGAGTGACATGTCGGATTTCATAGCTACGAGTGGCTAGATCCTTTATTTAGCCAAGATTATGCATATGTGATGGTTATATCTCTATTAGTTGATTAGGAATGTTTGAGCTGGTTGTTTGCTTCTTGTGTTTGTTATCTCTCCTTATTTGAGCATAATTCCATGTTTGTGTTAGATTCGCGACCTAGCACTTGCACACACACACACACACACATTTAGATGATATCAACCAAAAATCTTTGTGAAGGAAAAAGAATATGGAGACCGATAGGTAAAACCAACCTTAAGTGGATCTCGGTTTCTTACGCGGGGTTTATAGTTCATCTATGCAACCTTAGAGCTTCATCATGTTGAATCAAGAGGCCTACATAGTTCCTTTAGACCAAGGAGGAGACATAGAGTAATTGCATGCACTCGTATGAGGAGTAATTACTATATTAGCGGTTTGCACCGTTAACACAACACTTGATCATAAATGGATGGTAGGTTGGTTATATTCATTCCCATGTTGCTAGAAGAGATACTACTTGACCTTTGCATTTTACTATTTAATCACCCTAAACATGTTTTAGTCTTTAGCTTGATTGAGCATTATAGCATGATCTTAACACATTTACATTATTGTCTTTTGTTGACTTGGACCGAAATAATATAGTCTTTTGGTACCTAACCTCGTATCCCTCTAGGATACGACCTTGACTCACCCTTACTAGACTACGATGGACTCGGTACACTGCCGGTAAGATTGGACACCTAGGAAAGGACTATCACCTAACATTGCATTTGTTGTTCAACAGCAGAGTCAGTTTTTGGATACTCTAACTGAAAATCACATGAAAGTTTATATTAGGATTTTAAGACACCTTAAGGACAATCCAAGACAAGGAATTTTCTTCCCAACTAAGAACACACTCATCGTAAAAAGTTACACTGAAAGTGATTGGGCAGGGTGCCCTGAGACTAGGAAATCTATATTAAGATCTATGATGTTCCTAGAGATGCTCACATATCTTTGAAGGCTAAGAAACAAACAACTATTGGCAGAAGTTCTTCTGAAGCTGGATATAGGGCAATGGTTAATGCAACCTGTAAGATACAATGGTTTCTCTATATTTTGAAGGATCTGCAGATTCCAGTTCAACTTCTTGTTGTTTTGTTCTGTGATAATACTAGTGCTCTTCACATTTTTCACAATCATGTGTTTCATGAGAGAACAAAACACATTCATATTGACAATCATGTTGTTAGAGATAAGGTCAAGTCAGGCTTGATCAAACTTATGTCTGTTCACACCAAAGAACAGCTTGCTAACATCCTAACTAAAGGCTTGAATGCACTTGTATTCTGCTATCTATTGGATAAGCTAAGCATTTCCGTGATTTTCCAACCAAGTTCAAATGCATAAGGGAATGTTGGATGCAAGAGAATGTTCAAGCTGATTCACTTACCATTCTAAGCTTGTGGGGGTGTTACAATATATGAGAATGTTGGATGGAAGATCAGCTCAGCTTAACACTCAGCTCAACTGACTAGAGATTTAGGTGACACGGACTCAGCTCAGCTAACCTAGTTTTCAGCATACTATATTCTGTTGTAAATTCCATTCTATTATAAATGAACGCAATTGTTGTAATGAAGCATATACTAAAAATACTTCTTGATCAGCAATATTGTAATTAACTTGTTCATTAATTTTTATCAATAAGAATTCCGGATTTATTTTCTCTTGTTGTTTCAAATTCATCAATTTCAACAATCTTTACTTTCTACGCATTATAAAGCATGTTGTAAAATAGCTTTACCTTTTACCACATACTCAATGTACTTACATATTTTGTTACAATATATAGATAAAGGATTGCTGATGCAAAAGGATGTGCACAGCTGAACTGATCAACTCAGCAACAGAAGGTCAACTGAATAGATCAATTTAGCAACAGAAGGTCAACTCAGTAGAGCTGAAGACGCAGCAGTGAGCTGAGTAGTATAGGAAAGCAGTTATTCTGTTACAACTACCATGTAACTTCTTTTAACTCGATTTATGTGGTGTATGTGCTATAAATACCACATGATCAACAACATTGTAACTTAATTCATTCATTATCTTTGAGTAATAAGAATTCCACATCATATTTAGTTGTTTTCTTCAATTTCACAACTTCAACACCTTTTACATGTTATGTATGTTTTCCCTTTCCGAGAAGGTATGCAGGATGAGACTGGATTATATGATGATGAGTGAGCTCTTCGGATGTGCTCAGAGACTTTTGGATTTATTTTATCATAGTGTTGTTGTACATAGGACTTTGTATCTTTTATTATGTTAAGACATGTTGTAATTCTACTTCAAGTTTGTAGTACAGAGACATATGTAAGACTAGTGTGGTTGGCTTGTAAGACTTAAGTATTTGGAGTTGGTTTGTAATAAGCGTTTCCGTACGTTGTAATATATTCTACCTTTTGTGTTTAAGTTTGGCGGCATTGTTACTCTTTGTTGGTCCTTGGGTTGTATTCCCGATTTTATATTCGTTTCCGCGTTGCGTTGTATTTGATATGCCGACGTAATGCTTGCGTATAAATGTTAGATTTATTTAATGTTATACGTGTCGATCGTTATTTTCCGGATAAGGACTGGGTATCCTGGAACGGGGCGGCACAAAACTCGTGTTCGACTCGGTATAGTGTTTGCGATTGTTTGTTTGTGTAGAGTAATGAACTAAGTTTGAACAAGATTATAAGCTCGTTTCCTAAACAACCGAGCATGAGTTTACTCGCGAACGTTTGATTATATTGGTGAACCTACATATATAGAAAAATCAATTTAATCTAATAGACACTCTAGCGTAATTTTGTAATATATATATATATATATATATATATATATATATATATATATATAGTTCTCATAATGCTTCTGGTACTATGATATTTAAATGTTGTTTTGTACATTGTTATTATGCATTTGGACGTGATTTATGATACCTTAACGAGTCAAACTCGAACTGAGCTCAAGTTGGAAGACAAAAATACATGAAAAAATTGAACACGAGCTCGAACAATTTTGCGTTATAAATGAGTTGAACTTGAACATAATTTCTTTGTATGTTTATTAAACAAGCGTTCACGAACAATCTTGCGACCTTAACGAAGAAAGCTTGAACATAATTCTTTGCTTGTTTATTAAACAAAATAACCCGAACAAGTTTGTGAGTTAAACGAACGTAAATTTAAACAATAGACACTCGGATCATAAACTTATCTAAATGTAAGAGGGTACAGGCAAGTCTTAAAAACTAAACAAAAAAAGTCACGGCAGGGTGGTTTAGGTACACAGTACTGGCAGGAGCGCACGAGCTTTTGGCAATGGGACCTCGATCCCCGCCGGTGCAAGGTGTACCGTTCCCCCGACGATGCATTGAAACGGTGTCGTTTCGATCCGAAACGACGCCGTCTCGATGCGATGTAAAATAATAAAAAAAAAACACAGTCAAAACGGCGTCGTTTCGAATCGAAACGACACCGTTTCGTGCACTGTCGGAGCAGCTGTGCAAGCTTGCACCGTTGGGGATCTTTTCCCTTTGGCAATGGCGCCTGGTATTGCCAGGGCCATAAAATTATACACATGGCAACTTTAAAGATTGTGCATCACAGGGAAGACTTACCCCATTTCCTTTTCTACCATTTGCCCCATTTTATAATGTGTTTTCATAATAGGTTTACAAGCTCACAAGTCCTCTCTGGCTGTTTTTTTTTGCCCCTGATGGTGTTTTTTTTTTTGGTTTTGTTTTTTCTTTCTTTTTTGTTTTTGAAGGAAAGCAAATTAATAAATAAAAACAAGGCATTTAGATATCATTAATCTCTTATACCTAATATATTACCATTTTCAATTCTTATCTGATACTAAATCATGTGAAATTTAAAAATGAATATAAGTCATCTTTATAAATATAAATTGTCAAATAAAATGAATAATTTTCTTTTAACAATTGCATCAAATAGTTACGAATGATGAGTATATTGAACATGAAGTGCATGAAAGTTGAAAACGAGAAAATATTAGTAGTGTGTTGCAAAATGACCCTATTTACCACAATGTCAAATTCAATTTTTGTCAGAAATGACGATGACTGACAATATTGGATTTCGTCTGTAGGAGAATACGGGCCAAGATAAACCCTAATGACAAGAACAAGATCAAAACCCTAGAACTAAACCTAAAGAAAAGGTGGTTGTGAATATTTTTAGTCTGAGCCTGGAATAAGTGTATCCCAAATCGCCTATGTATCTTGTGTATTGAGTAGGAATCAAGTCTCTCGTGGTTCCTTGGGACTGTTTATATAGAGGACGTCTTGTCTCTGGCAGCCTGTGCCTTATCCATCAAGGACTCTCTTTCATAACCCTTAAGGATTCATAACATGTTAATCCCTTTTATTTAGGAGATAATCATGGTAGTTTAAATGATATGATCAGAGTCTTAATGGGTAAAGGACCTTTAGGATCTTCCCATAATTATCTCACATTATAAGCACGTGGTCTCATAATCGGATAAGGGAGGCTCTGGCCGACCTGCGTCAAGCCCCTTAGGCCATCTCGGCCCGAACTGCACTGAACCGAGCTCTGTTGCGACCTAGTCGACCTGCGGTGGTCTGAGGAGCGAACAAGACCGTTTTCCCACATGGGGTTGAGGTCTGCCCTTAGGCATGAAGTGGGGCTCCTAGCCCTTAATGTTATGCTTTCTCTGTTTTTATTTAATACTTAGCCAATATAGAGATGACACGTGGCCAGACTTAGTTCGACCCTCGTCAATTACTATTTTATTAAAAGTTGCAATGGCTTAAATAAGACCTATGTAAATGAAGTGATCAGGACTTGGAATGAGACTCTCTGTCCACGTTCTATTTTACATGGTAACTTTATAAATAAATAAATAAATAAATTTGTGTGCTACATAAAATAATTCCCAAAAAAAAGCTATATAAAATAATTGATTTGAGATGTTTCTCGCTCTTTGATTCTTCGTCCAACCCCTGATACTCGTTCAAGTACGAACACGGACACACCACACGATACAACACATACATAACGATACGGCTAATGTTATAATTTAAAACACAACACGCCAGGTGACACGTATATATATATATATATATATATATATATATATATATATATATATATATATATATATATATATATATATATATATATATAAGATGACATGAAAGATTAAAAAATAAACATAATTAAACTAAATAAAACGCATAATACATCAATTGACAAAATACTATTTAAGCATTAGATTATCATAAAGAAATTCTAGGAATTCGACTGGTCTTCAAGTTATTACAATTGTGCTTCAGAGCTATCGGAATCACACTTTGCTCTCCTGCGATCTCCGGCACGCTACTAATATTTTCTCGTTTCCCCAAATTTTCTACACTTCATGTTGTATATATACTCCATCATTCCTAACTAAGAGGCGGTGGGTCAGAAGGACAATATAAGATTGAAAATGCTGAAATATGACGGTTTCAAAAATACATGGTTGAAAAGAACCAAAAATAGATAGATGTACAGAAACACCCTTATTTAATATAAAACAATTTTTTTTCCATTCCTAATAGTCGGGTGAATCTAAATCAATTTTTTTTTCTTCCTAAAATTTGGCTGGTCATAAATGTAAATTGGTAACAGACAAGAAGTAACTACCTATTTTAATATAAAACTACTTTTTTTTTCCATTCCTAAAAGTCAGGTGAATCTAAATCATTTTTTCTTCCTAAAATCCAGCTTGTCATAAATGGTAACAGACAAGAAGTAACTGACCACCGGAAATCCCTCTCCTGATATCTACGTCTCTTGATTGTAACGGACGGTGTTACAGATTCTGATTCTAAACAATTCGAGCAACAAAGAAAAAAAATCTAGGCGACGATTTATTGTTTTTATTTTTTACTCCAATAAGGAATGATCTCAACGTTTCTAGATTGTAAGGGACTGTGTTACGGTTTAGGGTTTAGGGTTACGGTTTAGGGTTTAGGGTTTAAGGTTTAGGGTTCAGGGTTCAGGGTTCAGGGTCTAAGGTGTACATTATGTGTTACTATGTTTGAGGGTTTTTGCATCGTGGTGTTACTACGTCTGAGGGTGTTCACGGAACCAATGTGAAATACGTGTTACTTCATTTGTGGACTTTCACTATGATACCACATTATGTGTGACTACATTCTTGGTGCATGAGTGTGCATAGTGGTGTTACTACATTTGTGCATGAGTTACTACATGTTCTAGGAGCTTAAAGGCCGTTGGGGTGATCTCACAATTTGGGTTAGATGCTCTATTTTTTTTCTTTTGTTTGTGACTTTTTAAAAAGAGTTTTTTTATTTAAAAAAAAGGTATTTTTAAGTATGTATATTATTTTTGGAGAAAATTTACCATTAATTTCGGACATTTAATTTGGCAACATTAATTCATATTAAATGCAGGAGGAATAAGAGGCACGTTCAAAAAAAAAGTAGTAAAAATGTTTCTAAAAAATTAAAAAGGGTATTATGGGATATGCGCTTGTTTTTGTCCTTACAAACCACTATCTTATTTTACTGTCCTTTTCATCCAAATTAGATTGAAACTCGTCCTTCTCAGCCTTTTCCTATCCTAATTATTTGACGCAATTGTTAAGAGAAAATTGTTCATTTTATTTGACGCTTTATATTTATAAAGATGATTTATTGTCATTTTTAACATTCACATTATTTAGTAACAAATAAGAATTTAAAATGATAATTTAATATGCCTAAACCGTAAATCAGTCTGCGGATCCTTATTCGAGTCCGCCCAGCGGCCTGAACGGTGGACAAGGTCCCCGGTGAAAAGATAATCAGAACGGATAAAGACTCACAAGATTCAAACTTTACACAAGCTGGACTCAAAATTCAAGAGATAAATAAGATAGGGATCAAGCCATCTCTTACCTTGACAGTGCGCAACTCAGCAACAACTTGCAGCAGTAGGACTCCTGAATCTCTTCCAGTCAAAGACTCTGTGTGTTGAAGAACTCTTTTTGTAATTTCATATTATTTTCAAAATTAATCAGATAAAGATTAGATCTACAATTGAGAAGAAATTAGGATTAGGAGATCCCAATCGGTTTAGGGATTCTCACTTGTATAAATGCAGACTTCGAGTAATGAATAAAAGCAAGGTTGACTGGAAACATTTATTATTTTGTTTAAAATTTCTTTATGGTATCAGAGCCATAATCGTGCTTAGCTCCTTCTTCCAACAATGGTGAAAGAATCAGCTCTCACGATTCAACAATTCCACCAATGTTCCAGTCTCATCTCTATTCGGTTAAATCTCACAAATTATTTAATATGGCGATCACAGGTGATTCCTTTGATTGTCTTGGTATATACCACCACATTTTATCATCGGAAAAACCTGCTGAAAAGATAAAAAATGCAGAAGAACAAGAGATCGACAATCCAGATCTCCCTGTGTGGCAGGTCAATGACGGTCTGCTAGTATCCTGGCTATTGGGAACAATGAAGGAGGAAATAGTGAGCATGGTCTATGAAGAAGACTCAACTGCTCATCACATCTGGACAACCTTGGACCAGCAACTACTACCACACACTGTGGAAAAGGAAGGTAACCTTAAAAACATGTTAATGGGGCTAAAGAAAGGTAATAAAAGCGTTGATGAATATTTAAGGGAATTCAAATCAATTTGTGATAATCTTGCTGCCATTAAGAAACCAGTGTCTGAATTGGACAAGGTTTTTCAATTTTCTCATGGTCTTGGTAATGATTATATGAGCTTTAGAACTGCCATGTTGACAAAACCACCTTACCCCTCTTTTACGCAACTAATCATGGCTCTACAAGGATATGAACAAACAATAAAAACACAGCAGAATGAGCAAAGAATCACAGCAGAGGTAGAGGCAGAGGTAGAAGAGGTGGTGGAAGAATTGCTTTTAATTCCAGAGGTAGAGGTTTTGCACCAGCAGGAAGATCATCTGGTTATAACTCAGGACAGCAGGAAGAAAATCCTAAGGGAACCGAGGCAAGGACAGAGGAGCAGTTTAAACGGGGTACAAACCCTAATGCAGGACAAATCTGTCAGATCTGTGGTAAGCCAAATCACATAGCCTTGGATTGCTGGTATAGATTTGACTATGCTCACCAATCAGAAGAGCTTCCCAAGGCTATGGCAGCTATGCACATGAATGAGGGACAAGATCCAGCCTTTTATGTAGATTCTGGAGCAACTACACACATGACTCATGATGAAGGTAATCTCTCTACTAAAAGAAAATATACTGGAACTGATAAGATCTATGTAGGAAATGGAGAACCCTTAGATATAACACATACTGGTGATGCTTATGTTGGCAATCTAAAATTAAAAGATGTACTTGTTGTTCCTACTTTAACCAAGAATCTTGTGTCTGTTGGCAAGTATGCATCTGATAATCTGTGTGTGTTTGAATTTACTGACAATGAATTCGTGATTAAGGACCAAGGTCAGAGGATAATAGCAAAAGGGCATAAGAAGGGGAAGTTGTATGCTTTGGATGGAGGCATACATGAAGCTTTAAGTGCAATAAAATCAGGGCAGGCACCAGCATCTGTTTGGCACCAAAGGCTAGGACTCCACACTCAAAATCTATCTCTCATTTGAATAAAAAGTCTCTCATTGATGTTAGCAATTGGATACAAAAACCTAGGATTTGTGTTAGTTGCCAAATGGGCAAAAGTTGTAAACTACCATTTGACAAAAATAATAAAAGATCTGTTTTTCCTTTAGAAAAAGTTCATTGTGATTTATGGGGACCTGCCCCTATAGCCTCAAATCAAGGGTATCGTTACTATATAATTTTTGTTGATGACTTCTCACGTTTTACATGGCTATACCCTCTTAAAAGAAAAGCTGATTTTTATGACTGTTTCCTACGATTTCAGAAATTAACAGAGAACCAACTGAACCAAAAGATCAAAGTGTTTCAATGTGATGAAGGAGGAGAGTTTAATTCAACCATCTTCTTAGATCATCTCTCAACATGTGGTATTAGTCAACATATATCATGCCCACATACACCAGAACAGAACGGTGTGGCAGAAAGAAAACATAGACATGTCGTGGAGACTGGACTTACACTTATGTTCCATGCCAATGTTCCTCAACATCTGTGGGTTGAGGCTTTCTTGACATCAGTATATCTTATAAATAGACTGCCCTCATCTAGTTTACAGTTTGACACTCCTTGCCATAGACTGTTTAAGAGGCATCTTGACTATGGCTGCTTGAGGACTTTTGGATGCCAATGTTTCCCTACTCTTAGACACTATGGAGGGTCAAAGTTTTCCAAAAGAAGTGTCCCGTGTGTTTTCCTAGGATATAGTCCATCTCACAAGGGGTATAGATGCTTTGATCCTCACACGAAGAGAGTTTACATATCTAGACATGTGGTTTTCAATGAAGAAGTGTTTCCCTATAAACCAATATCAGTTCAGGCACCTACACCTATCCTTGAATACATTGATTACCCTACAGCAGATGAGTGGCATTCTAATGCATTAAATGAAGATACCTTGAATGACACCTATCATATTAAGTCCCATGCAGTATGTTGTGCACCTGATAATGCTATAACGGAAAACTCTCCTACTGAAACAGTGGTAGAACTTGAAACACACATGGAACAGGAACAACCACATGATCCTATGGTAGACCCTCATGCACCAGAACCACATGAACCAGATTCACCTCATCCTTCAGAATCAGATGAACCAATTGATCACCAACCAGAAGCTCTTGCTAGACCTATAAGGGACAGAAGGCCGCCCACTTATCTAAAAGACTATGCCCTAGGCACCACTAAATCTGAAATCAGTCCAGAACCAAAAACCCTAAAGACAGCCTTAAAACAACCAGAATGGGTTGATGCTATGAATGAGGAGTTGCAAGCACTCAGGGCTAATAATACTTGGATTTTGGTACCTAGACCACAGAATGTAAATGTCATTGGGTCAAAGTGGGTATATAAGGTAAAGACAAAGGAGGATGGGAGTTTGGAAAGGTACAAGGCCAGACTTGTGGCTCAGGGATATTCACAACAAATTGGGGTTGATTTTGGTGAGACTTTCAGCCCTGTAATCAAACCTACTACAATCAGGTTGCTTCTATCTTGGGCTACTGCTAATGGTTGGATATTAAAACAACTGGATGTGAAAAATGCCTTCTTACATGGACATCTAAAAGAGGTAGTTTATATGGAGCAACCACCAGGTTTTCCAGATGTCCACAGGCCAAACCATGTGTGTCTCTTGAAAAGATCTTTATATGGCCTTAAACAAGCCCCCAGGGCTTGGTTTGATAGGCTCTCACAATGCTTGCTTAATCTGAACTTTTATTGTAGCAAGGCTGACTCCTCTATGTTTGTGTTCCAGGATAAGCAGGTCACTATTATTCTATTAATCTACGTTGATGACATAATAGTTGCAGGGAACAACTCCAGTCTCATACAAATTCTGGTTGATAGACTTGGTCATGAATTTGCTTTAAAAGATCTAGGGAGTCTGAAGTACTTCCTGGGAGTAGAAATTCACACCACTGCAGGGGGAATCATGCTTACTCAACAGAAGTATGCCAAGTCCCTTCTGGACAGGACTCAAATGCAGGATTGTGCTGCTATTTCTACACCACTAGCACTAAAAACACAACAGAAGGCCACTGATTCAGAACCAGTTGATGCTTTTACCTACAGGAGCATTGTAGGTGGACTTCAATACCTGACATTTACGAGACCTGATATTACACATGCTGTCAACCGTGTGTGTCGGCATTTTGCTAGCCCTACTATGGGTGATTTCAAGGAAGTAAAACGGATTCTTCGCTTTGTGAAGGGAACTATGGATTATGGTCTTCATTTCTTAGCTCAAAGTCCTACCAGTCTGTATGCATACAGTGATGCTGATTGGGCAGGATGCCCCACCACTAGACGGAGTACAAGTGGTTATTGTGTATTCCTTGGGGCCAATTGTGTCTCTTGGAGCTCAAAAAAACAACCAACGGTGGCTAGGTCCAGCTCAGAAGCCGAGTACAGGTCCATGGTAGCTGCTACAGCTGAATTAGTCTGGGTTACACATTTGCTGCGTGATATGGGCATTAAGTTGGTCAATCCTCCTCAATTACTCTGTGACAACCTAACTGCGTTGTATATGACAGTTAATCCTATGTTTCATTCTCGTTCTAAGCATTTCGAGATCGATTATCACTTTGTGCGAGAGAAGGTAGCAGTTCGACAACTTATTACTCGGTATGTTCCTTCTTCGAAACAGATTGCTGATGTTTTCACTAAACCCTTGTCCAGACTGCAATTTACAAATTTACAGCGCAATCTACGTGTCTGCTCTCTCACACACGCTAGATTGAGGGGGAATGAAAAGATAATCAGAATGGATAAAGACTCACAAGATTCAAACTTTACACAAGCTGGACTCAAAATTCAAGAGATAAATAAGATAGGGATCAAGCCATCTCTTACCTTGACGAAAGGCGCAACTCGGCAACAACTTGCAGCAGTAGGACTCCTGAATCTCTTCCAGTCAAAGACTCTGTGGGTTGAAGAACTCTTTTTGTAATTTCATATTATTTTCAAAATTAATCAGATAAAGATTAGATCTACAATTGAGAAGAAATTAGGATTAGGAGATCCCAATCGGTTTAGGGATTCTCACTTGTATAAATGCAGACTTCGAGTAATGAATAAAAGCAAGGTTGACTGGAAACATTTATTATTTTGTTTAAAATTTCTTTACCCGGCCCACAGAGTCCGCATCTGTATAATACGGATCGCGGTCGGGCACAACCATGCCCACGATAAGCCTTCAGACCGCCTTCCATTGCGTGAAGCGAAGCCGGGGAGCCAGCCTGTCTGGCCCTCAAATCAGCAAGTCCATCATCGGACTAAGCCCGCACAATCAGGCAAGCAAGCTACTACATAATGATAACAAAACAAAGACTCAGCAAATGGCCAAGTGATCGGGTTCGCCCCTCATCAGCCCGCCGGACAGCTGTCTAGTTTGATAAATGTTGCATTGTACTTAATTATGTCTTATCGTCATTAGCTTAACTCTAATTAGTAGCTCGCCTATATATAGAGGCTCAATGTAACAGTCAAAAAGAGACAAGATTATAAAAAGCAGATAAACCCTGTCAATTCGTCGACTATTAAGCTCACCACTTATTGCCTTAGTCCGACCACCGTGTATTCTTTCACGCCGCCGTGCACCACTGGTAAACACACAAATACACAGCCAGATATCCACTATACAAACACCGCAAACACTACCGTGATAATTTCTACATTATCAGTTGGCTCCATACCGGGAAAATCAAAGCTTTTTAGCCCTTCCCGGCGTACGGCACCGCCGCAAAATCATCTTCTACGGCGGCACAGGGAAGAAACATCATATTCTTCTTTGGTTTTTCAGCAAGTTCTTCATCAAAAGCTTCCAGAATCCGTCCGACTATCAAGAGATCTCTCTCATAACATCAAGTAAGTGGTAATCTTCACAAGCTTTGTACGAAATCCGAGAGTTTACGCTTGATTCATCGCTATTCTCACTAAGTTTTCATCAAAAGCTTGGTCAGAGTTCTTGGTTCATCATTTCTACAAAAAGGCACATACCTGGAACTGTTTTTCAAGTTTTTCATTGAACTTGTGTGTTTTAAGGAGCAAAAACACACGATCCATCAAGTTTGTGTTTGATTTATCACCACTCTCTTTGGATTTCCGGCCACCGCCTCACCGGAGACAACATTATCACCAACATTCGCCGGTTCTCTGTCAGTGGATCGTACAAGGTTGTTGGGTTGTCAGGGGACAGTTGCGGTTTTGGTTGTCAGAGGACAGTTGCGGTTAGAGTGTCTTTGCAAGTTGGAGTAGTACAATGGTTGGTAGGAAGGACAGATCTATAGTACCCCACACACCTGCTAGGGGGACCACCTAAAATCAGCCACATGGTGAGAACGTGAGGAAACAAACAAAAACCCAATGGCCTGATGGGACCGGTCCCTACCGAGAGATCTGCCAAGAGGCGCCGATGCTCGAGGCTATATAACTCAGAAGGAAATATCAAGGGATGCCCTCACCGTGGTCACATGACATGCCTATGGAAAAAGAATCGCCGAATCATCAAGACCACAGTGAAGTCACGGGGCGACTTCAGAAAGAATACCAGGATTTCAGGAAGATCCAGAGGTAACAGCCGCTAAGGCACACGCGGATTATATCGAGAAGATATATGCGGCGAATGCTCGCCTGGTCATGTAGGGTTTACCTTCTAGAACGATCCTAGATCAACCCCCGCTGATTGTCGGCGCAAATATTGGTAATCCGTCTCGGAGTCATCACAGCCGGTCCCAACCGATAGAGGTAGAAGAAAGTATCCACTCCTCTGCGGGCCAAGGCCGCATAAAAGGCCAACAAATATGCCAAAAGAGGGGCCAGGAAAGGAGGTCGGCTCTCGAGCGTCTGGGTCCAAACCTCGAAAGAAATGTAGCCTCAAAGAGAGAGAGATGATCAGGTCGCCCACCAAAACATGAGGGATAGGCGGAGTGAACAGCGGGAGGAATCTCGCTCTATGCGCACCTCAAGACGCCATGTTGATCCCACCATAGTGAATAAGATGGAACAAATGCAGAAGGAAATATATACTATTAGGAAATCTACGCGGGAACGCAACGGAATTCAAAATTTTATTTCCTTTGACCAGGATCGACTTCGTTTAAGCAATAAACAAATAAGCACGTAGACGGTGGTTACCTTGCTTGATCTAAAAGATCGACGCTTTGACCGTCTAAGGAGAGTAGCTGTGCACGGAGCCGCCCAAGTGTTCGGCCTCTACCGCTAGTCAACACGAACAACCAGTGGCGGAGCCAGAATGTTTTTTCAGCGGGATCCGTAAATATTTAACACACTAAATAATTTTTTTCACGGGGTCCGAAATATTTTCAATAGGTAAAATGCAGAGTATATTTATTTTTAGCGGGGTCCGTGGACCCCCCCTTAGATACACGTAGATCCGCCAATGCGAACAACCCGCCGAAATCCACCATTGGGTTGCTACTAGAAAAATCCGGCTGCTAGACCGGCCTTTTCTCTCTCTAAGAAGCTCTCTATTTTTTACAAGAACTATTAGCTCTTGGAGTTGTGATGTACAAAAGAGCTTGACACCCACTTCCTATTTATAGGGAAAGTGGCGCCCCAGATAGAGTAGAAAGGAAGAAAACTTTTTCCTAATAAAATAAGGAGAATATATTTGATTGATTTATCTCATTAATATTCAATATCTTATATTAAATATTTTTCCTAAGATATATATTGACAATATCTTATACTGAATATATCTTTATCTTATTGCCATAAATCTATTTTCCCAAAATCAATTAATATCCAATATTAATATTATGGTAATCTTATTAATTAAATTGCACAACTCAAATGTATCCTATACACATTAAATATGCGTCTCATACACCGATATTTTGGCATCCGAATATTCTTTAATTAATATAATACTATTATTAATTAATTTGCAAAATACATATATATCATATATATATATATATATATATATATATATATATATATATATATATATATATATATATTTCGAAATTATATGTATCAATATACATATTTAATTAATCAATATAATTAATATCTTGTATTATATTTATTCATAATAAATAAATACCACCATATTAATTTACCACTATAACCTTTATAGTACGAGATAAATTCTTTCCTTAATTGGCTATCATCTATAACCACATTTTAATCCAGCTAGATGTTCATATGTGTGTGACCCGATAGTCTTCCGAATATGTTGGCCGAAGGAACAAAGTGCAAATTACGAAAATGCCCTTCATACCTAACGATCACGGGATAGCGTCTAGCAACACACCGTGACCCCCAATCATCAGAATAGTCAAATGCAATGACTACTACCTTTCATGTGAAAAAGTTACCGTGTAACTTACAATCTATCATTTGTAATAATATCCATATGGTCGTACGTCGAGTGTCAAACATTAACGACCGTATCTTATAATCTGGATATCATGCTCTCTCAAAGTAACTCATTACTTCCACTTTGCAAAGATTCACGAGAGTAAGACATTCCTTATAAGAAGGCCACTTTCGGATATTCACCCTGCGATAGGGTACGCGATTTCCGGACGACCAAACATGTATACTCCGCATGCTTCAGTATCACACCCAACCACTGCCGCATGATCTCCCCATGGCTAGGGGAAACCTCAATAGTGTCAAAGCATGACAATCCACACCGTGATGCCATGAAGACTCCGGTCCTAAGAATAATTACACAACCTCCATATAGTGTGACACTTAATAGTGTAAGTGGGTCAGTCTAACGTACGCATTCTCTAATACACGTCCACGTTCAGTCCAAGTCTCTCTACACTTCGATAGATGAGATCTATCCATGCCCTTAAAGATAGAAGACATCTAATACGTGCTAGCCTGTTCGTACAATCAATGCCCTGTTTAATAGCACATCAGCCTAGAGACATTTAAGTATCAAACTTATTAAAGTGATTAGAGATCTCATCAACCATAATCGCCTATCATGGTTTCTCTATCACAGATTAATACTAAGGACGTTATCATATAACAATTCACAATTGGTTCTTTAAAAGAACAAATATATGACAACAGAAAAGCCATTTAATATATGTATAAACACAAAGAAATAGTAGAAATGATCCGACCCGGTCGGATCCGGTCCAACTCGGTTGGGTTTAGGACACTATTTCAACAACCGACACCAAAGTTAAGAGCACCAATTGGTTAACCGTCTGAATTCTTTTTAACTTTGTGCTCTTATTTGCTTCACGTGGCCTATTAAACCGTCTGAATTGTTGTTGGAATAGTGTCTAAACCCAATCGGGTTGGACCGGATCCGACCGGGTCGGATCATTTCTACTATTTCTTTATGTTTATACATATATTAAATGGCTTTTCTGTTGTCATATATTTGTTCTTTTAAAGAACCAATTATGAATTGTTATATGATAACGTCCTTAGTATTAAGCTGTGATAGAGAAACCATGATAGGCGATTATGGTTGATGAGATCTCTAATCACTTTAATAAGTTTGATACTTAAATGTCTCTAGGCGATGTACTATTAAACGGGGCATTGATAGTATAAACGGACTAGCACGTATTAGATGTCTTGTCTTTAGGGCGGGGATAGATCTCGTCTATCGAAGTGTAGAGACACTTGGGTACGTGGACGTGTATTAGAGAATGCGTACGTTAGGCGACCCACTTACACGGATAAGTGTCACACTATGTGACGGTTGTGTAATTATCCTTTGGACCGGAGTCTTCGTGGCATCACGGTGTGGATTGTCATGCTTTGACACTATTGAGGTTTCCTCTAGCCACGGGGCGATCATGCGGTAGTGATTGGGTATGATACATTGAAGCATGCGGAGTATACATGATTGGTCGTCCGGGAATCGCGTATCCTATGATTGGGATCGAATATCCGAAATGGCCTTCTTATAAGGAATGTCTTACTCTCGTGAATCTTTGCAAAGTGGGAGTAAATGAGTTACTTCGAGAGAGCATGATATCCAGTTTATAAGATACGGTCGTTAATGTTTGACACTCGACGTACGACCGTATGGATATTATTACAGCGATGGGATTATAATTTACACGGTAACTGTTTCACATGAAAGGTAGTAGTCATTCCATTTGACTCTTCCGATGATTGGGGGTCACGGTGTGTTGCTTTAGACGCTATCCCGTGATCGTTAGGCATGAAGGGCATTTTCGTAATTTGCACTTTGTGTCTACGGCCAACATATTCGGAAGCTATCGGGTCACACACATAAGAACATCTAGCCGGATTAAAATGTGGTTATAGATGATAACCAAATAAGGAAAGTTTATCTCGAGACTATAAAGGTTATAGTGGTAAATTAATATGGTGGTATTTATTTATTATGAATAAATTAAATACAAGATATTAATAATATTATATTAATTAAAGAATATTCCGGAAAGCCAATATTTGGCAATATGGGGCGCCACATTGAAGTGTATAAGATACGCTTGGATTGTGCGATTTAATTAATAGTATTACCTATTATTAATATTAGATATTAATAAAATAAAATAATATATATATATATATATATATATATATATATATATATATATATATATATATATATATATATATATATATGTACATGTGTGCTTCCAGCGTATGAAGCATATTAGATATGCATGTGTGCACTTGTTTCCAAAATATATATGTATAGATTTATATGTGTAATATATATATGTGATATATACACATGTGTAAATTGATTTATGGTAATAAGATAAATATAGTCAATATTAGATATTGACAATATCTTAAAAATATTCAATATAAGATATTGACAATATCCTAGATTTATTTAATATGAGATATTATAATAAATGAGATAAATCAATCAATTATATTTTCCTTATTTTATTGGAAAAAGGTTTTCTTCTCCTCCACAAATAGATATGGTGCCACTTCTACTATAAATAAGAGGTGGGTGTCAAGCTCTTTTGTACATCATAATTCCAAGAGCTAATAGCTCTTGTGAAAAATTAGAGAGCATCCTATAGAGAGTTGGAGAGAGGGGAAAAGGGCCGGTCTAGCAACCGGAGTTTTCCAATAGCAATCCATGATGGGATTCCGGCGGGCTGTTCGTGAGGACTAGCGGTAGAGGCCGAACACTTGGGCGGCTCTATGCGGAACTACTCTCCTTAGACGGTCAAAGCGTCGATCTTTTAGATCAACCAAGGTAACCACCGTCTACTAACTCGTTTGTTTATTGCTTAAACGAAGTTGATCCTGGTTAAAAGGAAATAAAATTTTAAATTTCACTGCGTTCCCGCGTAGATTTCCTAACGTAGGCAAGCCTACCCATCCTATTCATTGGAACATATGTGACAGTCGGACGAAGTCGGGTCAAGAGAGCCCCATGAAGATAAGAAGGAATCACCCCTCCGCTCGCCGGTGTAGCTTAGTCTTGCCGGACCCCCGTGCATGCATCACACTATGAGGGTTAAGTCGGTCGAGCGAAGCTCAGTTGACCACCCAACCTATAGGCGAACCGTTTTTATCCAAGATTTATTGTTCTTTTACCATCATTCAATCTCGTAGACACTACGAATCGAAAACATGATCTCGTTTGGGCTTTTAAGGCGGTTCACCGAGAACACACACCAAAAAGGCTTAACGATTTCATAACCCGTCCTCGGATCTTTAATTAGTTACTAAATTAATTAATTACCACGTATTAATTAAATTTCAACTAATTACGCGAGTTTGTATACATGCCTATTTTAATTACCAAAATTAAAATTCTACATGTATGCATGAGTGGATTTATGATATGATGCATGTCATGGAAATTCCGATTTTATATCTATTTTATGATCAAACACATAAAAAATAAATTGCGGAAAATTTTAAACACCGAGATGGATCGTTGGTACCCCCGTATCTAATCTATCCTAGGAAAAAAAAATTACAATCTTGTTGTCTTCATGTCTTCGAGCTTCGAACCGCAAACCCGAAAAGAGAAGGGGCTTTTATTTTATAAAATAAAATAAATAATTTTTTTTTTATTTTATTAAACAGCCGCCGATTATTTAAAAAAAATTAGGGTTTGATTAAAAAAAAATCAAACCCTAGCCGTGTGAAAGAAAAAAAAATTACAACAAAATTTTCAGCCCCGACTCCTATTCATACCTCGTGTTCCGTCTTCATCTCGTGTTCATCATCGTTCTTCGTCGTTTTTCCGGAATTACAAAAAAAAAAATAGCCGAAAAAATAAAGAAATAAAAAACAACAACTTTTACATCAATCTTACGTCAAACGATCTAAATCGAGAGAGCTTACAATAGATCTAACGAGTAAACGGTACCAACCCCAATCCATCTCTTCAAACCACAACAATCGCATCATAAAAAAAATTATGCATAATTCGGCCCCTATAAAAAAAAATTGGGACAAAAAAACTACATGTTTTCCACTCCTAGATCTAATATTTTATACGTATAAATATAGATCACCAGGCGACTGATACCACTGTTAGTAATACCATCCGCAACGGAAGTGATTTAAGGATCTAGATCTATAATTTACACGTAATAAAATAACTAGATCTACTCTACAAGGGGTTGTAAAACATACCTCTTGGATCTCAAAATCCAAGTAGAAGAACCGCAATATGAAGAACAAAGGATGGTGTGAAGAGCACCACGATCTTCCGCACGTGTGATCCGAGCAACTCCCGGTGGAAGGAAATTCTCGTCTCGAATCCTTCCGATATGCTACTCGGAAAACCTCGAAGATTTTCCCTCGCTCCCCTTGGCCGAAAATTTTCTTCTCCTCTCTAAGAGGTAGAAGTCGAAATTATGTAGTGTGTTTTAGGCTTGGGAGAACTCTCTTTATATAGGAGAGTAATCCTTGTCCTCCAAGGATTTAATAATTAATACAAAATCAATTATAATAATCCTATTAAATAATCCTAGAAATATTCTAGAACAAATCTAGAATATTTTTTATCTTTATTTCTTACCATAAATATTTATCCAATAAATATTTTGTGCACATGTCTTATTAATTCACAAGAAAACTAATTTCTTGCTCACTAAGACAATGCTTATGGCCAAAAATTATCTTCATGACCTAGTCAATATTATTTTCAACTATACACACCAAATTGGGCCAAGATTATGAAAAATGTCTTTTTCACATATTTAATTATTTAGCCCAACTAATTTAATAGTCCACTAAACAATTAATTCACATATCGTTTTAATTAAATTCTAATAAGAACTAAATTAATATTATTAGGATTCGACGTCCGAGAATAGCTATGCTATATTGGAGGCACGTCGGGGACCATGGACTAATAATCAGCGGCTCCGATAAATCAAATAAATAATTATCTTACGAACGAATAATTATATTCGATAAATCAATCACATGAATATGCCACCATAATCCCGTGATTTGCACTCCTCCGATTATGAGATTATATTTATCTCCTCACGAGAATGATAATAAGCGTCCATTGATATAATCATTACATATGTATTAATCCTCATAGGCTTCGTTCATTCTAAATCGGGAAGTTACCGTTAACCCTTTTCGAACCTCTTATCCTTATTTACCATTAACCCCCTAGTGATCAATTAATTCATACAACTCACTGGTAGCTAATCAGTGTAATATGAACTACATGGATCGATCAGTTTCTAGGATTAACAAATAAGGGAACTGTCTATCTACTTCCATAAATGGAAGGAATGGATTCCGTATCTGTGATAACACAGACTACTCACTCAATCCAATACAATGCCAAGATGGGGTAATTCAGATCACATACTCAGTGTAATCCTTAACCGTCAAGTCAAACCTCATACTGATTCAAGCAGTTGACTGTGATCACCTCTGGATTAAGATATATCAATAAATATGATCATCGATTTATTCGATAAGACTTCTCGATTACGGAATTATATTGTGAACTCTAATCAAATCGGTCCATACATATGATATATCTATCATATATAAATGCCCTACTAGGTTCTCTTAACCGAAAGTCCGGATAAGACAATCACACCTATTGTGTTACGGGGCGCATTAATAGCACGTTAAAGGAGAGACCCGATACTCTCGATTAACTTCACTACGGGCTAATTGTATTTTAAGTACATCTTCACTAACTCAATCCTCCCGTGTATATCCCATACACTGAGTTAAGTGATTACATAAACGATATACTTTAGGGTTTTCTGTAGTGTAAATACTATTGTCACATCGGTGAATATGAGAAATAATAAATATGAATAATAATGTCAATTCATTCATTAAATAAAACAATTACAAAATTGTCTTTCGGGCATAACACCTAACATAACTGAGAATATGTTCTTCATAAGAACCGGAACATAATAACATTTATTTACTTCCCTTATCAGTTTACTAGATCCAGAATGTTGGACTTATTTTAAGTTTTAATGATGAGTGCCAGACTAGCTGTTATAGAGCAAAGGCAAAAAGATGTCTAGATCAAATGTATAGGTTTATTAGGGTTTGATCTTTGTATAGGTTTGATCAAACAAGCATTGTAACTAGGTCAGCTGACTTTATCAGCAGACCTGCCTAGGTCAGTAAGGTGACTAGGTCAGTAGACTAGTTAGGGACATGCTGAAGACTGAAGGCTGAGGGTTCAAACTCAGTTATTGATGGCTAAGGGATCAAACTTAGTATTTAAAGTCAAGGATATGGAATCAGAATTTAGGGAAGTCTTTGATGACCTAAATTGATTACATATACCTTGTGTACAAAGTCTAAGTTCCACATGTTAAGTGGTGATTGGAACTTAGTTATGATTAAAATGGTGTACTCTAACTTCACAATAAAAAGTTAGATGAAAAGACAATCAAGTGATGTGTTCTACAAACACAGCAGACTTATAAAAGCAGACCAATATACACAGGTATCTGTTGAGTATAAATCTCGATTTAATCAAAGGTTACATTGGAATATTACAAGGATAAAGATGGATTACAAGCCTTGATATTATCAACAAATCAATGGCCAAGATTAAAAGAACGTTGGAAAGATTCAGAGGATTAACCAATGGACACAAGTCAAAGAGTTGACAGACTGGAAACTGTCAAAAAGTAAACTAACAGTGTCAGTACTATGTACAGGGACAGAATGCAAGTCAGAATGGGGACAAATCTGAAACGGCTATGTTTGAATTTCAAACATAAGTCACAGGATTCCTACCTATAAATAGAGGACTCCTGATTCAGATACAAGTGATGAAAAATAACAATCTACTCTAGAGCTATCAAGTTCTTATCAAGAAATTCACCCTGCTGACTTACACTGAACTTAAAGCTACTGATCCAGAAATTTCTTCAAGTGTAACCTGCTATCAAGGTACATCAAGTTCACACACTTGAAGACTATAAGTGCGATGATCATTTCATCCTGATCAAGCTGATGACTATTGAATCATTCACTTGATTCAAACTTTCTTTTACAAGAAACCCTGAAGACAAGAAAGCACTTAGGTGTCAAGAACTGTCGTTTGTGGTGGAGCTGGTGAAAAGGTAATCCTACCCTTCAAGGACCAGTGGAATACTTTGAAGCAGCAATCCTACCTGTTTCAAGTGTTCAGTTTGTGAAGCCATAGCTATTGGTGAAGGACGAACGACTTAGGGATTTTTGTAACTGCAACCTCAAAGATCTCTAGTGAATTTCCTCCAACATCACAGGAGAAGAGTGGACTGACATGATTACACCACCTGGAACCACTATAAAATCTGCATATTTACTTTCTGTATTTAGTTTACTGTCCACATCAACCTACTGAAACTAGCAACTGAACTACACACTTACACTACCGAGTATCTAATACTTAGTATCATCTATTTAAACAACAAGTAATAAGGCTTATTTTGAATATATTCCGCTGCAACAAATTCAGTAATATCTACTATCGACGGACTGCGAGGTCGGTCGGACTATCGAGCGGTCGGCGGACTGCGACCTTGCCTTGAGTTTGTCAACTCCAAAAGTTTTAAGTGTTAAGTTTATTCACCCCCCCACTCTAAACTTAACCAAAGCCTTTTCAAAGGACCAACACAGAATATGGTAAGTGTTACAACTTTTGCTTCACCTTCCATATCTGTATTTAATCTTTCTAATTTAATCACACTCGTAAGATATCATATATCTTAGAGTCGACTTCAAGCTTAGACAGATTTATCTCAACTCACTTGCCTAGAATAGAAACTTCAATAAGTTCTCTATTTAAGCACATGCCCTAACTTCCTTTTTAATCCTTTAAGCACTTGTAAATATTTCTTAGTGTAGTCTTCATAAGACTTAAGAAAGATCACAAGAGATATGTCTTCAATTACCTTTCATAAAGAAAATCTAAAGTTTATTAAATAGTTTATTTAACCTTTTGAATCATATTCAAAACATTAACTATTCAATTAACCTTTAACCAATGATTGAATTAAGTCGATGCTTAAATCATACAATTCTGAAAACAACCTTTCCGAAATTCTATGTGGTCATTTTTATCCAATGTTTGAATTAATTGTTATCGTATGACAGGATGATCATATTGGATCGTATCTAATATATGATTAATTCGTTGAAACTTATTTCAAATGATTTAATCATATCATGAGTTTCCACTTTCATTAATAATTAAAGGCTTGAGTACTCCATCAAATATGTAGTCTCCTTGTCACCAACTACTATAACGGGATTGCTCGTGTCATTGCTTATTTTAAAAGGATTAAGATTACTTAACCATATTTTGAGAACGTTTCTCAAAAGGTAACAGTCATAATTTGGTTTTACTAATCGAGAATAAAAACATAAATATAAAGTTTGCTAAAACTACAACATAAAAATAAAGATAAAAAGTCTTGTTGTTTATACACGCAAAATCAAAAATGGTCTTTTGATTTATGATTTTGCTCCCACTAGTCAACTATCCCTAATTGACTTTCAAGAATCTTTTCAAAATTCTTTAGTGGCCAAGATCCCATCTGGTTACCCCGATTCCCGACGAGGACCGATCAACCGGAATAATTTGAAAGGTATGTAACACTTACCAGTCACATTTCTATGTGACTCTTGGTGGTTGATTAGTCAACTCTTTGACAATACAAATCTTTATGTGGTAGTCAACCCCTTTCCTCTAGAATAAGACGGTCCTGACGAGGGCCAATCACCGCAATACTTTAGTCAAGTCATAACCCAATATTCGCGAGATCTCGTACGATCATATCTCAATAACGACGATATACCCGAGGTAGGTCAACTCCCGACGAGGGCCGATCAGTTGGATCCACACAAGGGTTTTTCACCGTCGCTATAATATTGGGACACAATATTTCGACTTGATTTTTGTTGTGGAAGTATTTACGTAAATTAATTCACTTAATTAATTTAATTTAATTACGGTCTCATCAAATATATCTATCTCTATAGACATACATCCTACACATTTATCTAGATCGTGCCTAGTCATGCATCTATCGTATCATATAAAATAAATACAAGCACAAAATAAATAAGTGCGTAAAGTAACCGGTATGATCATGGACTTTTCCTAGGTGCGGTTTCGAATACAAACTGACGAAACCGCGGGTCACAATCTAAAGGTAGCTGCAACCGCCAATAGGATCTTTAATGCTCCATTCTCCAATGGGATCTTTATTTTCCTTCAAGGGTCTCCATCTTCTGCTCCATTCTTGTTACATTTAATTTTATCTAATAAAATAAATACACCCGCCGCACACGGGGGGAGCTAACGGGAATGAGATAAATACATAAAATAAACTAGGTCACGTTCTTCATAACGGCCTAGGACAATTTTTAAACCAACAGAAAAATTTAAATTATTCACATCTATCATATCGGTCGATTCCATGATCAATCGGGGTCCATATAATCATATTATATCTACTATATCTAATCCATACAATAACATCTTATGAAAAAGATAAAATTAAAATTTAACTACTTGCGTCTTAATTAATCAATTAACGTTTAATCATTAAATAATTTTATCCAATCAATTAAATAATTAACATTTAATTAATTAAATGACTTTAATCGAAATAAAATTAACGATTAATTTTAAACCGATTCAATTTTAATTTAAATTAATTAGAACTATTTCAAAAATAAATCAAAAATAAAATTAGGTCTCTTTTGTTTCTTTCCTTTTGATTCCTAATCAAAAGGGATGCATTTGATTTCCTAAACCAAAAGGTATCTCCCTTGGCCCTTTCCAAAATCAAAATTTTAAAAAGGTCCTAGGCCTAGACCTATTCCAAACAAAATTTGGAAATACCAATATTTTGGTTGATATGTCTGGCACTTTCCAAAATCAAAATTTTGAAAATGGCATAGGCCTATTCCAAACAAAATTTGGAAAGACCAATATTTTGGTTGATATGCCTGGCACTTTCCAAAATCAAAATTTTGAAAGTGACCTAGGCCGCCTTTTTCCCAAATCAAATATTTGGAAATGGCTTAGGCCTATTCCAAACAAAGTTTGGAAATGTCATAATTATTTTAATGTCATGTGGCATCCCAATGATCCAAACTATTTGAGTCATTAGTTAGTCACACGACACAACTAAACAAAATAAAGGAGATATTAATCACAATTATGAACCATATGAAAACACAAAATACACAAAACAAAATTTGGAGATCCACCAGCTTTGACCGGTCAAACGACGCCGGCAGTAGGCTACCCTGCCGCCGCCGCCGCCAATCGGCCGAGCACCACCAGATCTCGTTTTTTTTCTTTTCGTGTATCGTTTTGCGAATAAAAAATATTTCATGTTTTAACTACATGATTTAAACGATAAAATTAACTACGTAAATTAACATGCTTATTGCATAAGCTCGAAGCTCGCTCCGATACCACTGTTAGGAAATCTATGCGGGAACGCGAGCGGAATTCAAAATTTTATTTCCTTTGACCAGGATCAACTTCGTTTAAGCAATAAACAAATAATCTAGTAGACGGTGATTACCTTGCTTGATCTAAAAGATCGACGCTTTGACCGTCTAAGAGAGAGTAGCTGTGCACGGAGCCGACCAAGTGTTCGGCCTCTACCGCTAGTCCACACGAACAACCCGCCGGAATCCACCATTGGATTGCTACTAGAAAAATCCGGCTGCTAGACTAGCATTTTCTCTCTCTCAAAACTCTCTCTAAGAAGCTCTCTATTTTTCACAAGAACTATTAGCTCTTGGAGTTGTGATGTACAAAAGAGCTTGACACCCACTTCCTATTTATAGGGAAAGTGGCGCCCCAGATAGAGTAGAAAGGAAGAAAACATTTTCCTAATAAAATAAGGAAAATATATTTGATTGATTTATCTCATTAATATTCATATCTTATATTAAATATTTTTCCTAAGATATATATTGACAATATCTTATATTGAATATCTTATTATCATAAATCTATTTTCCCAAAATCAATTAATATCCAATATTAATATTATGATAATCTTATTAATTAAATTGCACAACTCAAATGTATCCTATACACATTAAATCTGCGTCCCATACACCAATATTTTGGCATCCGAAATATTTTTTAATTAATACAATACTATGATTAATTAATTTGCAAAATACATATATATTACGAAATTATATGTATCAATATACATATTTAATTAATCAACATAATTAATATCTTGTATTATATTTAATTATAATAAATAAATACCACCATATTAATTTACCACTATAACATTTATAGTACGAGATAAATTCTTTCCTTATTTGGCTATCATCTATAACCATATTTTAATCCGGCTAGATGTTCATATGTGTGTGACCCGATAGGCTTCCGAATATGTTGGCCGTAGGCACAAAGTACAAATTACGAAAATGCCCTTCATACCTAACGATCATGGGATATCGTCTAGCAACACACCGTGACCCCCAATCATCAGAAGAGTCAAATACAATGACTACTACCTTTCATGTGAAACAGTTACCGTGTAACTTACAATCCTATCGCTGTAATAATATTCATACGGTCGTACGTCGAGTGTCAAACATTAACGACCGTATCTTATAATCTGGATATCATGCTCTCTCGAAGTAACTCATTTACTTCCACTTTGCAAAGATTCACGAGAGTAAGACATTCCTTATAAAAAGGCGTTTTCGGATATTCAACCCTACTGATAGGGTACGTGATTTCCAGACGACCAAACATGTATACTCCGCATGCTGCAGTATCACACCCAACCACTACCGCATGATCGCCCCATGGCTAGGCGAAACCTCAATAGTGTCAAAGCATGACAATCCACACCGTGATTCCATGAAGACTCTGGTCCTAAGGATAATTACACAACCGCCACATAGTGTGACACTTAACAGTGTAAGTAGGTCAGTCTAACGTACTCATTCTCTAATACACGTCCACGTACAATCCAAGTGTCTCTACACTTCGATAGACAAGATCTATCATTGCCCTTAAAGACAGAAGACATCTAATACGTGCTAGCATGTTCGTACTATCAATGCCCTATTTAATAGCACATCAGCCTAGAGACATTTAAGTATCAAACTTATTAAAGTGGTTAGAGATCTCATCAACCATAATCGCCTATCATGGTTTCTCTATAACAGTTTAATACTAAGGACGTTATCATATAACAATTCACAATTGGTTCTTTAAAAGAACAAATATATGACAACAGAAAAGCCATTTAATATATGTATAAACACAAAGAAATAGTAGAAATGATCCGACCCGGTCGGATCCGGTCCAACTCGGTTGGGTTTAGGACACAATTTCAACATATACTCTAAAGAAGTCAAGGCCGGATGGAAATGATAGACCAACCTGGGGAGTCAGCTTCTTCTCCAATGAGATTCTGAGGTCAGTTACAGAGGGGAATGTTCATTACCCCACCTACAAATACTACCACGGGACGTCTTGCCCATATGGCTGGCTCACGGCATTTTAGAGCCGAATCATATTGGCGACCCAAAATAAGTCCGCCTGGTGCATAGCCCTTGTAGGCAGCATGCAAGACTGAGCGGCAACATAGATCCGCAGCCTTCCCGCTGGGTCAATTCGAGATTGGGAAGATCTGATGATTAATTTCACGGCGGAGCTCAAATCAACGGGCAGACCAAAAAAACGATCGACGATCTTTACAAGATCCGCCAGAGAAAAAATGAGTCAACTCGAAGTTATTTATTAGATTTTCTTTCCTTAAAAAATAAGGAAGGAAATAACAAAGGGGTAATGAGGGAGAAGGACACAAACATTTAATCAATTAGAGAGAAGGATAGCTATTTGAAACTTTTGCATAAATGACAAAACTATTTTTTATATTATTTTTCTGGCGCCATTTCCCCAAAAAAAAAAACCCAACTCACTTTCTCTCTCATTCATTTTTTAAACACTCATATCTTTCAATCTACAACTCTAAATTTGAAAAAAAAAAGTCACCAAATTTTTATTTTTTTATGCTCTTTATTTTGATACCACATTCAACATATTCCTAGGTGGTTTCAGAAAATCCACTGTCGAAATTCCCTATTGTACGAAATTTACTGATTTTCAGGATTCACCTGGGGAGATCCACTGAGTGAATTTCGACAGTGAATCTCACAAAAAACGATGTAATTATATCGAACCAAGTCTCAAAACGAAGAACATCAAAAAATAAAAAATTCAGTGAAATTTTTATCGCATTTGGATTTCTAAATCAAAAGATATATATAAGCGTTTCAAAATGGAGGAGAAAAGAGAAAAAAAAAAAAAAAAAAAAAAAAAAAAACAAAATAAAAATCTGGAACAGGGCACTTGGGATCGTCTGCTGTATTTTGTTGCTGTGGTTTTTGCCGTGAACATGTAAATCAAGCTTTTTGATTTTTTTTTTGAAGTTTCTGTTGAATGAATTCTCTTCTTTGCCCCTCCTCACACAACACCTGCTGTGATATATAAGTACAACAGAGGATCTCACCTCAGAACAGGGACGAGTCCGGCGGTTTTTTTTTTTTTTTGTTTTTTTTTTAGGGTATAAAAAATATAAAAGTTGTCATTCTCTTTATAAAAAAATATATAGTTGTCTTATTCTTAAAAATATTTCAAAAGTTGTCATTACTCTAATTCTTCCAAAAAAAAAAAAAAACAAAAAAAAAAACAAAAAGACACGAAAAAGCTTCAGGGGAAGAAAAAGAAAAGAGAAAAGAAAGCAGCCGGACATGATTTGTCCGTGTCAACCAATCATGCAATTGGGTACATGGGGCCAGGGTAGAAAAGGAAATGTAACGTACAATCTTTAAAGTTGCCGCGTGTATAATTTTATGGCCAAGCAATATCAATGTAATTTTTTCATACTCACACCATTTATACCGTTGATCTATATTGTTGATTCTGAAGTACACAATTTTAAATTAAATTCAAATGGTGTGGTCCATATTCAATTACGTAGACCTACGGTGTAAATAGAGTGAGTAGGGAAGAATTTCCCAGCAATACCAGACGCCGAATAGTGTTTGCCTTAGTTAGTACAGACACGGACACGACACGATTGATACGCGCACGACACGCACTACATGGAAAATGCGATACGGTAATTCTAAAATTTAAATACGTACACGCCCCGACACGTTATATATATATATATATATATATATATATATATATATATATATATAAGATGTAAATAAGATTCAATTTATCAAAAAAATATTCATAAAAATCTAAAAATAAAACTAGACAAAATAAGATATGTAATACGTAAACTCTATGAATATCTAAAATAGATATTCGACCTTAATACGGTGCCAAAAGAAATTGTGATTGATATTCAAAATATTACAAATTGGAAAATGATTGTTTATCAGCGAGAAATATATAAACTTAATACGAATTATTAAATTATTATAGAAATTGAAATCGTGTATGTTAACGTTTCCATTGAGAAAAACTTAAATAAAGAAAAGAAAATAAAATTTAAAAAATTGTATTCAGGAGTGTCGGCATGGGCGGACCTAGTCTTATGGGAGGGGGTGCAGTCGCTCCCCTCGGATCCGGAAAAAACACTATTATACATGTTATGTATTTTTTTGCCCCGATTAAATATTCGCCCCTATCATTTAATATAATAAGATAAATTGGCATAAAACTTTTATCATGTGAATAAAAATACATAAACATTACAAAAGTAATACATATAAACAAATATGAATAGCATTTTACTTATAAAAGTTAAAAATATTAATGTTTTTTTCCTCTCAAAAACATTATTTTTAATGTGTGAAATCTTTATTTTGGGAGTAGAATGTTTGATGTGTTCGAATACTAGTGATATATAGTGGTGTTTTTATTCAATATATATATCGTAAAATGTATAGTGGTGTTTATGTGCATTATATAATAGTGTTTCTCCTCGAATACAAAGTGGCGAAAAAAAACACTAATATACATTTTGTTGATTGCGAAAATTTTCTACTATTATCGCCCCCTGTCACACAGGATCCTGCGTCCGCCTCTGAGTGTCGGTGTCATGACGGGGATTATCGACAGCGTTTCGAAGGCGTTTCAGATATTAAAATTTTAAATAATATTGTTTTAATCAGCCGACACGCGTCGGTCGCGTGTTAAAACGGAAATGTGTCGGACACGGCGCACGACGCCCCGATTGAAGTGCCGGTGCTTCACAGGTGTTTACCAATCAAAGCTGTCCACAATATAATTAGAATTCCTTATACAGTGATATATATGGAACTAGGTTCTAAGTGAACTGGGTTATTCGTACTTGACTCGTAGAGAAGTTTGACTTGATTTGGTTTTTTACGAGTTCGAGTTTGATTTTGTCATATTTTATATATAAATAAAAAAAAAATTGAGCTTACGAGCCGAGTCAACTTGTATCAAATACTTAACAATTCAAGTTTGATCTGACATTTTTATGGCTCCATCAAGCTTGAGACAAGTTTCGAGCCCAAGTTATTTAGTCAAGTCGAGCTTGAGCCCTAGACGTATCCACTCGACTCGACTCAGCTCAATTACAGCTCACGATAGAGAGACCGTGTATTCAAACTAAAGTCTTCTATGTGTTATCTCTACTACACGGTCTACACCACACTATTGAACGAATGACATGAATGTAATAAGACTTCGGATTTGACGGCCCAATACAATAGTGAGAATCTAATTATTATTAAAAAAAACAATAATAATAATAAAAGAAATTTAACGTGTTAAATCGGTATTTAGCAAATCGTTCCAACACCCAAATATTAAGTTAAAGATAGTAAAAAGTAGGGCCAAAGACCCAAAAATACACAAAACGGACTTATAAGGACAAAAAGGAATCTGTTGGACTTATAAGGATACATAATTAGATAGATAGACTCAAATACCCTTAATGAAAATAATAATAATAATAATAATAATAATAAAAGGGGAGAAGGGCGCTGTGATGTTTGTTTGTTGCTTTTTTTTTTTTTTCTTTTTTCTTTTTGTTTTTTTGTTTGTTTGTTTGTTTTCATGCTGTTCAGGTTGTGTGTGTGTGTTTTTTTCCAGGCCCTATTCAGTTTTTTTTTTATTATTTTTAACCGATGTATTGACCATCGCGATACAATGACCACCTCCGATACATTGACCACAGCAATTCAATGACCACCGCGACGCATTGACCACCCCGATGCATTGACCACCTCGATGCATTGACCATCCTGATACATTGACCACCGCGACGCCCGATGCGATGACACCGCGATGAAGGGACACCACGATGCAGAGACACGGCGCGATGAAGTGACACGCGATGTAGAGACACGGCGATGAAGCGACACCGTGATGCAGAGACACCGCGATGCAGTGACCACCCCCGATGCAAAGACACTGTGATGAAGAGACGCCGCATTGCAGAGACACTATGATGTTATAACATTTGACGATGCAGAGACATCGTGAATAAGAGACACCGCGATGAAGTGACACCGCATTGCAGAGACACCACGATGAAGTGACACCGCAATGCAGAGACACCGCATTGCAGAGACATCACGATGTTATAACATTTGACGATGCAGAGACACCGCAATTCAGAGACACCGCATTGCAGAGACACCACGATGAATAATACCGCAATGACGTCTTATGGTATCGATTTATGCAGTGACGTCTTATTGTATCAATTTATGCAGTGACGTCTTAATGTCGCGATTTATGCAGTGACATCATGCAACGACGTCTTATTATATCGATTTATGCAGTGACAGCATGCAGTGACGTCTTATTATATCGATTTATGCAGTGACATCATGCAGTGTTGTCAAGCAGTGACGTCTTATTATATCGATTTATGCAATGAAGAAAATCCAACGAAAATTTCATCAAATATATACATAAAATTGCAGTAAGCCCTGCTACTGAAACCGTGTTTTTAGGCAAGCCGTATCGCCAGAAACGACAATTTTACCCTTTTCTTTTTTTTTTTTCTTCCTGCTTTCTTTCTTCTTTTCTCCTGTAAAAAAATGTTCTTGCTTCTTCCGATGGCTATGCTGACTGTTCAATCATCAATATACACCAAGTCTTTGCTCAACTTCAAATCTCACGTTCAGCCCGCCATAATTCAACTCCTAGCCCAAATAACGACCCCAGTACATTGCACACCACATACCCAGCGCAAAACATATGCAAGTATTCAACACTTCCGGTGATACTTCCGGCGAGCGATCCCATTCCATGGAGCTATTGTGACCACCAAACTTAAGCTCCACATCATTTGACAAAGCTCGGGAGGATATAAATGAAGCAGTTTTCCGGCTTCATCAAATGCCGGCCTTGAAAAGGTGGAATTGATTGCGAAATCGATTGAGAAAGTAGTTGGAAGAAATTTGGTGAAGATGAATTCGAAGATTTTCTTCGACTTCAAATTCCTATACCCCAAACCGATCCCTATTCGGCCCTTTCTTGTTTGATCAATTAGAGTATATCTTTCATTTTTCTTTTCTGTTCTTTCTGGGTTGCAGTAGCTTCAATGTTTAGATTGATCTATGTTTAAATTTTTAGCAATGTGAAACTGTGAATTTGATGGTTGATATTGGAATTACTTTGAATATTGATGAAATTTTGTTATGGAGAAGGCAGCCGGCGGTTTTTCGACCTTTGGATGAACAAGCCCATACCAATTGCCGTGTTTTTAGGTTATTTTATTAGATTAGGGGTACTTTGGTTCATGTAGATATATTATGTCCTTATAAGTCCAACAGATTCCTTTATGTCCTTATGGGGCTAATAAGTATAAAAAACTATACTTTTAAGGAATTAACCCTATAAAGTATGTACTTACTAACTAATTAAGCTTAGTATAAATAATGATAGTAAAAAGCATGTGCTTAATCACTAAGCTGAGTAACTTAAGTTTCCTAGGATCCGGAAACATTTGCTTTCAACTTGTTCACAAAATCTCCACACACCGATATCCTATCACAAAGCGTATCAAGCTTGAGAAAACATCCGTCTAGCCCAACAATCAAATCATCATGAAAATTGTTGAACATGGATTGAATACGATTGCGTATTTCTTGATCTCGACGTTCTTGCATCAGCTTCTCCCATGCTGCAACTGTAATCATTATGCCATTTCCATTTGGATGGTCCGTGTATTGTGCCTCCTCAACAGGCTTTTTATATGATCGGCGAAACATTTGTCCCTTTCTTTAATCATTCTCTCGTATCGAGTGATCTCTCTATTCATCATTTGATGTTCGTGTTGCAACTGAATACTATATGTATGGTACCTGTCAAAATAATAGTTAGGCTACCTGTCATCAAGTGCGTCAAGTGCAGATGTCATATGTAGGAGCAACAGGAGAGGCGGTCCAACTCTTTCTCTTCCCTACTTTTTGTCACATCTTCCGTCAATCATCTTTGCCCGGGAGATCTCCCCGCCCTTTTATTTGTCAGAGTTTAAAGGGTCCAAAATGCCCTTATTACTGCTGCTTTTAACATGTTTGGAAATTTTAATCTAAAAAAAAACATGTTTGGACACGACCTGGACACACAAACTGACTTAGCTTTGTCGGTCTAGGTCTTGTTTCAGTTTGGTGTATATGTGTTTAAGCCTTATTATTGTTCTACTCATATTTACATTTGCACTGCTCAACTATTTTACAGAAATGAGACAAGAGCTTGATAAAACGAAGCCTAAATCTTCGTCCCGTATAGATTCCATGTTCAACAACCCTATTGTGGGTGTATCTCACATAAACTTGGACTATGAGGAAAATGAAAATGAAGCTGGTTTAGAAATGGATTAAGCCGAAGACAAGAATGAATTATCTAGTTTGACTTTATATGCATGAAAATTGATTTGTTTTGTGGTTTAAGTTCTACTATGCAAAAATTGGATGATTTAGCAAACTTGTATTTGTTTTGTTTCTGGCTTCTGCATTTTGAGAAGAACCATTATGTTATCTTACTTTACCGTATTTGCTATGTATATTTTTTTTTGTTGCCATTCCCTGAGGATTTTGAGAAGAACCATTGTTATTATATTTTTGGCTTCTACATTTGATTTGTTATTTTAATACAATACCAAACATTTTATATAAAAAGTACTTTTTAAAGAAAAGTTTTTTACAATAATAAACTAACTTGCCCTTTTTTTTTTTTGCAAATATATGAGAGAAAATTTATTAATATTTTAATCAATAACTTATCTTTTTTATACACCAATACTACATCTTATCAATCATACATCGGAAAGTGATAGATGCACTAACGTTTTACACACAAAAATGCACATAACTCATTATTAACCACAAACTTTCAGTAAAAGTAAAAGAAAAAGAAAAAAGAACATAAAACCTGAGGGTAAAGTAATTCCATATGAGGAATTTGAGAGGTATTCTTTATACCTTTTTGCTGAAGAGAAAAATTTGGATGATTATGAATCGATAGCGGAGAATCTTTTCTTAAATTATCTACTCTATTGTCTAGTTTGAGAAAGGCAATCACAATTGTCTAGTATCCAAAAAAGCGTGAAGCCTCCCTGTTTTAGGAAAAAAAAAGTCTGAAACCTAAAAAAAAGTTATTAGATGAACATTTCGCGAGAGATTTATTAATATTATAACATCTAATCACACAGATTAATCTTTACAATCGTTATCTATTCTCACCATTATAACGTCACATCACACATAAATTATCCCTACAACTCTTCATATTTATCCTCCAATCATTAAAATCCAAATATATCCAATTAATTGTTTATCTCATAATCACTTTAGGCCCTCTTAGATGAACATTTCAATAAGATTGCACCTATATATATCATTTTCCATCATATACATCACCTATATAACTTTTCTACATTTTTCTTCCAATAAAATTCGGCCACGTCATAAATATTGGCAGACTCCAGGTGGTCAATTGCCATACACCACTACGCCTGCTATTAAAGAGCGGATTGGGTGAATAAGGGACGAGACAGACATACCCACGCCATCGGTCAAATCTCATCCTCCGGTCTCCCTTCCGCCCGTCCGGCGGTCAGTCTGTTTTCTGATTTTCCGGCTACTTTTCTATTTATATTTTACATTCTTTACTCTTCCATCTGCATTTTGAAAAGAAATCATTGCATTCTTTCTCTATCTACACAAAGGGATTATTCAGTGATTTTTCCTTTTGATGACGAATATTTGCTACTTCCATTTCCTTGCTTTTCTTTCCTCGGAAACAACTCTCCAGATATTTTGTTGTACTACTACCGTTCTCTGAATTTCCTCAATTTGGACTGATGCAATGCAACTCGAAATACACTAAATGATATAATTTCATCCTTTTTCCATTCTCTATGCATTAACTGAATAATATTTTGAGGAATTTTCGCAGGTATTAAATCCATGATGTGCTGATTGTGGCTATGTCCACTAAGTTCTATTCGCTAGAGCTGATCTGATGATCTGGTTATTGTAGTGGAGAAACTGTTTGACCTTAAGTGGTTAGCAATTACTGATAACCAATAAGAATATGAAGGTATATTAAATTCAGTATCTCACTCAATTTTTTAAAATTATTACTTACATTCTGTTCTTTGTTGGTTTTCTGGAATAAATAACCCTGCTATTATTGGATTTAATTTCTGTTTTAGCAGAAACTGAATTATCTTGTTCTCTTATCAGCTGCAGCCTGCAGACTTGTTAATGTAGTTATCTTAGCATGTCTACATGGTTGGGGATCATTCCTTGATTATTCAAGTAACAATTTTCAAGGGAAATAAGATGCAGTTCATTTACAATCATAACGGGAACTACATATATTGTCCCAAAAAAAAAAAAATGAAGGTTCACCTAGTTTGAAATCGAAAATCTTTGACGACTTGGTATGCTAGTTTTTTAAACTTGTCAACCAATCAAAAATCAGGGAAGTTGAATGTCTATAGTTTGATTTTGAAGATTTCTGTGCTTTATACATTGAACAGTGTGAAAAATTGTCCTGACTTCTGCAAATTGCAAAATTGAGGCACCCATTGTCTTTTATCTACCTAGTTATTCCTCTTCTTGAGGTACGTGTTTTAAAACAAGCTTATTATACATCAGCCATAATTTGTTTATTTGCAGGTCTCTTGGGTTAGCCTTTCCAGGGATCTTATATTAGCATTCCAAAGCTTTGGGGTGGTCTATGGAGATTTGAGTACGTCGCCACTTTATGTTTTCAACAGTATTATCCCGAAGCTGCAGAATCATCAAAATGAAGATGCCATATATGGGGTGTTTTCTTTGATCTTTTGGACCTTGACATTGATACCTCTTCTGAAATATATGTTCATCGTTCTTGGTGCTGATGACAACGGTGAAGGTAACATGTCTAAGGTTTTCATTGCTGCCTGATACTTGATTGATGCAGGTATATACTATGCTTTACCAACTCCATGTAATTTGACTTCAGGTGGGACATTTGCTCTTTACTCTCTTCTTTGCAGACATGCTAAGTTTAGTTTACTTCCTAACCAGCAAGCAGCTGATGAGGAGTTGTCTGCATATAAATATGGACCGTCAGCGCAGTATGCAGCATCTCTACCATTTAAGAGATTCCTTGAGAAACATAAAAAGTCACGGATAGTACTGCTTCTTGTAGTATTACTGGGAGCTTGTATGGTTATTGGGGATGGTGTGATCACACCTGCAATTTCAGGTATGATATCGCTTTTATTATTGATTATGATGTAGGACCCAGTCTAGCTCAACCTTTGTAATTCTAGCTAGTCCTTTATTGATGTTATTTGTTTAGGTATTATGAGTTTGGTCTTTCCCTCTTGCAGTTCTGTCATCAGTATCAGGAATTCAGAGGGCACATGGAAAATTGACTGATGGTATGCCCTGCCTTTTTCTTGTTGATGAGGATCTTTGTATTATTTTTTTGCTTGGATATCTGATTGCTTTCCTCATGTCATCCTCCAGAACAGGTTTTGCTGATTGTCTGCGTGATATTGGTTGGTCTCTTTGCTCTTCAACATTATGGCACTCACAAGGTGGCTTTTTTATTTGCACCAGTGGTGGTTCTCTGGTTGATATCAATCTTTGCCATTGGACTTTACAATACTCTATACTGGAATCCGAGAATTGTGTCTGCTCTTTCTCCACATTATATAGTAAAGTTTTTCCGCAGAACTGGTAAAGACGGATGGATTTCACTTGGTGGGGTTCTCCTTGCAATAACAGGTACTGTTTGCTGATGACCGTCGTCAAACTTATATCACAAACACATTGGACTTGTCTTGTTTAGCCATTTTTGGAGTTTTCATGTATGTCCAGTATTTTGTAAGCATTGAATGTTTGATGAAAATGATGGATGACTTCCGAATTCAATTTCTCAGGAACTGAAGCTATGTTTGCAGATTTGGGGCATTTCACTGCTTTCTCTATTCGGGTAAACTGCCGAAAATTCTTCCTTGCATAGAAAAGTCTTTAGCTGGCTTACTAGGTAGATAATACTATCTCGTACGTGCTGATTGCCATAGCACTATAGCCTGCCCTATTAGCTATAAGCTGGTCTAACCTTTCCTGTGGTACATCAGCTGAATGATAAAAAAACTGATAAATGATGGTTTGAGAATTTGTTCTAGAAGCCACATTTCCATTATTTCATAAAATTTATGTATAATAACATTTGTCATATGCTTATATTGGCAACATATCAACTATTCCTTCTCTCTCACTCATATCATTCAGGAATTCTGATTGATTTGTTGAATTCACTATGTGTGTCGTGTATTTCCCGATTTTGCAGATTGCATTTGCCTGTGCCGTATATCCCTGCCTTGTGCTACAGTATATGGGTCAGGCTGCTTATCTGTCGAAGAATCTCTCCGGTACCCCAAATGCGTTCTATGGTTCTATCCCTGGTATATTAATCTTTGGATTAGCATATATCCTTTAATTACTTTGGTGAACTTTTTGCACAAGAATTTCAACTTCTTTTTCGTTCCGTAATCTTTGATTTACAGATAGAGTGTATTGGCCAGTATTTATAATTGCAACTCTTGCATCAATTGTGGGCAGTCAGGCTATGATCACAGCTACATTCTCTATTGTTAAACAATGTCAATCCCTTGGTTGCTTTCCGAGGGTAAAGGTGGTCCACACCTCAAGGCATATATACGGTCAGATATATATACCAGAAATCAACTGGATTCTTATGATTCTTACCCTTGCCATTGCAATTGGGTTTCATAATACGACCAGTATTGGTAATGCTTATGGTAAGTCAGCAAACATGTTAATGTTCCTTTTGCTGCTTCCTTCCTTTCAGGGTAGATAGAGACATTTTTGAGATGTTTCATTTGTCGTTTGTGCCATTTTCACACCTTTTTTAAAATGTTTTGAATGCTTTGGTACTAAGTAAGTGGGATAAAGACTCTTATGGTCCGTTTTGTTTCACCAATTTTGCCTCCCTTACCTCTTATCTATCATCTCAGTTTGGTCTAAAATGGCTAACCCAAATCATCAAATCCATTATTCATCAACCTTATATATAGGCACTTTTCTCTCACCTTTCCGGTGTGGGATACTACACCCCCCCCCCCCCCCCCCCTCCCCCTCTAAAAGAAGAGGCGTCCTTCCCCGGACCATACCAAAGGACTTTATAGGCCGTCTCTCACAGCATGACTTTTAGTTCCGTCCTAGAACCAGGGTCTAGTGGCGCTAATGGAGTCATACCAGATCAAATAACTACTTAAGTCCATTGTCCTTTCTTGGGCCTAAAATGGTTAACCCAAGTTGCTAAACTCATTATTCATCAGCTTTATATCTAAGGTATTTTTTCTCCCACCTTTCCAATGTGAACTATTACATTTTCTTCTTATTAAGGAACTATCGTCCTAGATCGGGCCATCTTAGACCAGATAACTCTATAGTTTTTTTTCAGTTTAATAAGCCGCGTGTTTAGCAGTAATCCTTGAAGGTAACGACAAACTACCAAGTTTTTTTATCAAATAAAAACTTAATATGTGGCAAAATGGATTGAAAAACTAAAAAAATACGGGGTAAAAGTGAAAAATCGGTTCATTGATGCAAAAATTGCAAAATTGCATGAAACAAAAAACCCAAAAATGTTTTTATCCTAAATAAGTATTTATGCGATTTTCTTCCATTTAGGGGTGTAAATGAGCCAAGTGGTTTGTGAGTAGTTCGAGTTTGGTTCGGATTTTGCTTGAATAGTTCGGTTCGATAAGGCTCGAGATCGAATAGGCTCGACCCTAATACTGCTCGAATACTAAATGAGCCAATCTCAAGCATTCTCGTGCTTGACACGTTAGCTCGCGAGCACGTTCGAATTAAAATTATGCGTAAAATTATGCATACATTGTACTAATGTTTATTAAATTCTATGTTTTAGTTCACTAATTTATGAGTTCAATTGATGATTTAGAAGTTTTATTTTTAAGAAATGAATTTTCTTTTAGCTTACTAAACTAAAAAAACCACATCAAGATTATTTTACGTTTTTTATACTCTTTTTGAAATAAAAACACATAGTAACTCAAATTAAGCTCGAGTTCGAAGGTGCTCGTGATCGAGTTTGAGTTCGATAGTAATGTTATCTGTTTTGCAGGTCTCGCGTGCATGACCGTCATGTTTATCACGACATTTCTGATGTCCCTCGTAATGTTTTTTGTGTGGCAATGGAACATCCTATTTGCTGCTCTTTTCCTCCTGTTCTTTTGGTTCATTGAAGGTTGCTACTTGTCAGCTGCATTTACAAAAATATCCCAAGGTGGATGGGTCTCTCTTGTCCTCTCATTTGTATTCGTGTTCGTGATGTATGTCTGGCACTATGGAACTCGAAAAAAGTATAACTTTGATCTACACAACAAAGTTCCATTAAGATGGCTCATTGGCTTAGGCCCGAGCCTTGGTATCGTTCGAGTGCCTGGGATAGGCCTGATCTATTCAGAATTAGCTACCGGTGTGCCTGCTATTTTTTCACACTTTGTCACGAATCTCCCTGCTTTCCATTCTGTTTTGGTGTTTGTTTGTGTCAAGTCGGTTCCAGTTCCTCATGTGTCACCTGAAGAACGCTTCCTCATTGGTCGTATTTGCCCTAGACCTTATCGTATGTATCGATGCATTATAAGATACGGGTACAGGGATATACAACGCGATAATGGTGATTTTGAAGACATGCTCGTTCAAAGTATTGCGCAGTTTATACAGTTGGAATCTGTAGAACCACAAGTTTCAAGCACAGACAGTATATCATTTGATGGGCGGATGGCGGTTATAAGCAGCAGAAATTCGGAGTCAACAACCTCGGGTTTAGTCGTATCTGCAGCTCAGCATGATGGTAACTCTTTTTCTCAAAGTAGTAAATCTGGGATACTTGAGAGTATGAGATCAGCCATTGACGACGAGTACCTGACTCTTCCTCAGATGAGGAGGCGCCAGGTCAGATTTCAGGTGCCGGACAGCCCCGGGATGGATCCAGCGGTGAGGGAAGAGCTTTTGGATTTGATACAGGCGAAAGAAGCCGGGGTGGCATATATAATGGGGCATTCGTATGTGAAGGCGAGAAGATCATCGTCTTACTTGAAAAAGCTCGTGATCGATATAGTATATTCGTTCCTTCGCAAGAATTGCAGAGGCCCAGCTGTGGCTCTTAATATCCCTCATATCAGCCTTATTGAAGTTGGCATGATATACTATGTGTAAACCAACCTGCAATGTGTGATATTCATTTTTATTATAATGTATCATCAAATCTGCATTTTAATATTTAGGTTGTTACAGAACTTACTACTCAACCGTGTGTTACTTTACTGTTAGAATTATAAATAATGTTACGTGACTCTTATACTTATCAAGTTATGATTATTTTGTATTCATGTGTATTAAACATAAAATTGTGATTTTCATTGATTTTACCTCAAGTACAATGATAGTATTATATAGGATTACATGAAGGGTATAGCGGTAAAATAAAAATAAGAAAGCCCCAGCTATTCGACTTGTTGGCCAAGGCACTTGGGCCGCCTTCACTTGTGTCAATACGCCTTTGCAATCTTATGGGAATTTGGTGGACATAGAGATTGGACTTGAGATCAATGAACTGAAAATGGCCAAGCAGTTTAGTAAGTAGATCGGCAAGCTGGTCCTTAGAGGAGATAAATGCGACTTGAAGCTTGCGAGAGGCCACCAACTCATGAACATGGTGAAAGTATATCTCAATATATTTGGTGCGTGCATGGAACACCGGATTAGCCGTAAGGTAGGTGGCACCGATGTTATCGCACCACAAGGTAGGAGCCTGAGGGAGAGACACACGCATCTCATGTATGAGGGAAGTGATCCACTGGAGCTCGGCAGCAGCATGTAGAAGCGCTTTATATTCCGCCTCGGTACTACTTTTGGCAACAGTAAGTTGCTGCTTTGGAGTGCCAACTGATAAGATTATCACCAAGGAAAATGCAGAAGACGCCAATAGAGCGGCGGTCATCAGGATCGGACGCCCAGTCTGCATCCGAGAAGGAGTGAAGGTAGCAAAGGGAGAGGACTGCAATTAAAGACCATCATCAATAGTGTGCTTAAGGTAGCGTAAAATGCGCTTCACAGCGATCCAGTGAGTAGTGCAGGAGCATACATAAACTTAAAACTTTATGGACCGCGAAAGCAATATCCGGTCGAGTAAAACTGAGGTATTGGAGACCACCAACAATGCTGCGATATAACATAACATCCTTAAATGGCTCACCATCCGTACGGCTAAGGCGGAGATTCGAGGCCATAGGAGTGGTGCACGGCTTAGATAATTGCATGTAAGCCCGACATAATAATGTATGAATATACTTCCGCTGACTGAGAAGAAGGCCATCAGGAGTGCGGAGGGCCTCAACACCCAAAAAATAAGATAACGTACCAAGATCATTGACAGGGAACTGCGTCGAAAGATGCATAATAGTGGCATCAACAAGAGCCAGAGAGGTACTTTTAATAAGAACATCATCCACATAAATCAACACAAAAACAAAGTGAGATCCATGCGTGTAAATGTATAAGGAAGTGTCGGCCTTAAAGGCCGAAAAGCCATAGGACCGGAGAACATCCGTGAACCGAGAAAAACCAAGCCCAAAGAGCTTGAAGAAGACAATATAAGCTGTGCTTAGGTTTGAAGACATGAGAAGGAAAGTCAGGGTGGCGGAATCCCTGAGGCTGCAGATAGACATCCTCGGAAAGAAAACCATGGACAAATGAATTTTGAACGTCAACCTGGCGAATAACCCAATTCTGAGAAACTGCAAGAGAAAGTAACATCCGAATAGTGACCAGTTTGACAACCAGATTGAAAGTCTATGAAAAGTCAACACCTGCTTCCTGATGAAAACCCTTAGCAACAAGGCGCACGTTATAGCGCTCAATATGACCATTTGCATGATGTTTTATACGAAAAACCCATTTATTACCAAGAACATTCATATGGGGAGAAAACTGAACAAGATCCCGGGTATCATTCTAGACCAAAGCATTGAACTCATCTCGTATGGCCTCTATCCATTCACGGGATTTAAGGGCTTCAGTGAGGGTGGTGGGTTCCGAGGGTTCGAGAGTAGCAATATAGGCTTTCGGAAGCGGGTAACGGACAAATTCGGAAGGTTAACGGTTTAGGTTTGAGGGAGTTAGTTTTAGAGCGAGAGACCATTTGGTGAGGTGGCTCACGAGAGGTCGAGGAGGGGGAGGCCGAGTCTGGCGAGGAGGAGGAATTCGATGATGGGGGAGATGGGGAGGGTGGAGGTGGCAGAGATTGGACCGGCGTGGAAGGTGGAGTCTTGGTTGGAGCGGGAAGAGTAAGCATAGAAGGTAAGAGAATAGAGTCAACATCTACGGAAGACGTAGGAGAAGAGGAAGTCTATGGGAAATATTGTTCATCGAAAACGGCATGATATATATATATATATATATATATATATATATATATATATATATATATATATATATATATATATATATATATATATATATATATATATATATATATATATATATATATATATGCGAAGATCGAGACATTTGTAACCTTGATGATGAGGGTTATAGCCAAGAAAGATACATGTTTTAGAATGGAAGTCGGTTTTATTATTGTTATAGGGACAGAGGTGAGACCAACAGGCACAACCGAATACTCGAAGAAAAGAGTAATCATGAGGTCGGTGATGGACAAGTTCATAAGGAGACGGATTATTAAGAACACGGGTAGGGAGACGGTTTATAAGATAGGTGGCAGTGAGGAAAGCGTCCTCCCAGTAGAGAAGCGGATGATGAGAGTGAGCGAGAAGGGAAATGACAACTTCGACACTTTGGCACGTCTCTCAATGGCACCGTTTTGTTTAGAGGTATGAGATCATGAACTCCTATGGTCTATACCAAGGAAGGTAAAAAAAGGTGTTGAGGCAACGATATTCACCACCGCAATCAGTTTGAATGGACTTAATTTTAGTATTGAATTGGCATTCACCTAAGGCACTAAATTGTTTAAACATAGATTCAACTTCAGATTTAAGGTGCAAGAGATACAACCACAAATATTTAGAATAGTCATCTAAAAAACTAACATAATATTTATTTCCATAAATAGAGTTTTCGGCACATGGGCCCCCCATAAATTAGAATAAATTTAATCGAAAGGACGTAAAGACGTAAAGGAAGACATAGTCAAAGACTGACGATGGCTTTTAGCCATTTGACAAGCAACACAAATAGACGTAGGGGCAGTAGATGGTGCCACAATATTATTCCGACTCAAACACTGACGAAGAACATGATACGAGCAATGACCAAGATGCTGGTGCCACTGAGAGACATTGGTGGGAATGGAATGAAAGGCTCGAGCAGGAAATGACTGAAGGACTTGGAGAAGTGATAAAGGCCATTCTTAAGAAAGCCCCGATGATGGATGCGGCCCGAGTAGTCCTTCACAATGAAATAATCATGGTGAAATTCAAAATAAACAGAACTATCTCGGGCAAATTGGGATATGGAAAGTAAGTTAGTAAAGAGGGAGGGGCAACAAGAACATTATTAAGGACATAAGAGTGAGAGGGTGTAAATAAAATAGAAGAACCTAAGTGAGTAATATCCAAACCTGAACCATCACCGATGTGGAGTTTTCCGGACCATCATACGCATCAGCTGATAGATTTTAAATTATGGGGATTATTGGTGGTATGATGAGTCGCACCTATGTCAGGAATCCATTTATTGGAGTAGGGGGAGGATGCGGCATGATGGCATAAGCTTGTGGTGGGCGGGGTGGGCGAGGAAATGGTGTAGGAGGAGCAAAAGTGTTGTCGAATCAGTACCAACATTCACGAACAACGTGTCCATAGTGCTCACAAAGTTGACATTGAACAGCACCGGGAGAGGCGGATTACGTCTGCCACGACCACGAGAAGAGACATGCCCCCACCCCGATTAGATTGTGAACCGGATTGTGATCGCCCCCGTAATTACCAGATTGTCTGGACGAGGTAGCGAGGTTCACGGATGGAGTAGGGTTGGCCGGAATTGTAACTGGCGGGGGCTGTAAATGCTGAATCCTTGATTCAGTTGTGAACAACAAGGAGTAAACCACATCCAATGAAATCTCCGATCGAGTGGAGAGCAGTGTGACTAGGGAATCATATTTCATTCCAAACCTACGAGCACATAAGCAATTAAATCGTCATCATTCAACGGGTGGCCAGCCATACTCAAATCATCGGCAATGCATGTTAGCGTCATAAAATAGTCCGTGGCCGACATAGAATCCTTGCGGGTAGATGCCTGTTATAGTATAAAGGCTGATGGGAATGTTGAGTGCACTCTACTAATAACATGAAGATACCAGCAGCCTGCTGACAACATGAACGCCAGCAGCCTGCTGATTAGTTTAGTATGATGTAATGTAGAAAATGCTTATTCTGTTATAGTTTGTTGTAACCGTTTGTAACTTACTTCTGACTGATTCATGAGGAGTATAAAACTATAAATACCCCATGATTAGCTGGATTGTAATCCAACTTGTAACTTTTAGTTGATCAATAATAATTCCTCATTTTACTTTCAGTTTATAATTCTATAAACTTCATCATGGTATTAGAACGAAAAATTTGAGAGTTTTTGAATGTTTTCCTGCGTTTTTCTCTGAGTTTTTTTGAAGAATCTTGAGAGAGTTTTTCATCTTCTTTGTGATTTCAGTTTCTTGAGAGCAAGCTGTTATCGTTTTCTTGAATTTTCTGATCATCTATTGATCGTTTTTTTCTCTCTGTAATTTCACTTTTGTTGTTGATTGGTGATCAATTCTGGAATTCTTGGTAGCCATAGCAACAAAGAAACAAGAATTAAGCCCCTCTAGTCCATTCTATGTTCATCCTAATAAGAATCCGTCTTTGGTTCTTGTTCAGCCATTGATAAATGGCAACAACTACAATCCATGGAAAATGTCTATGGAAATGGTGTTAATCACCAAGAACAAAATTGGCTTCGTAGACAGCACAATCAAAAGGCCGGAAGCAAATTCAGCAGATTTCATGCATGGAGACAATGTGTAAAATTGTGAGATCATGGATCTTGAATTCTGTAGAGAACACCATTGCCCAGAGTTTGATGTACTTCGAGAGTGCACATGCAGTTTGGAAAAATCTGGCAGCCAGATTCTCTAATGTTGATGCCTTGAGGCTTTCAGATCTTCTTGAAGAGATGCATCTGCTGAAACAAGGTAATGATTCTTTCAATCAATATTTCACAAAATTGATGGTTATGTGGGAAGAAATCAATGTTGAATAGGTGTCTTAAACCCAATCGGGTTGGACCGGATCCGACCGGGTCGGGTCGTTTACAGTCTATTTAGTTCATGTAATAACTTTATTATGATTAATAAAAAGCACTTTTGTTATTATATATATTTTTTATCTTCATGAACCAATTATGTTGTTATACCAATTATGTTATATATATATATATATAGTATATATATATATATATATATATATATATATATATATATATATATATATATATATATATATATATATAGTAACGTCCTCAGTATTATACTGTGATAGAAAAACCATGATAGTGATTATGGTTGATAAGATCTCGAATTACTTTAATAGGTTTGATAATTAAAATGTCTCTAGTCGTATGTACTGTCAAACAAGACATTGATAGTACTATTAAGATAAGCATGTATTAGATGTCATTTATCTTATTGAAGATAGGGATAAATCTTGTCTATCGAAGTGTTGAGACACTTGGACTGTACGTGGACGTGTATTAGAGAATCCGTACGTTAGACCAGGGGTGGACCCAACTAAGAAGAAGGGGGGGGGGGGGTGCCTGGACCCCATTGGATTTAAAAAAAAATAATTGAAAACGACGTCGTTTTGACTATTAGTAAAAAAAATTGAATTATTTTATCCTAATCCCTTCCCTTCGCTGATTTCTATTGATTTACTTCACATTTACCTCCTCAGCAGCTCAGCTCCTTCTCCCCTTCAGTCGGCCTTTCATCTTCCCGATTTACATTCTCCGGCTTCTTGTTTTGCAGCAGTTCCGTCCGGCGTCCGGTCGTCGTTGCGTGGCTGTGGACCTGTGGTGCAGAGTTGCAGTCGTGCTCTGCTCTTCACTCTTCAGTTCGCTAGTCACACATTCAGCTGCATCACCTTCAATTCAGTGGTTCAAACTTCAGACAGAGTCACTCTTCAGTCTTCAGACCAGTGCTTCAGTTCAGGCGTTCAACACTCCAGCGGTTCCTTGCTCAGGCGTCGGTGGCTCCGGCCTTTCCAGGCTCCAGCCCTCTCCATAATCCATTTTTATTCCTTGATGCAGGCTTGCAGCAGTAGCAGCTGCCAGCTACTCCAACATGTATGTTTCTATTCATGAAATTTAATTTAGTATAAATGAGATTTTGTGGAAAGTGTGAACCGTGAGGTGTTATTTATTAAAATTGAATAAGTTATTAGGGAAAGTGCGCTTTTGATTTTTTAATACTGAGAAATTGGGTCTTTTGGGATTTGGAATTGGAAAGTATAATATTAATAATATTGTAAATTGTAATACAATAATAGTGTAGTGCCGTAGTGGTGTTAGTGGTGCACAGTGCACTGGTGCTGAAAGCCTTGAAATGCTAAATTGAAGTTGAGTTTGAGGAAGTATTTGTTAAGTTGATTAAGTGTTTTTGTTAGGTATTAATGTATTATACATCTTGATTTTTTTAAAATCTCGATTAGATTGATAATAAGTAATAAAAGTGTGGTTTTTTTAACAGATAATTGAAAAATGGAACATGAATATTCTTTACATTGTTTTTTTAAGAAGTGTCAGAAAGCACCAGAGAAAAGTGCAACTGAGATTGAGAATTCAGGGGTGGGTGCATCTAGTGTTGCGGTATCAATTTCTTTGACTTCTAGTTTAGCTAGTGGTGCTAAAGAATTTGTTGATTTGAGTAGCCTACCAGCAGATCCTGCGTTAAGGAAAAAAATAACTGAATATCATCCGAATCAAATTAATGAAATTAGAAGATATCTTATTTGTTAAAAGGGCCTTGTCAACCCCGTGGTCATGATTTTCCTGTGAAAGATTGTTCTGGCAGAGATCGTCGATTTAATGTGAAATGGTTTGATCAACATTTTAATTGGTTAGAATATAGCATTATAGAAGACAAAACATATTGCTTGTGTTGTTAGTTGTTCAGAAATGAATTTGGTGATCAAGGTAGTGGTGGGGCTTTTGTAAGTGAAGGTTTTAGTTCTTGGAATAAACCAGAGAGGTTAAAATCCCATGTTGGAAGAACGGCTAAGAGTTCTCACTCTTTTTCATTGAGGAAATGTGACGATCTAATGAAACAAGAGTGATCCATTGAGGTTTCTTTTCATAAACATACAGATGTTGAGAAAAGTGAATATTTGGTTCGCTTAAGTGCTACTATTAATTTATGTAGAGTTATGCTACAACAGGGGGTTTCTGTTCGGGGTCATGATGAGTCCGATGATTCTTTGAATAAGGGGAATTTCATTGCATTTCTTGAATATTCTGCAGATATATGTGAGGCTATTCGTAAAGTTGTTCTTGAAAATGCTCCAAAAAAATCAACAAATGACATCTCCTAAAATTCAGAAAGATGTTATTAGTTGTTTTGATAAAGAGATACAACAAAGAATTATGGAAGAGTTTAAAGATGATTTTTTTGCATTGTTGGTGGATGAGTCTAGTGATGTATCATGAAAAGAACAAATGGCTGTGGTTTTTCGATTTGTTGACTCTCATGGGAATGTAAAAGCGAGATTCATTGGTGTTGTCCATGTGAAAGAGACATCGTCTTTGATCTTAAAATCTGCTATTGATGGATTATTTGCTAAGTTGGGCTTGAGTGTGATGAAAATCCGAGGTCAAGGGTATGATGGGGCAAGTAATATGAATGGCGAGTTCAATGGGTTGAAAACTTTGATTTTGAGAGAAAACGAGTCTGCACATTATATTCATTGTTTTTCTCATCAACTTCAACGCTCTTGTTGGAGTGGCTAGAAAAAATAAAGATGTTGAAGATTTCTTTTATAAGACATCCATGTTGGTGACTGTTGTCGGGGCCTCTTGTAAGCGTAAAGACATGATTCGACAAAGCGATAAAGAATACACAATGGAAGGCATCACTAGTGGTTTGATTGACATGGGGAAAGGATTAAACCAAGAGTTAAGTCTTAAGAGATCCGGAGATACACGTTGGGGATCTCATCATGATTCTTTGATAAACTTGGTTAATTTGTTTTCAACTGTTATTGATGTTCTTACAGTTGTTTCAAGTGATGCTACACATTCATCAAAAGAAGCCCAAGCATACGGTTTGTTGAACTATCTTTTATCATTTGATTTTTTCTTCATTTTGCAATTGATGTTGAAAATATTAAAGATCACGAATGTGTTGTCACAAGCTTTGCAAAAAAAGAATAAGACATTGTGAATGCTATGAAATATGTTAAACTTGCAAAGAGCCGGTTGCAAGCATTAAGAGATCATGGATGGGAGGATCTTTTAAATAGTATCACTTCATTTTGCAATGAGCATGGGATTGATTGTTTGAATATGGATGATGAATATGGTACTCCAGCTAGTCGTCGCCGTAATCCAAACAAGCACATTACTAATGATTTTCATTATCACGTGGAATGCTTTTATGGAATTGTGGATATGCAACTTTTAACGATGAATGATCGATTCAATGAGATCAATTCGGAGTTGCTTCCTTGTATTGGTAGCTTGAGTCCACTTGATAATTTTGCTGCATTTGATTTGCAAAGGTTGATGAAGTTAACCGAGTTTTATCCCAATGACTTTTCTCATCTTGAATGTGAGACTTTAAAGGACCAACTAGAGACATATATCATGGATGTGAGACCAGATATCATATTTAGCAAGTTGAATGGGATCGGTAATCTATCTACATTGTTGGTGCAAACAAAAAAGCATATGGGGTATTTTTGGTGTATCGGCTTTTGAAATTAGCATTGGTTTTGCCGGTTGCAACAGCAAGTGTAGAAAGAAGCGTCTCTGCAATGACTCTCGTTAAGATAGATTTGCGGAATCGAATGTCTGATGAAGTTCTGAATGATTGTCTTCTTTGTAACATTGAAAAAGATTTGCTACGTAGTATTACAACCGATGTTGTAATTAAACGATTTCAAAGCATGAAACCTCGTAGGAGACAATTGTAATTTGTTGGTTATGGTTATTTTGTGCCTTAAAAAGTTGTTAATTATGGGCAATGTTTGGTAATTTTGTGTACGGATTACTTGGTATTTGTTGTCTAATGTATTGTTTGGTAATTTTGTGTACGGATTACTTGGTATTTGTTGTCTAATGTATTATTATTTTGTGTCTGGAACAATTGTAAATCATCGACTGTTTACTCTAATTTTTCACCAAAAAAATGTAATCTGTACGCTTTTATCAGTTTGTGCCCCCACTTGATTTTATTCCTGGGTCCGCCACTGCATTAGACTGCCCACTTACATTAAGTGTCGCAGTATGTGACAGTTGTATAATTATCCTAAGACCGGAGTCTTCATGGCATCATGGTGTGGATCGTGCTTTGACACTATTGAGGTTTCCCCTAGCCACGAGGTGATCATGCGTTAGTGATTGTGTGCGATATTGAAGTATGCGTAGGATACATGTTTGTTCGTCCGGAAATCACGTATCCTATTAGTAAGAGTGAATATCCAAAATGGCCTTCTTATAAGTAATGTCTAGCTCTCGTGAATCTTTGCAAAGTGGGAGTAAATGAGTTATTCCAAGAGAGCATAATATCCAGATTATAAGATACGATCGTTGATGTACTGACACTCGAGATACAATTGTATGGATATTGTAACAACGATAGGATTCTATTTACACGGTAACTATTTCACATGGAATGTAGTAATCATTGCTTTTGTCTCTTTCGATGATTGGGGATCACGGTGTGTTGCTAGACGCTATCCCGTGATCGTTAGGTATAAATGGCATTTTCGTAATTTGCACTTTGTATCTACGGCCAACATATCCGGAAGCCTATCGGGTCACACACATAAGAACATCTAGCCGGATTAAAATGCGGTTATATTGATTACCAAATAAGGAAAGTTTATCTCGACTATAAAGTGTTATAGTGATTAAATAAATATGGTGGTATTTATTTATTATGAATAAATTAAATACAAGGTATTAATTATATTGATTAATTAAAGAATATTCCGGATGCCAATATTGGCATATGGGCTCAATCACTAGTGTATTAGATACACTTGGATTGTGCAATTTAATTAATTATTAATAGTAATAGTCGATATTAATAGATTTGCATTAATTGATTTATGATAATAAGATAAAGATAGTCAATATAAGATATTGACAATATATTGGATTTATTTAATACAAGGTATTAAATTAAATGAGATAAATCTAGAATATTTATTTCTTATTTTACTAGTAAAAGGTTTTCTTTCTCGTCAATCTACACAGAAGCTTTTTCCTATAGGGAATAGGAGGAATAGGGGCGCAGGTCACCCTATATAAGGGAGGCTTGGCCAGCTCTTTTGTACATCACAATTAGAAGAGTTCTAATTTACATAATAAACTGAGAACTTCTTAGAGAGAGATTTAGAGAGAGATAAAAGACCGGTCTAGCATCCGGATTTTTCTATTAGCTATCCAAGGAGGATTCCGGCGAGGTGCTCGTGTGGATATCATTAGAGGCCGGACACGTGGACGGCTTGCGCGCACTACTACTCTCCATTGACGGTCAAAGTATCAATATTTTTGTTGGTCCCAGAGAAGGGTAAAACTATAGTCAGAGGGGGGGGGGGGGGGGTGAATGACTATAGTGGAGTTTCAAAAACTTTTCTTGTATTTAAAAGCTTTTGGGCAGTGGATAAGTCCCTTCTTACTATGTTGTTTCAAAGTGGTTGAGGCAATCACAAATATGGAATATAGTATAAGCAATTAAATGAATGCGGTAGAGTAAATTGCAGAAAGTAAATTGTGGTTCAGGGTGGTGTAATCCCTTAATCCACTCATCTCCTGTGATGATTGAAGGAATTCACTATTGTTTTCACAGATACAATAGTACAATTGTCCTTGACTTCCCAAGCTTCACAATCTACAAGACTATCACTCCTTGACTGCAACAGCTTCAGTGATTCAGTCTCTTTCACTGCTCATTGGGATCAAATCCTTCAGCAGCTATCACACACAACTCCTTCTCAGATGGCTCTGATTCAGTTGCTTGATTGATGTGAGTTGGATTCACAAACTTGTTGATCAATCTCAATGCTTGATGTTTGAATTGAAGCTCCCAGTTTTGAGTTGATCACTAGATATTTTCTTTTTAGCACAGATGGAAGGCTTTTTACTTTTACTGAGTTTTAGCACATATTTTTCGTCTTCTTTTTTTCTTTCAATGCCTTCTATTTATAGCCTTGATTATCCTTGATTTGAATTTCCGTCCGTTGGCTATATTAATGAAGGGAATAATTCTTGATTTCCCCTTAATTATATTCTCCTTGATTTCAGTGATCGGATTTTTCTTCAGACGTTTTTCAGAAAATCCGTCCTTGATTGATCCTCTATTGATTGTGCATTTAATGCATGATCCTCTGAATCTTCATCATATTTCAAAATCTGATTTGGTAAGGTTTACTTAGCCATTCTCTGAACGGTCAAGTGATCCATCTGACTTTGCCGTTTAGACCTTCCTTCACTGTTTTGTCTTCACTCAGCCGAAAGTCAGTTTACTTTGCCGATTCACTGTTTCCTTCATTATTTCAGTTTAAGGAGAATCTTTGTACTTCACTGATCCTTGATTGGGGTGAGATCAGTGTACACCATATTTAAACATTAAGTTTCATCACTTAAAGCATAACTTAGACTTATCCAAGGTCATCACAGACTTTCTTGGTTATAAGTCAGACCATAATGTCTTCATTTCTTTTCTGCTGGTGCTTGGATGGCTTCACTCTGCCGAATGTCTGTTTTACTTTGCCGTCCTACCAACTTGTATAGTACTTGTCTGACTCAACTTATACAACATGTCAGACTCTAAGTAAAGACTTATACAGAGAATTCTAACTTATTTCAGGATTGCTATAACAACTAGTATGGCCATCATCAAAACATAATAAAATGTTCCTAACAATTTCCATTTTTGATGATGCCAAAACCCTCATAAGCCTGAACAAAAGTAAGCCAAAATTTTCATAATAATTAACAAAATAAACTCAACAATTTTATTCATCCATTTAAGGGCAATAAGATATTGCATCTTTTTTATTCAAAAACAAAGGCAAATTGAAATAATTCAATTTAAGCATAAGGTCTACTTCTTCATCTCTTCAAACATGATGTCTTTGCCTTTGATGCCTTTGCCCTTATCTGTTGGGCTTGCCTTCTTTCCACTGGAGCTTTCAGGCTTTGAGCTTCCTTCCCTCTTTTTGGCAGCACCAAAACGTGTTTCAAGATATGCAGTTGCTGCTTCAGACTCAGGGAGAGGACCATACCTTTTCTCCAGTATCTTGTTGGTTGCCTCACCAATGTTGAGAAGGGTGTTAAGTTGTTGCCCAGAGTACTCCATGATCTCATCCAGATGTTGAATTTGATGAGTGTGAGCGTTTAGAGTGTCCACCAAAGGTTTGAGATTGTTATCAATCTTTTCAGCATGAAACTCAAGGTTGGTTTGGACATGGTAGGGGATAAGATGCTGTAAGTTGCAAAGCAAGTTTCCCTGTTTTTCCATCACCTCATCTTGTATCTTGATGTGACTGATGAGGGCTTCAATCTTATGGTTTAAGGAGGTTGCGTCACTCCTTAAGGCAGCTTTCAGATTTTGCCTGCTGTGATACTGCTTCTCCATGTCTACAATCAGGGGTTGAATGTCCAGATTGAAGACTCTTTCTGGATCAACTTCCTCTGGTGCCACTTCAACATCCTCATCATCTTCATCTTTCTCCTCCTCTATTTTCACCTCATCTTCTTCCTCATTCTCTTCTTCCTTTTCACTTTCTGCTTCTTCTTCTCTTTCCTCATTTTCTTCTTTTTCTTCCTCATTGGACTCAGGGTCAGTAAGAGGTTGCTGAGGGGTGTTGGCTTCTTCATCTGCTGGAGATAGGACTTTCTCTGTTGCTGTTCCCCCTTGGTCAATAATGGGGGAGTTGACAAGTTCAGCTGAGTGAGTTTTATCAGCTGGCTCACTTGGCTGTTCGTCAACATTGCTGATGCTCTTGAAAAGCACCTCTTGAAGTGTCAGCTCATCATCAGAAATCTCCATGTTTTCTAGATTAGCTTCAAGATGGCCACTTTTTGAGTGTTCATCCTCTGTCTCAGCTTCTTCCTCATCCATCTCTTCTTCTTCAGATGAAGTGAGAGCATATCCTTCCTCACCTTTTCCAGATAGGTGATGTCCTTTTGTTGTTTTTCTTCCTCCGTTGCTGTATCATCACTGATTGTCACAGGTTCGTTCAAGTTGCTGGTACTAGTCATAGAGGTGTTTTCTTGTGCCTTCTGGGATCTGGTTCTTCGTCCCACTCCTGATCTGCTGCTTTCAGGTTGTTTCCTTTTTCTCCCGTCAATTGGTTTGGGTTTCATAGATGCCTTGATGTAGGTAAACATTACCTTAGACCTGTGTGGAGCCTGTAGATTTGTGGGTTTCACTTTCAATGCTCAAACAAGTGTTGAAGAGGGAACCCATATGATTTCCTCTCCCAGAAATCACCTTTCTTCTACAAACCCTTGCTTGGTGCCGTAATTGACAGATCAATTTCCTTTTGAATCTGGTCTTTCAACCTTTTGAATACAAATGTTGCCCAGTCAAATTTAGTACCTTCGTAGATGATGGCCATCAGCTTGACCCGTAACTCAGTTAAGTTTTCCATTGACCATTTTCTGCCTTCGATGTTCTTGGTGATGACCGGTGCAAATTCAGCAAACGGAAGTTTTAGTGCTGATCTAGGGAGGTTGTATGTTTTGCTGTTTTTCTTGGGGTTCTTGGCTATCTCAGCCCAGAAGTTTTTGATGTCAATCTTCACAAACTTTACATTAGCCGGACCTATCATGGGTAGGTGTTGGAATCTATTGAGAAGACCAGGCGTAATGACTACCTCTTTCCCAAAGATTGAACTTTTTATGCAGTCGATATCGGTTTTCTTTGTGCTGGGCACAAACTTGGCATTTTTCCAGAATGCAATCAGATTTTCATAGCAAATTCCATTGATTGGGGGGGGGGGGGGTTTAGGAAGGTCATTAACCCCAGATTTGAACAACAATCAACCAAGCGTTGAGCTTGTGCATCATTGTCACAGAAAGAGAGGTAGGGTTCAGGTTTGAAAAACGATCCAGTGATGATTGATTTTTCATAGAATTTTTCAGTGGGAGAGATTGTAGAAGATGAAGCCATTTCTTTGAGATTTGAGAAAAAGATTTGATTTTCAATAAGAAATAGGGTTTGTAACTTGCAATAGAGTGTAAAGATTTTTGAAAAATCTCTAAGTATGGTTTATATAGGATAATTTGGGTAGTGTGAACGTGGTTTAAATGTGGAAGGATTTTATGACATAATGGCGTGATTTTGTGTATATAAATCACGATATTCGAGTGTAGTGGGGGAGTGGATTGAGGTAAGTAATGATAAATCCCGGGAATCGAGGCGTTTGTAATTCGAAAAATAATATGGTTACCTCCATGATTGTAAGTTGATCTCCACGTGTGTAATCATCCACATATTAATCCTCCATAACTTCCTTATTCTCCACGTGTATAAAATTGATTTTGTTCACACTATAATTTGTCCATGACTCCAATCTTCATTTCGGTGGAGTGCCTTGGCTGGTCACTTAGCCGATGTAGTGAATTTTTCACTGAGCTGCTTTATTCTACCGTTCCTAACAATCAGTGAAGTTAACTTCGCCGAGTACCAGTGCCTTACCTGCTACATCTCCTGTAATGGCAAAGGTTTAAACAGCTGATGAAGTCACTTGGCTGATTACTCCAGTTAGCCGCTCTTTGGTACTTAGTCAATTTCAATCATTCCCAACTCAGTTCTTAACATGCTAAATCTTTCATGACTGAGTGGTTTAGTGAAGATGTCAGCCAATTGAGCTTCAGTGGGTATGTATTTTAGGATGACATCTCTTTTTTCAACATGATCTCTGATAAAATGATGTCTCACATCAATGTGCTTTGTTCTTGAATGCAACACTTGGATTTTCAGTGATAGATATGGCACTTGTGTTGTCACACATGATTGGGATAGTCTTTTCCTCCACTCCATAATCCCTTAGCTATTGTCTAATCCAAAGTACTTGTGCACAACAACTGCCTGCTTCTATATATTCTGCTTCAGCTGTTGATGTAGATATGGAGTTTTGCTTTTTACTGAACCAAGAGACTAGCCTGGTGCCTAGCATCTGGCATGTTCCAGAGGTGCTTTTTCTATCTATCTTGCATCCAGCATAGTCAGAGTCTGAATATGATATCAACTTGAATCCTCCATCTTTTGGATACCAAATTCCAACATTAATAGTGTTTTTCAGGTATTTGATTATTCTTTTGGCTGCTAGAAGATGTGATTCTTTTGGTTGAGCTTGAAACCTTGCGCATACTCTTACTACAAATGCTATATCAGGTCTGCTTGTAGTTAGATAAAGTAGGGATCCAATGATTCCTCTATACATTTTCTGATCAACATCTTTTCCAGCTTCATCTTTTCCAAGAATGACTCTTGCACACATTGGTGTATCATGTGCCACTTGTATCCATACCATACTTGTGTATTAAGTCTTTTGTATACTTGGCTTGACTAATGAAAATACCATCCTTCATTTGCTTTACTTGAAGACCAAGAAAATAATTTAATTCTCCCATCATGCTCATCTGAAATTTGCTCTTCATCAGGTTTGCAAATTTCTCACACAGCTTTTCATCCTCTGATCCAAAGATGATGTCATCAACATAGATTTGTACTAGCAATGTGCTTGTTCCTTCCTCTAATTTGAATAGAGTCTTATCTATAGTTCCCTTGTTGAATCCATTCTTGATCAAAAATTGTGATAGTGTTTCATACCAAGCTCTGAGTGCCTGTTTGAGTCCATAAAGAGCTTTCTTGAGTTTGTATACTTTGTCTTCTTTTCCTTTGAGTTGGAAACCATGAGGTTGTTCCACATATACTTCTTCTTCCAAAATTCCATTCAGAAATGCACTCTTGACATCTATTTGATAGACTTTGAAGTCTTTGTGTGCAGCAAAAGCTAGAAAGAGTCTGATTGCCTCCAGTCTTGCCACTGGTGCAAATGTTTCATCATAATCTATTCCTTCTGCTTGATAATAGCCTTTTGCAACTAGCCTTGCTTTGTTTCTGACAACTGTTCCTTGCTCATCCATCTTGTTTCTGAATACCCATTTTGTTCCAATGATGTTGGCTATGTCTGGTCTGTCAACAAGTTCCCAGACTTCATTTCTTTCGAATTCATTTAGTTCTTCTTACATGGCTGTGATCCAATTTGCATCTTGAATTGCATCATCTATTGTCTTGGGTTCCACTTGTGATTGAAAAACATGTTAGCATATGCTCCAGTTTTCTTCTGGTTCTAACTCATGTGTGAATGTCTCCAATGACTTGTTCTTCAGGATGATCTCTTAGCCAATTTAGGTCAGGTTGAAGTTGTTCTTCACTTGGTGCTTTTGCAATTTCAGGTTCTGCATGAGCTTCAAGTTCTGATGCTTCTTCTTGTAATGACTTGTGGCTCATCTTGATTTCCAAAATGGTGATTCAGGATGGAAGCTGGTATGGTTTTATTTGTATATACTTCCCTTTGTGTTGCTTCTTCTTCTTGATCTTGAAGATTTTCACCATTTGTATTTGGTTCATCAAATACTACATGTATTGATTCTTCAATCACCAATGTTCTTTTGTTGAGTACTCTGAAAGCTTTGCTGGTGTCTGAGTATCCCATAAAGATTGCTTCATCATCCTTTTCATCAAAGGTATGCAGCTGATTCCTGTTCAAAACAAAACATTTTGATCCAAATATATGCAAATATGAGACATTAGGTTTTCTACCATTCCATATTTCATATGGAGTCTTTCCATGATATTTGTTGATGATTGATCTGTTTTGTGTATGGCATGCTGTGTTTGCTGCTTCACTCCAAAATCTTTTTGGTAAGCATGCTTCTACAATCATTGTTTTGACTGCTTCTCTGAGAGTTATGTTTCTTCTACAATCAAAGGTATGCATCCGATTCCTGTTCAAAACAAAACATTTTGATCCAAATATATGCAAATATGAGACATTAGGTTTTCTACCATTCCATATTTCATATGGAGTCTTTCCATGATATTTGTTGATGATTGATCTGTTTTGTGTATGGCATGCTGTGTTTGCTGCTTCAGTCCAAAATCTTTTTGGTAAGCATGCTTCTACAATCATTGTTTTGACTGCTTCTCTGAGAGTTATGTTTCTTCTTTCTGCTACACCATTTTGTTGTGGAGTTCCTGCTGCAGATAATTAATGTAATACTCCATTTTATTCACAATAAGTTCTGATAACTTCATTTAGAAATTCATGCCTCTATCGATCGATCTTGATGATCTTTAGTTCTTTCTCATTTTGAATTCTTCTTAGCAAATCGACGACCTCTTCGGTGTTTCTCTCTTCTTGTTCATGAATATGGTCCGGTGTATTTGGAGAAATCATCAACCACTACTTAGAGTGTATTTCTTACCACTTACACTTACTTGGTGTGATTGGTCCAAACAGTCCATATGTAACGGATGTAGAATTCTTGTTATTGATTGATAGTTGAAGGAACTTTTGATTTGTTTCCCTTTCTGACATGCATCACATAGACTTTCTTTCTTGAATGTGATCTCTGGCAAGCCTTCAACTAACTTGTTCTTTGATAATGTGTTGATTGTCTTGAAATTCAGGTGATTTAATCTTCTATGCCAAATCCAGCTGGTTGATTGTTTATTTTTGACAAACAGACATGTTTATGCTTTAACTGTTTCCAATCCACCACATACATGTTATCTTTTCACTACAAGAAAATCGAGTTTTAATGAGGGGAAATCCGGTCATTAAAAGTCACTTTCCCGTCATGAAAGACTTTTAATGACGGGAAATTCACTCTCATCGCCCTTAGTTACTGCTTCTCTATGTAAAGGTCAATAATGAGAGTAAAACGATCCCATGGCTATTGCTATTCCTCATTAATGATGGGTATTTTACTCTCATTAAAAACTATCAATCATGACGGGACCGTTTACTCTCATTATCAACCTTTACATAGAGAGGCAATAACGAGGGGGCGATGAGAGTAAATTTCCCGTCATTAAAAGTCTTCATGACAGGAAAGTGACTTTTAATGACCGGATTTCCCCTCGTCAAATATTTGGAACGATAGTATATATCCTCATTGTACGTAAACCAAACTCTCACTAAATCAAGATTCAATGATGACTCAACCCATCACCATCAAGCAAAACAAAACACATAACTAAATGAAAAATAAGTTGTCAAATATTGAAAAACAATCCATAAGCATAAATAACAATACTCTTGAATCACTTGGACAAAAGTGAGAAAAAAACTACTTTTATACAAGAAAACGTCATAAATACGTATCTTAAGTCCAACCACATCCATGTTAGCATACGATATCTTCTGTTATTTTCCATCCATTATTCTAGTATAAAACACTAACACTAGGCATGTGCACACTACTAAATCAAGAAAGGTACTATGTATAAGTATAATAAGATCGGAAAACAACCCATGAAAACGAAAGCACATTTAATGAGAATATGTTAAATGAATGTTATAGTAGCATTTTACTAACCAAAATAATACAAGATCATGAACTTCAAATTCACTCTCCAAGTCAGTGCTTGATGACTGTCGCCTTTTCCATTTCTTTTACCGTGGATGTTAGGCCGACGCTATTTTTGCTTTCAACCAAATGTTGCTTTAGCCACCATGTGTCACTGGTTTATAGTAACGCAAAGAACTGTACAGAAGTTCAAAATAATATGTGAAAGCTTGGAAATGGCTCAACCAAATAACAAAGAATCACATCAACAAACAAAAATTATGAGCCAAGCAAGAAAACAGTAAAGACAAGCACTTATGCATTTCTGCACCTCATGAGGCACTTCACATTACCAAAGAAAAAAATTAAGAAGCAAGATATATTTCATATTGGAACACAAAGCACGGAAAAAAACCTCACAAAGCCCAAGAAAAACGAAATCATGTTGATAACTAGTAACTTCACTCTTATGCAGGAGCATACATTAGATACTTTGAAACATAACTGTTTTGATGGTGGCATACATGAGATATACTTTGAAGGGTGACCTCTAAAACTATAAATCATCATCACAGCTAAAAAATTCAGCTTGAATAAATTTATAAAAAGATGGTTCACAAAACATAAAGTTGAATAAAAAAACAAGCTTCAATAAGCAAGATCAGTGGTTCTTTTTTATGCCCAATATGTTTGTACCTACACATATAAAGAGCCGGATCGAGATACCAAGAAACAAGAACGGTAAGTTATGCACAGAGAAAGTAGGCAGAATAGAAAAGAAAAGGCTATTATAACTAAGTAACTGTAACATCACATAAGCCCAACATTTGGAATTCTTAGCTTGAGAATACTTATGACCACCCAAGAATTTTCAATAGCAGCTTAACAACACCGAAATCCAGATTTCAAAATGCAATTTGCTCAAATATATGTTTAAACACCCAAGCATTTTCAATAGCATTTCATATTGGAAAGACAAAAAACCCTGCAGTAACAAAACAAAGGTTCAAACAATTCAACCGAGTCTTTTAGAAAGTTTCACCTAACTTTCATCATCATGAAAATCAACACCATGAAATCAAAATTTGTCAGCTTTGAGAACTATAATGAATGCCAAACAGAATAACAGAATCTCCTCTAAATGATAGAAGCATCAAACCTAGTGGAGAAGCAAAATGAAGCATATTCAAACCTGTAGTACCCTTCACATTTCCAACACAAGGAATTGCAGGAGAGCACAAAACAGCAGCAGCATTGGTCAAAGTAATATCAACAAGAGGTGTATCATCAAAACAAGCAGCATAAACAGCAACAGTGTTTGCCACAGCAGGTTCACACCTCATAACATTAGTTTCCAGCAAATCAACACCAGAAAGAATAGCAGCTGGTGATGAAACAGCAACAGCATCAATACTAGAGGCCAAACAAGAAGCAGATGCACCAATAGAATCAACAGCAGCAACATGAGCAACCATAGCACCACATGCTGTCACAGAAACCTGATCTTGTACAAAAACCATAGCAGAACACAATCCAGCAGCAGAGGTCAAGTTAGGGGCAACAGAATGAGGCACATCAGTGTTACAAGCAACAGTGGGGTTCAAAGTTAAAATAGCAGAATCAAAAGCCTGAACCACAGCCAATCCAGCAGCAACAACATGAGACAGATTATGTGCAGACAGGTCAAAAACAGGAAGAGCAGATGTCTTTTGTTTCCTAGCCCTACTCACAAAAAACAATGGTCCAAGACTAGAATAACTAGCACACTGATCAGCAACATGCCCAATTTTATTACACAAAGTACAGAAAGCAGGGATGTCCTCATAAAGAACAGGCTGAATCAGAATCTTTCCACCAGGCAATGAGATGGGGACCTTATTAGAAAGGGAGTCATCCAAGTTGACCTCAACTAAAACCCTAGCAAAACTTAAACACTGTTTCTTGGCAGTCAACAAATTAGTGTACAAAGGAGTATCCACAAAAGAACAAATCTTATTAAGTGGTTTTTCATTCCAAAGTGCAAGAGGCAAGCAAGGCAATTGATTCCACACAGGAACAAAAGACAAAGCATCCACTGAAATCAAAAAAATTAGGCATTTTCTTTAACAAAAGAGGATGTCCAAAAACATAGTAAGGGCCACCATTCAAGACAGAGATCATATCAGCATCATTAGCAAAATTAAAAATAATCCAGCCAGAAGCTTGAAAATGAAACCTGCATGCTGGATCGATATAGGCACAATATACACTCTAGAGAGGGGTGAATAGAGTGTTAACGGATTTATAAACTATTTTTCAATTATTCAACACAAGTACTAATTAACAACTCGCGGAAGAAAACTTAATTAATTATTCGCTTGTGTTATATTACCTAAGTGATCAAAAAGGTGATTAAGATAATTTGTGATTAGAACAGATATCAAGTAATCAGATTTGGTCAAAAAGATGTAGCACAAAACAAGTATTTTCACAAACCAACAAGTCAATTAATGAAGATTAAGTTGATATGAACAGAAAGACTTGAAGGCTATATAAAGCAGCTTGAGCTTATGGTGATGCTTAAAGTAAAATGTTGCAGAAGATTTGTATTGAACAATTTTACTAACACAACAAATACTTGGTAAAATCCAGAAAATGTTCAAACAAATTCCGATGCAACTGATCAACGTAATTTTTACAAAATAGATCAACAACAGTTACAATATATATGTATGTATTAAGGAAAGATCAATTCAGAAATACTAATGCAGATGGTATTGTTCAAAAGTTCACAAAAAGAATTATACTATAACAAATAGAGGTTCAGCCAATGTTCATGTTCTACATACTGACAGATTTTGAAGATGCATCACTCTTTAATTTATTGATTCTAAATTACAAGCAACAGCATCAATTAATTGACCACAGCAACACAGATAGTAGAGCAAGCGTATACTGAACAATCAGTTGCTATAGAAACCTGATAAGGTAGAGAAGTCTCTGATCTGATTATCAAGGAAGAACAGCCTGCTGATAATAAGTGTTCAGTAGCTCTACAGCCTGACAAACAAAAGCTCTATTACACCGTGTTCGTCAAATGACCAACAAGCTTGCAAGATCACAGTAGCAGGTTATTATGCACAACGGATAAGTGTAATACTCAACAGATCAGGAGCAGCTTGAGACACATAGGGTGATTCAGGAAGAAGCAAATGCAAAAGCAGTAGTGCAGATGTGCAAAGAGGTACTCAAATGAAATTAATCAAAGATTCAGCAAGGCAGATTCAGTCAAAACTTCAACACAGCAGAATATGGGGCTGGTTTCAAACGAGCTCAACAAGCACATGATATGTCAATTAAGCACAAATAACACAAGTCAAAATCGGTGAATGAATTCACGATTTTAACACGAGTGCGATCAATGTAACTTGACCACACAATGATACTTAGCCACCGACACAAGTCAAGACCAAGTATCGAGGGATTATAAGATATAGACAACTCTGTCGAGTCAAGATTACACCGAAAGCCGGTTTTACACAAGATCGGAGATACCGAGCAACCCGAGTGTAGCCTATATCCTCACAAAGGCACTTTCAACTCAAAAGCCTCGAGTTCACCGATCTTAGTTACTTGGTCTAACCAATGTAATCTTTCTACGACAAATCACAGAAACAACTTATCAGTTTAAACTAGCACACACACTTTGACACACACACAAAAGGAATGCTATAAAAACTGTAAAACAACAAGAAGGGCTTACTGATCAATTGGAAAGGTCAACACCAAATGTCCCACCTCCAATCTTGAATCAGTAACCACCGGGGTTGATTCAACGTCCAAGATCACAGTTCTAGTATGCCACTGACTGTGTTCTTGCAACTTGAATTAGCACTTCACGTCCTCACAGACTTCTCTAAACACAAAGGACAAAACATAAACTTTTGTTTAAGAAAATGTGGGACTGCAAGTGGAAATCTGATTTTGCAAGTCCGAATATACTAGGTATATAAAGCAATTGAGGGGTGAAGAACCCTCAAGTGTAAAAGTGAACACAGTTAATGCAGACTCAAAAACTTTCCAAAAACCGATTTTGGCGTGTGACACAGAATCAAGTTCAAGTCAGCAAGTATATCACAATATTAACACGAAAAAAAGTGAAACGTTACTTCCCTGAAGATCAGGCTGAGAATCAGAACATTCAAAGTTTGAGACAACGGAAAATCAAGGGAAATATAACATCTTTTCATAGCCAAACCTTCAAGATATACAAGGCACAAAATCAGGGCATTTAATATGCTCAAATCAGAAAATATCAAACTGCTATAAACATCAAATAATAGGCCAAAACGAAACTTCCCTGAATTAGGTAGAAATTCAAGCATTAAAGCTTCGATTTCGTGCATATGCTAAAGATAGCTGCATTCCTTTTGCCAAGAGTTCACCAACTTATTGACAGCCACTCTTCTAGGAAATTTAGAAGAGAAGGTGCCAACCAAACTTAGACTCTCCAAGTCATCATGTTTAATATCTAAATCCCCAAGATCAAAAGAATCCAAAGTGCAACTGTCAATCTTACTTAACTTAATTACCTCATCATTGAGAATCCTATTGTTTTTGAACAAACCTGCCCAAGAAGTACAATTAACAGCAGGGGGAACCTTTGTTGGAGGCAGAACTGGGACAAATTCATTCAAAACATTATCATTTATTGAAGTCAAAACAACAGCAGTTGCAGCAGGGACTAAATCAATGTTAGATACAACAACCAATTCACTACTGTCAGGAGCACCATCCAACGGAATCACAGCCTTTGAAACAACCTTAATAGCTAACACAGACACAGATGCTATATTATCAACATGAGGAGTCAAAGGAGGGATCAAAACAACATCAAATTTAGTAGGCAAAGCAAAAACAGTTGCAGGAGTAACCCCAGAGCAAGGAGCAACATCTGCAACCAAAACTTTACCCCTAACGTTGTCACTGACAATACTAACATCCAATTCCATATCACTCCCACTAATTGAATTACTCACAGCAGCAGGGGAGGCAACCAAATTTCTAATCGGAGCAGCTACCTTAACAACAGAAAAAGGCAAAGACACAGGACCAATACCAATCTCAGGGTGCAAAGGAGAGACCAAATCAGAAGGGGTAGCGAAAACCTGGTCTGTGGGAGCAACATCAATGCTATCCAAGGCAATACCATCAATAGAAACAAGAGCAGAAGCAACAATGGAGTTACATAACAACACTTAGCAACACCCAAACGCTTACCCGATTTATGCATCATAGGAGAAGCAGGTTGAGGAACCAAATAACCAGCTGCAGCTAATTCAGCAGTAGCAGCAACATTATTCTCCAAAGCGAGTTCCATCAAAACCCTGGGGTTACTACATCGGTTCTTAGGAGCATGAGTTGCTTCCTTAACCAGCAAAGGCAGCTTAGAATCCAATTGACAGTCAGTCGGAGCCAAAGACCTAACCGGAGAAGAAACAAACTTGACCGGACGAATAAAATTGGCTAGAGCTTCATCAGAGGCTGAAGAATGATGCACACTCTTCGGGCTGCACTGATTCTTCTTACCCATGGAAACAAAAGAAGAAAAAGAACAGAAACGAGCACAAACAGGAGGTAGCTTAGGAGGATTTGCTGGAAGAAAATGGCCGGAGCCATTAGAGCTGTTGATGTCTTGTTTGTGTTGATGGAGGTGGGAGACTAGTGGTGGCCATCGGCGTTGCTAACCCTAGGGAGGGTGGAGCTAAGAGTAGGGGAGACAGATAGTGTTTGGGGTTTGATTTTGGGTGTGGAAAGTTTCATTTGCATTTTTGTTAAACGAAAACGAAAATGGAGTTTGATGAGGGAAAATGATAGGATATAATAGTGTGATATTTTATTAAAAAAAATTAGAGAGCAAAAATAATAAGTAATTGGGTGTAATGAGAGGAAATATTTATTTATTTATCATAATGACGGGATTTCTTATAAATAGTGAGAGTAATTAAAATTCAGTGGTTAATTGTCACATTTTAGCTATATAAATGTTTTCCCCTCACAGTTTTCCTCACTACAACAGTCTTTTAATGATGGGATTTGCACCCTTCACTAAATTTCAGTCACTGTTGGCCCGTTTTCTTGTAGTGTTTCTTCTTCCTGCAAGAACTACTGTGTTGGTTTGGCTGTGAATCACTTTGCATCCTTCCTTGGTGAAGTGCACATTGTAGCCTTTGTCACAGAATTGACTGATGCTCAGTAGATTGAAATTAAGTCCCTTAACATATGCCACATTTTGAATTCTCAAATTGTTCTTGAGCATTATGCCTTCCCCCTTAATCTTGCCATGGTTTTCTTTGCCTCCAAAAGTGACTTTGGGTCCATCAAAAACTTTGAAGTCAGTGAGCCATCTCTTGTTTCCTGTCATGTGTCTGGAACATCCACTGTCTATGTACTAGACATCCTACAAAACAAATTAATTATGTTTAGGTACCCAACACTGTTTGGGTCCATACCTGTTAGCAGTCATGCCTCCTACTCCAAGTGTATATCCAAATGATCTTTTTTTTGGATAATTAAAGTCATCAACTTCATATGTATAAGGCATGGCAGAATAGCTTCTAATATTTCTACTGAAGATATTCTGATACTTTTCTCTACTTCTTGGTGCATTTTCATCCATCTTCACTTTCCAAGATGCAGTGGGAAACCTATGTTGCTTCATGTGTCTAGGAACATACCTAGATTGATTTTTCTTAAACACATGATGCATATCATGAAATGGTTTCTTCTTGTATTTTGGAGGTGCAACATTCCAATCATCCTCTGAAGGATAAAGTCTTCCTTTACCTTTCAGAAAGTCCTTGCTTTTGGTTGACTGGATTGATGATTTAGTCTGCTGTTTCACTGCACTAGGTTTTGACTTCACCGGTGCAGGATGAGTGGTTGAAACTATGGTCTTTCCCTTTCTGAATTTTGGTCCAATGTTGGTCCTGGATTCAGAATTGTGTTGACCATTGTTTCTAATCTCATCATGATTATTGTAGCCAAGACCGATCTGGATCCAAACCTTTTTGAGGGTTTGTAAGGCCGGTGCATTTAGTGGTTTAGTGGTGTTTTTAGCTGCTAGGTGGATTTCCTCAACTGATCTGTTAGCAGTGGATGAGTTATCATCTGCTGGTTTTTGATTAGGTGAGTATATCTCCTTAGTAGCTAGTTCACCTTTCAATTTGTCCAGTTGCTCCTTCAATATTTTATTTTATTTTCTTAGATCCTTACATTCCTTTTCCAGAATTTCATGATTCATCTCAATTTCATCAAATTTAGTCATGAGATTTTGGACTAGGGCTGCTGGATCTAATGGGAGAATAGAAGATTGTGCAGTGTTAGATGTGGATGCATTTGATGAAGAGTACGAGCTAGATGTTACCTCAGTTTCATCAGATTCTTTGGCCATTAGACATAGACTTGCTTTCTCAATGTCTGAGCTGTCACCTTCATCTTCATCTAATTCTTTGGTCATAAGACATAGACATGCTTTTTCATTGTTTGAGTTGTCTTCTTCATCACTATTATCTGAGTCATTATCAGATGATTCTTCATTCTTTTCACTGCTGGATTCAGCCTTGAGTGCTTTCGTACCTTTCCTCTTTTCAGATGCTTTGTACTACTTCTTTTCCTCATCTTTATTATTTTCTTCAGGGCAATCAGGCTTGAAGTGATCTTTCTTGTTGCAATTGAAGCATCTGTATTCATCATCTCTTTTCTTCATATCTTTTTTGAGCTTGACCTCTTGTTTGATGATGAGTTTCCTTTGAATGGCTTCTTTTTTCTAAACTTTGTCAAAATGTTTAACTAATAAAGCTACATGTTCTTTGAGTTAGTGTCTCTTTGTTGATACAATCGGCAAAGTTACTTTGCTGTGGTGCTCTCAGTGCACTGGCTCTTTATGTCTCTGCCGGAGCACCATCTTCACCGTTCAATTCGAATTCATGAGCTTTTAGTTGAGACATCAGGGTTAGGGTGTCAGTGTTTGCAAGATTTGTTGTTCCTCTGATTACTGATGTTATGATATTCCATCTTTCAGGTAAGCCTCTCAAGATCTTTAAACACACTTCTTTCTGAGGATATGTGTGTCCAAGTCATTGCGGTTCAACGATGATGCTTGAGAATCTGGTTGTCCATTTAATAATGGAATCAACAAACCTTAATTTTGAAGTTCTCAAATTTCGTTTTGCAACAGATAATTTGTTTTCTTTAACTTGCTTCGATCCTTCATTTATCAATGCCAGCTTGTCCCACATCTCCTTTGCTGTTTTGCAATCTTTGATTATCATGAACATGTTTCTGTCTAGGGTCTTCAAAATCATATCTTTTGCAACAAAGTCTGGATTTGCTCTTCTCTTGTCATCCTTGGTCCAATCCTTTTTGGGTTTGTCCACTTCTTTTCCTTGATCTGCTCTTGTGGCTACCACAGTCATGATCATGATTGGGCCATCATTAATTACATCTAGCATCTCCTCATGAGTTGTTGCAAGATGTGACAACATTCTTATTTTATATTCATCAAAATTGTTAACATTAAAAATAGGTACTTTTGACATAAAGTTTGAGGAATCCATAAATACAAATAAGATATATATGTGAATAAGAAACCACAGATTTGAAAACTACTTTGAAAATATGTGATCTCCTTGTTACCAAAAATCAGATCTGAACAAGTTCTGATACTAGGAACACTACTCCGATACCAATTGTTGGTCCCGAGAGAAGGGTAAAACTATAGTCGAGGGGGGGGGGGGTGAATGACTATAGTGGAGTTTCAAAAACTTTTCTTGTATTTAAAAGCTTTTGGGAAGCGGATAAGTCTATTCATACTATGTTGTTTCAAAGTGGTTGAGGCAATCACAAATATTGAATATAGTATAAGCAATTGAATGAATGTGGTAGAGTAAATTGCAGAAAGTAAATTGATACAAGGCTTATAGTGGTTCAGGGTGGTGTAATCCCTTAATCCACTCTTCTCCTGTTATGATTGGAGGAATTCACTATTGTTTTCACAGATACAATAGTACGATTGTCCTTGACTTCCCAAGCTTCACAATCTACAAGACTATCACTCCTTGACTGCAACAGCTTTAGTGATTCAGTCTCTTTCACTGCTCCTTGGGATCAAATCCTTCAGCAGCTATCACACACAACTCTTTCTCAGATGGCTCTGATTCAGTTGCTTGATTGATGTGAGTTGGATTCACAAACTTGTTGATCAATCTCAATGCTTGATGTTTGAATTGAAGCTCCCAGTTTTGAGTTGATCACTAGATATTTCTTTTTAGCACAGATGGAAGGCTTTTTACTTTTACAGAGTTTTTGTATAGATTTTTCGTCTTCTTTTTTTCTTTCATTGCCTTCTATTTATAGCCTTGATTATCCTTGATTTGAATTTCCGTCCGTTGGCTATATTAATGAGGGGAATAATTCTTGATTCCCCCTTAATTGTATTCTCCTTGATTTCAGTGATCGGATTTTTATTCAAACGTTTATCAGAAAATCCGTCCTTGATTGATCCTCTATTGATTGTGCATTTAATGCATGATCCTCTGAATCTTCATCATATTTCAAAATCTGATTTGGTAAGGTTTACTTAGCCATTCTTTGAACGGTCAAGTGATCCATCTGACTTTGCCGTTTAGATCTTCCTTCACTGTTTTGTCTTCACTCAGCCGAAAGTCAGTTACTTTGCCGATTCACTGTTTCCTTCATTATTTCAGTTTAAGGAGAATTTTTGTACTTCACTGATCCTTGATTGGGGTGATCAGTGTACACCATATTTAAACATTAATTTTCATCACTTAAAGCATAACTTAGACTTATCCAAGGTCATCACAGACTTCCTTGGTTATAAGTCAGACCATAATGTCTTTATTACTTTTTCTGCTGGTGCTTGGCTGGCTTCACTCTGCCGAATGTCTGTTTTACTTTGCCGTCCTACCAACTAGTATAGTACTTGTATGACTCAACTTATACAACATGTCAGACTACTAAGTAAAGACTTATATAGAGAATTCTAACTTATTTCAGGCTTGCTATAACAGCTAGTATGGCCATCATCAAAACATAATAAAATGTTCCTAACAATTTTAGATCAAACAAGGTAATCACCGTCAACTACTTAACATATTTATTGTTTTAAACGGAGTCGATCTTGGGATCAAAAATCAATTTTTTAAATTCCGCTGCGTAAACTAGTTGATTTCTTAACAGTGGTATCAGAGCGAACTTCGAACTTAAGTAATAAGCACAAATTAATTTGCATAGTAATTAATTGATAGATGGAAGATCTAGATTTGCGAAACGAGAAAAAAAATAATCGACGTAGGGCTCGGCCGAAGCGGCTGTTTCCCACTCAGGCTTCGCCGGCGGCGACGGCACCCCTAGGGCTGCCGGTGTAGGCCGGCACTATCATGGTGGACATCGATCTCGTTTTTGTTTTGTTTTGTGATTACTTTATGGTGCATTGATATCTCTTTGTTTAGTTAATGTCATGTGGCTAACCAATGGTTCAAATAGTTTGGACATTGGGATGCCACATGGCATTATTTGTTAACACGATTTGTCTAGGCCTTTCCAAATTTTATTTGGAAAAGCCTAGGCTCTTTTCAAAATTTTGATTTTGGAAAGGCCAAGGCAGGTGACTTTTGGTTTTGGAAACCAAAGACATCCATTTTGATTAGGAATCAAAAGGAAAGAAACAAAAGAGACCTAATTTAATTTTGAATAGTTCCAATTAATTAAAATTAAATTGAAATCGATTTAAAACTAATCGTTAATTTTTATTTCGATTAAAGTCGTTTAATTAATTAAATGTTAATTGATTTGATAAAATAAGATGCAAGTTGGAAGAATTAAAATTTAATCTTTTTCATAAGATTTATAATTGTATGAATTAGATATTGTAGATATAATGCGATTATATAGACCCCGATTGATCATGGACTCGACCAATATGATAGATGTGAATGATTTATTTTCTGGTTGGTTTTCAAATTGTCCTAGGCCATTATAAAGAACGTGACATAGTTTATTTTCTGCATTTATCCCATTCCCGTTAGCTCTCCCCGTGTGCGGCGGGCGTATATATTTATTAGATAGATTTTATGTAACAAGAATAGAGCGGAAGATGGAGACCAAAGAAAGATGAAAATAAAGATCCCATTGGAGAATGACGCATTAAAGATCCTATTGACGGTTTGAGCTAGCTTTAGATTGTGACACGCGATTTTGTCAGTTTGTATTCGAAACCGCGCCTAGGAAAAGTCCATGATAATACCGGTTATATTGTGCATGGAATGGCGTATGTTTTACTTTATGTTGATAATGTGACACCCCGAATTTTTAACACTTTTATATCGATTGTATTTTATAAACAATGTCTTTTTACGTTGATTTAGTTGTCTAAGTTATCACATTTAAATATTTAATTTCTTTTATGATTACTAACGACTTTAAAAGGATTTACGTTACTTATAGTAACATATATATTATATGTGTTTGTGTATATATGTGTGATGTCGATCTCTTTCGTGTCAAATACTAGCCCGTAGCTACTTTACTTAATAGTTAAGTCTCGACGCAAACACAACGGATTAAATAGATAAGTATCGACGTAAAAATATGGTGTAATCGACTGATGTTTTTACACCATCAAGACACGTGTGATATGTCGTGACTTGATTAAACGGTACCGCGTTAGATAATTATCCGGATAATTACGGTAGCCGCTTCCTGTCACGTGAAGACCTCATAGATATCACATGTGTGATATGGAGGTAGATTAAGGGTTAAGTTATCTCTTAAATATATGAGTAATAAATTTAAGGAGTAAATATACAAGAGATTTCTGTTGGAACTATTTACGTTGATTCATTTTGAATTCTGATGAACAATCAAATTGTATAAACAGAAAAAGCAAAGCACATGAATCAAACAAACACAATTTTATTCATGATCCAAATACTGCATATCAATTAAATGAAATTGACAGAAAGCATAAGTAAAACGAAAACTTATTCATATTGAGGCGAGTTAATAACTCTATCCTTAAGACATTAATGCCCCGATTACAAGCACACGGTGTATGGAATATGTCTCCCAAGATACAACAATCTACCTTTCCGGATTCTTGCACTTGAATGAGGAAAGACCGGCGAACTGATAAGATCTTGTTATCTCGACTTCGTGAATGCTGAAAAATTAAGTGCATATTTTCTGTATAATGCTCGGGAGAATTCGTGTATATTTCATTCAGTAATGAGGCAAATATATAGGCAGAGTATGAGGCAATGAACAAAAATATGTGTTCAGAATTTTCACAGCAAAAAAGAGAGCGTACAACTGTTCAGAATTGGAAGTTGAAGTAGTTTTTTCTGTTCATGAACAGACATATGCACTCAGTTCGAACCGGTGCCTTACAATCGCCGATGCTCGCTTCTGTTGGTATTTCTCAGAATTATTTTCGTTTAGCTGGTCCAAAAAATTAATATTTGGCCAAGCCAAGCCCAAAGCCCGAGCCCGAACCGAGCCGGCCGGACGGACGGCGGCGGCGGCGCGCGTGTGTGAACCAACAAGCATCTAAGTCCTTCCTCCTTCACAAAATTCTCTTGCCCCTTGGGGCTTGTCCATACATGAAACTCTACTACTTAAATAGTGAGTTCACGTATTCCATGTCTCCTATGTAGGACAATGAATACACAACATTCATTAATACTCCCACATATTTTACTCTACCTTTAGGCATTGATTTCTCATTCACCTGATATCGGAATTGAGTGATTCAATAGCCTAAACTCAACTACTAACTTAGTAGTTTCCAAAATTGTTTTTAGCTTCCGGTAATTCATACCGTAACCCATTCGGAATCGAGCTACAAGTGGACTATTCGCCACATGTACAAAATCTCATATATAGCTAAAAACTCCAACAATCCCCCACATGAATGAAAATTAATGCATGTGCTATGCAGACTCTGTTGAAAATACAAAACGAAGATCTATTGCATCGGGCGAGGGGGTTTGCTGCCTTGAACCTTCCCTAGTAGAATACCATCGGACATACTCGGCTAAGTAGTGAACTAGGTCTTGAACTGCTCAGGCTTTGGTGCATGCCTAGACAATGATATCAACACAACAGATCCTCTGACCGTCTCTAAGTTCTCATGGTTGCGTCCATTTTGGCCCTGGAACACCTTGGTTTCAGAAAGTGTGTTAGAGAATTCAGCCTCAAAATTCTCATAGAAGCGGCCCTACTTCCACTTACATAGGTGACCTCCCATAAAGAGTACTCTGCAATCGTAAGAGGAAATACTTGGTCCCTTGAAAAGGCTTTAGTTAAGTTTAGCAACACTACCCCACTTGGCTTTACCAAGATATAGGAATCATTAGAAGCTTTTTAGCTTAACCTATCAATCACGTGACATCACTTTTATTTTAACGGGTAATTGCCTCTTCACCGGGGATAAGTGCTAATCTGTCCCTCTTTAACTTCGTTGTCCTATTCATGGGATCGACACCGTCGGATTACTTTTTGACGGGTTTTGAACCATGATCTTGGGATCTCCAAATCTTGACATCGATCCGTATGGTTGGGTTGCCATTATAAGGGAGTCATATGCGTAGGCTATCCCATTCCATATCGTTTTTAATTCGTTTGATTGACACTCGATCTCTAGCTAAACTTTTGTTTAAACGGATCCATCCATAAGATTCTCCTTCGACTTTATAAAATCGAGGAAATCAACCATTAGAGATCATTATTCAATGGTATTGTGCCTACGACGTGTGAATCGTAACTTACCATTGTTTACTATATTATGTGTATTCTATCACTCATCGATTAATTCATCCAATAACATTGATAGACTATTACGTCACACAAAATATTATTCCAAGGAACTCAAATGAATCAAATTCCATTGCATGTCTTTCTTTCGTTGTTTGATTTATTTAGGTAAATTCTTTTTACCAATGCACCCCCACATATCCACGAATATGATAAAGTTTTAGTCAAGAAGACGTTCTTCTTCCCCCACAGATTTGGTTAAAGCTTTAAGTTAATCATCATTCGTACAATTTGGTACCGAAACAAGATTCATTGAACCTTGAACTACATTAACCACCTTGATCGCCACGAATCAATTAATGAACTTATCATTTCTATTGAAGCGTACATCATACACATAATCAACTTTATCTATCAAAATACCGAAAGAAACAACTATAATTGATATGAATATAACAATAACACACACACACACACACACACACACACATATATATATATATATATATATATATATTCGCAACTTTGTTACATCACCAAATACAAAGTTTAAGGTGTGTTTCAACACCGACATACAAATTTACATTATACAACTATTATACACATATAATAAAGTATTATTTAATTTGTTTATTACATACCACAAATTTGAGTTTCAAATTCAACAACTTCAAGTTCATTCAACAAATTCTTGAAATCTCAAGCGGATAGATTCAACTCATCCATAGTCTCCGTGACTATTTTCGCCACATTTGATTGTTCAACTTTCCGAGGCTTACGACATTCATTAGCGCGGTGTCCTTTCTTCCCGCAATTATAGCAATTACCATTGAATTACTTGCCCTCTTGGTTGCCTTTAGAACTTGAAGCACCCATTGAATTGGACTTTCTTTTCTTGCCTTTGTTTGCATTCGAATTGAATTCCATCATATGTGCCTTGGAATATCCAATGTCCCCTCCTTTGTCAAGTTGACGGTTGTTCTCTTCAACCCGCAACTTTACCACTAACTTGTTCATTGTTATCTCTTTATTCTTATGCTTCAGATAATTCTTGAAATCTTTCCACGACGGTGGAAGTTTCCCAATTATAGCAGCCACTTGGAAAGGTTCATTGAAAATTATACCTTCTTCGTGACATTCCGAGATAATCACTTGTAACTCTTCCATTTGACTAACCACTGTTTTGGATTCTTCCATCTTGTACTCCATAAACCTATCCACAATGTACTTCCGTTTTCCAGCATCTTCTGTCTTGTACTTCATCTCAAGTGCTTGCCATAATTCTTTTGCACTTTTGCACATACTATATACGGTGTATAAAGTATTTTCAAGACAGTTCAAAATGTAATTCATGCATAGGAAATAAGAATGTTTCCAAGCATCTAATGCCGTTACAGAAGCTTTGTGATTTTCTCCCTCTTCTATCACAGGAGGGTCATCAGTTAGCCAGCGAGCCAAGCTCAATGTTGTTAAGTAAAATAGCATTTTCTGATGCCATCTCTTAAAGTTCTGTCCGTTGAACTTTTCCGGTTTCTCATTGTGTGAGGAGGCACCTCCTTGTACCGTAACACGGGGCAATGCAAAGGCATTCACATCTTCAGATGTACCTTCCATTTCTGTTTTACACAGAAGATCAACAATCAAAATTAACATAAACCAGAAAATCTGCACTTTTTTCACAATGGTTTTCCCAATTTTAAAAAATCAGGAGTAGTTTAACAAAAAAGTAAAAACACAATTTTATAGTATACTGCCAAACGAAATTTTTTTGTCTTTTGTGTTTTCAGAAACGAGCGAGTAATTACAAAGATACATGGCCTAAAACCAAGATATGCAGATTTTCCAATTTTCTGAAAAAGTCGTGACTCTAAATATATTTTTCGGCACAACAAAATTTCCAACCAAATTTCAGATTTTTGTTACCAATAAACTATACTCACATACTAGTAAAATCATATTAACACAAAATTCAAGTTGTTAACATGATTTTTCAAAAGGTATACAAGACAATATTTTGCATTTTTACACAAAAACATGCAGTTTTTCTACAATTTATGTTGCAGATTTTTGAATGATCTTTTCACATCTTCAAAACTGATAACAACACAATTTAGAAGATTTATAAGATCACACATATGGTGTAGAATAAGTTTACAGAAATATTCGCACATAAACATGCTATTGTATCTTACTAACACATGCATTTCGTTCAAAAGCATAATTTTCTTCTTCAACTTTTTCTAGAGCTGTTTTAAAAATTCACGGACACTTTTAACAAATAATACAAACGGATTTATAATCTATAACATCTCAGAAACAACTTTTATTCCTCGAGTTTTCAGAAAAAAGGTAGTAATTACAAAGTATTTTAGCCTTGAAGACAACCTTTCCTATGTTATTTTTCCAGAATTGCAGATGCAATTATATGTTCAAACATATACAGAAGAATATGCACTTTAACAGAAAATTAACAAATTGCCAAAACGGTAAGAATCATTAATTCTGAACATTTTAATTCCTAAAAGGAAAGTATGACATCTTCTGTTTATATAACACAGAAATAAAATTAAAACGAACCACAACGGGAAGCAAATCAATGTCTTAAGATTGTTGGAACTATTTACGTCGATTCGTTTTGAATTCTGATGAACAATCAAATTGTATAAACAGAAAAAAAAAAGCACATGAATCAAACAAACACAATTTTATTCATGATCCAAATACTGCATATCAATTAAATGAAATTGACAGAAAGCATAAGTAAAACGAAACTTATTCAGATTGAGGCGAGTTAATAACTTTCCCTTAAGACATTAATGCCCCGATTACGTGCACACGGTGTATGGAATATGTCTCCCAAGATACAACAATCTACCTTTCCGGATTTTTGCATTTGAATGAGGAAAGACCGGCGAACTGATAAGATCTTGTTATCTCGACTTCGTGAATGCTGAAAAATTAAGTGCAGATTTTCTGTATAATGCTCGGGAGAATTCGTGTATATTTCAGTCAGTAATGAGGCAAATATATAGACAGAGTATGAGGCAATGAACGGCACTATGTGTTCAGAATTTTCACAGCAAAAAAGAGAGGGTACAACTGTTCAGAATTGGAAATTGAAGCAGTTTTTTCTGTTCATGAACATACATATGCACTCAGTTCGAACCGGTGCCTTCCAATCGCTGATGCTCGCTTCTGTTGGTATTTCTCAGAATTATTTTCGTTTAGCTGGTCCAAAAAATTAATATTTTCCCGAGCCCGAGCCGGCCGGACGGACGGCGCACTCGTGTGAACCAACAAGCATTTAAGTTCTCCCTCCTTCACAAAATTCTCTTGCCCCTTGGGGCTTGTCCATACATAAAACTCTATTACTTAAATAGTGAGTTCACATATTCCATGTCTCCTTTGTGGGACAATGAATACAACATTCATTAATACTCCCACATATTTTACTCTACCTTTAGGCATTGATTTCTCATTCACCTGATATCGGAATTGAGTGATTCAAAAGCCTAAACTCAACTACTAACTTAGTAGTTTCCAAAACTGTTTTTAGCTTCCGGTAATTCATACCGTAACCCATTCGGAATCGAGCTACAAGTGGATTGTTCGCCACATATACAAAATCTCATATATAGCTAAAAACTCCAACAATTTCCACGGATTAGACTTCCAAGCTGAGAATACTAAAATTAATATCATCAGTCCATTTCCTTTATATTAGTATTATACCCGATTTAAGGTTCCAAATTATTTTCTCAGTTGCTGATGTAGTTTATTTATAACATATTTTTAGTTATATAATAATTATGTTATTGTCTGGAGCAATTCTTACACACCCGAGGTGCTGCCGAGAGTCAATTATTGTTCGATTAGTAGCTTTGTGAGGGGAATTAATGTCAAACCGGTATCAATAGAGACGACTAGTACTCGCCAATATCACTGTGAGGTTCCTTATTTGTTTATATATCGTAATACGTGTTTTTTAGCCGTTATTATAGTAGATTTATGATCTATCAAGCCTAAATTTTCATTTATCATTATAATTGCTTTATAAGTGATAATGACACATGTAAAATGTGTAATCTTATATAAGAGTTTGAAATTGTTAATCTTGTATTTTCTGTTATATTGATCTGGCATCCTGAGGTTCTTTCAACTGTTTTAAACGGTTTTATCTCCGTTAAATTCTATTTAACTGAGATGTACATTTGTAGTTTAACTTACATCGTCACGATGATACGTTTATCTATCCTGCCAGTTTGGCCCTGTATACTTTGTTTGGCTAAGCCACATATGCCTTTATAATCCTTTCTCTCTACTTCAAGGCTAAGCCATGGTTATCGAGATAAACTTAAAATATTCTGGTCTCTTATGGAATTGACATCATTTGTGAAATCTCTTCTGGCTTCATCACCACTTGGTGTTTGAAGTGTTCCACTGATTGGTTACTTATAAGAAGTTTTCATCTGCAACACCCATTTGACCTCTTTTACTGAATCCTCAAAGCACCTAACATGTCAGTTGTGGATATCTTTCTGGAGTCATCGTAAGACTCGTTACCCTTATACATTGTTGTGATTCATGTCATGTGAGTGTGGATCTCTTAGTCCTACATACGTACGTTAACTGTTCATTGATAATACGTGTAACCTAAACATAGGTATTTGTGTCACATGTGAAATGTGTAGTCTTACAATGTGATGTGTAATATCACTTCTGTGCTACTTGAATTACTGTCTCTGTGATACTATTTTTGCTACTTGTCTTTGCTTATTGATTGTTCTTGTGATGCCTTATGGCTACAAGTTAATTTGTGATACGGTGTGTCAATATTAGCACATACCATTACTGGGGCCCGCAGGCGGGGACTTGATCCGTTGAGAAAGCTTTGGGCTAACAACTTGGTCATTTCCTAATCCTGTCTCACCTTGGTCAAGCGTGGTTAGGAGGTTTAGCCATGTGAGACTGAAGGCTCTGGCGGATGTTCCGGACATCTGCAATTCGGACTGGCCGTTTATTTAGTCATTGGAGCGTCATCTGATTCTGAGGGGTTACAAGGTTGGTATCTGGTTATATCTGGTGTCCGGTATGATCACTGACCCTTATGTGGCCATGACTGGTTATATACATATTATTGTATATATATGAATTTGCTTATCTGCTCTGTGTAGTTTCAACTGTAGTTGTTTGTGAAAGCTACACACTATACACGCACTGAACCTCACCGAGTTTAAAAGCTCACACCTCTTGCGAAAAGTCTTTTCAGTTTGTCATGTATGGCTATTGAGAGAGGCTTCCAGGTGTTTGTAGAGGGGAGAGGAAGGAGATAAGAATTATGTCATCATCTAATTATTAGATCGCGCTGCGCGTGTTAAGTCACGGCGTGAGCTTCGCAGGCCGCTCCCACACGTACCCTTAGTGGTAGGGAGCCGGGCCGCCACATATAATATAGAAATATGTACGTATAAAATGAGACGATAATTAAATTAATTAAAAGAATTAATTCAAAATTAATGAAGTGCATTAATTTAAAATTATTCCCACAAAAAAATTCGAGTTATAGTTGTCTTCCAATATTACAATGACGGTGAAGAGCCTATGTTCGGATCCAACTGATCGGCCCCCGGGAGTTGACCTACCTCGGGTATATCGTTGTTATCGAGATATGATCGTTATGAGATCTCATGAATATTTGGGTTACGACTCGACTAAGCATCTCGCGATGAGTTGCCCCTGTCAGGACCGTCTGATTTTAGAGACAAGGGGTTGATTATCACATAAAGATGTGAATTGTCAAAGAGTTGACTGATCAACCAATGGATGCCGCATGAGATGCGACCGGTAAGTGTTCCCACCTTTCGAAATTGACCCGGTCGATCGGCCCCGTCGGGGATCGAGTCAACTAGATTGGGTTCCACCCACTAAAGAATTAATTAAATTTTTTGAAAGCCAATTGGGAATAGTTGGCTAGTGGGAGCAAAAACGTAATTAAAATTTAAAGTGAATTTTATGGTTTTTTATACATGAACTTTTACTTATGTTATCCTTACTTTATTTTTGTAGAAATGTCGAACAAATTGAACCTTCATTTAATCATTGATAACAAGCTTGATGAAAAAACCTTCTCGACTGGGAAAGGAATTTCAAAATCGTTTTGAGACATGAAAACATTAGCTATGTCTTGGAAAAACCCTTAACTAAGGACCTTGACGATGCTACGAATGAGGAGTCGGTTAAGAAGCACGCAAAGCACTGTTCTGACAGTGTGGAGGCTACTTGCATCATGTTTGCTTCTATGACACCGGAACTACAGAAACAACATGAGTCCATGGATGCTTACACCATAATGACTCACCTGAAAGAACTCTATGCTTCCCAGTCTCGCACTGAGAGGTACGCGGTCTCGAAGGCGCTTTTTGGTTGCAAGATGGCTCCAGGTTCCTTGGTTGGGTCGCACATGTTAAAGATTATCGATTATATTGAGAGGCTTGAGAATCTTGGCCATAAGATGGGGCGTGAGTTAAGTGTTGACTTAATTCTGCAATCTCTACCGGACTCTTACTCGCAGTTTGTCCCATGGTCTCAGTACCAATAGAAAACCATCAAAGCACCACGGGCCCCTATCCAAAACCCTAGGCACATCCCCATGCTTGTTGAAAATGAACTGGTATGTATTCGTCGTCAACTGAATCACCGAAAAAGCGCCGTGCCTAGATTGATGGAGTGCTTGCCGAGGTCCCCGCATATCCCAAGCGAGCCTCAAGTTCTTGGAGCGTTTGACCGCTTTTGACAGGAAGACGTGAATATCCACTAAACTTCCACTAACTGAGTTGTTTTGTTTGATCTCTCTGGTAAATGAGTTAACCGAGCTAAACCAGAATCAGCTGCTAAATAAGAGGATGCCTTATGGTCCAGGTGCAGTACTTGGGAAACCCCCCAAGAACATCCTAAACATGGCTTTCCAAAACATAACATCCTAAACATAACATCCCCAAACTTCCCATAACACGGACCCCCCAAGAACATCCTAAACATGGCTTTCCTAAACATAACATCCCTAAACTTCCCATAATATGAATTATCACGTGAATAAGATTGATTCCTCCCTCGCGGAGTTATTGAACATGCTCAAAACTGCCGAGGGCACTGTTGGAAATGGTAAGCAAGTGTTGCTCATGACTTCTTCCAAAGGGAAGAATAAAGCCCAAAAGAAGTCCATGAAGGCGAGGCTACCAAGCCGAAGACTAAAATAGCTAAAGACAAATCCAAGGATGCTTGCTTCCATTGTGGCCAGCCTGGCCCTTGGAGGAGAAACTGCAAGGCTTTCTTGAACAAAGAAGAACAAGCATAATGATGCTTCGACTTCATGTATGTTTATGATTGAGATAAATATTACTTCTTCTAAGTCTAACCACTGGGTATTAGATACTGGTTGTGGTTCTCATATCTGTACGGATATGCAGGCACTAAGAAGGACTAGAGATATGAGGAATGGAGAAGTGGACATGTGCGTTGGGAATGGAGAAAGTGTTGCTGCCCTAGCCGTAGGAGTTTATTTTCTTTCATTGCCCAGTGGGCTAGTACTTGAATTAAATATTTGTTATTTTGTTCCTACTCTTACGAAGAGCATTATTCTATTTCTACATTGGACGTTGAAGCATTTTCTTTTACATTTGAGAATAAATGTTGTTCTTTTTCATGTGATGGAATATTTTATGGTACTAGAAAACTTGACAATAGTCTCTACATATTAGATATGAGTGTTGATATACTTAATATAAACAACAAGAAAGCTAAAACAAATAACTTGAATGAATCCTACTTGTGGCATTATAGACTTGACCATATAAATAAGAATCGCATTTCCAAACTCCATAAAGATGGACTGTTGGATCACTTCGATTATGAATCATTTGATACATGCGAAGCTTGTCTACTTGGCAAGATGACAAAGTCACCGATTAGCGGCAAACGGATATGATCCAATGAATTGCTTGAGCTTATACATACTGATGTATGAGGCCCAATGTCAATCCAAGCCAAAGGTGGATACTCTTATTTTATCAGCTTCACTAATGACCATTCTCGATATGATTACATATACTTAATGAAGTATAAGTCTGAAGCTTTTGAAAAGTTCAAAGAATTCAGATGTGAAGTGGAGAAACAATTGGGTAAAGAGATTATGACACTTCGATCTGATCGAGGTGGCGAGTACCTAGATGGAGAGTTTCAAAATTACTTAAAGGAGAATGGGATTCTACCTGAGTGGACTCCACCCGGAATGCCTCAGATGAATGATGTATCTGAAAGGAGAAATCGCACATTGTTAGACATGGTGCGATCCATGATGAGCTACGCGGTTCTTCCAAAATTATTTTGGGGGTATGCTCTAAAAACAACATCCTATACACTTAACTGAGTTCCATCAAAGATGATGGATTCTACACCATACGAGGTATGGAAAAAGAAGAAGCTGAATCTAGCATATCTTAAACCTTGGGGTTTTCCGGCTTACGTGAATCGGATGGTGCCTGAAAACTAGAAGCCAGGTCTGACAGATGTCCATTTGTGGGTTATCCTCGAGAAACTAGAGGATACCAATTTTACCATCCAGGTGAACAAAATGTGTTTGTCTCCAGGACCGGCCACTTTCTATAGAAAGATTTCATTCTGGAAAGGTTCAGTGGGAGTAAGATTGATCTTGAAGAGGTTCAAGAGCCACTTACGGAAAACAGTCAGTTGATGGAAGAAGAGTAGGCACCATATACTGATGAGGTGCAGCCACCTGCTCTAGAGACACACACACCTCGAAGATCCACTAGGGAATGCCGTGAACCCGAAATGTACACTGGTGTATATCTCATGGAAGATAAGGACCCTCAAACTTACGAGGAGGTGTTGATGAGACATGACAAAGAGAAATGGCTAGAAGCCATGAATTCAGAAATGGAATCCATGAAAGACAACCAAGTTTGGAACTTAGTTGACCCACCTGAAGGAATAGTTCATATAAGGTGCAAATGGGTCTTTAAGAGAAAGACTAACATGGATGGTAATGTGACTACCTACAAGGCAAGGTTGGTGGCAAAAGGTTATAAGTAAAGACAAGGAGTTGACTATGATGAAACCTTTTCGCCAGTAGCAATACTAAAGTCCATTAGAATTTTGCTTGTTATTGCAGCATACCATGATTATGACTTGGCAGATGGATGTGAAAACAACTTTCCTTAATGGGAATCTATCTAAGGAGGTGTACATGACACAACCTTAGGGTTTCACAAACGATGACACTAGGATGGTGTTGGTCCCGTGAAACAGGCTGAGCACAAGTTTAGAGGGGGGGGTGAATAAACTTGTCACTTAAAAACTTTTACTACAAATAAAGTACTCTAAAAACTTGTGTGGAGTTAAGATAACTCAGCTAAGCAAAAATCAAACTGACATTGTTCTTCAAACCGAGTTAACGGGAAGCGGAAATTTTATAAAGCCTTTTTAAATTAAACTATCAGTTATCAGTTCTGATTAAAGTATGATGTGCTGTCTCGAGTTTCTTGTGTTAGATGAGAACTTGTGCAATAAATAAGCTAAACAATCAATCACAGTACTTAAATAATGAAATGCATAAAGTAAGTAACACAAAACGTATAGAGGTTCCATGTGGTGTAATCCTGTCAGTCCTCTCTTCTCCTGTGATGTTGGAGGTAAAATTTCACTAGAACTTCTTGAGGTAGATTGGTTACAAAAAGTCCTAAACAATAGTCTTTAGCTAAATCCTATAGCGTCACTATCTACACAATTCAAAGAACAGGTTGGATTTATGCTCCTCAATTGCTTTCACTGGTCCTTAAAGGGTGGAATTGCCCCTTCTCCAACTCACCAAACACACAGTCTTCCTGACTGCAACTCAACTGTACTTGGAAAATCCTCGACCGTATTACTTCACAGAAACCTTTGATACAATCAAATTTGAGATCTTGAATCAATAACTATGATTCAAATTGTGTGAGCTTCTTCTTCTGGATGTATATGATTAGTACAAATAGCTCTGTTTTCTTCAAGTGTTTGTTGTTTCTGGATTTGTCTTGTTGATTGAACACTTAGAAGTTTTATGGATCTTGAAATGTAGATCTTAGTAGGAGTTCTTTTGATTACTTTCCCCCTTAATTCCCTTAATTGAATATTTCTTGATGATTTTGATTTTTAGAACTCTGTTTCAACTCCTGTGTTTATCTTCACATAAGAGTGGTCTATTTATAGGAGTTGTTCCACCGTTTGATATTGAATTCTTGTAGCCGTTGGTGGTCTTGCTCAAGTTTGTTGAATGTCAGTGACCATTATGTCATGTCACTTTATTGTCCAATGAGATTGCTTGATATGAATTTTCGAATCCTTCTTGAATTTGGATTCTTATCTTAAACTGATTTCCTTGGTGAAGGTCAGTTTGTATCTTTGTCCTTTCTTTAGTTTATAGGACATTAACTCAATTTTATACTCTTCTTCAAAAACTGAGTATCCTAGCTATATATGATATTTATTGACTAGATCAGAGTACACCATATATGACTATTTTATCTAAGATATCATTGTCCTTATGTATCTTAGTCTCCATACAAGATCTATAAAGTCAGTTCAGGTCATCACAGACTTGCCTGAATACTAACCTTATATTCTCGAATTTTGGTCTTCATATCTGGGTTTGAACCCTCAGTTCTTTAGTCTTGAATAATGAGTCTATTTCCCTCAGCCTTCAGCTTTTAAATAAGTCAACCGAGTCTGATTCCTCACCGTACATACCTTCTTCAGTTTCACTTCTTAGGAACACTTCAGTTATCAACAATTAGTTACTTTAAGAATCAGTTTCTTAGTTTGGATCTAATCTATTACAATGCTTGTCTGATTAACCTATACAAATATCAGACTTTAAACCAAACCTATACATTCAGTTCTAAGTGTCTTTTTGCTTTGCACTATAACAACTAGTTATGGCACTCCAACAATTTCCCTCTTTTTGATGATGCTGATGACGGTCAAATTATACCCGTAAATGTCATCAACATTATCCTTAAATCGAGCCAAATAATATATATTTCGTATTAAATCACTTGTTTATATTTATTATTTAATGTTATGTGATTATTAATATGATTTTTGGTATTTAGCCGTTTACATTATTAAAAGACCGATTTATTGTGCGATAAATGCAGATTTTGCAGATCACGACAAATCGAGAGGATAAATGTCATTCAATCAGTAAATCTCGAGATAATAAGGAAGAAAATCGGAGCATTAATCAAGAGATAAATCAGAGTAATCAGATCAGCACGGAAAGAATGCAGTGGGGAACAAGTCAGACAAAGAGACGCATTTAACACGTGCAGAAAAAGGCTCGGTCGACCGAGCCCTATCATTCGGTCGACTAAGTATGTCGGCTCGGTCACTCACGGGATTTTCGCGTGTATATCTTCTAGATCCTCCCTAGGTCGGTTACAACCTCTATATAAGCAGCAGCTACGAGAAATTGTAAATCATCCCTTCATTCTTTCTTCAATCTTACAATTCATAATATAACTTTGATACAATGTAGAATAATTTGAGGGTTTCCGGCAATTTAAGGGCACGCAATATGTAAGCCTTTATTTTCTCGTTTCTTTCTTTTAAGTAATTAATCCCTCCCAATTATGCTTTATCGTTTGAATTAGTTAATCATAGCTAGATGATGTAGATCTAGGCTATGACGTTAGGGATGTGGCGACTCCTTGTCTATGGGGATCCCATAACCTACGTCATACACTTAGTATTTATTCATGAATCTACTTGATTTAATTAATGCGTATCTATGTTAGTTTATATGAATGCTTTACGAATTACTGTTTAATCCGTTGTGTATGATGAAACGCTGAGAGATATATTCAGGGATGCAATCTGGAGGAAAGGACCATTCGGTCGACCGAGTGTCTGTATTCGGTCGACCGAGCCCCCTGTTCATCCGTTAGATAGCCATGTCTTTATGGTTAGGTTAACTTAATAGAATTTATTATCTCAGTAGGTATGGCTATGGCTACGTTACTCGCTTAGTTTAATTAAAACGTGTAAAAGGGAAATACCGATATAAAACTCTTAGGTAGGCTTATGAATTGCTCTTCACGGACGTTCAGCAATATCTAGGTAGGTTTATATTCGGGAATTGCATGCACCTGCTTATACGTACGTCGTAGATTAGCATGAGACTATCACTTGGTAATTGCTAGTTGGACGAGAGCTTGAGTGATCGTTTAGGAAGTACGCCTAACCATAGGAATGTTGCCTAGACGAGGTGTACGGTTAATATCGGCATCCTCGAGTCGTAAGCGTGTGAGTTATATGAGATGGAGGCACTTAAAAGGCGAAGTCACGTAACAATATCACGGTGATCTAGCAACCTAACCGGTGCTAAGTCAAGTTAAAGAGGATGACTCCCGTAGCCAATCTAAGATAGATACAAACGGATTGACGAGTTAATAAGTTCGAGTTTATTATATAAATTATCTAGTTCCAAACGATAAAGACTATAATTGGGGAGGTTAATTACGTTGTGTCGTGTCGTGTCTTTACCTTTCTTGTCTTATGTTGGTCGTAGACCGCCTCTATGTCCTTGACATGTTTAATTAATTGTTTGTATATAAGATGATCCACAATTGGTTCCCTGTGGGATCGACCTTGATTCACTATAGCTATACTACGATGGGCCTAGTCCTCTTGCTAGTATTGGTTTATGATGGTCAAGTATATTATAACCTGATTGACCCCGATCAAGTTTTTGGCGCCGTTGCAGGGGAACCAACGGACAATTTTATATATAAATAATTTTTTATTCATGTCGAGTTTTCTATTTTAGAGTCTATTTTTACGTTTTTGAGTCCCTCTGGTTGTCTGCTCTGTGTAAAAATTCTAGAATCTGGAACATTTGGTTTCGTTCCGGCAAGAGACGCCTCTCGTTGCCGGCGAGCCCGGTTCTGGGACTTCGCGTGTCTGTTTATCCCCGTATGTTTAATCCGTAGGTCGATAGCGACATGGGAAACCATGTTAAAATCGATCTACGGTCATTTTGTTTTTCTTCGTTTGCGAAACCGGGGAAGCAATAATCTAAGTCGGTAATTTTTCAAGGGCGCGAGAAAATAACCCAGCAACATGCGGAATTACTACTCTACGATGGGAAAAGCGATGGAAGCAATACCATTAAAGCACCAAGATGGCTCCGAAAAAAATATATATTTTAAGGCTTAAATTCTTCGTGGTACAATGTTGAAGGCAAGGTACTACCTCTTTTTTTGCTTATGTTTTACTACCTTTTGGTTTTTTGAGCATAAGTTAGCCTATACATGAACCTTAGTATGAATCTTAGCCCGGAGTTGGTTTGTAAGAATAATTTTATTAGTGTCGAAGGTTTTGCCCCATATCTGTCTCATCTAGAGGGTGTAAGGAAACATGTAGTCGTTGAAAGGAAGCGATGAATAAAGAGTTCCTCGTAGTTCGTTAAAATCTCTTTGTCCTATGCATGAGATTGCTTCTACGGCCGGGGAGCAACAAATTGTGTAGTTTAAGCATTCATAATCTAAAGAAGACGTTGAGTTTTGAGACAACGCAATATTCTGCTTTCGTTGAGTTTTATGGTGATGACTTCTCGGTGAACCCACCTTAAACAGAAACGAGATTACGCTTTGGGTGACAATTTAGAAATCACAGAATCGTCGTACATGGGTTCGGAAATGGTCTAACCATGGCTGGGCGAGTTCAACCGAGCTTCGGCTCAATCGACTCCCTCCACGTGTGATGTACGTTACGGCGGTTCAACAAGACTTAGCATAGCCGATAAGCCTTTGGGCTAAACGGGGCTTATCTTGACGGATTGGCACGAACTGTCACATATGTTCCAACGAATAAGACGGCGTAGGCTTGCCTACATAACCGACCTTATTCGAAGTACTTTGATTCATTGTTTCTTATTGTCAAGGCCAAAACCGTAATTTTAACCGAGTTTCTTAGAATTCACTAGTTCCTAAAACGAGAGCCGAGGTAAGAGCTTTGGATAAATGGTATGGATAAATCTCGTTTCCTAGGTCTAACAACCAAGGGAAGGGTATTAATCCGCAAAAGCAACAAGCCCACCTCTTATATTGCGCGAAGGGTCAAAGTCTGGCGATCCAAGAATGATAACTGACAAGGATAATTTTTGGAAAGTCGAGCTAAGGACTTTAAACTCAGAACTACTTCTTTAAAACCCTTAGGATTTATTTTTAGGATTTTAGGTTTTTCTTTCTTTGAGTCCAATAAGAGTAACGTGACATATGTTGAGGTTTATTATTTTTCCGTGTTCCGATGGCCATTGGGCTAAGGATGTGCAAAACTTTTTTACTCAATATAGGCAACGTGAAATAGAGTTCCGTAGGAGAGTCGAGAAATTGCTAAAGAAAAAGAAATTTAGCAATCAACCTTAAGATGGAAGCATTAAGAGAGCTTGAGAATTATTGGTGCGAACAAGAACAATTTTGGTCAACTTCCAAAACCTTTTAGAATTGTGATCCAAGTGAAAATACAAAGTGGTGTGCAATTCATTCTGCAACTATCCTTATCTTTCCCTTTACACCTTTTCACCTCCAAACTTTTCGATCCTCTCACCAATCTACCCCAACAGTTCACATTTCTAACCATTCTTTCATTGCCTCTCTTTCTTTCCATCCGTTTCACTCTCCCACCCTAGCCCAATCCCTTAACCAATGCCCACCCACAACACAATTTCTTACCCACCCTTTATCTTTTCTTACCATCTTTATGTATATCTTTTTCTAAACCCATCATACTCTCAACCTCCATTTTGTTTACAAAACACCTTTGTGTTGCGGAATTTGAATTATGGCTAAGCTTTAATGATTATCTTTTAACATTTTGATTTTCATGATACTAGTTGGGGTAAGTGTAGCTCTGACCCTACATAGATTTTACGAGTTTTTGGTTCAATCAAAATACAACCTATCTTTCTACTGGAAGTTTTAAATTTCTCACTTCTCCGACTATTCCGGCATTTCTAGATGATAAGTTTTGTTCTGAACTATCACACCGATCCGACCTTGTTGATGACGGTTATGACTTTTACGTGATACATTGGGTTATTAGTAATTTCGAGGAGTAGCTACATCTCCCTAAGTTGTTGATATCCAATGCAAGCGAGAAGCGTCTGCGCTAAGTATTTGATTTTATCTTTAGTCAATAGGTCGCATTCAATCTGTTATACCTTACCAAGTTTCTCTTTTCCTGGATTGAATACCTTTTCGATCGAGTCACCCTCGTGTTTTCCCACGTCGGGTAATGCCTTTTGATCTTTGTCTTCTCCACCCGGTTTTAAGAATATTTAGGCAGTGGAGGTTGTAGATGGAGACCACCATCTTTAGTTGCTTGTTTATTTTTCTTTCTATTTAGTATTTTTCTTTTTGGTTTCCCTTGTTATTGGTTGTATAAAATAAAGTGGCTTAAACTGTTTTTAGGTGTTTATACCTCATTACTGCCACATTATTTTATAACTTCCATAGACATGGTATTTTACGGTTTCGTGGAGTTTGTTTGCTTATACAGGATGTGTCTATCTCTCCACGACATGCTGAAATTTACTCCGATATTGTTCCTTTACTTGAGAGCCGTTTCCAGAGCTAAGTCTTTTTCTTAAATTCTCATTTATTTTTGTCATTGAGGACAATGCCATGTTTAAGTGGGGGGTAGGAGACTTAGCTATGTTATGTTATGATTGAAATTTGAATGAAACGGCACATGATTGAAAAAATTGAATAAATACCATATTATGCATCTCGTACCCTTAGAATTGTGAGTTCCTAGCTAAGAATTGATAGGAAATAAACCAAGTTTCATGAGTACGTGATCATTTTATACTTATGTTATGTAAATTTAAGGATATTCATGCCAGTTTTTGCAAGTAGTTATTTATTATTCAATTACTCAATCTGTGAATCGAGTATACCACGCGAATCATAATAACTGACGAATATTGTGTACATTGCATAGATGATTGGTTATGTAAACTTAGTGTCAATATCTATCTGCTGATGTATTCTTATCTTTTAGCCATTAAAGCGGAGTAATAAGCTTGAGACGCACCTGTGTTTTAGCAAAATGTTAGACACTGGGCTTGTAGTAAAGTTACCAAAGTAGCCCCGCGCTTGTGGTAATATTCAATGCTATGCATGATCTAAGATAGGGGGATACTCTAAAAAGTTTTCTTCCTTGAGATTGATAGTATTTGAAAAATATGAAGATATGAAAAGAATATTCAACTCTTTAAGAGGCTTTGAGTAGTACTCGGTCTCCAAGTCCAAAAACCCTATAGATACGCCCTTGCTTATTGCTCTAGTGCTCTAACCATTGCGAGGCATAAGAAGTATGAATGCTGATGTTGGTAGGTTGAGATTACGAAGTCAGCATAAACTCTAATCTTACCACGAATATATAAAACTAAATGCACATGCACACATCACTTCGATTCATAGTAAGTAGTGAATAATGGATATCTTATGAGCATGACTAGTATGAGTTGACTTGAGTTTCCTGCGTAAGTATGATTTGACCATAAAAAATGTTGTCTTGGGGAATGACTTATTGATGCTTTGTTCAGGACGATCAAAGTCTAAGTGGGGGGTAGTTGATGACGGTCAAATTATACCCGTAAATGTCATCAACATTATCCTTAAATCGAGCCAAATAATATATATTTCGTATTAAATCACTTGTTTATATTTATTATTTAATGTTATGTGATTATTAATATGATTTTTGGTATTTAGCCGTTTACATTATTAAAAGACAGATTTATTGTGCGATAAATGCAGATTTTGCAGATCACGATAAATCGAGAGGATAAATGTCATTCAATCAGTAAATCTCGAGATAATAAGGAAGAAAACCGGAGCATTAATCAAGAGATAAATCAGAGGAATCAGATCAGCACGGAAAGAATGCAGTGGGGAACAAGTCAGACAAAGAGACGCATTTAACACGTGCAGAAAAAGGCTCGGTCGACCGAGCCCTATCATTCGGTCGACCGAGTATGTCGGCTCGGTCACTCACGGGATTTTCGCGTGTATATCTTCTAGATCCTCCCTAGGTCGGTTACAACCTCTATATAAGCAGCAGCTACGAGAAATTGTAAATCATCCCTTCATTCTTTCTTCAATCTTACAATTCATAATATAACTTTGATACAATGTAGAATAATTTGAGGGTTTCCAGCAATTTAAGGGCTGCAATATGTAATCCTTTATTTTTTGTTTCTTTCTTTTAAGTAATTAATCCCTCCCAATTATGCTTTATCGTTTGAATTAGTTAATCATAGCTAGATGATGTAGATCTAGGCTATGACGTTAGGGATGTGGCGACTCCTTGTCTATGGGGATCCCATAACCTACGTCATACACTTAGTATTTATTCATGAATCTACTTGATTTAATTAATGCGTATCTATGTTAGTTTATACGAATGCTTTACGAATTACTGTTTAATCCGTTGTGTATGATGAAACGCTGAGAGATATATTTAGGGATGCAATCTGGAGGAAAGGACCATTCGGTCGACCGAGTGTCTGTATTCGGTCGACTGAGCCCCCTGTTCATCCGTTAGATAGCCATGTCTTTATGGTTAGGTTAACTTAATAGAATTTATTATTTCAGTAGGTATGGCTATGGCTACGTTACTCGCTTAGTTTAATTAAAACGTGTAAAAAGGAAATACCAATATAAAACTCTTAGGTAGGCTTATGAATTGCTCTTCACGGACTTTCAGCAATATCTAGGTAGGTTTATATTCGGGAATTGCATGCACACAACTTATACGTACGTCGTAGATTAGCATGAGACTATCACTTGGTAATTGCTAGTTGGACGAGAGCTTGAGTGATCGTTTAGGAAGTACGCCTAACCATAGGAATGTTGCCTAGACGAGGTGTACGGTTAATTTCGGCATCCTTAGAGTCGTAAGCGTGTGAGTTATATGAGATGGAGGCACTTAAAAGGCGAAGTCACGTAACAATATCACAGTGATCTAGCAACCTAACCGGTGCTAAGTCAAGTTAAAGAGGATGACTCCCGTAGCCAATCTAAGATAGATACAAACGGATTGACAGTTAATAAGTTCAGTTTATTATATAAATTATCTAGGTCCAAACGATAAAGACTATAATTGGGGAGGTTAATTACGTTGTGTCGAGTCATGTCTTTACCTTTCTTGTCTTATGTTGGTCGTAGACCGCCTCTATGTCCTTGACATGTTTAATTAATTGTTTGTATATAAGATGATCCACAATTGGTTCCCTGTGGGATCGATTCACTATAGGCTATACTACATAGGCCAATAGTCTCTTGCTTGCTAGTATTGGTTTATGGTGGTCAAGTATATTATAACCTGATTGACCCCGATCAGATGCCAATACCCACCTTAAAAGCAATGCAAAAAGATATATAATAACAAAACAACAAAACAGAGACAACTGATACTTTTATTAAACTGATTCCAGTGGGTTACAGAGTATTAAAATACAACATTGAGAATTTCTATTTCTCATTTTCTTTCCTTTTCCTTTTTCTTTTTCTTCCATCATTCTGTCATATTCTTTAGCAGCCTTTTTGATAGCAAGGTTTACATGATCACACTCAAACTGAGTTATACTGGCCCATATTTTCCAAGAGGTGAGCATGTTGTGCTTTCCAAAAAATTTCTTGTTGATTAGAACAACAAACCTTAGCACGCTCTTCTTTAGCTCTTCATTGACAATTGTTGATTTGTCGAGTACCTCTTTAACGATTCCTAAATCAACATTGCCAATATCTTTCTCAACTTTCTCCAATTCTCCACCTTCTTCCCATTTGCACAGCTTGTTCCAGTAATGAACAAGAACTTTCTTCATTGTAAGGAAATTTTCCAAGGCTTGTTCAATTGTTTCATTTTCCTTAACTGGCATGGATTTGAAGATGTTATAGGAGTGAGGATCCAATGCTAATATTTTCTTTGTAGGCTCTCAGAATTTGATAATTAGTCTCACATCTTCATCACTAAAGTCACCTCTCGCTTTCTTCAACTCAGCGAGCTTTTCTTCCATTGTTCCAAGAATTTCTATCACTTCTTCAGTAATGACTTTTAAGAAATCCAAACTTTCCCCCTTAGTGGCATCATCATTCTTTATCAGGCTTCGAATGAAAGAGTTGATGTTCTATTGATTTGATGCCAAGATGGTTTGGGCAACCACTGAATCCTTCATAGCATTCTCTATTAAGGTCAGTGTAGTATGAGTATCAATTGCAAGGTTTTCTAGACGATCTAGAGAATTAGTTTTTCTTGCTTCAGATTCAATGGTGGTTCTTCTTATCTTTATCAGGGTGTCGTGACAGTTGTTCACGACTTTTTCAGCTCGTTCTAACGGTTTCTTTCTCACTTTTTTATTCTCCTCCATTGATTTCAAGACTGTATCAAACAAAGCCAGATCTTCTTTCTGAATTTCAACAATTTGATTATAACTGAACTTGATCAGTTCAACTTGTCTTTATTGATGGCTTTAGTTCCAGTCTTGTCAGCTTTAACTTATGTTTCAATATTTTCCATTGTTTTCATAGCTGACTTATTTCCAACAATATCAGTTTCTGGAAGAGCTTTGTTAGTTTCAGTTTTAGCTTCTTTTTGAGGGGTAGAGACAACCTTTCTCAAACGATCTTTGTATTTCTCAGATTGTCTTCTCTCTGCTGATTGTCTTTTTACTTCTTCCAGAGTTACATTTTCCACAACTCTGACTGGTGATAGTTTCACATCAAACTCATCACCAGTTTCTTCTTTCTCTTCTTGATTTTAAACAAGCTCTACCACATCTTTTGCAATTTCCAGAACTCCTCTATCAGTAGGAGATTCAAGCCTTTGTAGTTCTGGTTCTTCTTCTTTTGCGGATTCATACTGTGTTTCTGAATCTGATGCAGTAGACTCGTCAGTTTCTTCCAAGCTTTCTTCAATTGCGACATCTTTTCCCTTGTCTGTACTTGGATTTTTCAGTTTGAAAAGCAAGAACCCCTTTTGTAGATTAGGATATTGTGAGTCATCATCTTTACCATCATCATCATCATCTTTCTTGTTTGAGCTTGATGGTTTATCATCGATTACTTTCTTCCAGTACCTGCTTCTGATGGCTAAGTAACCAGTACTTAAAAAGTCACTAGTGTCTATCAGTTGTGATAAGTGAGTGATGTCATAAAGACCAAACACCCATGGTTCTTCAGCTTCCATCCGTTCTTGATTCTTTCTTTGATTTGGAATTGAGCTGAACTTCCAATGCTGATAGTCATCTATCCGCCTACAGTTAGCTTCAATCCATTTGTCAACATTTGGAATAGAAACATATTCCTGTAAACTGAGTGCTTGTGAGGTGGTGACCAATTCATTTTCTCCAGCTTCCTTGGGAGTGGAAAACTCAGTGGGTGGTCGATTATGACAATCTCAACTTCAATTTTGCTCATCTCTTTTCAACAATAACTAGGCTTCCAGCTCTTTTAGGTTTCACAACCTGTCCTTCTTTAGTTCTTGTTGAGTTTCTTCTTGATTTACCTCAGTTTCTTCAACAAGATCAACAATTTCTTGTTGGACTGATTTTTTAGCTCCCTCTCTCTTTTCTGATTGAGAGGTTTCAATTTGTTTGATAGAATCTTCATAAGAAGCTCTTGATGTTGATTTCTGAGGAGTGGATCTAGACTTGATTAACACGCTTAGTGTCTTCTGCAACTTCTGGTGCTAGCTCATCATCACTTTCATCTATGAAGTCTTCTATCACTCCAGTTTCCAAAACTGATCCCCCTAATGTCAGCTTCTGGTAATTCTGGGACAGTTTCAGGTAAATTCTCAACTGAAACAATAGTTTCTTGAGGTACTGTAGACGTTCCTTCATTAGTTCTAGCTTTTTTAACTGATTGCTTTCCACTTTCCGAGTTGACTGACTTCACTGGTGAAGGTTCTGTTCTTCTCTGAACAACCTCTTCTAGCTTCCTTCTTCTTTCTCTTAACTCCTCAACATCCTTCAGTGCCTATTCTATTGACTGAACTTTCTTGGAAGATTTCTTTTTCTTTTTCTTTGGTTCAGATTCAGAGGTTTCAGCTGTCCTCTTTGTTGCTTTGTTTTTCTCAGCTTTCACTGCACAGTTTCTTCTTTCTTGGCAATGCCAAAATGATCAAAGGTTCTTTGAACTAACAAGGCCAGAGTCTTTGTGTGATAGAATCTGCCTATCTTTATGTCAGTTTTCTTCTTTGGCTCGTCAGAGTGTTGACTTACCAGTTGATCGATAATGTATCTCTGCCAGTTGAAGGTTTCTTCAAACCAGATCACATGAAGTAGATCTAATTTGGTGCCAGAGATGTTGCTAAAGTTTCTTGCGTTTCCAATTACGCATTTGGCAAGAATTTTAGTTAGATACCCAAATTCCAATTTTAGAAGTCCAATGCTTCCTGTTGAAGAAAATTTTGCAGAAGAATCTTCTGCAACAGCTTTCCAAAGATTCTCTCTATTTGCTTTGTCCACCTTGATTACAAAAGAGTATCTAGATTTCTCAAATCCGAATATATCTGCCAACAAGTTTTCAGTAACTATTATCTCATTTTGATTGATAGTGGTAGTGTAAAAGTAGACATCCTCTTCAATGTTGGTTGAACCAAATTCATAAAAATATCCAATACTTTCCAAGCATACACTTTCAAGTGAAAAGTTAAACACTGCTTCAAGTCCTTTGATTGTTTGAATTTTCTCAGCTTTCTGCTAGGATAGGTCCGAGTGATTGAATTTCTCGATGAATTGATCAAGAGAGGTGATCAATCCATATTCTATACTTGTGAAGGTCATGATTACAGATTGGCGAGAATTTGGGAAATTTGGATAATTTGAAGTTTGGGGATAATAAAACTGAGAGTTTGTAAACGATTGGAAATAATAAATGGGAGTATTTAAGCACATGGGTAGACGAACATATAAGAGTATTTAAGTGGGTTAACTATCATGTCAAAGGTCATTCCACTGTTTTGAGATACGGAATTGTAAGAGTATAAAGTGGAAATGTATGAAGGGGATTATAAGTAGGTTACGACTTTTCTACAAAAGTAGCTTGTATCAGTAAATATGATAGATATAGAGTATCTACAACTGTAAATGCTCAGTTCTTGCTCTTATCCTTGTGAGTCAGTTGCAGTTCTGAGCTTTCAGGGTCGGTTTTAGAGTTAGTGTAATTTGATGACTCAGTTCCTTAAATGACTAGTTTTCCTTCTCAGCTTTTTATCTGCAAAAAAAATTAAACTTTCTTTGGTACCCAAACCCTGTTTGGGTCCTTTCATGTTAGTTTTCGGATTAACTCTCGAATAATGTGAGGATGACTTCCTTTGCAAGAACTTTGAACATCTTAAATATGGAGTTCATTTCTTTTACATACTTTTTTGTCCTTTAGACTCATTACTCCTTTTATTGGATTTATCAGTTTTCACATAATTCTTCTGTCTTGTATTGCCAGTTTTATTTTGAACTTTGTGAGACTGAGTTGATCTAACAATAAGATTGTCAGCATTCCATTCTTCATCAATAGGAAGAATCTTCCTTTCCCCATGAGTTTAGTATCATTTGAATGAAAATCATTCTTTGGTACATAAGACTTGGATAGTTTATTAACTGGTTTTGAATCAGTTTTTCCTTTCTGATATTTGCTGTAAGATCTGTTAGTTTGTTGTGTTCTACCAACTGATCCTACGTTCATTTTAGTTGTGCGATAAGGCTTTGCTGAGTTTTTTTCGGTCTAATAGTTTCATCAGATCTCTGAGTTTAAGACTTTTGTGCAGCTACAAATTTAGGTGCAGCTGAACTAGGTCCTGCCTTAGAGTTCTGTTGATTATCAAACCCTAAGCCTGATCTATCAAACCCTAAGCCTGATCTTAAGGTTTGAATTGAAATTTAGAAGTTGGATTAACTGATGATTCAGGGATAGATCTAAAAGGTTGCTTGATCTGTCACAATCCACTTATATAGACAAGATGCTGAAGAGATTCAGCATGGAGCAATCCAAGAAATGGTTGTTGCCCATGTCACACAGGGTCTACCTATCAAAGGAATGTGTCCTAAGACAGAGGAGGAAAGGGAACACATGAGTAGGATCCCTTATGCTTCGGCTATCGGGTCCATCATGTATGCTATGTTGTGCATGATCTCGCGTGCAACTCGATTACTAGCAATAGGACTAGGTCAATCATGGTATAGTACATGCGTGTCAAGGTCGAATCCCACAGAGACTCATAAAAACGTAGATTAATCTAGATTGAATATACAAATTATCACGATTACGGTCAACGACCAACTATATAGTGGAAAAGTAAGAACGGTGGTAACAAAAACTTGCACTATTTTTTGTACATTTAAATCTAAGGGCGAGGCCTCTTATTTATACTAGTCTAAACCGACTTAGATGACCTAACTTTACTCCTCATCCAAGAAAACGTGTAAATCAAAGCTTTCAGAGTGGCGTAGTTGCGGCACTGCCTCATGCAATTGTGGGGGTAATTTCATCTTTTTCTACTCTGCCGACTCAACTGAAGGTTCTGGAATTCCCTAGGCCCAACATCTTCATTCAGTCCGATCCAGAATCAACTCCAAACGCTGGCCCAATATCCGTATCCTGAAAATTGTCAAACAAAGCATGAAATAATCGAGGGAAATAAACGTTAAATGTAAATTACTCGACTTATGAACCCAGCATATAACATTCGACTCAAATGGTTCAAATAAATGGTCGGGAACTCTTACTTTTAGCTTAGAATAGGTGTAATGTTGATGCCGTAAGGTGCGTCATTTTGAGCATCATCAACTACCCCCCCACTAGCCTTCTGCTCATCCTCGAGCAGAGTATTAAGGCGGAATGTACCTCCAAGAACAATCCCCACTAATTAAAACACATGCAACAAAGATTTCCGTCAGAACATGTATCATGTGACAATCCATAAGCTTCCCATTAATCAGTACCTACCATCACATCAATGTGTCGTGTGATGAATCATTCATGATAGCGCATTCTTGAACATAATGAAGTTATAGCGACCTCACAATATTAACTTGTCAATGTGCACACTCGCTCTTCTTGCCTTCAGACTCAGGCAAACAATCATGAAACCTTAATTAGGCCGGGAAGACTTAGGGACCGAGTTTTTACTCGTTATCCACATTTGTTTCTTTTGCGAGGGTCGTGCATTTTACGCTCCATCGAATTTGCTTCCCTCACAGCCAGTATATTTTTTTTTCTTCTCTCTTGTTTCTTTTTCATGCAAGAGCCGTATGTTTTATGCTCCATCGGCCATGTTTGGCAGATTTCTCACTTTTTTCTCTCATTGCCCGTTTTGTCTTGTTTTACCTTTGTGGCATCAGGTTAGCTACCATCATCCTACAACAATTGGTTAAAGTATATCCACCGATAAATATCGATTCCCGGTCTAAGATAACTCTTCATCTAGACTCAAATACTTCTCACTCAGAATATATGCTAAAAAATTGAATGTAACGGCAAAATAATAATTAATAAGCTAGTCACTACTTCATGCAACATAACCCATGCTCATTCTTCCATACTAAATTGAATACGCTATAATTAACTTCAAATTATTCTTGGGCTCCTTTTCTACCAATTACTTACTCAAGACGTACAATAGACAAGCTAAAAAATAGTGTTTAAAAATTTCAAAATTCTTCCACTTTTTCGATCAACTAGCTAAGGGCCCTTACCCTCCACTTATTATAGGCATTCCCCAATGACCAATAATAAAAAAAAGAAAAGGTACTTAGCTCTGATGGTGGCTATCCAGCGTCTCGGTAATCATGGATCGTGACTGTTGTCAACGTGTTCCTAGTTGCTCCATCAGCCTGTATTGCACAACATTCCAAAAAATTTCAAATACATGCAGTGGGCAATAAGAAATAATGTGGCAGTAGTCGAGCATACTCATGGAATGCGCAAAAATAGTTTAAACCACTTTATTCGTTATTGACCGTTGTAAGACCTGAAAACTTATACGAGGGTATCACATGAGAATCATGAAGGAAAACCTAGTAGAAAGAAGATTTGTCATGGTCGAGTAGAAGGACGCTTTGAGCATTGTTTCGGATAACTGGCAGTTATGGTTCTAACGATTGTGGGAGTAAAGAAGATTTGTCATGGTGCTATTAGAAAGTAAAGCCAGTAACGTCGGTCTACATAGTACTTTACATATATCCAGAGTCAGATGACAGAAGATATGTGTGATGAAAAAAACCTTTCGATTGTCATGCTACTTTATTGACTTGATACTTGAAATAAACAAAAATAATTGAACAAGGGTTAACAAAAATAGTTTTGAGTTTATAGTTGCCAGCTCGACTGTACTAATAGGGCTCCTTTAATCGTAATGCGGGTCTTTCAACCTAAAGACTTCCATCTCGGCGTCAAAATTGTGCTCTAGGTAATGTTTTAGCCTATGGCTATTCACTGTGTAAATCTTCCCAAAGCGTTCATCCTTAACTTCACATGCGCCGGACTGAAATACTTTAGTGACGACATATGGTCCAAACCATCTAGACTTCAACTTTTCAGGAAAGAGGCGAAGGCGCGTATTGTACAACAACACTTTGTCTCCAATTTTGAATGTGCGATTCAGAATCCGCTTATCGTGCTGGCGCTTCGTCCTTTCCTTATATATCTTAGAATTTTCATATGCTTGAAGTCTGAATTCTTCCAACTTATTATGCTCCAATAATCTTTTCTCTCCGGCCAAACCTTTATCCATATTCAATAATTTCATGTCCCAAAGGACCCGGTGCTTCAATTCAACCGGTAAGTGCCGCACTTTTCCAAATACAATCATAAACGGTGACATACCAATCGTGATCCTATAAGTAGTTCGGTACGCCTTGAGAGCGTCGTCTAATTTCAGAGATCAATCTTTCGTTGTGGGATTAACCGTTTTCTGCAAAATCCTTTTAATCTCTATGTTCGTGAATTTCACTTGTCTGCTTGTTTGAGCGTGATAAGCTGCTGCAATCTTATGTCGCACCACATATCTTAACATTAACTTCTCAAACAACCTATTACATAAATGATTCCTTCTATCGCTAATATTGGCTCTTGGTACCCCAAACTTCGTCAATATTCCTCTTAAGAAACCTTAGGACAACCCTAGCGTCGTTTGTAGGTGAAGCTATTGCTTCAACCCATTTTGATACATAGTCGACTGCTACTGATGTAACAATTAGATTTTGATGATGTAAAAGGTCCAACAAAATCAATTCCCCAAACATCAAATAATTCGACCGTAAGGATACTGTGCAGTGGCATTTCATTCCGCTTAGAAATGTTACCAGTCATTTGACAGGAATGACAGTATCTAGTAAAATCATAAGCAGATTTAAATATTGTCGGCTGATAAGTTCCTAAAAATTCGAATAATTCAAGATGTTTTGGACTCATTTTGGTGTCGTGTGTTGCTATTTTGTGATGTTTTTATCCTTTTTGGGCTAGATTACTGCACATGTCTGAATTATTGCAAGATGATTCAAGATTAGAAGAAAAAGGCCTAGAAAGCGGAGCTAAAGTGGAAGAATTCAAAAATCAGCCTCTGTCATACCCGGGTGTGAGAGTTTTCAGAAATCTGATCCGGGCCAACGAAATGTTCTGATTGGTCAAAATTTCACCAACGTATTTTCCTTCAAATTGGCATGATTTCTAATGAAAAGGAGGAGGCCACACACTAGAAGAGTCCATGATTGATAGATATTTGATTTTAGAGATTTTCTTGATTAAATTATTATGGAAACTTATTTTATGATGTAATTATCCTATTTCTATTCCCCCAAGTCGTAGAAATTATTATAGATGCCTCATTCATCATATTTTAGTCGACTATTTTCCTCTTTTCCTCTTTTCTTCATCATCTTCTCTCATCCTCAAGAACAAGGATTTTAGGTTTTAAGAATTCAAGAACAAAGCTTTTTCAAGGTTGGATTATTTTATGCAATACTTTGACGGTTTATTTCTCTCTCTCTCTTTTTTTCTCCTTTTATTTATTTATTTATTTTTCTTGTCAATGTATGAATTCTATGATTGAATCTTGGAATCTTGATATGGAACGTGAGTAGATATCAGTTTCTAGGATTAGGAGGAACCCGGATATGAATATATGATGTAAAAACCCAATCTTTTCCTTGTTTTATGAATTTGATGCTTATAAATTGATTCTTGTGTGCTATTCTTGTTTTATTGTTGAAATTAATAGCATGAGAGGGTGAATAAATGCAATTCTACGTAGAGAAATTATTCGATTAATTAGTGACCGAAAAAGTACTACGTAATTGATACTTTAGGAAATAAGAATTGAATATAGGGTTTTATTGGAATGAAAATTCGATAAAAACCTTGATGTCATGAAATTATGGTTCTTTAAAGGGTCTCAATTCATTCTTTATCATGGAAAACCGGGTGTATTATGAATTTAGGTACGATCACGAGAATAATTCGATATAATATTTTTGTGATAACATTTGATAATTGTCTTTATAAGTGTAAATTTCATATCTTGGGGGAAATATTGTTGGTAAGTCGTATAGTAATTCCGTGGTGACTCCGAAATCCTAGAAATGCTTTTAAATTGAATCTTTACCTAAATCTTGAAGTTCTTGGCTCTAGTTGTGCTTTCTTTATTTTCTTTAATTTTAGAATTTTAGATAAAAACCTCCAAAAATTTGATTTGTCTAGCTAATATAAATCGGGAATTATTTGGTGATTGAATACAAGTCTCTGTAGGATCGACATCCTAAGTACTGCTCGATAAGCCGTGCGCTTGCGGTAGCATTTAGTGATTATAGTGAAAATCACACATCAAGTTTTCTGACGCTGTTGCCGGGGGCTTCGTTGTCAACATCGAAAGTGTTTTTGATTTTGTTAGACTAGACTTTTTTCCCCTCACCATAGCAAGCTGCACATTTCTATAGTGAGACCTTTTTGCTTTTGCTTTTTCCTTTTTCTTGTGCAGAAGTTAGAAGTGCCAAGATTCCATGGATTCATTTTTCTCTAGATTCAGTGCTCAAGTAACACCAACTGATGAGAGGATTTATGGATATGGGCTTAACCAATCTACAGTGAGATGTTCATACTGTGGTGACAACCATTATGATGCTCAGTGCAATGTAGGTTATTCATCTCACCAGTGGAGTAACAATTTTGGATATGGTGCAAGTTATGAGGATCAATATCATTATAATCACAATCTCAATGCACCATCATACAATGGTGAGTGGAGTATTCTTCATGGGGTCAGGATCAGTATAATTGGCACCAAAAGCACGCCCTCACTTAGAGCCCAAGTCTAACATTGAGATTTTGTTAGAGAAATCAATAGAGAGTAGTGAGAAATTTTCTAGAGAAATGGCACACCTATTGTGTCCAGCTCCAAAAAAAGGCAACTGACTTTGGGAGAATTAGTTGCACATAATCGCCATGTTCTTGAAGATGAAAGGGAAACGGAGATGATGGCGATTCAAGAGCAAGAGGCCGACCTTGAAATTTGTGGGGATTAAAATTGTGATCCTTATGAAGTCCTACAATGTCTTCATCTAAATGTTTTCGGTGATGATTTCTCGAAGATTTCTGAGTGTTTAGGCCTCCGGATTGACAAGAGTGGAGCCACATGGAAATTTGAACCATCTTCACAAGATAATGGTGCAATAAATCCAGATTCAACATTGATGAGCCAAGAAGAGGATGAAAAGGGAGGCAACATTACCGTTCTTGACTCTAATTCATTTGATAATGTTAGTTATCCTTCTATGAATAACAATTTGAATTTATGAATGTTGAGCATGTAGAGTATATAGATGTTGCACCTCTAACAGTCCATAATTCTCTTAGATTTGTCATGAGAATTGATAAAGAGTTTTATAAATTGTTCGGAGACACTTCTTTCTTTAGAGCTAATTTGATTAATCACTTTTTGAGAAGACATGAGTATAGGCTCCCAATGCTATATCTTAAAATCCTTGTTAATATCCTTGATATGTGGAGAAAAATGCAGATGGATGCCCTTATTTGGTTTTGTCCTCCTTGATAATGATGTTTAAAGATAGTCCAACTGAAGACTAAATTTCAGAATGTGTTTTTCATTTAATTTTTTTTTCTTGTTTAATGAATAAATAAAGGAAGCGAGTTGTCTTCTCTGTTCTTTGGTTTTGGTTTGTTTTGTTTATGTGTCTGTTTTGCAGAGAAAAAGATGTGCACGAGTGGTATTTAAAGGTCATGACATGCGGATAAAACGAGTTTTGGAAAGTGGAGGTCACACCTATGACGTGGTTAAGGACAAATAGTGGCATTTCAAAAAAAAAATATATATAAAATTCGAAAAAAAAAACAGAATGTATCACACCCAGGGTATGATACAGGCTGTTTTTGACTATTTTGCACAAGAAAAACCCTTTTCCCGTCCCAGCAAGAACATAATCCTTTATTCTCTATTTTTTTCCGTTTCTCCTTCCATATTCTTTACAAAACTGAACCTCCCCTGCTTCCCTGCCCGTCCATTCCGTCCTTCCCCCTCACCTTCTTCATCCAATTTTTATTTATTTTTTATTTTTTATTTTACCGTATCCCACCTCCATATTTACACTTCTACTTCACCTCTTCCATATAATGAGAAAACCCGAGAACTTTCATGCCATTACTCCTAAACCTAAGCCACTAAGGAGAGGACCACCACCCAATTCCGATAACTTCGTCGGAGCTCCGATAACTCTCAATTCTCCACTCTACCTTCACAGCGTTAAAAAAAGATTTTTCAGGATTACGATGTTCGGCGCGTGATGATATGCACACAAGGAGTCCGCCCATTGCATCTTGTGAGTTTTCTTTTTACGCTCCCATGTTTTAATTTAATTACATTGGGGACAATGCAACCATTAAGTGTGGGGGAGCGACATTTGTGCAAGCCTTTCTTTTATGCAGTTTAGAGTCTTAGTTAGTCAGTTGTGTCGTTTTGTCTTGATGGTTTTGGTGATCACACATAGCTAATTTAGATGAGATCTGCAATGCATGAAAATTGATATAGTTTATTATGACAAGAGAAATGCATGACATGGAGTGAAAAATCTTTCTCAAAATATCATGTTTAAAAGTGCCATTATTTTCTTTAGGAAACAATAGAGTCCGAGTGAATAGACAAAATTGACCCGGTGAGATATTGTTCCAGCCATATGACTGACCACTTCAGTCTCACCCTAAATTTGTGCGTTCCTTGGATTTGTTCCTTTAGAACTTGTGTTGAGTCTTGTTGATGTTACTTTGGCATGTGCAAACACAAAGAAATGATTGAGTCATTTGTTTCTACCTTTCACCACACTATATACCTTATTCCTTTTAAGCCTTGATCTTTATTATACTCATTTTCCCTTTTTACTTTACTTCCACTACACCATACATTGAACAATCCTAAAAAAGGGAAGCCCGATTCCTTTCACCCAACCTTAGGACTAACTAGGGCATGTGGCTATCAAATTTCTTGTGCTTAGTATGTAATGACCAAGCTTGGGGGAAATCCATATTGTTACCATTTGTTTGTTTCTTAGTTTGAAAAAAAAAAAGAAAAAAAAAGAGGAAAAAAATCAATAAAGGAGGCAATCTAAAAAAAATAAAAAACCCTCCTAAATATTATTTGTTCTATTTGTTATTAATAAAAATAGAGTTGTATCATTATTCTCTCAAAGTAAAGAAATTATCCTTTGTATTATCTTTTGTTTGGAAATAAATTGTAGGCCCCCCTTGCTCTTGTATGACATTGAAGCTTGATAGTCATGTGTTTCACTAGTTCTAATGGTTTTGCCATCTCTTATACCTTTTTCTAACACCTGTCACATTTTTCTTTTCTACTTGGGCTATTCTCACTCACCATATTTTTTCCCAAAGACCTTATGATTTATGTGTTGCACAATGTGTTGGTCCCTTGGAAAGGCTAACACAAGTTTAGAGGGGGGGGGTGAATAAACTTGTCACCAAAAACTAATCCTGAGCTGGAAAAGTCCCAGGAACTGAGTTTCTTTGAAACTTAAACTGATCTTCAGTTTTGTTCCTGTCCTTTTGACTTGTGCGGAGTTCAGTTAGCTCAACTGAATATAAGTTATTACTGACTTATATTTAGTCTCGTTAACTGGCAGCGGATAAAACTAGCCTTTAACAATTAGTTAATTATAATTTCGATATGAAAACCACTATAAGGAAATAAATAAATGCATAAAGTAAATAGACAAGAATTATAGAGGTTCCAGGTGGTGTAATCCTGTACGTCCTCTCTTCCCCTGTGATGCGGAGGAAAATTCCACTAGAACTTCTTGAGATGGCCCAGTTACAAAAAGTCCTAAACTGATAGTCCTTGGCTAATCCCTAGCTTCACTATCTAAACACTTGTAGAACGGGTAGGATTCTTGCTCTTCAATTGTTTGAACCACTGGTCCTTGGAGGGTAGAATTGCCTCTTCACCAGCTCATCACAAACACAGTCTTCCTGACTGCACTCAACTGTCCTTCACACCTTCTTGGTGTTTCACAGTCTAAACCTTTGATAAAATCAAAGTTGAGACTTTGAATCAATGACTATGATTCAACTGTGATTTGAGCTTTTCTTCTGGATAATTAATTTAAGCACGGCTCTGTATTTCTTCAAATGTTAGATCTTGAATCTTCCTGAATATGCTTGAACACTTTGAAGAAATTTGCTTGATCTTGCAATTAAGTATTTAGCAGGTATTCTTTTGAATTTGGATTTCCCCCTTAATTTGATCCTTTTTGATGGATTTTCTTTCTTTTTATCATATACCTACGTTACCTTTGATGTTGTAGAGATAATCTATTTATAGGGGTTCATACAACATTCATCCTGCTTTGTAACGGCTATATTTTCTGACTGTTCCTGCTGTGTCAGTGACTCATCCAATGAGATTTCTTTCTTTACAACGTTCGATTGTACTTTCAGTTTGTTGGATGACTAACTTGTAAAACTGAGTTTCCTTATCAGTTTTATACTGAGTTTATTACTTGTCAGTTTTCTTACTGACTTGGAGCATTAACTGAGATTTTATTCTTCTTCAAATATCAGTACTCCAGTTTTCATCTGATTATATTTGACTTAATCAGAGTACACCATGATACATTTATCATCTAAGAATTCATTGTCCTTATGATTCTTAGGTCTTCATACAAGATCCATAAAGTCAGTTCAGGTCATCACAATCTTGCCTGAAGTCCAACTTTACAGTATCGACTTTTAATCTTCATAACTGAGTTTGAGCCCTCAGTTCTTCATTCTTCAATAACTGAGTCTGTGACCCCCAGTTCTTCCATCTTCTAGATAAGCCAACCGAGTTTGTAACTCTCAGTGAACTTATCTTCTTCAATCTTCTGTTGGTGTGCTCTATTGTCAGTTTCTCGTAGGGTCTCAGCTAGTCAAAATGTCAGTTTCTTCATTTCTCAGTTCCGGTCAAGAACTATTACAGTGCTTGTCTGATTTAACTTATACAAATATCAGACTTTAATAAATCCTATACATTGGTATCTAGACATCTTTTTGCTTTGCACTATAACAGCTAGTTATGACACTTCATCAATGGGGTTAAGAACAATTAATAAACTAAGTGATGAATCATCATCAAAACATAAATTTTATTTCCAACAATTTCCCCCTTTTTGATGATGTCAATACCCTCCTTAAAAGCAATGCAAAAAGATAAAAGATAAAATATAATAAGCAACACCATGAACTGAGAAACTGAAACTTTATTTGATAGTTGAGTTACAAGGTTAGAATACAACATAAGTAAAACAACTAATTTTAATGTCCTGGTTGATTATCATAGTTCTCTGCAACAATTCTCATTTCCTCATTCGTGGCCGAATGTTCAATTCCATGAATGCTTGCCCAAATGTTCCAAGACTAAGATAAATTGTTTTTCTTGAAAAATTTACTTTTGAATAGAGTTGCAAATGTAAAGACTGATGTCCTGAGTCTTTCATTGGTAGCTGTTCTCGGTAGAGTTTGAATGAATTCAGGTTCAGCCTTTTCAACTTTCTCTGAAGCTATATCTAAAGTACCATCTGCTCCCCATTTCTTCAGTTTATTCCAATAGTACACGAGTATCTTCTGCATGTGTAGAAATGTTTCAAGAGATTCTTCTTTTGATACTCCTTCTTTCTCTGGTAAGTCCTTGAATAAATTGTAGAGACGAGAATCCAGACCAACTCTTTTGTCAGTTGGTTCTGAGTATTTAACAATCAGTTTCATCTCATCATCAGTAAAATCTCCTCTTGCTTTCTTCAGTTCACTCAACTTATCATCAACATTTGTGAGAACTTGTGGTATTTCAAATTTGCATGGACTTTTAAGATGTCCAAACTTTCCCCTTATTGACATCATCTTTATTAATCGGGCTTTTGATGTAAGCATTCAATGTTTGTTGAGTTGATGCCAATATGGTTTGAGCCACAACCGAGTCCTTTAAGCCCTGTTCCATTAAAAACATTCTGTCCACTAGATTACTGAGAATGCCTTCCCATCTGTCTTGAGTTTCATTTTTCTTCGTGACATGTTCAGTGGTTGTTTTCCGAATCTCAAGCAGAATAGTTTGACAATTGTCATTCACAGTATCCATCTTCTTTTCAAGTTTGGATCGTTCATCTTGACTAGCTTCTAAAGATTTTAAAACTTTTTTCCGAATAAGCTCATATCATCCTTTTGAATTATGAGTATCTCATTGTGATAATATCTAATGAGATCAACTTGAGTAGGAACATCTTGTGAATTTCTTCCTTGTTGTTCCTTTGACTTGCTTGTCTCAGCTTCTGTTAATTTAGCTTGCTTTAGGGGTGAGAGAACGATTTCCTTCAACTTCTCTCTACATTCAGCTGATTGTCTTTCCTCTTCCGACTGTTTCTCAGCTTCCTCCAGTCTTGATGAATCAATAACTTTTGCTGGTGACAAATGTACTTCCAATTCATCATCTGATTCTTCTCCAGGTATGTCTGCCAATGTTCTTACTATTTCAAGTGTGGATTTATCAGTGGGAGACTGGTAACCTCCTTCTGCTTCTTTGTCCGACTGAGTTTCAGATAAGTTTTCAGAACTTGAGCTTCCACTGCTTCCACCAGAACTACTTGAGTCTTCATTAGTATTTCGTTCTGTTGCAGTTTCCTTTTCTTGTATAGAGGCAAGAATCCCCTTTTGTAGGTCAGGATCTTCCTCAAAATCATCATCAACATTTTTCTTAGAGCTTCCACTGGCTATGGCTTCCTTCCAATAGCTGTTTCTGATTAACGCATACCCTTGATTTAGAAATTCTTCGGTATTGTTATCTCCATTAAGCTTGTAATGTTGTATAGATCAAATACCCATTTCTCAATGATCTCCATTTCTGAACGTTGACTTCTTTGATCATTTATAGAACTGAACTTCCAAGTTCTGTATCTTTGCAATCGTTCATAATCAGCTTTCAACAGTTCTGTATGATCAGATGGAGATTTGAATGGTGTTAGGGTGTCTTCGGAATCCATTGTGATCTCATGATCTTCTCCTTGAGTAGGAATTTCAATTTGCATAGGATCATCAGTTTGCATAAGATTTGTTCTGCTGGTTTCTCCTCGGCGAGTAGCTGGGACAACTGATGTTCCTTTTTCAATCTCAGAAGCTGAGATTATCGGCTCAGTTTGCAAAACTTTTTCACTTGCATCTTCTTCAACGGCTTGTTTTTCACTTTGCTCAGGTTCCAATTCAACAATTGGAACTTATTCCATTGTGTGTCCAGTGGGTTCAGCTTCATGAACTTGTTCATCCAATAGAATAAACTTGTTTGATTCTGTTGTTGCTTCAGCTTCCTTTTCTTCAGTTTGAGAAGCTGGAAATTCTTTGGCAGTTTCCTCTTGTTCCAAGCTGGGTACAAATTCTTGAGGAGTAGCCCTAGACTTTGAAAGAAACATTAGCATGTTCAATGTTGTTTCATCAATCAGTCTTTCATCACTATCTGACTCTTCATTATCGGGATCAGTTCTCAGGGTCTGTTCCCCCTGAGTTACAGCTTCTTTCTGCAAGTCAGTTTCAACAGTCTGCCCTCTGTTGATAACTTCAGTTTCTTTCATTATTTCCATTTCTTGTATAGCTTTTTCTTGAGTTGGTAAAACTTCAGTTACCGAAGTTGGAATGGATTTGGTGAGATTAATTTCAGTTTGCACTTCTGGTGCTGATCTGTCAGCAACTTCAGTTCTAGCTTCTTGAGTTGATGACATTTCTATTGATTTCTCAGCTACGCCTTTTCCAGTTTCTTCCAACTGCTTTCTTCTTTTCTTCAAGTCTTCAATTTGTGCTAACACTTCATCTCCGCTTTGCGGGTTCTTTTGATTTCCTGCTTTTCTTCTTTTTTTGAGTTCGGTCTCGCTTTTCTCGACTTTCCTTTTCCTTGTCTTTTCTTCCTTAATATCAATCTTTCCATCGAAGAACGGTGTTTCTTTCCTTTTAGCAACTCCAAAGTGATCGAGTATCCTTTGGACTACTAATGCTAGAGTTTTCTTGTGATAAAATCTTCCTATCTTCACGTCGGTCTTCTTTTTGGGTACATCAATTGATTGTGCTATCAATTGATCAAATAGATACCTTGCCCAATTGAAATCCTTTTCAAACCAGATTATGTAAAGCAAATCTAGTTTTGCTCCAGATAAATTGCTGAAGTTTCCAGCATTTCCAATTATGCAATTTGCCAGCAACTTCGAAAGAAAATTAAATTCTGGCTTGAGTAGGCTTGTGCTCCCTGTCTGTAATACAGTAGATTCACCATTAATTGCTATATCTTTCCATAATTTCTCTTTCTGTTCTTTAGTCAACTTAATGGCTGCTGTTCCTCCGGATTTGTCAAACCCGAAGATTTCTGCAATTAACTCTTCAGTGACTTTGATTTCCTTATTACTGACAGTGGTGATGAAGGTTTGTGTGTCTTCTCCTTCCACAATTGTTCTTCCAAATTGATAGAAGTCTCCGATGCTTTCTAAACAAACACTTTTTAGATCGATGTTGAAGACAGCTTCCAACCCTTTAATTTTTTTCGAATTTTTGTCGTAATAGAATTAACTAGAGTTTGATCAACATACTTTGCAATATATTGATCAAGAGAAACGATCATTCCGGGTTCAACACGAGTGAAGGTCATTTTTCTGGATTTGATTGAAGATTTGAAAATTTGAAATTCAGAGAGTAGATTCAGAATTCAAGCGTAAAGAATTTATATAAAAGAAAATTCTGGATATTTATAATTTGGAGTGGGGGTAGTTAAGAATTGAGTGGGACTTAAAACGTCCTGTCATAAATGTGTTGAGATTGCAAAAAGGTGGATGTGTGGAAATTATAGACGGTTTAGATTGAGAAGGACCACGTCTTTTCTTGATAGCTAGATAAAAGTGGATAAAGAAGGTACGATGTGTTGACAGCTGTATATTCTCAGTTTTGTCCTCATGCTCAATTCAAAAACTTAGTTGTGAAAACAACTCAGTTTTGTGAATTACATTTTTCAGTTCTCAGCTGGTTGTGTTTCTCCTGCAAAACAAAGTGAGAGATTTTTGGTACCCATATCTTTTTGGGTCCTAACTGATTAGCTCGTGATGATACAACTTTGTACCTTTCTTGATATTTTGACTGTGTGAAGTCAGTTTTCACAAACTTTTCCTGTTTTGTCATAACAGTTTTAAATTTGTTTTGATTGTGAAACTGATGTGATGGTATATTCCAATCTTCATCTGTGGGAAATAATCTTCCTTTCCCTCTGATCCTTGAATGATCTTTATCCTTAGATGGATATGACTTGAAGATTTTTCTTACTGGTATTGGATCAGTTTTACTGTTTTCAGCCTTCTGAGTTTTTCTGTAAAATCTGCTTTGGCTTGGTGAATTTTACTAACAGATTTTTCAGTTTTAGCAGCTTGTGCATTTGGCTGTGCTGAGTGTCTATCAGTTTTATCAGTTTTATGAGTTTTTGACGGTTGAGTAGTCACAAATTTTATTGCAACTGATCTTGGTCTTAAGTTAGAATTATACTGATTATCAAACCATAAACCATATCTATCTCCAAATGGTTTTCCTGGTTTGAATTGAACTTTGGAGATTGGATCAACTGATGATTCACTGATGTTTACAACGTTTGTTGATTTATCAGTTGGTCCAATCACTTTGGTTCCATTATTAGTCTTGATTAGGTTAATTTCAGCGTTCAATCTTGAAATTTCAGTTTTCAATAACTTTTTCTCCTTTTTGACATTCTCATAATTCTTTTGAATTATTTCTAATTGCTTTATGAGTATGTCCAAGGTTTCATTGAAATCTTCATTTCTTTGATTGTTCAGGATAGTGTGAGATTTAGATGTAGATGCACTTACCTCCTGATGTTTAATAGATAAACCTGGTGTTGAGGAATCATCACTGATCAGAACTCGTTTCCCTTTATCAATAGCATTCGCCTGTGTAGCTCCTAGCAATATGATTTCTTCATCGCTTTCTCCTCCATGGCTTGTAGGTAGGGTTTCATCAATATCTATGACTTTTATACTGGATGGATCTCTGGTTAGCTTTTCTTCTATAGAGTCAGCCACCCGTATTAATTCTCTTTCTGCTTCTTCTGAAAGATCACTTAAGGATGGAAATCATCAATATTCGCATTAAACTCAATGTCTTCATCATAACTAAAATGAGGTTCCGGATTTGTGTGAGAGCTTGTAGTACTGAATCTTTCAAATACTTGATCTTGAAAATCATAGACAACATTCTGCAAGTAGTCAGTCAGGGGGTTATTTAGCCAATTTCTAATTCTAGATGTATCCATTGTAATGAGGTACAGTAAGGGTTTTCAACAGTTGGTTGTTTGGAAATAACTGATGCACAGTTATCCTTTTGATCAGTAATAATTCGGATCTCCTCCAAAAGGAAGAACTCGCTCCGATACCAATTGTTGGTCCCTTGGAAAGGCTAACACAAGTTTAGAGGGGGGGTGAATAAAATTGTCACCAAAAACTAATCCTGAGCTGGAAAAGTCCCAGGAACTGAGTTTCTTTGAAACTTAAACTGATCTTCAGTTTTGTTCCTGTCCTTTTGACTTGTGCGGAGTTCAGTTAGCTCAACTGAATATATGTTATTACTGACTTATATTTAGTCTCGTTAACTGGCAGCGGATAAAACTAGCCTTTAACAATTAGTTACTTATAATTTCGATATGAAAACCACTATAAGGAAATAAATAAATGCATAAAGTAAATAGACAAGAATTATAGAGGTTCCAGGTGGTGTAATCCTGTACGTCCTCTCTTCCCCTGCACTAAACTGTCCTTCACACCTTCTTGGTGTTTCACAGTCTAAACCTTTGATAAAATCAAAGTTGAGACTTTGAATCAATGACTATGATTCAACTGTGATTTGAGCTTTTCTTCTGGATAATTAATTTAAGCACGGCTCTGTATTTCTTCAAATGTTAGATCTTGAATCTTCCTGAATATGCTTGAACACTTTGAAGAAATTTGCTTGATCTTGCAATTAAGTATTTAGCAGGTATTCTTTTGAATTTGGCTTTCCCCCTTAATTTGATCCTTTTTGATGGATTTTCTTTCTTTTTATCATATACCTACGTTACCTTTGATGTTGTAGAGGTAATCTATTTATAGGGGTTCATACAACATTCATCCTGCTTTGTAACGGCTATATTTTCTGACTGTTCCTGCTGTGTCAGTGACTCATCCATTGAGATTTCTTTCTTTACAATGTTCGATTGTACTTTCAGTTTGTTGGATGACTAACTTGTAAAAATGAGTTTCCTTATCAGTTTTATACTGAGTTTATTACTTGTCAGTTTTCTTACTGACTTGGAGCATTAACTGAGATTTTATTCTTCTTCAAATATCAGTACTCCAGTTTTCATATGATTATATTTGACTTAATCAGAGTACACCATGATACATTTATCATCTAAGAATTCATTGTCCTTATGATTCTTAGGTCTTCATACAAGATCCATAAAGTCAGTTCAGGTCATCACAATCTTGCCTGAAGTCCAATTTTACAGTCACAACTTTTAATCTTCATAACTGAGTTTGAGCCTTCAGTTCTTCATTCTTCAATAACTGAGTCTGTGACCCTCAGTTCTTCCATCTTCTAGATAAGCCAACCGAGTCTGTAACTCTCAGCGAACTTATCTTCTTCAATCTTCTGTTGGTGTGCTCTATTGTCGGTTTCTCGTAGGGTCTCAGCTAGTCAAAATGTCAGTTTCTTCATTTCTCAGTTCCGGTCAAGAACTATTACAGTGCTTGTCTGATTTAACTTATACAAATATCACACTTTAATAAATCCTATACATTGGTATCTAGACATCTTTTTGCTTTGCACTATAACAGCTAGTTATGACACTTCATCAATGGGGTTAAGAACAATTAATAAACTAAGTGATGAATCATCATCAAAACATAAATTTTATTTCCAACACAATGCCTTGGTGATTGACATGAGACGATATACAAGCATATAGTAGGGCATTTTCAATGGAATGATCTTGAGAGTTGCCACCTCACAAATGTTGAGCGTTGAGTGATTTATCCCGTGAGGGTCTATTTGCTTGGTCTATGTTGTTTCCCATTGATACTTTTTGTTCACTTTTGCTCATGATATGATAAAAAGGATTCGTTAGTCTATATCTTGTGTTTTGAATGCCGGGATGAATTTTATTAAGATTCGTGTGTTGTGCATCTTTGTCTATTTCTATGTCATGTGTGATCTTCTTAGTCCATCTCGTCTTGAGTCTTTTTGTTTGCTTGGGGACAAGCAAAGTTTTAAGCTTAGAGGAGTGATAAGTTCCTAAAAAGTCGAATAATTCTAGATGTTTTGGACTCATTTTGGTGTCGTGGGTCGCTATTTTGCGATGTTTTTATCCTTTTTGGGGAAGATTACTGTGCATGTCCGAATTATTGCAGGTTGATTCGAGATTAGAAGAAAAAGGCCCAGAAAGCGGAGCTAAAGTTGAAGAATTCAAAAATCAGCCTCTGTCATACCAAGGGTGTGACAGTTTTCAAAAATCTGATCCTGGCCAACGAAATGTTCTGATTGGTGGAAATTTCACCAACGTATTTTCCTTCAAATTGGCGTGATTTCTGATGAAAATGAGGAGGCCACACACTAGAAGAGTCCATGATTGATAGATATTTGATTTTAGAGATTTTCTTGATTAAATTAATTATGGAAACTTATTTTATGATGTAATTATCCTATTTCTATTCCCCCAAGTCGTAGAAATCAATATAGACGCCTCATTCATCAGATTTTAGTCGACTCTTTTCATATTTTATTCATCATCTTCTCCCATCCCCAAGAACAAGGATTTTAGGTTTTAAGAATTCAAGAACGAAGCTTTTTCAAGGTTGGATTATTTTATGCAATACTTTGACGGTTTATTTCTCTCTCTCTCTCTCTCTCTCTCTCTCCTCTTCTCCTTTTCTTTCTTTATTTATTTTTCTTGTCAAAGTATGAATTCTATGATTGAATCTTTGAATCTTGATATGGAACGTGAGTAGATATCAGTTTCTAGGATTAGGAAGAACCCGGATATGAATATATGATATGAAAACCCAATCTTTCCCTTGTTTTATGAATGCTTATAAATTGATTTTTGTGTGCTATTCTTGTTTTATTGTTGAAATTAATAGCCTGAGAGGGTGAATAATCGCAATTCTACATAGAGAAATTATTCGATTAATTAGTGACCGAAAAAGTACTACTTAATTGATACTTCAGGAAACAAGAATTGAATCTAGGGTTTTATTGGAATGAAAATTTGGTAGAAACCTTGATGGCAAGAAATTATGGTTCTTTAAAGCATCTAAATTCATTCTTTATCGTGGGAAACCGGGTGTAGTATGAATTTAGGTACGATCACAAGAATAATTTGATAGAATATTTTTGTGATAACATTTGATAATTGTCTTTATAAGTGTAAATTTCATATCTTGGGGGAAGTATTGTTGGTAAGTCGTATAGTAATTCCTTGGTGACTCCGAAATCCTAGAAATGCTTTTAAATTGAATGCTTACCTAAATCTTGACATTCTTGGCTTTAGTTGTACTTTCTTTGTTTTCTTTAATTTTAGGATTTTTAGATAAAAACCTCCAAAATTTTGATTTGTCTAGCTAATATAAATCGGGAATTGTTTGGTGATTGACTATAAGTCCTTGTGGGATCGACATCCTAAGTACTACTCAATAAGCCGTGCGCTTGCGGTAGCATTTAGTGATTATAGTGAAAATCACACATCCTCGACCAATAGAATCCACACTGCAGTACCTTCGCTACTGTTTGATCGGGGCCATAGTGACCTCCAGCTTCTCTTTAATGGCAATAGCCCAAAATACTTGGAATCTCATCATCATGGACGCATCTCCTAAGAATGGTATCAGAACACATTTTGTATAGGTAGGGATCGTCCTAATAATAATGCTTTAGATCTGTGAATAACTTCTTCTTATCCACACATTTGTAATTCACAATATTTGCAAACCAAGGGTATACCATACCTACTCTTGATATGGTTGGATGAGAGTCAATTGGAGCGACTACTGAGATGGCAAAAAGTTGTTCCTCTGGAAAGCTCTCCTGAATCTCAGTGGGTTGTTCTTCTTCTAACACTGTCAATCTTGACAGGTGGTCAGCCACCTGGTTCTCAGAACCCTTCTTATCTTTAATTGTAACATCAAACTCTTGTAAATGTAGAATCCATCTTAATAATCTTGGTTTGGAGTCCTTCTTGGTAAGTAGATACTTCAAAGCTGCATGGTTAGTGAATACAATGACTTTAGATCCTATGAGGTAGGGTATAAACTTGTCAAAAGTGAAAATCACAGCTAAGAGTTCTTTTTCAGTAGTTGCATAATTCTTTTGGGCACTATTGAGGGTACGACTAGCGTAATAGATAGGTTTAAAGATTTTGTCTTCCCTTTGTCCCAACTAACTACTGTATCACTAGCGTCACATATAAGCTCAAAAGGTTTGTTCCAATCTGGGGCTGCCAGAATTGGGATTGTTATTAGCATCTTCTTTAATATGTTGAATGCTTCTTTACATTGTTCTCCAAAGATAAAAGGTATATCATTGGCTAGTAATTCCGTAAAAGGTCTTGAAATCTTAGAAAAGTCCATGATAAACCACCTATAAAATCATGCATGGCCGAGAAAGGCTCGCAACGTTCTCAAGTTCATTGGAGGTGGCAGCTTTTCAATGCCTTCGATCTTATCTTTATCCACTTCCATCCCTTTCTTCGAGATCTTATGTCCCAACACTATTCCTTCAGTGACCATAAAATGACATTTTTCCCAATTAAGCACAAGGTTGGTCTCTTCACATATTTTCAACACCTTACTTAGGTGGTCCAAGCATTCATCATAACTATCTCCAAATATAGATAAGTCATCCATAAATATCCCCAAAAAATCTTCCACCAGGTCTGCAAATAATGACATCATGCACCTTTGGAATGTGGCTGGCGCATTACATAATCCGAAGGGCATACGGTTATACGCGAATGTTCCATATAGGCATGTGAAAGTAGTCTTCTCGTGGTCCTCAAGGGAAATGTGTATCTGGTAATAACCAGAATATCCGTCTAAGAAACAATAATAAGCATGGCCGCTCAATCTTTCTAACATTTGGTCAATAAACGGTAAGGGGAAATGATCTTTTCGAGTTGCGTCGTTCAGTTTCCTAAAGTCAATGCAAACTCGATGTCCAGTAACTAGCCTAACAGGAATCGACTCATCACACTCATTAGGTTGTATTGTGAATCCTCCCTTCTTGGGCACCACATGAATCGAGCTTACCCATTCACTATCAGCAAATGGGAAAATAATTCTCATTTCCAACATATTAATAATCTCTTCCTTTACTACGTCCTTCAACTGGGGTGCCAACCTCCTCTGAGGTTGAGCTATAGCCTTCTTCTCAGGGTCTACAGAGATCTTATGCATGCATATTGAGGGGCTTATTCCTCAAAAATCTGCAATGGTCCATCCAAAAGCTCCCTTATGCTCTCTCAGTACTCTTAATAATTTATCCTCCTCTAAAGGTGATAATGACGCTGAAACTATAAGGGGGAGAGTATCTTTATGTAAGTATATGTATTACAGGTGAGAGGGTAAAGGTTTAAGCGTTAAGTTTCTTGATGGCTCTTCTAATGTCGACTTTAATAACTTTCCAGTCAATTGTAAGTCAAAGAACTTATGCCATGAGGGTCTATGAATAGGTCCTCCAATATCCACAGAGTATATAGGTTCAGTTTTTAGTACTTTACCTTCACTCCATTTAGGCCAGCTGGGTTCATCACTTTCTCCTTCCTCTTCCTTTACGATTAAGGTCTCAGCTACTTCAGGATCTAATGCTAATTGTTGATGGAGTTTTAGGACAAGCTCATTAATGGAATCCATCGTGTAGCATGCTTCTCCTTCATCTCTGGCATATCCCATCGTTTTTATTACATTGAAGACTACTACATCTTCATTCACTCTAAAAATCAGTTCGCCTATTTGGACATCTATCAGAGTTCGGCTAGTGGCTAGAAAAGGACTTTTCAGGATCAACGACACCTCACTGTTTACTTCTATGTCCAAAACCAAAAATTCTACATGGAATACAAACTTTTCAACTTTAACCAGAACATTTTCTACAACTCCACATGGTTGTTTCATAGACCTGTCTGCTAATTGAAGGGTTACGGATGTTTCATTGAGTTCTTTTATGCCTAGCTTATGAATGATGGCTTGTGGCATCAGGTTGACACTAGCTCCAAGATCACACAGGGCTTTGTTTAGGCATACTCCTTGATCGTCATGTGTAGGCCACTAACACACACGAAATACTAGCAAGAGTACTAGGTCAATCGTAATATAGTAAAAGCGAGTCAAGGTCGATCCCACTGAGACAAAGTCACTCATTCAATACATCCATCAAGCTAACTATGAAAACAAATAACGGTCTTCAACCAACAAAGGAACAGAAAATAAGGTTGGTTTATCTTTCCTTACCGATCTCTTAACTTGGTGTAGTTAACCCTTATACCCACTTCTTCTCGTAATTACCCAAATTTAACCAGAACATGTGATTAATTCAATTTTAGCTACGGGTGCAATCTCCTAGAGTTATCTACTTTTTTAATATGACAGTAGACACCTATGTGACATTAATCTCCTTCGTTGTTTGTATTAACTACCATGCAATAAGATCTAGAAAGTGCCATCGAACCAAGAACCTCCTAAGCAGCTATCGTTAATATAACTAGCACATTCCTAGGAATGATCCAGACTATGTCCTAATTAACACTTCACTTATCATCCTTCATATTAATTTACAAATACGAATACTCGATTGGCCAGATCTAAATAATCATGAATTAAACCTGTCGATCAACGTAGCTGACGCTGAATCTCCAGATTTAGGGTGACCTAAAAGTACGACGCAATTACGGTAAAGACCGTAGCTATTGCGTGAGCGCGTGGTTCTTAATTTCTGGAATTTCATCGTTATGTCCTGACTAATTCTGGTTAATTGCGAGTTGTTTAAGAATGCAGGTTAATTACATCATGTTAATCAAAGTAAATCTACTATAATGAAGAATATGAATGAACGTTCAAAGATCCATACCTCCATGACGGTTGATCTAACTTTATCGACTCAAGTTAGTTGATGGCTTGGAGAAGATAACCAAAGTAAAGCGAAAACAAACTCAAGAGAAACTTTATTTCATACGTAAAATAATGTATATTATCAAATCTATTTGGTGTATAGATGTGTATCTACTAACGAATTTGGAATAGGATTTTATAGAGCCATAGACCGACCTAAGCTAATTAAACCCTAGACGACTTAATACAATTAACGGCGGCTTTGATTTCGTGTTGCCCAAGTCACGCAACTATGGCTAGGGTTGCCGCAGTTGCCGGACTTCTTTTCTTCGATTCTCGGCCCAACAGATTTCTTCCAAACTTTATCACTTCGGCCCAATCATCCTTTTTAGCCCAGATTCGTTCCCACTTTGCTCCATGACTTGGCATATCTAAAAAGTACATAAAATAACACGAAACAGTACCAAATCTCAGCTTAAAATGTATAGATGCAGAATTACTAACCAAGGAACCGACTATAGACAATTGGCAAGTATTTCATACAATAAGCAATCTATCATTCCTCAGTTGAGCACAATTCGGGGTGTATAAATATATACTTTATAGTACTAATTTCATGGTAATCAACTATCCCGCACTTAGCTTTTGATCATCCCGAGCAAAAAGGCGAAAGAAAATGAAACTTTAGACCAATATACAAGTTAGTTAGAAACAACCAGCTTCACGAAGTCAAGACAAGAATCACAACTTCTAATATCCATAAGTAACACATTAAACTATATCTAATTCATGAACCAGTGTGTGTGCAATAACTCTCAATCCGTAGTACATAGAAGAATCACATTAAATCGACTTAGATCTTAACTAGCATTTTCAAGAATGCTCATTCCTTTACGCCATTACTTTTATTGATTTTTCGTATATCGCATAGGTCAAGTCAACTAGGCAAGGTGGAACGGAAACCAAATGTTTTTGTGTTTATCAGATCTTTTATGCAATTTATGCAGGGGCCGTGCGTTTTATGCTCCATCGGCCTTGCTTCCCTTTTTCCAAATATAGATATAGCCTTATATATATATTTTATTTTTTCATGCAAGAGCCGTGTGTTTTACACTAAATCAGCCTTGGTTCTTTTTGGTAAATTTTATTGGGGACACTCTAAAAAATCTATCTATCCTCACGGTCCTCTCTTTGATAAACAACCGAATCCATTTTTTCTTAGCCCTTATAAGATCCACAACTTGACCTAAATGACCATAGGTAAAACAAGACTTGAATAAAACTAGAGTCAACTCAAGTCAAAATAATGCTTCATCTAATTATATTCTTAAGAAATCTAGTTATTCATGCTTAAAAATGGTGCTCCACAAACATAACATAAGGTTAATACACAACTACTTCAAAAAGTGGCCGTGATTTCATCTATTATTTGTGAAACTATGTGGTGAAAAGTGCTTCTCACGAATCGTGACAAATGAAAATTTTAATGAAACACATAGTCAATTGCTAAGTGATGTTCCTACCCCCCCACTTAATCGAAGAATTGTCCCCAATGATGATAAGATGATAATGAAGAAAGGAACTTAGCTTGGGTTAAGAGTGAAGCGAGGATAGTGAATCCGAAACAAATCCGTCGTAGGCAGTCGTGTGCTAAAATCTCAGAGAATCTGCGAAGAAAATGCTAACAAAACATGCCAAGCATCTCAAATTGAAATTGGCAAAAGATTAGTCCATACAAAACATTAAAAAAGGAAGGTGTCATTTATTTCAAGGTCGGTTACAAAACAAAATTACATAAAAGAAAAGAAAAAGAAAACAACTAAAATGGAGAAAAATCCTTAAAAACAAAAACTGATCTACTCCTCGAGGTCATCATCGGTAGGTGCATTGGATGGTCCGGTACTAGAGAAATCTTGTCTGGGAACAGGCAGAGGGTGTTGATATGGAGGAATGTTGAGGTGAATCATCATATGGTTAAGCATAGCTTGCATAGTAGACAATTCCACTGTCACCTCTCTCTGAAACTCTTGTTGTGTCCTAACTCCGCCTTGTCTTGGTTGCCTCGGCCATCTTTTATGCCGTTCAGTGACAGTGACAGAGCTACTATCAAGAATAGGAAGTGGCCCAACCAATTCATCAGCAGCAAAAATAGGGCACTCAACTGCCCTAGCCAATCCATCTATGAGGTTGCCATATGGTAAGATATCCCTTGCATTGCAAGCAACCTGCCTAATCCTATCATGAATCAACAAGCCAAAGTTCACATCCCGCTGGTTATACAAAAAGTAGAATCATTATGAGCATTTGGCCAGAGGTGAGTGATCACAAAATGGTGCAACATCTTAGCACTCCAGTCCAATTCATTATCCTGAAAAGTTACAGGGATACCGTCGGCTCCATAGTCCCACTGAACTCCAAAGTGTTGCACAATAAGTTGCGCTCTCTCGAAATCACGCTCGGCAGTGGCAATGGTAAACTCCTCCTCATGAACTGGGGCATTCTCAATGTCGTAACGGGCATTGATATTCTCAATAGAGAAATCAATCGGCACCCCTCTAACAATAGCCACAGTCGAATCAGGGTAGGCCGCAACATAGGCATAGAACTCGCGGACAATGGTGGCGTTAAACTACTCTGGAATAATATGCCAAATATTATGAGTCCAAAAAGACTCGTAAATTACCAAATATGAAAAGTGAGGACTCCATTGATAAGGGGCATGGCATCCCCTTCAACTCTCTACTCTCCTCCTTGGTGTCTTTGGGCTCGGTTAGCTCTTTCTGCCATTGAATTGGACTGTGAGAACTCTGAATCTGCTGAAAAGTCGTAATTGCATGACCCATTTTTGCCATTGAATTGGACTGTGAGAACTCTGAATCTGCTGAAAAATGGGTCATGCAATTACGACAGCTTCTCACGCAGCTGTCTGAGTTTCGATTTTTTTTTTTGGTTCTCCGGGATTCTGCAACCTATGACTGAAGATGGAAATTGGGGTTGCAGAAATGATGGTTGTCAGGTACAACAACAACAAAATGGTGGTATTTGGTGTTTAGGAGTGGTGGAAATAGAAATGAAGAATTGAGTTATTGGTGATGGAAATAGGGGATGAGAGTGGTGGTTTAAATAGGGAAAAGGGATTATTTTGAAATTTGAATTGGTTTGAATATGGACGGGTTTATGGGAAGGTGGGTGGAGTAATTGTGATGAGAGGATTGAGGTGTGATTGAGGGGATTGAGGGGAGAGGTGGAGTAATGGTAGTAATGGGAAGAGGGAAAGGTGGAAAAGTGGAGTAATAGTGTGGATGGGAGGTTGACTGCACCGGATTCCATGCACCAACGCGTGTACCTCACGTGCCTGCCTCACGCCTAGAATAACTCAAAAACCTCAGGAATCGTGTCCTACCTGTCCCGCAATTGTGGGGGTCCTCCTCGCAATTGCTGGAGTACTTTTAATGCAGTTCCTATAACTCCTTGCCTGCTCACTTTCTTCCTCAATTCTTTGACAAACGTCTATCAACATTGACTCCTCATAAATCAGTCTTCATTTCCCTTTCGTATTTTTCCACGACTCTACTAACCTACTTCACCAGACTGAAAAACAAGTAATAAAAACCTTCTTGCCATCCCTTGGGAACTAATCTTAGGGTTGTGGTAGGATGAAAAAAAGCTTGTTGGTCCGTTTGGCTACTTTTATTCTCACTCGATCCAACCTAAAAGGTTCAGAAGTAGTTTTGAGTTTAGAGTCACCAGCTCGACTTTTCTTTGACCCTTCCTCAGTTAGACTTCGGGCTTTTTACCCGCCAAACTTGAACTCTAGAGGACTTAACCATGGTACACCTTCCTTCTCTTTCTATACGTGCTTTCCCTTGGCCTGTTAAACCTATGAAGAAACCAATTTATTTCTCATGTAGAAGTGCATCTTTACGGACTGACTCATAAGCTTTATGCCTTGCACTTTTAACCTTTCTTTCTTGTGCATGTGGCCTTCTCCTACTTCGATACTTTTCCCTTACGTTCAAGTCCACTTTATCAACTTTTGAATTCTTGCCAACACTATGCCTACCAAGATTACAGCTCTCATGTAGTGCTTTGTCATGGTCCTTATCATCTTTTTCTTAAAGTAAGATAGACATAAACTCCTGCTCAATGGTCTGTATATCCTCTTTCTTCTCGTTTTGCACATCCTCTACCTTCATAATCTCAACCTCTCAAGATTCGTAGCTGACTCTACAATCCACTGGTCCGTCTAGTCACTCCAATATCTCATAAGTGGCGATGTCATTATTCAATCTCAAAGTAATCTCGCCATTATCGTAGTATAGGTTAGCTCGGCTTCTGGCCAGGAAAAGGCGTCCTAATATCACATTCATACTGGGATCATCGGGTATGTTCAGGACTAAAAAATCGGTCGGGTATTTAAAGCGTCCTATCTTAATTTCATAATCCTCCAACATGCCTGCGACCATATTCACCCGCCGGTCAACAAACCTCATCTCCCTAGTCTCACTCATGTTCACATAAAATCCGACTAACTGACAAAGAGAAAATGAAATTATGTTGCTGCTAGAGCCAGAATCACACAGTCCTAACCCTAATGATCTTCCATTAACAGTATAGGAAGTCTGAAGGTACCTGGATCTTCTAATTTTTATGTCACATCACAGTCATGATGATCTTCTGGTAATCTCAAGACATCATCACGGTCACTAAAACAGTCCAAGTCTTCCTCAGGGTCAGATTCAGATTCAGAAATAATTTCAATAACACACTTACCTTTACAGAAGTCCTCGTACTCTTTAGGATTAGCTTCATCTTCCTTTTTGGCCTTAGCAGCTTCTTCCTCTGCTACTCTTTTCTGGTCCCTCACATATTGCTCGTAAACCTTCGAACCAGGACACATGGAGATTGGTCTTGGATTCCATACGGATCTCTGATGTGGAGGCATGGTGCTTGTTTGGCTGGAAATTCCTACTCGTCCTTATGAGAGAAAGTCAAAAGTGTTTTGCACTACCTGCAAAAGAATAAAACAAAAAAATTTGTAAAAAAAAACTTCCCACTCCATCTGGGTCAAGACCCAACTGTTGCAGACCTAGTAACTTATAGGGATGAACACAGAATCACAGTGAGGAATCCAAAATGATCGTTCCAGGCCGCGCAATTACGGCAGCACCTGTCGCAATTTTGCAACCGGCTTTATCTTTTCCGATCGTAAACTGTGCAGGGTTTATGAAAAACAGACACTGGACTCGATAAATAAATATTAACAAATAGAAAAACAAAAATTCATATTTAGATTTAATGAATATATTCATTGAATTAGCCTTTGTCCTTGGCAACGGCGCCAAAAACTTGATCGTCGCGTGTAGGCCACTGTTGGTCCCTTGGAAAGGCTGACACAAGTTTAGAGAGGGGGGGGGTGAATAAACTTGTGCCCAAAAACTGAATCTTGAAGCAGATTAAGTTTGGTCTTAAACTTGTGCGGAGTTAAGCTAACTTAGTTGAGTATAAGTCAAAACTGACTTATGCTTAACTGAGGTAACCGGCAGCGGATAGTTAAATCCATTTTATAAAACTTGAGTTATTAGATCATCTAGATGAAATACAATGCTGTGCTGACTCAGTTTCTTGTGTTTGCTGAGTGTGTGATCTGATGTAATACAAATTGTAATACTGTAAAAAAAAATGCATAAAGTAAATAAATGAATAAGACAGAGTTTATAGAGGTTCCGGGTGGTGTAATCCTGTCAGGCCTCTCTTCATCTGTGATGCGGAGGAAAATTCCACTAGAACTTTTTGAGGTAGCTCGGTTACAAAAAGTCCTAAACTGATAGTCCTTCACTAATCCTTAGTTTCATTATCTAAGAAACTATAGAACATGTAGAATTGCTGCTCTACAACTGCTTGCACCACTGGTCCTTGAAGGGTTGTATTGCCTCTTCACCAGCTTCTCACAAACATAGTCTTCCAGACTGCAGCTCAACTGTCCTTCACACTTTCTTGGTTTTTCACAGTCTAAAACCTTTGATAAAATCAAAGTTAAGACTTGAATCAATAACTATGAATCAACTTGTGATTCGAGCTTCTTCTTCTTGATGTATATGATTTGCTCAAGCTCCATTTTTCTTCAAGTGTTTGATCTTGATGCTTGTATATTTAAGAACACTTTGAAGATTTCTTGATCTTGAAATAAAGTATATTGCATGAGTTCTTTTTGATTGACTTTTCCCCCATTCTAATAACTTTCTTGATAACTTATTCCTTACAACTCCGCACTTCTTCTTGAGGTAGAATTGACCTATTTATAGGGGTTTTTCCAACGTTTGAATAAGATGAATGCTTGAATTTGAATTCTTGTATCCGTTGGTGGTCCTGCATATTCTGCTGAATGTCAGTGTCCTTTCTGACAGTTCTGTGTATCCAATAAAATTGTTTTCTTTACAACGGTCAGATTCTTCTTCATTTTAAATAACATCAACTTGAAAATTTGGACAACTGAGGTTTATCAGTTATCAGCTTTAAGAGCGTTAACTGAGTTTTTACTCTTCTTCAAAAACTCAGTACTCTATTGTTATCTGATTATAATTGACTTAATCAGAGTACACCATAACATATAAATCATCCAAGATAACATTGTCCTTATGTATCTTAGGTCTTCATACAAGATCTATAGAGTCAGTTCTGGTCATCACAATCTTTCCTAAATTCTGATTTTATAGTCTCGGTGTTAATCTTCATAAACTGAGTTTGAACCCTCAGTTCTTCATTCTTCAATAACTGAGTTTGTGTCCCTCAGTTCTTCATCTACTGAGTTTGTTCCCTTAGCCTTCATCTTCTAGATAAGCCAACTGAGTCTGTGTCCCTCAGCGAACTTACCTTCTTCAGTTTCCATAGGTGTGTTCTGAGTCAGTTTCTCAATCTTCAGTTGTGAACTCAGTTTTCATTGTCTCATCAAGTCTGTTACTTATTTTCTCAGTTCTGATCCTAGAATTATTACATTGCTTGTCTGATTTACTTATACAAATATCAGACTCTATTAAATCTTATACATTAATATCTTGACATCTTTTTTCTTTGCACTATAACAGCTAGTTATGACACTTCATCAATGGGGTTAAAAAATAACTAAATAACTGATGAATCATCATCAAAACATAACTTTTATTTCCAACAATTTCCCCCTTTTTGATGATGTCAATACCCTTCTTAAAAGCAATGCAAAAAGATAAGAACAAAACAATGACAAACACAAAGAACTGAGAAACTGAGTTTTTATTGATGATACTGAGTTACAGAGTACATAGTATTAAAATACAACAATATGTGAAAAGAAACTAAGTTTCAGCTTCATTTCCCTTTCCTTGGTCAGTTCCTTAAATTTTCTTGTCATTCAGTTCAACAATTTACTTCATGGCCTGATTAGTTGAACTGTTCTGAATCCCATTTATATTCGCCCAAATATTCCATGAATTGGTCATAATGTGCTTTCCGAAAAATTGCTCTTAAACAAAATTGAAAACAAGAACACAGTTTTCTTTAACTTCTCACTTGTAGCTATCTTCAGTAAATCTTCAATAAACTCAGATTCAGCTCCAGCAACTTTCTTCTCAGCTTTTTCTAGAGTACCATTTCTTTCCCGTTTGTTCAATTTATTCCAATAGTGAACAAGAACTTTCTGCATGATTAGAAAAATTTCTATAGCTTGTCCTCTTGATTCTCCTTCCTTTGTGGGTAGCTCCTTAAAAATGTTGTATAGGTTTGAATCTAAGCCAAGTCTCTTTTCAGTTGGTTCAGAAAATTTTGCAATCAGCTCCATTTCTTTATCATCCATATCTTCTCTGGCTTTCTTCAGTTCGGTCAGTTTCTCATCAATGCTTCCAAGTACTTCAGGCATTTCTGTTGCATTGACTTTTAGAATGTCCAAAATTTCTCCCTTATTGACATTATCTTTATGAATCAAGCTTCGCATATAAGAGTTCAAGTGCTGCTGATTTGATGCCAATATGGTTTGTGCAACCATTGAGTCTCTCATGGCATTTTCCAGTAAAAGCATCCTGTCATGTACATTAATAACCATGCCTACCAATCTCTCCTGAGTCTCAGTTTTTCTAGAAGCTGTCACAATGGATGTTTTTCTGATTTCGATTAATGTGTCATGACAATCCTTTTTTACATGGTCTAAACTCTTTTCCTGTTAGACCTTTCATTCTTGTTTTCCTCCATGGATTGCAACACTTTTCCAAAGATGCCCATATCTTCATTTTTGTATCCTCATAAGCTCATTGAATTTGTACTTGATGAACATAGCTTATGTTGGCACATCTTTTTCAGTTTCAGCTTTCTTCTCTGTTTTGCATTCCTCAGTCTCAGACGCTTTCTCATCTTCTTTCTTTTCTTTTGATAGAGGAGAGATAATTCCTTTTAGTTTCTCCTTGTAATCTTTAGACTTCCTTCTCTCTTCATACTATCTCCTAATTTCATTTAGAGCAGAAGGATCAGTTTCTCTTACTGGTGCTAATTGTACATCAAACTCATCATCAGTTTCTTCTCTTGGTTGGTCAGCTTTAGCTTTTGCTATCTCAAGGACTTCTCTGTTAGTCGATGACTGATAATCTTCTTCATCTTCTTCTTTTCCTGATTCAAACTGAGTTTCAGAGTCTGAATCACTACTTTCCTCAAAACTACCTTCTTCTGATTTTTCAACAACATCTTCTTTTTCTTGTAAAGAGGCAAGAATCCCTTTTTGTAGATCAGGATCTCCTTGTGAATCATCATCGTCATTATTATCATCCTTTTTTGACTTTGAAGTTTCTCCCTTAAACTTCTTCCAATAACTATTTCTTATCAGAGAGTATTCATTACTCAAGAATTCATCAGAACTGAATACCTGAGATAGATGAGTAATATTAAATAAATCAAAGATCCATTGCTCTATGCTTTCCATAGCTTCTAGTTGGCTTCTTTGATTATCGATTGAGCTGAACTTCCAATGTTGATAAGCATCAAGTCTTCTCCAGTCAGCTTCAATCAGTTTCCCAATGACGACAGACGGATCAAGCAGAGTTATGATATTTTCAGTTTCTCTAGGAATCTCTAGATTAGATTCAGCTAGAGTATGAACTTTCTCTGCTTTAGTTTTTGCTAGTATTTCCCCTCAACAACAAATTGGATGATAGATGATTCACTTTCTGGTGCAGGTATTGTTGTAGCTTCAAACTCGCTTAGTTTCCAGATGTTCTTAAACAACATTCTCTTTTTCAGCTTCAGCTATAGGTTCAACAACTTGTTTAGAAATCTCTTTTGATTTGACAACCTGAAGCTCTCTTGGTTCCTCCATTGGTTCAATTTCCAGTTCAACAACTCGTTCATTTACTCTCTCAATTTCATCAACCTGCTTTTTATTTTCTTCTTCAACAAGTTCATCCAAGGTGATGACTTGTTGTGGTGCAGATTCAATCTCAGCAACTTCTTTGCCTTCAGATTGAGAGGCTTCCATTTCTCTAATTGATTCTTCATATTACAATCTAGATGCTGATTTTTTGGGGTGTTGCTCTTGATTTAGCTATTAAGTTGAGCATCGCAATTACTCCCGGTCCAATCAGTTCCTCAGCACTATCAGTTTCCTCATCATCGACCTCAGTTCTTAAGGTTTGTTCCCCCTGAGTGTCAGCTTCTGGTAGTGATGGTACGAGTGCTTGAACTTCTTCAACTGACTCTTGAACGGGTGCAACTTCAGCAATAGACATGGTAGGAGTTTCAGCTTAAGCTCTTTGTTTCTTTGTTTGACCTCCAGTTTCTGAAGTCACAGATTTTACTAGTGAAGGTTCCTTGCTCTTCTCAGTTACTTCATCAACCTTGGCTTTTTCAAAAGCTTACAATTTCCTCTTTTTCTCCTCCAGTCTCTCTGGATCCTCCAATGCTTCTTCTGTGGTGACTTTCTTGGATGATCTTTTTCTTTTCTTTTTAGGTTCAACTTCAGAACCTTCAGTTTTCCTCTTTCCAGACTTCTTCTCATCTTTTACTGCAATTTTACCATCAACAACTGCAGTCGATCCTTTTCTTGAAATTACAAAATGATCAACGATCCGTTGTACCATCAATGCAAGTGTCTTCTTGTGATAGAATCTTCCTATCCTCACGTCGGTTTTCTTTTGGGTACATCAGATGTTTGTGCTGCTATTTGGTCCAGAATATATCTCTGTCAATTGAAGTTTTCTTCAAACCATATCACATATAACAAGTCTAACTTGGTGCCAGATAGATTGCTAAAATTGCCAGCGTTTCCAATTACACAATTTGCTAGCATCTTGGTCAGATAATTAAACTCAGGTTTGAGAAAACATGTTGATCCCAAAAATGATTCGTTCGAATCTCCTTTAATTGCAATGTCCTTCCACAGTTTCTCTCTTTTCTCTTTGGTTAATTTGATAGCAGATGAGTATCTAGACTTCTCAAAACCAAAGATATCTGCAATAAGGGTCTCAGTGACCTTAATCTCCTTCCCATTGACCTTGGTAGTGTAGGTGTAGACTCTTTCTTTTTCTATGCCAGTCCTTCCAAACTCATAAAAATCACCGATGCTTTCTAGGCATACATTTTCTAGGGAAATGTTGAACACTCCGTCAAGACCTTTGATTTTTCTGATTTTGTTCATGATTTTCTTAGCAAGGTCTGAATTACCATGCTTTTCAAGATATTGATAAAGTGAAATGATCAAATAGGCTTCAACTCTAGTGAAAGTCATAATTTCTGATTGTTGGTGTGAATTTTGAAAAATACGAAGATAGAAATAATTTTTCAGACAAGGATTGAGTAAAAACTGAGTGTAAAGAATTGATAAGGATAATACAAGGGTATTTATAGGTGGTAGATTTGGTAGTTAGAAATTTGAGTGGGTTTTAAAACGTCTTGTCATAAATCACATCAAGCGTTGAGATGCGAAAAAAGTGGTGAGTGGAGAAGATGGACGGTTAAGATCTATGTAGGTTCCGACTTTTCTGTCATCCGTAGCCTGTATCAGTAAATGCAGTTGATATTGTGTATCTCCAGCTGTACGTGTTCAGCTTTGATCTTATCCATAACTTGATCAGTTTCCAGTTAAATGTATCTCAGTTTTGATAATATCAGTTTTCCATAACTCATCAGTAGTCAGTTTTCATCTGCAAAACAAATTAAGAACTTTTTGGTAACCATATCTGTTTGGGTCCTCTCTGATTAGCCTTTAGATTAATTCTTAAGAATGACTTCTTTTTCTCAGAATTAATCTCCTTTTTGTGATCTTTCAATTTTTTCCAAACTGATTTTATCTCTCTCACATATCTTTCTTGACCTTTTGACTTGGTAAATTCAGTTTTCACAAAATTTTGCTGTTTTGACTCGATCGTCTTTTTCTTGAACGATGTGATATCGACAAAAACGTTAAATAAGACATGGCGGTGCAAACGGCATGTGAAACAGAGACATGAATGACCTTGTTCAAAGAATCGAATATCACACCGTTAAGTACTATGTGGGTATGAAATTTTTTTGAAAAAAAGTTTCTACTTTTCATTGAAAAAAAGTTTCTACTTTTCACCGTTAAGTTCAAAGGCATGCGGCGCAAAGGACATGCGAAACAGACGCCTTGGACAAGGAATCAAAAATTGTACCGTTAATTACTCTGTGGGTACGAAAAAAGTACAAAACAAAGTTTGTAATTTTCTTTGAAATAACGATGTGATATCGACTAGAACGATAAATAAGGCATGGTGGCAAAAACAGCATGTGAAACAGATAGCAGACTGGACTGATACAAGGAATCCAAAATCACACCGTAAAGTACTCTTTGTGTTCAAAAACATTATGCAAAAAAACTTTGTAATTTTCTTTGAAAAATGATGTAATATCAACCAGAACGATAAATAAGGCACCGCGGCACAAACGGCATGTGAAATGGACCCCAGAATGACCTTATACAAGGAATTGAAAATCACACCGTTAAAACTCTGTGGGTATGAAAAAAGTACAAAAAAAAGTTTTAAATTTTCTTTGAAGTAACAATGTGATATCGACCAGAACGATAAATAAGGCACGGAGTCGCAAACGGCATGCAAAACGGACACCATAATGGCCTTGTACAAGGAATGAAAAAACACACCGTTATGTACTCTGTGGGTATGAATTTTTTTTTTGTAATTTTGTTTGAAGTAGCAATTTGATATTGACCAGAACGATAAATAAGGCACGGCGGCGCAAACGGCATGCAAAACGAACACCATAGTGGCCTTGTACAAAGAATAAAAAATTACACCGTTAAGTACTCTGTGGGTACGGAAATTTTTTGGTAATATCCTTTGAAGTAATGACGTGATATCGACCAGAACGATTAATAATGCATGACGGATCAAACGGAATGCGAAACGGACACCAGAATGACCTTGTAGAAAGAATCAAAAATCACAGCGTTAAGTACTCTATGGTACCAGAAAATGTTTGTAATTTTGTTTAAATTAACAATGTGATATCAACCAGAACGACAAATAAGGCACGGCGGCTCAAACAAAATGCAAAACGAACATCAGAATGACCTTGTACAAGGTATCGAAAATCACACCGTTAATTACTTTGTGGGTACCAAAAAAAGTTTGTAATTTTCTTTGAAGTAATGACGTGATATCGTCCAGAACAATAAATAAGGCGCGTCGGCGCAAACGGAATACGAAACGGACACCGGAATGGCTTTGTACAAGGTATCAAAAATTACACAGTTAAGTACTCCGTGGATACCAAAATAAGTTTGTAATTTTGTTTGAAGTAACGATCTGATATCGACCAAAACGACAAATAAGGCACGGCTGCACAAATGGAATTTGAAACGGACACCAGAATGGCCTTGTACAAAGTATTAAAAATCACACCATTAAGTACTCTGTGGGTACAAAAAAACTACGAAAAAATGTTTGTAATTTTCTTTGAAGTGACGATGTTATATCGACCAAAATGATAAATAAGGCACGGAGGCGCAAACGGCAAGCGTAACGGACACCATAATACAAGGAATCAAAAATTACACCATAAGGAACTCACTGGGTACGAAAAGTGTACGAAAGAAGTTTGTAATTTTCTTTGTAGTAACAATGTGATGTCGACCTAAATGATAAATAAGGCACGGCGACGCAAACGGAATTTGAAACGGACACCAAATTGACCTTGTACAACGAATCGAAAATCACACCGTTAAGTTGTTTGTAGGTACGAAAAAGTAAGAAAAAATATTTGTAATTTTCTTTGAAGTAACAATGTGATATTGACTAGAAAGAGAAATAAGGCACGGCATTGCAAACGACATGCGAAACGGACACAAGAATGGCCTTGTAGAACGAATCAAAATTACCACGATAATCACTTTGTGAGTACGAAAAAAGTATGATTTTTTGTAACTTTTTTTGAAGTAACAATGTGATATGGACCAGAATGATATATAAGGCAGGGCGGCGCAAACGACATGAGAAACGGACACCAGAATGGCCTTGTACAAGGAATCAAAAATCACACCATTAAGTACTCTGTGGGGTATGAAAAAAGTACCAAATTTTTTTTGTAATTTTCTTTGAAGTAACGATGTGATATCGACCAGAACGATAGAAAAGAAACGGCGGCGCAAACAACATGCGAAACGGACACCAGAATTGCTTTGTACAAGGAAATTAAAATCACACCGTTAAGTACTTTGTGCGTACAGAAAAAAAGGTTGTATTTTATTTAAAGTAACGATGTGATATCGACCATAATGATAAATAAGCCATGATGGCTCAAACGGCATGCGAAACAAACACCATAATGGCCTCGTAAAAGGAATCGAAAATCACACCGTTAAGTACACTGTGGGTACGAAATTATTTTTGTAATTTTGTTTGAAGTGATGATGTGATATCGACCAGAACGATAAATAAGGCATCGTGCAGAAATGGCATGCGAAACGGACACCAAAATGGCCTACTACAAGGATTCAAAAATCACCATGTTAATTAAGTACTATGTGGGTACGAAAAAGGTACAATTTGTTTTTGTAATTTTAATTGAAGTAACGATGTTATATCGACCAGAACGATAAATAAGGCAGGTCGGCGCAAACGACATGCGAAACGGACACCAGAATGGGCTTGTAGAAGGAATCGAAAATAACACAGTTAAGTACTCTGTGGGTACAAAAAAAATACGAAACAAATTTGTAATTTTCTTGGAAGTAACGATGTGATATCGACCATAACGATAAATAAGGCACGGCGGTCCAAAAAGCATGCGAAACAGAAACCATATGGCCTTGTAAAATGAATCGAAAATCACACCGTTATGTACTTTGTGGGTACAAAAAATAAGTTGGTAATTTTGTTTGAAATAACGATGTGATATCGACCAGAACGATAAATAAGGTACTGCGGCGGAAACGGCATGCAAACCTGACACCAGAATGACCTTTTTCAAGGAATCAAAAATCACACCGTTAAGTACTCTATGGGTACAAAAAGAGTATGAAAAAGTTTGTATTTTTTTTGAAGTAACAATGTGATATCGACTAGAACGATAAATAAGGCATGGCGGCGCAAACTGCATACGAAACGAACACCAGAATGGCCTTGTACAAGGAATCAAAAATCACACCATTAAGTACTATATGGGTACGAAAAAGTACAAAAAAAGATTAATTTTCTTTGAACTAACGATCTGATATCGACCAGAACGATAAATAAGGCGCGGTGGCGCAAACGGCATGCGAAACGGACACCATAATGGCTCTGTACAAGGAATCGAAAATCACACCGTTAAGTACTCTGTGGGTATTAAAAAAAAGTTTGTAATTTTTTTATGTAACGATTTGATATCGACCAGAACGATAAATAAGGCACGGCGGCGCAAACGGCATGCGAAACGGACACCAGAATGACCCTGTACAAGGAATTGAAATCACACCGTTAAGTACTTTATGGGTAGGAAAAAAGTATGAAGCAAAGTTTGTAATTTTCTTTGAAATAACAATGTGATATCGACTAGAACGATAAATAAGGCTCGGCAGCGCAAACACAATGCGTAAACGGACACTAGAATGGCCTTGTACAATGAATCGAAAATCACACCGTTAAGTACTATGTGGGTACCAAAAAATGTATGTTAAATTTTCTTCGAAATAACGATGTGATATCGACCAGAATGATAAATAAGGCACGGCAATGCAAACAGAATGCGAAACGGACACAAAAATGGCTTTGTAAAAGGTATAAAAAATTACACCGTTAAGAACTCTGTGGGTATGAAAAAAAGTTTGTAATTTTGTTTGAAGTAACGATCTAATATTGACCTGAACGACAAATAAGGCACGGCTGTGCAAACGGAATGCGAAACGGACACCAGAATGGCCTTGTACAAGGTATCGAAAATCACACCGTTAAGTAATTTGTGGATATGAAAAAAGTATGAAAAAAAAGTTTTTAATTTTCTTTGAAGTAGCGATGTGATATCGACCATAAAGATAAATAAGAAAAAGCGGCGCAAACGGATGTGAAGCGGACACAAGAATGGCCTTGGACAAAGAATCAAAAATCACACCGTTAAGTACTCCGTGGGTACGAAAAAAAGTACGAAATTTTTTTTTGTAATTTTCTTTGATGTAACGATGTGATATCGAGTAGAACGATAAATATGGCACGACATGCGAAACGGACATCAGACTGGCCTAATACAAGGAATCGAAAATCACACCATAAAGTACTCTTTGTGTTCAAAAGCAGTATGAAAAACAACTTTGTAATGTTCTTTGAAAAATGATGTGATATCAACCAGAATGATAACTAAGGCACCGCGGCACAAACGACATGCGAAACAGACACCAAAAAGACCTTATACAAGGAATTGAAAATCACACCGTTAAATACTCGGTGGGTATAAAAAAGTACAAAAACAAGTTTTTAATTTTCATTGAAGTAACAATGTGATATCGACCAGAACGATAAATAAGGCATGTTGGGAGGATTTTGCATCATAAAAACAAAAGAAAATTTATAAACCTATACTTAACATGCAAACTAACTCCTAACCGACCAAATATCGGGTAGTTGATAGCATAGTAGGGTAAGTTCAGGGTCGATCCACAGGGAATTGGGATGGTGAATCTAGTTTAATTAATTATTCTAAAGTTGTCACTACTTATTTCTAAACCTAAAATAACAAAACGAAAAGATAAACTGGACAGAGGATTGTCAGTCCAAAGCCAGGGAAAATCGTTGCGAACTTAACTAATAAAACCAAAACAAAAATAAAACAAACGAAAATAATTAAAACGAACAAGCAATGATCCACCAATTCCCGAAACCATCACCTCACCGAAAGTGATAAGAAGTACAAACATTTATTCACAAGTTTCCTTGGATTTAAATCTTATCTAAAGATGCGTTTCCTCTCTCGATTTATCACGCAATTAATTAGGTTACCTCTCGGTTTAACTAACATCTATAAGAAGCAAAGATACGGATTTAAAAACCCTAATCTAACAACATTATCCCTCAACTCTCGTTTGTTGGAATAATTATTGCTACTCTCCTTCACGGTAATCTAATGAACTTATCAACTTTCGTATTTCTAAGTTCTATTAACATGCGGCATAAAACATGAAGGTTGAACAAGTACAACTTGATAAAATAAACGCATACAAAATCTCATCTTTTCCGGTGATGATAATATCCCTCAATCTCTTTCTAAGATAACTTTGTAACGAATTAACTAAAGTTGTGATTCATGATGAACCTAGACTCCTAACCTAACAACTCTCGTTAAAAAGGTTAAAGCTCTAATCTTCTCTATGGTGATCAAGTTTACACCGACTCTCGTCATACGGCAAACATCAACATGCAAAGACATCTCTCGATTGAAATTGCAAGATAACAAATAAACATAGAAAAGAAAGCAACTTTAATTTAAACTTACAAAACATCCAAGACTTGAAATTGAGTTCGTTGTTTGAAACAGTTTCACATGCTCGTTCAGACGGCTTAGCTCATCCTCGCCTTGCGTGAAACGAGATGAAAAACAAAATAAAAAAAATAAAAGTGGCTCGGTCGACCGAGCAGAGCACTCGGTCGACCGAGCGTCCGGCTTCTTGATCCCCGCGGTCGCTTCGGTCTCTAGGGTTCGATGCTCATCGTTCGCATGCTTGCTTATATAGATGCTTTTTTAAACCGACTTAAGACTTAATAATTATCCTTTTCTTTTAAGGAATAAAAACTAAAACCCTAGTAAGGATAATTCCACATTTATCCCTTCCTTTTAGTCCTCTTGGACGCACGTTTAACGTGATGGACGCCCGTCCATGCATGTGTAAACGCTAGTTTGTGCATGCAAACACTCGTTCATGTAAACTCTCAACATCTTGATCTTAGTTGCTCTTCTTGGACGCCGGTTCAAGATAGTGGACGCCAGTTCAGCTGGATCAATCAACTTGATTTCTTTCCTTATCTCTTTTATTCTTCCATAAACTTGATTGATTCTCTCCAACTTCGAATTTCTCTCTTTAAGATCATCTTTTCCATAACCAATGTGTATCTACAATGTAAGAAAAACATACCAAAGCGTAACATAATTCCAAAATAATATAAAATCATAATTTAAGCACATAATTCGTTATGTTTTGCAATTTAACTATTGAAAACACCACTTGCTCAATATTTCAATATAAAGCTCGATTTCTATGAAAATCATAAGAATATGGGGGAAATTGATATAAAATATATATCTAAAAATCATACAATTTGACCCTCAACAAGGCACGGTGTAGCAAACGGCATGCGAAACAGACACCATAATGGCCTTGTACAAGGAATCAAAAAACACACCGTTAAGTACTCTGTGGATACGAAAAAAAGTTTGTAATTTTGTTTGAAGTAACGATTTTATATTAACCAGAATGATAAATAAGGCACAGCAGCGCAAAAGGCGTGTGAAACGGACACCATAATGGCCTTGTACAAAGAATAAAAAATTACACCATTAAGTACTCTATGGGTACGGAATTTTTTTTTGTAATATTTTTTGAAGTAATGATTTAATTTCGACCATAACAATAAAAAAAACACTGTGGCGCAAACAGCATGCGAAACGGACACCAAAATGGCCTTGTTCAAGGAATTGAAAATCACACCATTAAGTTCTATATGGGTACGAAAAAAAGTTTGTAATTCCTTTTAAGTAACGATGTGTTATCGACCATAACGATAAATAAGGCATGGCGGATCAAACGAAATGCGAAACGGACACCATAATGGCCTTATACAAAGAATCAAAAATCACACCGTTAAGTACTCTCTAGGTACCAAAAAAACTTTGTAATTTTGTTTGAAGTAACGATGTGATATCGACCAGAACGACAACTAAGGCACGGCGGCGCAAACGAAATGCGAAACGGACACCAGAATGGCCTTGTACAAGGTATGGAAAATCACACCTTTAAGTACTTTTTGGGTACAAAAAAGTTTTGTAAATTTTCTTTTTGGTAACGATGTGATATGGTCCATAACGATAAATAAGGCACGGCGGCACAAATGGAATGCGAAACGGACACCAGAATGGCTTTGTACAAGTTATCGAAAATTACACCGTTAAGTACTTTGTGGGTACCGAAAAAAAGTTTGTAATTTTGTTTGAAGTAACGATCTAATATCGACCCGTACGACAAATAAGGCACGGCTGCGCAAATAGAATTCGAAACGGACACCATAATGGCCTTGTACAAGGTATCGAAAATCACACCGTTAAGTACTCTGTGGGTACCAAGAAAGTACGAAAAATGGTTTGTAATTTTCTTTGAAGTACCGATGTGATATCGACCATAATGATAAATAAGGCACGGAGGCGCAAACGACAAGCGTAACGGACACCAGAATGGCCTTATACAAGGAATCGAATATTACACCGTTAAGTACTCTATGCTATGAAAAATGTATGAATTTTTTTTATAATTTTCTTTGTAGTAACGATGTGAAAGCGACCAGAATTATAAATAAGGCACGACGGCGCAAACGGCATTTGAACCGGACACCAGAATGATCTTGCACAAGGAATCGAAAATCACACCGTTAAGTAGTCTGCAGGTATGAAAATAGTAAGAAATTTTTTTGTAATTTTCATTGAAGTAACGGTGTGACATTGACCAGAAAGAGAAATAAGGCAAGGCGGTGCAAACGGCATGCGAAACGGACATAAGAATGGCCTTGTACAAGGAATCGAAAATCGTCACGTTACGTACTTTGTGGGTACGAGAAAAGTATGATTTTTTGTAATTTTCTTTGAAGTAACGATGTGATATGGACCAGAACGATAAATAAGGTAGGGCGGCGCAAACGACATGCTAAATGGACACCAGAATGACCTTGTACAAGGAATCGAAAATCACACCGTTAGTACTCCGTGGGTATGAAAAAAGAACAAAAAAAATTTGTAATTTTCTTTGAAGTAACGATGTGATTTCGACAAAAACGATAGAAAACGAACGGCGGCGCAAACAACATGCGAAACGGACACCAAAATGGCTTTGTACAAGGAAATTAAAGTCACACCGTTAAGTATTTTGTGGGTACGAAAAAAAGTTTGTAATTTTTTTATGTAACGATTTGATATCGACCAGAATGATAAATAAGGCACGGCGGCACAAACGGCATGCGAAACGGACACCAGAATGACGTTGTACAAGGAATCGAAATCACACCGTTAAGTACTATATGGGTACGAAAAAAAAGTTTGTAATTTTCTTTGAAATAACGATGTGATATTGACCAGAAAGATAAATAAGGCGGCAGCGCGAATAGAATGCGAAACGGACACTAGAATGTCCTTGTACAATGAATCGAAAATCACACCGTTAAGTACTATGTCGTTACCAAAAAAAGTATGTATATTTTCTTTGAAGTAACGAGGTGATATCGACCAGAACGATAAATAAGGCACGGCGGTGAAACGGACACCACAATGGATTTGTACAAGGTATAAAAAATTACACCGTTAAGTACTCTATGGGTATGAAAAAAACTTTATAATTTTGTTTGAAGTAACAATCTGATATTAACCAGAACGACAAATAAGGCACGGACTGCGAAACGGACTGCGAAACGGACACCAGAATGGCCTTGTACAAGGTATCGAAAATCACACCGTTATGTAATTAGCAGATACGAAAAAAGTACTATTTTTTTTAAGTTTTCTTTGAATTGACGATGTGATATCGACCAAAAAGATAAATAAGGAAAAGTGGCGCAAACGGCATGCGAAGCGGACACCAAAATGTCCGAGTACAAGGAATCAAAAATCACACTGTTAAGTACTCTGAGGGAACAAAAAAAGTATGAAAAAAAGTTTGTAATTTTCATTGAAGTAACGATGTGATATCGACCAAAACGATAAATAAGGCATGGCGGTGAAAACGGCTTGCGAAACGGACACCAGAATGGCCTTGTACAAAGAATCGAATATCACTCCGTTAAGTACTCTGTTGGTATGAAAAAATTCGAAAAAAAGATTCCACTTTTAATTGAAGTAACGATAAATAAGGCATGGCGGCGCAAACGACCTGCGAACGGACACCATAATGGCCTTGTACCAGGAATCAAAAATCACACAGTTAAATACTCTATGGGTACGGAAAAAGTACGCAAAAAAGTTTGTAATTTTCTTTGAAGTAAAGATGTGATATCGACTAGAACGATAAATAAGGCACGGCGGCGCAAACGGCATGCGAAACGGACAACAGACTAGCCTAATACAAGAAATCCAAAATCACACCGTAAAATACTCTATGTTCAAAAATAGTATGAAAAAAAACTTCATAATTTTCTTTGAAAAATGATGTGATATCAACCAGAACGATAAATAAGGCACCGCGGCGTAAACGGCATGCAAAACGGACACCATAATGAACTTGTACAAGAAATCTAAAATCACACCGTTAAGTACTCTATGGGTACGATTAAAAAGTTTGTAATTTAGTTTGAAGTAACTATTTGATATTGACCAGGATGATAAATAAGGCACGGCGGCGCAAACAGCATGCGATACGGAGACAATAATGGCCTTGTACAAAGAATCGAAAATTACATCATTAAGTACTTTGTGGGTACGGAAAAAAAGTTTGTAATTTTGTTTGAAGTAAGATTTAATATCGACCAGAATGTGAAATGGACCCCAGAATGACCTTATACAAGGAATTGAAAATCACACCGTTAAAACTCTGTGGGTATGAAAAAAGTACAAAAAAAAGTTTTAAATTTTCTTTAAAGTAACAATGTGATATCGACCAGAACGATAAATAAGGCACGGAGTCGCAAACGGCATGCAAAACGGACACCATAATGGCCTTGTACAAGGAATGAAAAAACACACCGTTATGTACTCTGTGGGTATGAATTTTTTTTTTGTAATTTTGTTTGAAGAAGCAATTTGATATTGACCAGAACGATAAATAAGGCACGGCGGCGCAAACGGCATGCAAAACGAACACCATAGTGGCCTTGTACAAAGAATAAAAAATTACACCGTTAAGAACTCTGTGGGTACGGAAATTGTTTGGTAATATCCTTTGAAATAATGACGTGATATCGACCAGAACGATTAATAATGCATGACGGATCAAACGGAATGCGAAACGGACACCAGAATGACCTTGTAGAAAGAATCAAAAATCACAGAGTTAAGTACTCTATGGTACCAGAAAATGTTTGTAATTTTGTTTGAATTAACAATGTGATATCAACCAGAACGACAAATAAGGCATGGCGGCTCAAACAAAATGCAAAACGAACATCAGAATGACCTTGTACAAGGTATCGAAAATCACACCGTTAATTACTTTGTGGGTACCAAAAAAGTTTGTAATTTTCTTTGAAGTAATTACGTGATATCGTCCAGAACAATAAATAAGGCACGTCGGCACAAACGGAATACGAAACGGACACCGGAATGGCTTTGTACAAGGTATCGAAAATTACACAGTTAAGTACTCCGTGGATACCAAAAAAGTTTGTAATTTTGTTTGAAGTAACGATCTGATATCGACCAAAACGACAAATAAGGCACGGCTGAACAAATGGAATTTGAAACGGACACCAGAATGGCCTTGTACAAAGTATCAAAAATCACACCATTAAGTACTCTGTGGGTACAAAAAAACTACGAAAAAATGTTTGTAATTTTCTTTGAAGTGACGATGTTATATCGACCAAAATGATAAATAAGGCACGGAGGCGCAAACGGCAAGCGTAACGGACACCATAATACAAGGAATCGAAAATTACACCATAAGGAACTCACTGGGTATGAAAAGTGTACGAAAGAAGTTTGTAATTTTCTTTGTAGTAACAATGTGATGTCGACCTAAATGATAAATAAGGCACGGCGCGCAAACGGAATTTGAAACGGACACCAAATTAACCTTGTACAACGAATCGAAAATCACACCGTTAAGTTGTTTGTAGGTACGAAAAAAGTAAGAAAAAATATTTGTAATTTTCTTTAAAGTAACGATGTGATATTGACTAGAAAGAAAAATAAGGCACGGCATTGCAAACGGCATGCGAAACGGACACAAGAATGGCCTTGTAAAAGGAATCAAAAATTACCACGATAAGCACTTTGTGAGTATGAAAAAAACTATGATTTTTTGTAACTTTTTTTGAAGTAACAATGTGATATGGACCAGAATGATAAATAAGGCAGGGCGGCGCAAACGACATGAGAAACGGACACAGAATGGCCTTGTACAAGGAATCGAAAATCACACCGTTAAGTACTCTATGGGGTATGAAAAAAGTAACAAATTTCTTTTGTAATTTTCTTTGAAGTAACGATGTGATATCGACCAGAACGATAGAAAAGAAACGGCGGCTCAAACAACATGCGAAACGGACACCAAAATTGCTTTGTACAAGGAAATTAAAATCACACCGTTAAGTACTCTGTGCATACAAAAAAAAAAGGTTGTATTTTATTTAAAGTAACGATGTGATATCGACCATAATGATAAATAAGCCATGATGGCTCAAACAACATGCGAAACAAACACCATAATGGCCTTGTAAAAGGAATCGAAAATCACACCGTTAAGTACACTGTGGGTACGAAATTATTTTTGTAATTTTGTTTGAAGTGATGATGTGATATCGACCAGAACGATAAATAAGGCACCGTGCAGAAATGGCATGCGAAACTGACACCAGAATGGCCTACTACAAGGATTCAAAAATCACCATGTTAATTAAGTACTATGTGGGTACGAAAAAGGTACAATTTGTTTTTGTAATTTTAATTGAAGTAACGATGTTATATCGACCGAACGATAAATAAGGCGGTGTCGGCGCAAACGACATGCGAAACGGACACCGAAATGGGCTTGTAGAAGGAATCGAAAATAACACAGTTAAGTACTCTGTGGGTACAAAAAAAGTACGAAACAAATTTGTAATTTTCTTGGAAGTAACGATGTGATATCGACCATAACGATAAATAAGGCATGGCGGTCCAAAAAGCATGCGAAATAGAAACCATATGGCCTTGTAAAATGAATCAAAAATCACACCGTTATGTACTTTGTGGGTACGAAAAATAAGTTGGTAATTTTGTTTGAAATAACGATGTGATATCGACCAGAACGATAAATAAGGTACTGCGGCGGAAACGGCATGCAAACCTGACACCAGAATGACCTTTTTCAAGGAATCAAAAATCACACCGTTAAGTACTCTATGGGTACAAAAAGAGTATGAAAAAGTTTGTATTTTTGTTTGAAGTAACAATGTGATATCGACTAGAACGATAAATAAGGCATGGCGGCGCAAACTGCATACGAAACGAACACCAGAATGGCCTTGTACAAGGAATCAAAAATCACACCGTTAAGTACTATATGTGTACGAAAAAGTACAAAAAAAGATTAATTTTCTTTGAACTAACGATCTGATATCGACCAGAATGATAAATAAGGCGCGGTGGCGCAAACGGCATGCGAAACGGACACCATAATGGCTCTGTACAAGGAATCGAAAATCACACCGTTAAGTACTCTGTGGGTATGAAAAAAAAGTTTGTAACTTTTTTATGTAACGATTTGATATCGACCAGAACGATAAATAAGGCACGGCGGCGCAAACGGCATGCGAAACGGACACCAGAATGACCCTGTACAAGGAATTGAAATCACACCGTTAAGTACTCTATGGGTAGGAAAAAAGTATGAAGCAAAGTTTGTAATTTTCTTTGAAATAACAATGTGATATCGACTAAAACGATAAATAAGGCTCGGCAGCGCAAACACAATGCGAAACGGACACTAGAATGGCCTTGTACAATGAATCGAAAATCACACCGTTAAGTACCATGTGGGTACCAAAAAATGTATGTAAATTTTCTTCGAAATAACGATGTGATATCGACCAGAATGATAAATAAGGCACGGCAATGCAAACAGAATGCGAAACGGACACAAAAATGGCATTGTAAAAGGTATAAAAAATTACACCGTTAAGAACTCTGTGGGTATGAAAAAAAGTTTGTAATTTTGTTTGAAGTAACGATCTAATATTGACCTGAACGACAAATAAGGCACGGCTGTGCAAACGGAATGCGAAACGGACACCAGAATGGCCTTGTACAAGGTATCAAAAATCACACCGTTAAGTAATTTGTGGATATGAAAAAAGTACGAAAAAAAAGTTTTTAATTTTCTTTGAAGTAGCGATGTGATATCGACCATAAAGATAAATAAGAAAAAGCGGCGCAAACGGATGTGAAGCGGACACAAGAATGGCCTTGGACAAAGAATCAAAAATCACACCGTTAAGTACTCCGTGGGTACGGAAAAAAAGTACGAAATTTTTTTTGTAATTTTCTTTGATGTAACGATGTGATATCGACTAGAACGATAAATATGGCACGACATGCGAAACGGACATCAGACTGGCCTAATACAAGAAATCGAAAATCACACCGTAAAGTACTCTTTGTGTTCAAAAGCAGTATGAAAAACAACTTTGTAATGTTCTTTGAAAAATGATGTGATATCAACCAGAATGATAACTAAGGCACCGCGGCGCAAACGACATGCGAAACAGACACCAAAACGACCTTATACAAGGAATTGAAAATCACACCGTTAAATAATCGGTGGGTATGAAAAAGTACAAAAACAAGTTTTTAATTTTCATTGAAGTAACAATGTGATATCGACCAGAACGATAAATAAGGCACGGTGTAGCAAACGGCATGCGAAACAGACACCATAATGGCCTTGTACAAGGAATCAAAAAACACACCGTTAAGTACTCTGTGGGTACGAAATTTTTTTTGTAATTTTGTTTGAAGTAACGATTTTATATTAACCAGAACGATAAATAAGGCACAGCGGCGCAAAAGGCGTGTGAAACGGACACCATAATGGCCTTGTACAAAGAATAAAAAATTACACCATTAAGTACTCTATGGGTACGGAATTTTTTTTTGTAATATTTTTTGAAGTAATGATTTAATTTCGACCATAACGATAAAAAAAACAATGCGGCGAAAACAGCATGCGAAACGGACACTAGAATGGCCTTGTTCAAGGAATTGAAAATCACACCATTAAGTTCTATATGGGTACGAAAAAAAGTTTGTAATTCCTTTTAAGTAACGATGTGTTATCGACCATAACGATAAATAAGGCATGGCGGATCAAACGAAATGCGAAACGGACACCATAATGGCCTTATACGAAGAATCAAAAATCACACCGTTAAGTACTCTCTAGGTACCAAAAAAACTTTGTAATTTTGTTTGAAGTAACGATGTGATATCGACCAGAACGACAAATAAGGCACGGCGGCGCAAACGAAATGCGAAACGGACACCAGAATGGCCTTGTACAAGGTATGGAAAATCACACCTTTAAGTACTTTTTGGTTACAAAAAAGTTTTGTAAATTTTCTTTGTGGTAACGATGTGATATGGTCCATAACGATAAATAAGGCACAGCGGCACAAATGGAATGCGAAACGGACACCAGAATGGCTTTGTACAAGGTATCGAAAATTACACCGTTAAGTACTTTGTGGGTACCGAAAAAAAGTTTGTAATTTTGTTTGAAGTAACGGTCTGATATCGACCCGCACGACAAATAAGGCACGGCAGCGCAAATAGAATTCGAAACGGACACCATAATGGCCTTGTACAAGGTATCGAAAATCACACCGTTAAGTACTCTGTGGGTACCAAGAAAGTACGAAAAATGGTTTGTAATTTTCTTTGAAGTACCGATGTGATATCGACCAGAATGATAAATAAGGCACGGAGGCGCAAACGACAAGCGTAACGGACACCAGAATGGCCTTATACAAGGAATCGAATATTACACCGTTAAGTACTCTATGCTACGAAAAATGTATGAATTTTTTTTTTATAATTTTCTTTGTAGTAATGATGTGAAAGCGACCAGAATGATAAATAAGGCACGACGGCGCAAACGGCATTTGAACCGGACACCAGAATGATCTTGCACAAGGAATCGAAAATCACACCGTTAAGTAGTCTGCAGGTATGAAAATAGTAAGAAATTTTTTTGTAATTTTCTTTGAAGTAACAGTGTGATATTGACCAGAAAGAGAAATAAGGCAAGGCGGTGCAAACGGCATGCGAAACGGACATAAGAATGGCCTTGTACAAGGAATCGAAAATCGCCACGTTACGTACTTTGTGGGTACGAGAAAAGTATGATTTTTTGTAATTTTCTTTGAAGTAACGATGTGATATGGACCAGAACGATAAATAAGGTAGGGCGGCGCAAACGACATGCCAAATGGACACCAGAATGACCTTGTACAAGGAATCGAAAATCACACCGTTAGTACTCCGTGGGTATGAAAAAAGAACAAAAAAAAAATTTGTAATTTTCTTTGAAGTAACGATGTGATTTCGACAAAAACGATAGAAAACGAACGGCGGCGCAAACAACATGCGAAACGGACACCAAAATGGCTTTGTACATGGAAATTAAAATCACACCGTTAAGTATTCTGTGGGTACGAAAAAAAGTTTGTAATTTTTTTATGTAACGATTTGATATCGACCAGAATGATAAATAAGGCACGGCGGCACAAACGGCATGCGAAACGGACACCAGAATGACGTTGTACAAGGAATCGAAATCACACCGTTAAGTACTATATGGGTACGAAAAAAAAGTTTGTAATTTTCTTTGAAATAACGATGTGATATTGACCAGAACGATAAATAAGGCGGCATCGCAAATAGAATGCGAAACGGACACTAGAATGGCCTTGTACAATGAATCGAAAATCACACCGTTAAGTACTATGTCGTTACCAAAAAAAGTATGTATATTTTCTTTGAAGTAACGAGGTGATATCGACCAGAACGATAAATAAGGCACGGCGGTGAAACGGACACCAGAATGGATTTGTACAAGGTATAAAAATTACACCGTTAAGTACTCTATGGGTACGAAAAAAACTTTATAATTTTGATTGAAGTAACAATCTGATATTAACCAGAACGACAAATAAGGCACGGCTGTGCAAACGGACTGCGAAATGGACACCAGAATGGCCTTGTACAAAGTATCGAAAATACACCGTTATGTAATTAGCAGATACGAAAAAAGTACGATTTTTTTTAAGTTTTCTTTGAATTGAAGATGTGATATCGACCAAAAAAATAAATAAGGAAAAGCGGCGCAAACGGCATGCGAAGCGGACACCAAAATGGCCGAGTACAAGGAATCAAAAATCACACTGTTAAGTACTCTGAGGGAACAAAAAAAGTATGAAAAAAAGTTTGTAATTTTCATTGAAGTAACGATGTGATATCGACCAAAACGATAAATAAGGCATGGCGGTGAAAACGGCTTGCGAAACGGACACCAGAATGGCCTTGTACAAAGATTCGAATATCACTCCGTTAAGTACTCTGTTGGTATGAAAAAATTCGAAAAAAAGATTCTACTTTTAATTGAAGTAACGATAAATAAGGCATGGCGGCGCAAACGACCTGCGAACGGACACCATAATGGCCTTGTACCAGGAATCAAAAATCACACAGTTAAGTACTCTATGGGTACGGAAAAAGTACGCAAAAAAGTTTGTAATTTTCTTTGAAGTAACGATGTGATATCGACTAGAACGATAAATAAGGCACGGCGGCGCAAACGGCATGCGAAACGGACAGCAGACTAGCCTAATACAAGAAATCCAAAATCACACCGTAAAATACTCTATGTTCAAAAATAGTATGAAAAAAAACTTCATAATTTTCTTTGAAAAATGATGTGATATCAACCAGAACGATAAATAAGGCACCGCGGCGTAAACGGCATGCAAAACGGACACCATAATGGACTTGTACAAGAAATCGAAAATCACACCGTTAAGTACTCTATGGGTACGATTAAAAAGTTTGTAATTTAGTTTGAAGTAACAATTTGATATTGACCAGGATGATAAATAAGGCACGGCGGCGCAAACAACATGCAATACGGAGACAATAATGGCCTTGTACAAAGAATCGAAAATTACATCATTAAGTACTCTGTGGGTACGGAAAAAAAGTTTGCAATTTTGTTTGAAGTAAGATTTAATATCGAGCAGAACGATAAATAAGGCACTGCGGTGCAAACGGCATGCGAAACGGACACCAGAATGACATTGTACAAGGAATTGAAAATCACACCATTAAGTACTTTATGGGTACAAAAAAGTACGAAAAAAAGTTTGTAATTTTGCTTTGAATTAATGATGTTATATCGACCAGAACGATAAATAAGGCATGGCGGAACAAATGGAATGTGAAACATACACAAGAATGGCCTTGTACAAGGAATCGAAAATCACACCATTAAGTACTCTGTGGGTACCAAAAAAAGGTTTGTAATTTTGGTTGAAGTAACGATGTGATATCGACCGGAACTACAAATAAGGCACGGCGGCGCAAACGAAATGCGAAACGAACACCAGAATGGCCTTGTACAAGGTATAGAAAATCATACCGTTATTACTCTGTGGGTACAAAAAAGTACGAAAATAAGTTTGTAATATTCTTCGAAGTAACGATGTGATATCGACCAGGAAGATAAATAATGAACGGCGGCACGAATGGCATGCGAAACAGACACTAGAATGGCCTTGTACAAAGAATCGAATATCACACCGTTAAGTATTCTGTAAGTACGAAAAAAGTTCGAAAAAAAGTTTGTACTTTTCATTGAAGTAACGATGTGATATCGACCAAAACGATAAATAATGCACGGCGGCGCAAACAACTTGCAAAAAGGACACCAGAATGGACTTGTACAAGGGATCAAAAATCACACCGTTAAGACTCTACAGGCACGACCCGGGCCGAACACCGGATTAGTCGGACTAGTGGGTTCGGATACCGGAGGCTTTAAACCAAAAAAAAAAATCACACCGTTAAGTACTCTGTGGGTACGGAAAAATTACAAAAAAAAGTTTTTAAATTTCTTTGAAGTAACGATGTAATATCGACCAACGATAAATAAGGCACGGCCGCACAACTGGCATGTGAAACGGACATAAGAATGGCCTAGTACAATGAAACGAAAATCACACCGTTAAGTACCTTTGTGTTCGAAACCAGTATGAAATTCTTTTTGTAATTTTCTTTGAAAAACGATGTGATATCGACAAGAACAAAAAATAAGGCACGGAGGCGCGAACGGCATGCGAAACGGACATCAGAATGGCCTTGTATAAGGAATTGAAAATCACAGAGTTAAGTACTTTGTGAGTACGAAAAAAGTACCAATTATTTTTGTAATTTTCTTTGAAGTGACAATGTGATATCGACCAGAACGAAAAATAAGGCACGGCGGCACAAACAACATGAGAAACGGACACCATAATGGCTTTGTACAAGGAATCAAAAATCACACCGTTAAGTACTCTGTGGGTACAAAAAAAAAGTTGGTAATTTTTTTTGAAGTAATGATTTGATATTGACCAGAACGACAAATAAGGCACGGTGTCGCAAATGGCATGCGAAATGGACACCATAATGGCCTTGTACAAAGAATCAAAAATCACACCGTTAAATACTCTTTGGGTATGAAAAAAGTACGGAAAAAAATTGTGATTTTCTTTTAAGTAACAATGTGATATCGTCCAGAACGATAAATAAGGCACGGCTGCGCAAACAGCATGCGAAACGGGCACCATAATGGCTTTGTACAATAAATTGAAAATCACACCGTTAAATACTCCATGGATACAAAAAAAATTGTACTTTTTTTGAAGTAACGATGTGATATCGAGCAGAACGTGAAATAAAAGGCACCGCGGTGGAACCGGCATGCAAAACGGACACCACAATGGCCTTGTAAAAAGAATCGAAAATCACACCGTTAAGTACTCTTTGGGTACGAAAAATAAGCTTGTAAGTTTCTTTGAAGTAACGATGTGATATCAACAAGAACGATTAATAAGGCACTACGGCGCAAACGTCATTCGAAACGGACACCAAAATGGCCTTGTACAAGGAATCAAAAATCACGCAGTTAATTACTCTTTGGGTATGAAAAAAGTACGAAAAAAAATTTGTATTTTTTTCGAAGTAAAGATGTGATATCGACCAGAACGATAAATAAGACATGGTGGTGCAAAAAGCATGTGAAACGGACACCAGAATTGCTTTGTACAAGGAATCAAAAATCACACCGTTAAGTAATCTGTGTATACGGAAAAAGTACGAAAAAAAGTTTGTAATTTTCTTTGAAGTAACGATGTGACATCAACCAGAACGATAAATATGGCCCGGCGGTGCAAACGGCGTGCTTAACACCACCGAATGGCATTGTACAAGGAATCGAAAATCACACCGTAAAGTACTTGTGGGTATGAAAAAGTATGAAAATAATGTTTGTAATTTTCTTTGAAATAACGGTGTTATATCGACCAGAACGATAGATGAGGCACGGCGGCGCAAACTGCATGCGAAACGGACACTATAATTTCTTTGTACAAGGAATCGTAAATCACACCGTTAAGTACTTTGTGGGTACCCAAAAAAAAGTTTGTAATTTTCTTTCAAATAACGATGTGATATCGACCAGAACGATAAATGAGGCACGGCGGCGCAAACAGAGTGCGAAACGGACACCAGAATGGCCTGGTACAAGGAATTGAAAATCACACTATTAAATACTCTATGGGTACGAGAAAGCACGAAAATACGTTTGTAATATTCTTTGAAGTAACGATGTGTTATCGACCAGAACGATAAATTATGCACGACGACGAAAACAAAATGCAAAACGGACACTAGAATGACCTTGTACAAGGAATCAAAAATCACACCGTTAAGTACTCTGTGGGTTAAATTTTTTTTGTAATTTCTTTGAAGTAACGATGTGATATCGACCAGAACAATTAATAAGGCGGCGCAAAGAGCACAAGAAACAAACACCATAATGGCCTTATACAAGGAATCAAAAATCACACCGTTAAGTACTCTGTGGGTACGAAAAAAACTACGAAAAAAAAAGTTTGTAATTTTCTTTGTATGAACGATGTCATATCGACCAGAACGATAAATAAGGCACGACGGCTAAAACGGAATGCGAAACGGACACCAGAATGGCCTAGTACAAGGAATCGAAAATCACACCGTTAATTACTCTGTGTTCGAAAAAAGTATGAAAAAGACTTTGTAATTTTCTTTGAAGTAACGATGTGATATTAGTTTCTAGGATCAACAAATAAGGGGATTGTCTTTCTACTTCCCGTACGAAGGAACGGATTCCATATCTGTGAGGCACACACTCCTCACTCAATCCAGAATGGTGCCAACGTGAAAGTGATTCGGACCGCGCCTCTTAGCAATCCTTAACGAACACATCAAACCCTATCTTGAAACAAAAAGGCGCCTGCGATCACTTCAAGAGTAAGGTTAATCCATATATGATTATCTTGTGATTTAATAAGATTTCTCAATCACGGAATTATAGGAGAAATGCAAATTAAATCGGTCGAGTCCTATATGACTCTAATCATATATAAATGCCCCACTTAAGAACCAATGTCGACGGTCCGGATAAGACGGTCACACCATAAAGTGTTCTGGGCGCATTAATGGTGGTTTAATCAATAGACCCCATACTTTGATTAAGTTCACCACGGACAAATAGTTCAAGTGTATCACCATAAACTTAATCCTCACGTGTGACACACACTAAGTTTTATGGCTACATATGATACGACTTGGGGTTATTCAGCGGTGTATTACATATAAACACGAAGCAAATAATAAGATGAGAATAAATCTGTCATTTATTAATTATAAAAACAATTACATAAATTGTCTTTCGGGCGCTACATCCAACAATCTCCCACTTGCACGTATAGACAAGCAACAATTGTCTTTCGGGCACTACATCCAACAATCTCCCACTTGCCCGTAAAGACGAGCAACAATTGTTTTTAAAGCACCACACCCATATTCCATCTATCCACAACATTCTCCCACGTTCTCTAAAGCATATGAGACATATCTCCCAATTTCATACCCGCCAAGCGCTTATCAGTGACATTAGATGCCACACGACTTGGTAAACTGATCAGCTAGGTTGTCAGCTCGAGGCGATCTCATAGGACCGAAACGTCGCCTCTCTGCACGGTCTGTCTGATCAGGTGGTACTCTCTCTCAATATGCTTTTGACCTCTTGTGACTGTGAAGATCATTTGCATGAGCTACCTCTCAATTGTTTTCATAGTAAAATGGTATCGGCTTATCGAGACCTAGAATCACTTCCCGATCCAACAAAGAACTTCTCAAGCCACACTGCCTCTATAGCTGCCTCGAAAGCTGCTATGTATTCGACTTACAAATTCTGATTGGCAGTGCTGGATTGCTTCAGACTATAGCTCCATCACTATAAGTAAACACTGAGGCCGGGATCGACTTACGATCACCCTTAATCTGATGAAAATCAGAATTAGTGTAGTCAACAATACTCAGGTATCCACCTAAATATAGACGCATATTACTTCTCATTCTCCGAAGAAACTTGAGGATGCACTATACTGCTTTCAATGCTCGAATCCAAGTTTCGACTACAATTGACTTTTAATAATCTGACTTTCTCCATCCAAAAGAGAAACTATCACATTTTCTCTATATCCGAAGATTGAGAGAATTATTCCGTGAGGGGTTGGGTAGGAAACCTCTCGATGAATTTTGCATACGAAAATGCATTATCATCTAAACCATTAAGATTCATGGGAACTTAAATACGCTGCCAGTTAATTCAGTTCCAGGAAAAGTCAGTTAGACCTTTACTCAGCTTTGTTAGCTTAACTCCACACAAGTTTTAATTGACTCAGTTTTTATTCTCAATTTTAGAAGCTTAGAAATTTTAGGTGACAAGTTTATTCACCCCCTTCTAAACTTGTGCTTTGCCTTTCTCATGGGACCAACAAACTGAATCTTTGGAATGTCAAGGATTTCTTCAGTCCCAAAATGACCACAGTTTATTCACTAAAAGGTCAGGACAATCTTTTATTGCTTTTGCCGGTATATGTAGATGACATCATAGCAACAAGCCCTAGTAATCAGTTGATTCGGCAAGTCAATGATGCCCTACATTAGCAGTTCACTATTAAGGATCTTGGAAATTTGAAATATTTCCTGGTATTGAATCTGCCAAAACTCCTGCAGGCATATCCATTTCTCAAAGAAAATACACTCTCAAGCTCCTAGAAGAATATTGTTGGTCAATAAATTTGTCACCTAAAACTTGAACTTAAAATAAAAACTATGTTTAGTTGAAACTTGTGTGGAGTTAAGCTAACAAAGCTGAGTAAATGTCTAACTGAGTTTTCCTCGAACTGAGTTAACCGGCAGCGGATTGAGTTTTAGCCTTATAAATGATCTTGTTGTATCTTATGAAAAAATAGTATGAATGCAAAAAATGAATTCTAATGAATGTCAGTTTGTGAGCTGAGTGTGATAGAATCAGTTTATGTATGCTTGGACAATCACAATTGATAAATGTAAAGTAAAAATCTGAAATGAAAATGCGTTGGAGGAAATCCTGTCAATCCTCTCTTCCCCTGTGATGTTGGAGGAAAATTTCACTAGAACTCGTTGAGGTAGATCGGTTACAAATATTCCTAAACTGATAGTCCTTGACTAATCCCTAGCTTCACTATCTAAGAAACTATAGAACATGTAGAATGGTTGCTCTGCAACTGCTTTCACTGGTCCTTAGAGGGTAGTATTGACTCTTCTCCAGCTCCACCACAAACACAATAAAACCGACTCCCTAAACAACTGTACTTAGCGAATCCTCGACCGGATTTCTTCACAGTCTAAACCTTTGATTAAATCAAAGTTGGCCTTGAATCAAATAAGTGATTCATGCTTGTGGTTCTTCAAGTGTTGGATTCTTTGATTGATTCTTTGTACATTGAACACTCAGAAGAATTATGGATCATTCTTTGTAAGTTCGTATTGATAGCTTGAATATGGGACTTGTAGAAATTCAATTTCTTGCTTCTTAATTCGATTAATTCTGTTCTCTTGGTTAGGTGTTGCTGGATATACAAAAACCCGAATCCGGATCCGATCCTTAATTGGATCGACAGATCTGATTCACAGCACCGATCGAGACACTCGATCATGCACATGGGAAGCTATGAATTAAATTCGTATGCGATTTTACCACGATTTAATTCACATGATTAATTAATAACTACAAAAAGGTATGAAGAATTACCCGATAAAAGTAGGAGCCGCAATTGACAAAAAAGCGAAGCCGCAGTCTTCGGGATTGTATTATCTCCAAGCGACCACTGGTGGGCGTCGATCCTCGTAGTAAAACCTCCTTGAATATGCTCCAAAAAAACTTAGGTTTTTCTTCTTCTAATAGCTAGAACAAGAAACTAATTTTTCACTTCCTTTTTATTGACAGTGGCGCCAATATTGAAGTGTCATTGTGTTGAGAGGAATTTTCTTTATATAGAAAATTAACTAGTCAAGAGAGAATTATCATTTTCACAATACAATTACCCTTTTCCATAAGTAAATGATATTTGCCATAAAATAAGAGATAATTCTCATAAAAGAGAAAAAATCAATCTCTTATTTTTTTTCCAATAATTATCTAACAAATAAATAATTAATTAATTACAAATGTGACATAATCTAGGAAAATTTCTTCTCCTAATTTATCTACATGTGTGGCGCCACAAGCCACTAAAAATTAATAGAAAATGTATTTTCTATTTTACATATTATTTACCAAATAAATATTATTCGCATATTCATTAAATAGACCAACTATTTAATTTATTCTCGAGGTTCCACAAAATGAGAAAACACTCGCGTGTTAGGAAAAGATTCATCGAACAAAACATTTATACTCAAATTATTAATTTAGGAATTACGCCACCATAAATCCAAAACTGAACCCTATCGATTATAGATATAACTTATTCTCAGAAAGTCGAGTCAATAAGTGTCCATTGATATAATCATTACAAACAGACTAACCCTCCATAGACTATCCGTAACGAAGTGGGAATATTTCCGTAAAACTTCTTCATTACATCTTATCCTTATTTACCATTAACCCACTAGTGATCAATTAGTTCATAACCAATATGAACTCGGCCGTTTGATCAGTTTCTAGGATCAACAAATAAGGGGATTGTCTATCTACTCACCGCAGGAAGGAATGCATTCCATATCTGTGAGACACACACTTCTCACTCATTCCAGAATAGTGCCAATGTGAAAGTAATTCAGACCGCGCCTTTTAGAAATCCTTAAAGAACACATCAAACGCTATCTTGAAACAAGTAGGAGTATGCAATCACTTCAGGATTAAGGTTAATCCATATATAATCATCTTGTGATTCATTAAGATTTCTCAATCACGGAATTATATGAGAAATGCAAATTAAATCGGTCCAGTCCTATATGACTCTCATCATATATAAATGCCCCATTTAGACAACAATGTCGACGGTCCGGATAAGAATGTCACACCATAAAGTGTTCAGGACGCATTAATGGTGGTTCAATCAATAGACCCCATACATTGATTAAGTTCACCATGGACTATTAATTCAAGTGTATCACCATAAACTTAATCCTCACGTGTGACACACACTAAGTTATATGGCTACATATAATACAACTTGGGGTTTTCAGCAGTGTATTAAATATAAGCACAAAGCAAATAATAAGATGAAATAAAATCTGTCATTTATTAAATAAAAATAATTACACAAATTGTCTTTCGGGCACTACACCTAACAAAATCTCCCACTTGCCCGTAATGACAAGCAACAATTGTTTTTAAAGCACACCCTATTACATATATCTACTAGCATATTTCTCCCATTTGCTATAAAGCAGATGAGACATGTCTCCCATTCCCATACCCTCCAAGTGCTTGTCAAAGACATTAGATGCCAGCGTCTTGGTGAACGGATCAGCTAGGTTGTCGGCTGAGGCGATCTTTAGGACTGAAATGTCGCCTATATGCACGATCTCTTTGATCATATGGTACATCCTCTATATATGCTTTGACCTCTTGTGACTTCGTGGCTCCTTGGAATTCGACACCGCTCTATTGTTGTAACATAAAGGGGTATTGGATCATTTATATTCGGAATTACTTCCAAATAACCAAGAAACTTCTTGAGCCATACCGCTTCTTTAGCTGCCTCAGAGGCCGCTATGTATTCGGCTTCCATAGTCGAATCGGCAATGATGGGTTGCTTAACGCTCCTCCAGACTACAGCTCCACCTCCAAGAATAAGCACTGAGCCTGATATCGATTTACGATCATCCTTATCTAACTGAAAGTCAGAATCAGTGTATCCAACAATATTCAGGTTTGCACCTAAAATATACAAGCATATAATTCCTCGTTCTCTTCAGATACTTGAGGAGATTCTTTACTGCTATCCAGTGCTCCATGCCTGGATTTGACTGAAAACGACAGACCAATCCCACGCCATAGAAGATGTCCGGTCTAGTACAGAACATTGCACACATAAGACTTCCAACTGCATATGCGTAAGGAATACGTCCCATGCTCTCTTCTTCCTCAGGGCTTTGAGGACACTATTTCTTAGAGAGAGCTATGCCATGACGGGTTGGTTGGAAACCTTTATTTGCATTCTGCATATTATAACACATCAACATCTTATCAATGTAAGATGTCTGGGACAGAGCCAACATCTTGTTCTTTCGATCCCGAATGAGCTGGATTCCTAGAACATAGCTTGCATCTCCAAAATCTTCCATTTCGAAGTGCATGGCGAACCAACTTTTAACATCAGACAACATCCCCTTATTATTTCCAATCAGCAGGATGTCATCAACATACAATACCAAGAATGCCACATTGTCCTTAATGATGCGCTGTTGTATACAAAAGTCTCATCAGGATCCTGTTTGAAACCGTAAGACTTGATGGTCTCATCAAATATGTGGTTCCAAGACCGAGAAGCTTGCTTCAACCCATAAATGGATTTGAGCAACTTGCACACTTTGTGCTCTTGGCCTTTCTCAATGAAACCTTCTGGTTGCTGCATATATATTTCCTCGTCGAGATAGCCATTCAGGAAAGCCGTCTTAACATCCAACTACTAGATTTCATAATCTAGGCATGCAGCAATCGAAAGAAGAATACAAATGGATTTTAGCATGGCCACAGGCGAGAAAGTCTCCACATAGTCCTCTCTTTGGGTGTAACCCTTTGCAACTAGCCTAGACTTGAAGGTTTCAACCTTCCCATCCATGCCCCTCTTTCTCTTGTAGATACATTTACTGCCTTCGGGCCATACACCCTCAGGGCAATCCACAAGTTTCCAAACTGAGTTAGAGTACATAGACTCCATTTCTTGATTCATTGTGTCAATCCATTTATCCTTATCAGAATCATCCATAGCCCTCCGAAAGCAAAACGGATCATCCTCCACTCCATCTGAGATAGCAATGATAGCCTCATCCTGCATGCCATACCGAATAGGTGGCCAAACCACCCTTTCGGTACGTCTGAGCGGTCTAGGATTCTGTGGATTAACTATGACACTATTAGTGTTATTTGTGATAGGAGGTGTCACCAGTGGTCTAGCCATGTCAGAAAGCAACTCCTCGAGTAGTACTTTACTTCGAGGTTTGAAGTCTGTCATGTACTGATCCTCAAGAAACGTGGCATTAGTCGAGACTATCACCTTGTTGTCTTTCGGATCATAAAACAAACCTCCTCTTGTTCCTTTAGGATAGACTACAAAAAGACATACTTTCGTACGTGCTTGCATCTTGCTAGTATTGTCTTCCAGCACATTGATGACGGTCAAATTATACCCGTAAAAGTCATCAACGTTGACCTTAAATCGAGATTAATAATGTATATTTCGTATTAAATCACTCGTTTATATTTATTATTTAATGTTAAGTGATTATTATTATGATATTTGGTATTTAGCTGTTTTTATTATTAAAAGACCGATTTATTGTGCGATAAATGCGATTTTGCGATCACGAAAAATCGAGAGGATAAATGTCATTCAATCGGTAAATCTCAAGATAATAGAGGAAGAAAATCGGAGCATTAAATGAAAGATTAATCGATCAACACGCAAGCATGCGGTGGGGAACAAGATAGACGAAAAGCGCGTTTAACACGAGCGAGAGGGGGGCTCGGTCGACCGAGCCCTATCATTCGGTCGACCGAGTATGTCGGTTCGGTCACTCACTGGATTTTCGCGTGTATATCTTCTAGATCCTCCCTAGGTGGGTTACAACCTCTATATAAGCAGCAGCTATGAGAAATTGTAAATCGTCCCTTCATTCTTTCTTCAATCTTACAATTCATAATATAACTTTGATACAATGTAGAATAATTTGAGGGTTTCCAGCAATTTAGGGGCTTCAATATGTAAGCCTTTATTTTCTGTATTTTTATTTTCAGTAATTAATTCCTCAATTATGCTTTATCGTTTGAGTTAGTTAATCATAGCTAGATGATGTAGATCTAGGCTATGACGTTAGGGATGTGGCGACACCTTGTCTATGGGGATCCCATAACCTACGTCATACACTTAGTATTTATTCATGAATCTGCATTGTTTAATTAATGTGTATCTAAGTTAGTTTATATGAATGCTTTACGAATTACTGTATAATCCGTTGTGTATGATAAAACGCTGAGAGATATATTCAGGGATGCAATCTGGGGGAAAGGACCATTCGGTCGACCGAGTGTCTGTATTCGGTCGCCCGAGCCCCCTGTTCATCCGTTAAATAGCCATGTCTTTATGGTTAGGTTAACTTAATAGAATTTATTATCTCAGTAGGTATGGCTATGGCTACGTTACTCGCTTAGTTTAATTAAAATGTGTAAAAAGGAAATACCAATATAAAACTTTTAGGTAGGCTTATGAATTGCTCTTCACGGACGTTCGGCAATATCTAGGTAGGTTTATATTTGGGAATTGCATGCACCTACTTATACGTACGTCGTAGATTAGCATGAGACTATGACTTAGTAATTGCTAGTTGGACGAGAGTTTGAGTGATCGTTTAGGAAGTACGCCTAACCATAGGAATGTTGCCTAGACGAGGTGTACGGTTAATATCGGCATCCTTGGAGTCGTAAGCGTGTGAGTTATATGAGATGGAGGCACTTAAAAGGCGAAGTCACGTAACAATATCACAGTGATCTAGCTACCTAACCGGTGTTAAGTCAAGTTAAAGAGGATGACTCCCGTAGCCAATCTAAGATAGATACAAACGGATTGACAGTTAATAAGTTCAGTTTATTATATAAATTATCTAGGTCCAAACGATAAAGACTATAATTGGGGAGGTTAATTACGTTGTGTCAAGTCGTGTCTTTACCTTTCTTGTCTTATGTTGGTCGTAGACCGCCTCTATGTTCTTGACATGTTTAATTAATTGTTTGTATATAAGATGATCCACAATTGGTTCCCTGTGGGATCGACCTTGATTCACTATAGCTATACTACGATGGGCCTAGTCCTCTTGCTAGTATTGGTTTATGGTGGTCAAGTATATTATAACCTGATTGACCCCGATCAAGTTTTTGGCGCCGTTGCCGGGGAACCAACGGTCAATTTTATATATAAATAATTTTCTTATTCATGTCAAGTTTTCTGTTTTAGAGTCTGTTTTTGAGTCCCTCTGGTTGTCTGCTATGTGTAAAAATTCCAGAATCTGGAACAATTTGGTTTCGCTCCCGGTGAGATCGCCTCGCCGCGCGGCGAGCCCGGTTCTATTTTACGGGACTTCGTGTTTCGTTTATCCCCGTATGTTTAATCCGTAAGTCTGATAGCAGCATGGGAGACCATGTTAAAATCAGTCTACGGTCTGTTTTGAAACCAGGGAAGCAATAATCTGAGTTAGTAATTTTTCAAGGGCGCTGAGAAAATAACCCAGCAACATGCGGAATTACTACTCTACGATGGGAAAAGCGATGGAAGCAATACCATTAAAGCACCACGATGGCTCCGAAAAAAAAATATATATTTTAATGCTTAAATTCTTCATGGTACAATGTTGAAGGCAAGGTACTACCTTTTTTTTGCTTATGTTTTACTACCTTTTGGTTTTTTGAGCATAAGTTAGCCTATACATGAACCTTAGTATGAATCTTAGCGCGGAGTTGGTTTGTAAGAATAATTTTTTTAGTGTGGAAGGTTCTCCCCCAAATCAGTCTCATCTAGAGGGTGTAGGGAAACATGTAGTCGTTGAAAGGAAGCAGTGAATAAAGAGTTCCTCGTAGTTCTATCAAAATCCCATTGTCCTATGCATGAGATTGCTTCTACTGGCCATGGGAGCAACAATTTGTGTAGTTTTTAACAACTCTCAATCTAAAGAAGACGTTGAGTTTTGAGAGAGCATAATGAAGCAGCATTATAGAGGATGTGATTAAAATGGGTCCCTAGGACTAAATCTCCTTAGAATTCACTAATTCCTAAAACGAGAGCCGAGGTAAGAGCTTTGGATAAATGGTATGGATAAATGTCGTTTCCTAGGTCTCACAACCAAGGGAAGTGTATTAATCCGCAATAGCGATGAGCCACCTCTTATAGTGCTCAGAGGGGTCAATATCTAGTGATCCAAGAATAATGACTGACAAGGATACTTTTGGAAAGTCGAGCTGAGGACTTTAAACTCAGAACTACTTCTTTAAAACCCTTAGGATTTCTTTTTAGGATTTTAGGTTTTGTTTTCTTTGAGTCAAATAAAAGTAACGTGACATATGTTGAGGTTTTTTATTTTGCCGTGTTCCGATGGCCATTGGGCTAAGGATGTGCAAAACTTTTTTACTCAATATAGGCCACGTGAAATAGAGTTCCGTAGGAGAGTCAAGAAATTGCTAAAGAAAAGGAAACTTAGCAATCCACCTTAAGATGGAGGCATTAAGAGAACTTGAGAATTACTGAAAATGTAACAGAGAATGAATGGTGTGAACAAGAAAAATTTTGGTCAACTTCTAAAAACTATCACACCGATCCGACCTTGTTGATGACGGGTATGACTTTTACGTGATACATTGGGTTATTAGTAATTTCGAGGAGTAGCTACATCTCCCTAAGTTGTTGATATCCAATGCAAGCGAGAAGTTTCTACGTTAAGTATTTGATTTTATCTTTAGCCAATAGGTCGCATTCAATCTGTTATACCTTACCAAGTTTCTCTTTTACTGGATTGAATACCTTTTCGATCGAGTCACCCTCGTGTTTTCCCACGTCGGGTAATGCTTTTTGATCTTTGTCTTCTCCACCCGGTTTTAAGAATATTTATGCGGTGGAGGTTGTAGATGAAGCCTACCATCTTTAGTTGCTTGTTTATTTTTCTTTCTATTTAGTATTTTTCTTTTTGGTTTCCCTTGTCATTGGTTGTATAAAATAAAGTGGCTTAAACTGTTTTTAGGTATTTATACCTCATTACTGCCACATTATTTTATAACTTCCATCGACATGGTGTTATTAACGGTTTCGTGGAGTTTGTCTGCATATACAGGTTTTCACTTGCTTCTCCACAACGTGCTGACATTTACTCCGATATTGTTCCTTTACTTGAGAGCCGTTTCCAGAGCTAAGTCTTTTTTTACATTCTCATTTATTTTTGTCATTGAGGACAATGCCATGTTTAAGTGGGGGGTAGAGACTTAGCTATGTTATGTTATGATTGAAATTTGAATGAAACGGTAGAAAAATTGAAAATTTGAAAATTTGAATACATACCATATTATTTATCTCGTACCCTTAGAATTGTGAGTTCCTAGCTAAGAATTGATAGGAAATGAACCAAGTTTCATGAGTACGTGATCATTTTATACTTATGTTAAGTAAATTTAACGATATTCATGCCCGTTTTTGCGAGTAGTTATTTATTATTCAATTACTCAACCTGTGAATCGAGTATACCGCGCAAATCATAATAACTGAAGAAATTATGTGTACATTGCATAGATGATTGGTTATGTAGACTTAGTGTCCATACTTATTGGCTGATGTATTCTTATCTTCTTGCCAACAAAAGCAGAGTAATAAGCTTGAGACGTACCTGTGTTTTAGCAAAATGTTAGACACTGGGCTTGTAGTGACATTACCAAAGTAGCCCCGCGCTTGTGGTAATATTCGATGCTATACATGATCTAAGATAGGGGGATACTCTAAAAATTTTTCTTCCTTGAGATTGATAGTATTTGAAAAATATGAAGAATTGAAGAAATTCAACTTTTAAGAGGCTTTGAGTAGTACTCGGTCTCCAAGTCCAAAATCCCTATAGATACGCTCTTGCTTATTGCTCTAGTGCTCTGACCATTGCGAGGCATAAGAAGTATGAATGCTGAGGTTGGTAGGTTGAGATTTCGAAGTTAGCATAAAACTCTAATCTTGCCACGAATATATAAAACTAAATGCACATGCACACATCACTTTGATTCATAGTAAGTAGTGAATAATGGATATCTTATGAGCATGACTAGTATGAGTTGACATGAGTTTCTTGTGTAAGTATGATTTGACCATAGAAAATGTTGTCTTGGGGAATGACTTATTAATGCTTTGTTCGGGACGATCAAAGTCTAAGTGGGGGGTAGTTGATGACGGTCAAATTATACCCGTAAAAGTCATCAACGTTGACCTTAAATCAAGATTAATAATGTATATTTCGTATTAAATCACTCGTTTATATTTATTATTTAATGTTAAGTGATTATTAATATGATATTTGGTATTTAGTTGTTTTTATTATTAAAAGACCGATTTATTGTGCGATAAATGCTGATTTTGCAGATCACGAAAAATCGAGAGGATAAATGTCATTCAATCAGTAAATCTCAAGATAATAGAGGAAGAAAATCGGAGCATTAAATGAAAGATTAATCAGATCAACACGCAAGCGTGCAGTGGGGAACAAGATAGACGAAAAGCGCGTTTAACACGAGCAGAGGGGGCTCGGTCGACCGAGCCCTATCATTCGGTCGACCGAGTATGTCGGTTCGGTCACTCACGGGATTTTCGCGTGTATATCTTCTAGATCCTCCCTAGGTCGGTTACAACCTCTATATAAGCAGCAGCTACGAGAAATTGTAAATCATCCCTTCATTCTTTCTTCAATCTTACAATTCATAATATAACTTTGATACAATGTAGAATAATTTGAGGGTTTCCAGCAATTTAGGGGCTTCAATATGTAAGCCTTTATTTTCTGTATTTTTATTTTCAATAATTAATTCCCCAATTATGCTTTATCGTTTGAGTTAGTTAATCATAGCTAGATGATGTAGATCTAGGCTATGACGTTAGGGATGTGGCGACACCTTGTCTATCGAGATCCCATAACCTACGTCATACACTTAGTATTTATTCATGAATCTGCATTGTTTAATTAATGTGTATCTAAGTTAGTTTATATGAATGCTTTACGAATTACTGTTTAATCCGTTGTGTATGATGAAACGCTGAGAGATATATTCAGGGATGCAATCTGGGGGAAAGGACCATTCGGTCGACCGAGTGTCTGTATTCGGTCGACCGAGCCCCCTGTTCATCCGTTAGATAGCCATGTCTTTATGGTTAGGTTAACTTAATAGAATTTATTATCTCAATAGGTATGGCTATGGCTACGTTACTCGCTTAGTTTAATTAAAACGTGTAAAAAGGAAATACCAATATAAAACTCTTAGGTAGGCTTATGAATTGCTCTTCACGGACGTTCAGCAATATCTAGGTAGGTTTATATTTGGGAATTGCATGCACCTGCTTATACGTACGTCATAGATTAGCATGAGACTATGACTTGGTAATTGCTAGTTGGACGAGAGTTTGAGTGATCGTTTAGGAAGTACGCCTAACCATAGGAATGTTGCCTAGACGAGGTGTACGGTTAATATCGGCATCCTTGGAGTCGTAAGCGTGTGAGTTATATGAGATGGAGGCACTTAAAAGGCGAAGTCACGTAACAATATCACAGTGATCTAGCTACCTAACCGGTGTTAAGTCAAGTTAAAGAGGATGACTCCCGTAGCCAATCTAAGATAGATACAAACGGATTGACAGTTAATAAGTTCAGTTTATTATATAAATTATCTAGGTCGTGTCTTTACCTTTCTTGTCTTATGTTGGTCGTAGACCGCCTCTATGTCCTTGACATGTTTAATTAATTGTGTGTATATAAGATGATCCACAATTGGTTCCCTGTGGGATCGACCTTGATTCACTATAGCTATACTACGATGGGCCTAGTCATCTTGCTAGTATTGGTTTATGGTGGTCAAGTATATTATAACCTGATTGACCCCGATCACACATTTGCAGGACATCCCTATATACGAAAGTGACGTAAACTAGGTTTACTCCCTTTCCATAGTTCCTTGGGTGTCTTTTCGACAGACTTTGACGGAACGACATTGAATATGTTGACCGCTGTTTGTAAAGCATATCCCTAATAGGAAATCAGAAGTGATGTGTAGCTCATCATAGACCTGACCATATCAATCAAGGTCCTGTTTCTCCTCTTAGAAACACCATTTTGCTGAGGAGTCCTGGGCGCCGAACGCTGGGAACAAATCCCATGTTCTGTCAGATAATCAGTGAAGTCGGTATCCAAGTACTTGCCTTCTCGATCAGAACGAAGACACTTTAGTGAGTTACCCAATTGCCCTTCGGCTTCAGCCTGGAATTCCTTAAACTTTCCAAAAGCTTCGGATTTCCTATGCAATAGATAAACATATCCATATCTCGAGTAGTCATTGATGAAATTTACAAAATACTCAAAACTACCTATAGCCTGTACATTCATCGGACCACATAGATCTGAATATACCAACTCTAAAGGTTCTTTGGCTCTATTTCCCTTTGATGAGAATGGTCGCTTAGTCATTTTTACCTCCAGGCAAGACTCACAGACTAGGAGTGTGTATACTGATAACTCACTCAAGGAACCACCCTTAGCCAGTCGTTTGATTCTCTCCATGGAAATATGTCCAAGTCTTAGATGCCAAAGGTCTTTTGACAAATTTTTGATGTTCTACTTTAAACATTTCACTATTGAGCAGTGGAGTTTCTGTTGGTTTATTTAAATACAATCCATTTTCCAAATTTTGCAAAACAAATATCACGTCCATTTCTGGAAATGACAATTTTATTACTATAAAAAGAAAAAGAATAAGATTGTAATTGCAACATTGAAACTGAAATTAAATTTCTATGAAAATGTGGAATATAAAAAACTTTGTCCAAAACTAGAACTTTATTTCCAAACTTTAATTTAACTACTCCCACTGCTTTAGCTGAAACCACTGCACCGTTGCCAACTCTCATCGACTGCGTTCCGTCCTCCAGCTCCATGTATGAACTAAGGATCTGTAAAGAAGAACAAACATGGTTAGTAGCTCCAGAATCTAGTATCCAAGTCGATACATCTTTAGCCACTGTATAGGATTCCAAGACTAGTAATTCAGAGTTACCTGCCTTATCCTTGCCTTTGTTCTAAAGGCCTTTCCCTTCCTTAGCCTCTTTGATGTATGCTGGACAATGGCATCTCCAATGTCCTACCTCATGGCAGTGGAAACATTTCCCCTTAGGCTTGGAAGTTTCCTTTTTATCCTTCTTCTTCATCGGCTTCACACGATTTTTTTCACGTTTTGCTTGTTATGCCTGTTTTGCCTTTGGCTTATTCTTGACTCTAGAGCTCGATGTCTTAGCATCAGCCACGTGGGCTTCAGATTTCTCTTCCCTTTCTCGGCCTCTCCTATTGGAGGAGATAGCTTCAAACACTTGCAGTTCATTAATCAACTGAGTCAGATCAAATTTGTATTTGTTCATGACATAGTTACTCTTGAACTGGAGGAACTCATGTGTAAGTGATTCTAAGATCATACTCACCTGAGTAGAATCGTCAAACCTAGAGCCATAAGTCTCAACATCAGCAAAGTAGTTAATCATGTTTATCACATAACTAGTTACTGACTGACCTTTCCTCATTTTGGCATTTATGGACAACTTGAAAGCCTCATGTATTGCTTGATTAGATGGGGCACCAAACATGGAAATAAGAGAGTCCATGATTTCTCGCACACTCTCTAGGTTCTCATGCTTGGTCCTTATGATCTCTGACATAGAGGCCAACATGATGCCACTAGCCTTATTGTCCGCCTTTACCCATCGCTTATGGTCATCAAGTATAGCTTGTGAAGCGTTCATAGGAGGAGTCGGTGGACATCAGGACAAACTAAACATTTTTGAAGATGAGCGCAACGTTCATGTTACTTTTCCACTTGCTAAAGTTGTTACCGGGCAATTTTTCATTCAGCAGATTAGTTACTTGAGAAGACATTATGCTGTAGAATAAAAATGATAGAAATAATTAAATCAGACACCAAAACTTATAATGATTTTAGGAATAATAAATGTGATGTCATGTATGCAGTTTATCCTAACATTCCAAGGATTTAATCTCACACCTCAGTGCCGCCGACGGGTAGGTCAAAGAGGTGACGATTAAATTGAGACAATCTCTCTCAACAATTAACTGAGAATCAGACATCCCAATTTAATTGTTGATTGCCTTCATTTTTTAGCCAAGATATTTCTAAAAATACCCTTTAGAGTGTGACCTACTGTTTCAGATTTTTTTTAGTAGACCCCGAGTTGCCGCCGAAGGGTAGGTCAGTGACCCGACGAGTACTCAATATCCTATCCTTTCAGTTCATTCTGGAAAGGGTCTGTGGGAGTGAGATTGATCTTGAAGAGATTCAAGAGCCACTTACGGACAACAGTCAGTTGATGGAAGAAGAGTAGGCACCACATACTGATGAGGTACAGACACCTGCTCTAGAGACACATGAAAGACAACCAAGTTTGGAACTTAGTTGATCCACCTGAGAGAATGGCCATCGTCAAAACATAATAAAATGTTCCTAACACAAAACCCTCCTTAAAAGAAAAGCTTAAAGATAAAACAATCATAATCTAATGAGAAAAGGTAAAACTGAGACTGGATTTATCATTAGAAATCTCAAAAACTGGTTAAATGATTACATTTTCAAATTTAAGCTTCTAAGCTTGATGTGTAACCTTAACAAATTTTCTATCTTTGTCATACAAACTATATTCATCTTCTTTGACTGTGTCTTCTTTGGAAAATGTTCTGTGGTAGTCAACTTGACTTGTTTCCTTCCATTTTCGCCATAATTCTAACATAGGCAAATCATCATTGTCTTTATAGTAGCTTTCAAATTCTTCAATGTCAAACCTTAGCTGTTCTCTTTAGTTCTTGGTTGCACACCTCTCATCAATTCGTTTGAACTTCTTATGCTTCTTTATCTTCTGTGAGTGATAACTGTTTGACAAGAAAGTTATCAAGGATTCTTCATAGCTTTTGTGTTTGTACTTTGTTTTTACATGGCTATAATCCTTTTGAAATTCCATCCACAGATCCCTTGTAAGAGTTGCTCTCTTATCACGCTTCTTGATATTTCAATATCAGTTATTCTTCAGTTAACTCCACAAGTTCTCTGATGTTTCCTCTTTGTCCTTTCAGTTTGTCGGTACTCCATGAATATCTCATCTTTGGACAATAATATTGACTTGTAATTGATATCTTGGGTAGTAATCAAACATTGATAATAAGAACATATCAAACAATAGTACTTCCTTTGGGCTGCAATACTGCTCTTACGTAAAACCAAATAATTATCACATGTTTATTACACCAGGTGTACACGCAATTTGAATAAAAATCACCTTCCTTTGGGCCAATGAAATTTTACATAAATCACATGCACACATCCTTTTATACCCGTTGCCACCATACAACAATAAGCTTGGAAGAGTGACTCCTGAAACCTGCACAAGATGGCTTCGTTATCTGCCACACTGAGCCCGGAGACAAAGGGGATATAAGAAAGAAGACAACTCTGGCGGCCATCGGAAACACGAAGGAATACAACCAATGGGGCATATCGAACACACCACAAATGAGATGAACAAGAGGGTAAACAAAAAATTAAAGGAAATGGAATAAAATAGGACGCCGGAAGCCAACGGACACCCGCGCCCGCTTGGATATGTTGATTGGACGGCAAGGAATACAGAGAGGTGATAGCAATTATTTTTTTTTAAGAGTAAGAGAGTTTTATGGATTGTTAGTTCTTATTAAAAGTATATCATTGATGATGATGATTAATGTAATGGGGTAGTTATTATCGTCTCTGATATGTATTGATAAAAAAAACAAGGCTAAGAAGCACAACTAGATGTGTCACTGCGTATGCAATTGTCTGGATAAGATGCATTGAAACTTGATTTGATCAACTTGATTTGATCATCATATTGGGTAATTGAACATGCAGTGACACATTATTCGCTATTTGCAAGGTGTCACTAAAGATCCAGTGACACGATATAATTGTCTTTGCATCTTCAATCATCACCGCATCTGTAAATGTAGTTACACTTATATTCAAAAAGTGTCACTTAAGATGAAATGACACATGATTTGGTTTTCAAAAGTGTCATTAAATGTTCACATGCGAAGCACTTCACGTGCATACAACTTCACAGTTACTGCTTTTTGTTGTTGCGTCTTCAATTTCCCTATTAATGCATCTCAACTTCATTGTTTGTGCATCTTTTACTACTGCATTTTAAACATCATTGTTAATTACATCATCTTTTGTTATTGTATCTTCAATTACAATGTTACTGTATTTTCAACTTCATTGTTACTGCATCTTTAATTTCACTATTACTGTATCCTCAACTTCGTTGTCACTAAATCTTATGTTACTGCATCGCGATGGATCTATGAAGAAAATTTAGATTTTCAGAAATTACACCAAAAAAATATCTAATGTGATATCCAAGTAACGAGGAAGGAGAAAACGTGAATTATGTTGAAAAATTATGATGATATGAGTTGTAGATCAAAAGATATAACCGTTTAAAATATTGAGCAGAAAGAAAAAATAACATTTGTTTTTTCTATTTTTCAACCGGAAAAAAAAATTAGTATCCTGATACACTTCTATTATTTTTCTCCTTATAAACCATTTAAGTATGAACCCGTCCTAATTTCTTACTTTTAGACTTATTGTCTCCTTTTTGCCCATCTCCCAAATATTTATTAACATTTAATTTTTTTTCATCCCAAGACAACTATGTAACATGTATGCTTAAAAAAAATTTGATCCATGATTGAATTGAGAGAAGTCAACTTAGTATGTAGAAGATGAAAAATTGGGTTAAAAACATAATTTTGATTCTACACACATATTGTGTTCCCAACATAAATATTAAATTGGAATGACGTTTTCATTTAAGTGTTAATATTGAAATATTTCCTCAAGAACATATTATATGTTATGAGTTTCTTACAGCTTTTCATACTAATTATGAAAATATTAAATATACGTTTCGTAATAATTGTCAATAAGGATTGTTTACGAGAGATTAAGGATAAAAGGACAAGGTATTTAGTTTAAAATTCATTAGAGAGATTTGCTTACTCCGGTGCAAAATTCATTTTATTCATCGGCTTTTGAAGAAAAAGATGCAGTTAACTGGTTCGTGAATTTATCAGGCTTCATCGTTACTTCTCTTTCGGAATAGGATGAATTCTGAGTGTGACAATCCACACTTTGATGCCATTAAGACTCTGGTCTTAGGATAATTACACAACCGCCACATAGTGCGGTACTTAATAAAATAAGTGAGTCAGTCTAACGTACGCATTCTCCAATACACGTTCACGTACAGTCCTAGTATCCTTAAACTTCGATAGACGAGATCTATCCTTATCTTCATAAGATAGAATACATCAAATACGTGCTAGTCTAATCGTACTATCAATGTTCTATTTGATTGTACATACGACTAGAGAAATTTAAGTATCAAACTTATTAAAGTGATTCGAGATTTCATCAACCATATTTACTATCATGGTTTCTCTATCACAGTTTAATACTAAGGACGTTATCATATATATATATATATATATATATATATATATACAATATTGTAATTGGTCGTTAAACGGACAAATATATAATAACACCGGATCCGGTCCAACCCGATTGGGTTTAGGACACTATTTCAACAATTAGATCGGTTCTTGGCAGCATTTCTTTGTTCTATTTACCCTTGTTTCATGCTCCTAAAGCGGTGTTATCCATTTTTGAGAGATTGAAAGCAAATTTTTTTTCTTGGGGGGGGGGGGGGGGGGGGGATTGAAAATGGGGATGAGAGAAAAATTCATTGGATTAAGTGGTCCAACATCGCTAAAAATAAAAAATTGGGGGGGGGGGGGGTTGGTTGTCTTTTTTCTCAAAATTTGGCATAGCTAGGAAAAAGGTGGTGATCCAATGTTGATGCTTATTGGAGAAAAATGATGTGTTCTCTTTATGGGGATGACGGGGGGTTTGGTCGTGGGTTTCATCAAAGGAGAAGCCGTAGGGTGTGGAGGGGGATAGTAAAGGCCTTTCAGTGTTTGGATAAAAACGGGATTGAGCTCTTTAACTCCTTTGGGTGGAGAGTGGGTGTTGGCACTAGAGTAAGTTCTGGAGGGACTTATGGGTGGGTGGAGACACTTTGATGAAAAAATTTCCTAGATTATACCAGCTTGCTATGAATAAATGTTGTTGTGTGAGTGAGAGGGGGAATTCGAAAGAGGGTGTGTGGGAGTGGGGGTGGGATTGAAGAAGAGAGGTAAGAGGAAGAGAAGTTGGCGAGTTTTCCGAGCTTACTTCTTTGCTATCAAATGTTTGTCTTTCTTCAGGAACTCAGATAAACCTTTGTGGATGCACAAATCTAAGGGAGTGTTCACAGTGGCTGCTCTAAAATATTTAATTAATGAATCATCTTTGGTCAACAATCAGCCCGGTCCTTTCAAAACCATGTGGTGCAAAGTCCTACCATCAAAAGTTAATATTTTTATATGGAAAATGTACTTTGGAAGGAAATGTATAATCTTGAGTTCGTGGTTGTGTCCCTTTTATAAAATAGAAGACAAATAGGTTGTGCATTTATTTTACTATTGTAATTTTGCTGCTGAGTAAAGGAGTAAGGTTGCAGTTTGGTGTGATTTTCAGTGGTCTTTTCCTTCTAATTGGCTCAATTTTTGCTCCTTCTCGCCACAGATTATACGGAATAGCAAGGTACCTTGGCTTTGGGAAGCAGTTAAAAGAACAGTTTTATGGCTGATTTGGAACAACCGGAATGAGACTGTTTTTCGTTCTAAATCTTTTAAGGCTGAAGTTGTTTTTAAGGAAGTGCAGATTTCTTCATATGCTTGGATCAACGGGAGATGCAATAAACTAAATTTCGTGGAGCCCATGGATATTCAACCCCTTCAAGGCTCTGATTCCTGATTGATGTTCTTTTGCTTTTATGTATTGTATCCTTAGGCTTTATCTCCGTTTGTTGTGCTTTTTGATTTTTTGTTATCTGGATCTTTTTTTGCTCGACTCTGGTTTGTATTTTGGTTTGGCTCTCAGCTCCTTGCTGGCTATATTAATATATTTGTTGTTAAAAAAAAATAAATTAATGACTTTATTTTCAAAAGAAAGCTTGGGAGTGATATGAGAAAAAACAACTCTTGACATTGGAAGTTGAATACAAGTGGACTATTATTATACATTTTTTTTCTCTTGATGTTGATGTTTTATTCGGCCATCTCTTGGTGAGTTATTCGTCCATCTTCCTTGACGACTAGTTTGTCATTTCGTTGTTTGTATTTGTTAGTATTATTGAAATATATAAAATATTAATTATCTATGTCAGTTTTATGACTTGATCTCTAAAATTGATGGAACTAATCTGAAATTCAGTTTTGTGAAGTGAAACTGCGTTTTAGAGAAAATTGAGTTTTGGAGAAAACTGAGTTTTTGAGAAACTGAGTTTTGGTGGAAACTGAGTTTGCTGAGTTCTACATCTGAGTTGGTTGATTACAAGAAAAAAATTTTCGGAAAAATGAGTTTTCATCTGGTGGAGTCAGTTTGAGAGTCCACATCTGGGGCATTTATGACAATTCGACAGAGATCCTATGATGGCTAAGGTTTAGGAATTTGTGTCTATAAATATCATATGTTGTAATCAATGATGTGTGTGTTTTTCAACAGCGTGAAAATTCTTGTAACTTCTGTGCATAATAAAATATCTCTTTTTCTGCCCGTAGATTATTCGGCACAACGTCGGATACCACGTTAAATCACTGTGTTCTCTTTGTTTCTGTGTTTTATCAATTTCCGCCTTATTTCTCTGTTAGATTACATCTGTTTTATCTTTCTTTAAGTGCAAGTTTCTCGTCTATGTTTTAACAAATTGATATCGGAGCGTCAGGTTCAAGGTTCAGAGAGATTTGTAGGCTGAACGGAGTTGATCTTCACCAAAACCGGTGACCGGTGCAAGGATTTTGTGATCAAAGGTATGTTCTTTAATAAGAAAGATGTATGCAGTTAACGTAAAGATTGATAAATTTACAGGGAGGAATAGTTTCAGTCTGTGGCAAATCAAGATGTGGGCCTTGTTAAAACAACAAGGGTTGTGGACTCCTTATCCGGTAAAGGAGAAGCCAATGCAGCAGATTACGGCAGCTGGAGGAGAAAGCATATTCTACCATCATGTTGTGCTTATCTGATGATGTTATCATGGAAGTTGTTGAGGAAGACACCGCTACTAAGTATGGTCAAAGCTTGAAACACTGTATATGACTAAGTCATTGACCAACAAGTTCTTTGCTAAAGCAGAGGCTGTTTAGCCTAAAGATGCATGAGGGGGCTCAGGTGAGAGATCATCTTGATCAGTTGAACACAATATTACTTGATCTCAGGAATATTGATGTGAAGATTGAGGATGAAGATGCAGCTCTGATTTTGTTGGTATCACTACCAGTTTCTTATGAGAACTTTGTGTAGTCCTTCATAGTTGGGAAGGATACAGTTGCATTGAAAGATGTAAGGTCATCTTTACATGCCAGGGAGCTAAGACATAAGGCAACTGGGGCAGACAATCAGGCTGTTGGACTAGTAGTCAGCAGTAGTGATGGAAAAGGGCATGGGCAGAAGTCTGGGAAGAAGAAAAAATCTATGAAGACAGGGTCCAAAGGTCCTAAATCCACAGATGTTTGCAATTATTGTAAGGAGCAAGGATATCGGAAGTCCAACTGTCCAAAGAAAAAGAAACAGCAGGAGAACAGTTCTGGAAAAGCTGCTGTTGCAGCTGAGATTGATTCAGAGGAGGACATGGTTCTAGTAGCAGGAGAGTCAGCACATCATGCTGATGTGTGGATTCTGGACTCGGAGCATCTTATCATATTTGTCTACACAGAGAGTGGTTCTCAAGTTATCAACAGATAGATGGTGGTCATATAGCTATGGAAAATAGGAAGGTCTGCAAGATAATTGGCATTGGCTCAGTTCAGTTGAGGACAGAGGAGGTAAATTATGTACAGTGGGTGAAGTTAGACATGTTCCACAAATGACCAAGAACTTGGTATCTCTTAGTCTTTTAGACAGCAAGGGGATTCAGTTTTAAGGGTTAAGGTGGAAAATTGAGTGTCTACAAAAACTATGTTTCAGTTCTCAGGGGAGTCAAAAGGGAACCTTGTATATTTTGCAAGGATCAGTTTTGTCTGGGTCTGCTGCTGTAGCATCTGCTTTGAAGTTCATCAATCACAGCTGACAAAACTGTGGCATGTGAAATTGGGTCACATGGGTGAAAAGAGGATGAAGATTCTATCTCAGAAAGATCTTCTTGGGGGATGTAAGGTCAAGAATCTGGACTTTTGTGAGCATTGTGTGTTTGGGAAGCTTCATAGGGGCAACTTCTCAAAAGGGATACAAAGCACAAAGTCATCACTTGATTACATTTATTTTGATTGTTGGGGGCCATCAAAGGTGGAGTCATTAGGTGGTCACAGATATTTTGTGTCCTTCATTGATGACTATTCAAGGATGACTTGGGTGGTGCTGATGAAACACAAAAGTGAAGCATTTAATAACTTCAAGCTATGGAAAGCTCTAGTGGAAAATCAGTTGGGAAATAAAATCAAGAGGCTTCATACATATAATGGGTTGGAATTTTCTTGACCGAGTTTGATACATTTTGCAAAACTTAGGGTATTGCCAGACATCACACTGTAAGGAATACACCTCAGAAAAATGTTGTAGCTGAGAGAATGAATCAAACTCTTCTGGAGAGGGCAAGATGTATGCTCTCTAATGCTGGTTTGTCAAGAAAATTTTGGGAAGAAGCTGTAAGCACAGCTTGTTACTTAATCAATAGGAGTCCCCACACAGGGATTAGTTTCAAGACACTAGTTGAAATGTGGTTAGGAAAGCCTGTTGATTACTCAGTTCTAAGGGTATTTGGAAGCACAGTTTACTACCATGTCAATGAAGGGAAAATGGAACCAAGGGCCAAGAAATGAGTGTTTGTGGGATATGATGATGGGGTGAAAGGTTATTGAATCTAGTCATCAGCAGAGAACAGAGTTATTCTTGTTGGATGTAATATCGCCGGACGGATCAAGATCCGCCCGATTACGCATCGGAATAACATGGATCACGATCAATATAACATTAAAGCACATAATTTAAGATCTACCTACAAGAAGGTTAGATCTACTTACCAGTCAAAAGATAAGCCGAGATCCAAAGAATAAGCCGAGATCCGTGAATCGAGAAGCCATAGTCTTCCGATGTGTATCACCAAGCAACAACTGGTGGAAGCCGATTCTTGATGCTTGACCTCCTTGATTTGCTACCCGGAAAATCCCGAAGATTTTACAAACTCAAACCCTAAGCTTTGGCCAAATTCCTTAGCTTATGTTGTGTGTATGTATGCGTATTATGTGTGTAATAAAAAGACTTAGGAGAAATCTCTTTATATAAGAGAGAAATCCTTGTCCTCCAAGGATATAATAATTAATACAAAATCAGTTATAATAATCATTTTCCATAAAAGATACTCCTAGAATAAATCTAGAATATTTAAGGATCAATCTAATATATTATCCTTAATTAATTATTTAACAAATAAACAATTAATCACATTTCTTTTAATTATCAAGAAAACTAATTCCATAATAAATAACAAGACACAAAACACGCCAACCCTAGTCAAATAAGGCTAGCACACGAATTTTATATTATCGGGCCGAGTCCACGAAAAATGTTTTTTCCATGTATTTTATTATTTAGTCCAATAAATAATAAATTGCACATCAATTAAATAGTACAACTACATAATCATTATTGAGGCCCAACGTCAAGAAAACATATGCATGTTAGGAGCCACATCGGAACCATTGACCTATAACCAGTAGCTACAATAAATTAAATAAAAATATTCATCAGACAGAATATTTCTTATTCAATCTATTAATTCCGGGATTACGCCACCATAAACCCGGAACTGAACTCTATCGATTATAGATATATAATTATACTCTAATCATCGAGTAAATAAGCGTCCACTGATATAATCATTTCATACGGATAAATCCTCCATAGACTGTTCATTTTGATTTGGGATATTCCGTAAACCCTTCTCAAAACATCTTATCCTTATTTACCATAACCCCTTAGTGATCAATTAGTTCATAACTAATATAATATGAACTGGGCCCATCGATCAGTTTCTAGGATTAACAAATAAGGGAACTGTCTATCTACTTCCCGCAAGAAGGAATGGATTCTATATCTGTGAAGTCACAGACTACTCACTCATTCCAGAATAGAGCCAACGAGAAGTGTTCAGATCACATTTATCCAAGCGATCCTTAACTAACACATCAAACCATACTTTGAACCAAGCAGTAGACTGTGATCACATCAGGGTTGAGATTAATCCATATATGATCATCTTGTGATTCGATAAGATTTCTCGATCACGGAATTATATCGAGAATTCAAATCAAATCGGTCCAGTCCTATATGATAGACATCATATATAAATGCCCCACTAGGTACCCTATACCGACGTTCCGGATAAGACGTCACACCATTAAGTGTTCTTTGCGCATTATTGGTATATTAATCATGAGACCCATACTCTGATTAAATTCACCACGGACTAACTAGTTTTAAGCATATCATCACTAACTCAATCATCGTGTGTATGCCATACACTGAGTTATGTGATTACATACCGATATACTTTGGGTTTTCAGCAGTGTATTAATATAAGCATAAATGCAAATATTAAGATGAATTATAAATCCTGTCAAAAACAATTACAGAAATTGCCTTTCGGGCACTACACCTAACAATCTCCCACTTGCATGAAAGGCAAGTGATAATTGTTTAGAGCATACCCCTTATACACAACATTCTCCCACTTGCTCTAAAAGCAAATGAGATATATCCCTCAATTCTGTACCCGCCAAGTGCATCAAACCATTTAGATGTCAAAATACACTCCGAGTGTGCCGCCGCAGGGTCGGTGAGTATGCAACATCTAAATGCCACGCGACTTTGTATACTGATCCGTTAGGTTGTCAACTCGAGACGATCTTTAGGATCGAAACGTTGCCGGTCCATCCAATCAGGTGGTACTCTCCCGATATGCTTTTTTTTACCTCTAGTGACTGCGAAGATCCTTATCAGCTACCTCTCCACTGTTTTCACAATGAAGTGGTATCGGCTTACCAGATCTGGAATTACTCCCAGATATGGAAGGAAATCCTCAATTTGACTTAATGTCAGAATCACACGAGTAAACAATGAGCCCGAGATCGACTTAACGATCATCCTTAATCTGACTTAAAGTCAGAATCAGTGTAATCATTTATATTCACGTTCGCACCTGAATACACTAACATATTATTCCTCGTTCTCCAAAGATACTTGAGGATGTACTAAACTTGCTATTTAATACTCGAATCCAAGATTCGATTAACTTGTAATTACCTGACTTTCTCTTATCAAAAGAGTGTCTATCTCATTTTCTATTCATCCTCGGGTTTAGAGAAGCATTCCGTGAGAGGTAGGGTAGGACTACTTCGTTGAATGTTGCATACCGATATGAAAAATCATCTTAACCATAAGGATAGATAGGATTGCCAGTCACATATTCTTGGGAATTTGACCGAATCAAATCCTTTAGAATGTATTCCGATTCTTTCATAAAGAGAATCTTGGCATGTCAGTTTCCGACTTCAGATAACACACCCATGTTGTTTCCAACTATTTCAATGTTACCATTCATGAACACTAATGTATATACTACTTTACCAATACGACATCCGATCTATGAAAGACTTATCAATATTCTGGTCAAGTCCACATACTTGAAATATGTGGCTTTTAAATGACCTAGAGGTTTGCTTGGATCCTTAAAGGATATAAGCCTTGGTTCCTGAATCAATTCAGATTCCGTTTGATTGGCAAGAAAGTCTCAGGGAGTTACCCTTATTTCCTACTTTGTAACGAAATCATGCATTTATTCTTAGCTAAAACCCTTCTGTTCCGAATGAATTCAGATTCCGTTTGTTCGGCAAGAAAGTCTTAGGGAATCACCCCTATTTTCTGCTTTCTTACGGAATCAAACAAGACCGAGTGGTGAGAGAGTTCACGGTCTGGTTAACTCTCTACTTGTAAGGGAATCACCCTTAGACCACTCAGCTTTGTAACGAAAGTTAAGCTTTCTATTCATTCGACTCTTATCATGTAGATCCAATTACTCCCGCTGGGCCTGAGACACTCAGGTGGTTCTACTAGAGTGTGAACAGAACTGGAGTACCAAAACTGCATTCACAGGGTTATGGATTTTAAACCAACCTCTATTGATCAGAATCCTATATAGCCCGCAAGGAACCATAGGTTATCAATCACCTCTGTTAACTGCAAAGTCTTCAGAAAACCACAATAAGTAATGGTTAAACCATACTCTCATTGCGTTCTTGATGGATCGATATTTTGATCTAGTAGTAATTGTCAGTGTTATCACCAACAACCAATGTTGGACGTGGTCTGATCTAATCAGTCAGTAACTACCTTGAGTAACCGTACTCCAAAGTCCAAGGTTGTTATTCATAGACCCAATCAGAAGAGGTTTTGACAGTATAACCGTCACTTTCGATCTTAAGAATTTTATAACCAACCTTTACTCAACGTATAAGATATTGCACGAACAGTCATCATCTGAACGTGTACGCAAAATTTCCAGTCCTACCATCAAGCACTAATTTCTAAATGTCTATATTGACGGAAGTAGGGTGAACCAAATTCACTCCTTATCCATAAATTTGTAAGCATCATCTAGGTAGACTTCTCGGTTTTACATGATATTGTAAACCGTTATTTCGCAACCAATATCTTAAATGAGTTAAGCAGTGTATTGTAGCACATTAATAACTATATGAGGCAAATTTATGGTGTTATCCCTCAGTGGATAAATTCCACTAGGAGGCAGGCCGAGCATCAGTCCCAAGACTACGCTATGGCCTATTACTGAGCATGGAATACTCTATCTCTGGTGAAATCATAACCTCCAAATATTTTAGATAATCTTACTGGAGTTTCGAGTAGTTGTCTGACGAGATGTCACTGCTCAGAAGCTCCTTCTAACTTGTATCTTTCACAAGACCCCGAAGGTCATTATGAACAAGCTATGTTACTTCTTTAAATATATTACCCTTTCCCGATTGAAAGGAAGCTTAGTCATTGTTCCTTATGAGACAGTGTTCCTTGACTGGGAGATAGGAATCACCCTAAGCCGGTCTTCAGATCTTGTCTTTAGGAAATATGCACTAATTAATAGAGTATGAAGAAGTGTTTATCTAAATACGGAAACATTTTGCCTTTAATAGTTTAAGATGTGTTACATATACCTTTTCAGCATTTCTTAGTGGTTCTGACTTTATCAAACAAAAGTCCGAGTCTTGGATTCGTGCTACAAATGGCATATACACTTTCTATAAGACAAACAAATTATCGAATTGAAAGTGAATCCATTCGTTCCAATGAATCTGAAAACAGAAAATAAAGTGTAACACCCCGGTTTCCAATCCCGTCGGCCGCCGGTATTGGTCACTGTGGTGCCACTCATCACGACACCCAGTCATGGCGGTAACATGCAACATTCCACAACAGACAGAAAATAAACATTCACCATTCATTATTAAAAGGTTTAAAGTAATTACAGTCTCTCAAAAGAAATATGAAAACGTGCGAATGATCCAAAATTCCAAGGTTTTTTTTAAAAGAAAGAAATCCAAATAAAATGCAAGCGTGTGACTGTGACTACATGGCTCTCAAACCCCGCGACATCCCGGCAACAAGCGTACATCCATAGAAGTACCTGCTAAGAATCGCTCCCCCAAAAATGGATCATAGCGAGGTCAAACGAAAGCAAAACCGTCAACTATAAAGTTGAGTAAGAATAAATCTAGTATACGTAAGGTAAAACCAACCCATGAAAATACCACAAATTTATGAAAGACTCAACCAATCTATAAAAGTTTCGACTAATCCATAACGGATACCATACATCACCACTATCCACCTAAAGGCCCCGAATGTGCACATCCCTCAAAAGGGTAAACCCATAGAGGAGGATCCTAAAGGTCATCCAATGGTACCATTAATTAAATGGACCATCGCATACGGGGTGCAAGGAAACCTTCCCGGGTTCCCGGCTTCGGGTGCTACCCTATCCGGCCCGACCATACCAATGTCTGCAACTCCCCAAATACGCTAAGGTCATTGAAGTCGTAAGGAAACCTTCCCGGGTTCCCGGCTTTGGGTGCTACCCTATCCGGCCCAACCACTATAGGTCTACAAACCTCAATGCCTAAAATCCAAGTTTCCATAGTGAGGTCAATACCCCTGACCCGTCAAGACATGACTCCCAAAATTAATTCATAAGATTGAACCACAGTTACCAAAAAAGGAAGACAACATAGACTAGACGCCCGTTAGGAAGACCGGACGCCCGTCCCGGTACTCTGCTGGACGCCCGTCCAAGATGTCAGACGCCCGTCCAGAATGTCCAGACGCCCGTCCACTTTAACAGAGCTAGATCCTGAATGTAAAATAACCCCTCAGACGTCCATCCAGGTAACCCAAACGCTCGTTCAAGGAAAAAAAATTACCCAGGGCAGACGCCCGTCCAGAAAACCCAGACGCCCGTCCGCTCTAACGGAGTTAGATCCTGAATGTAAAACAACCCCTCAGACGTCCGTCCAGGTAACCCAGACGCTCGTCTGAACTGAAATCAAGGCAGACGCCCGTCCAGAAATCCTGGACGCCCGTCCACCTGGGTTTCATCTCGAACCCTAACGATTCCACACACGATTTCTGAGCCGTTTCACAACAAAACAACAGCAAATACAACATTTTAAGCCCAGAAATCTCCATACAAAAGTATCTTGCCAACTATAGATTTAAATCAACGCAACAACACGCTATTATGAACGTATAACATCCCCGAAACAGGACAACCAAGCGTAGACACCCTTGAATAAAACTTGACAGCAAAACGTAGAAATATTCTTACCGGAATTGCTGCGTTTCTGAAAGCCCTTACAAGTTAGAACCGTTCCTCAACGAAGCTCGAATCTATATCTATAGGTGGAAGGAAAGGCACTAAAAATTACAACACAATTCCAATGAAATAAAGAAAAACAACCCAAAACGACATCCTCCCTCCCTCACACGCATGTGTGGATCGGCCATGGCCTTTGGCCGGCCGATCGTCATGCTCGAATTGTAGGAAAAGAAAAGGATGACAACCCTTACCGACGACAACGACGACGGCGGCAACAATCCTTAACACGAAGGAGAGATTCCTCTCCTTCTCTTTACAAGAGGGCGACGGCGGCTAAGGGGGAGGAGGGAATTTCACGTGTTGTTGGGGGAAAAAGGGAAAGGAAGTAAAATTATTTTAATTGCCAAGGTAGGGATTACAATTAAGGAATTATAAAATAATTATAAAATCCCTTCTTAATTATTAATAAATCCTTATTTGAATCCTTTACCACTAAATTAAGAAGTCGAAAAAAATTCGGGATATTACATCCTTCCCCCCTTAAGACAAAACTTCGTCCTCGAAGTTCGGGTTCGTACCGGGCGTTGCTCCACTCCCCCTTAAAACACCCTTCGTCCCCGAAGATAAGCAAAAGGGTTTAACGTACAAGGCTTGAAAATTGCATACCTTAAGAGAACAAATGCGGGTACTTCTGTCGCATAGTATCCTCAGCTTCCCATGTCGCCTCCTCGGTGGCATGGTTAGACCATATAAACCTTGACGATGCTAACCTCACGTCCCCTTGTTTTCCGTACCTTGGTATCTAATATCTGCACCGGTACCTCTTCGTAAGTCAAGGACTGATCTAGCTCAACCACCTCCGGTTCAATCACGTGAGAAGGATCACTCACGTACTTGCGCAATTGAGATACATGGAACACGTTATGCACTTTATCCAACGCCGGAGGCAAGGCTAGTCGGTATGCTACTTCACCTATGCGGTCCAAGACCTCATATGGCCCCACGTACTTGGGACTCAACTTCCCCTTTTTGCCAAAACGCATCACTCCTCTGGTTGGTGACACTCGTAGCAATACTTTATCGCCCACGGCGAACTCAATATATCGGCGGTGTAAGTCTGCATAACTCTTCAGCCTATCCTGGGCAGCCTTCATCTTTTCTCGGATTATCTGCACCTGTTTAACCGTATCTTCGATCATCTGCGGTCCCAAAATCGCTGCCTCGGACGAATCGTCCCAGCAAACCGGACTCTTGCACTTCCTACCATAAAGTGCCTCAAAAGGTGCCATCTTAATACTGGCATGGTAGCTGTTGTTGTATGAAAACTCAATAAGATCGAGCTTTTCCTTCCAAGAGCCTTTGAATTCTAATACACATGCCCTTAGCATGTCTTCCAAAGTTTGTATGGTCCTCTCCGTCTGACCATCGGTAGCAGGGTGAAAAGCTGTACTCATTCGTAGCTCCGTCCCCAAGGTCGCTTGTAGCTCTGCCAAAACCGAGATATGAATCTCGCATCTCTATCTGACACAATGCTGCTGGGTATACCATGTAGTCTCACAATATTTCTCCGGTATGCCATAGCCAACTCCGTCTTACTCCAAGTGTCTTTCATCGGAATGAAATGCGCCGCTTTGGTCGGTCCTATCCACAACGACCCAAATCATATTATTCCCTTTAGGGCTCCTCGGTAATCCGCATACGAAATCCATGGAGATGGAATCCCACTTCCAAACCGGCACATCCAACGGCTGCAGCATACCCTGTGGCCGTCGATGTTCAATCTTGACCTTCTGACAAGTCAAGCACTTTGACACAAACTCTGCTACCTCGCGTTTCATATTGGGCCACCAAAAGGTTTTCTTAATGTCTTTATACAGTTTGTCTCCTCCCGGGTGAACCGAATAAGGTGTACTATGAGCTTCACTCAAGATCCGCCTCTTGAGTTCTTCGTCGGCTGGTACACACCACCGACCCTTAAACCGGATACTGCCATCCTCGTGCCACGTAAAACCAGCTGCACCATCTGTACCAATCTTGGCCTTCTTTGCTTCGATCACCTTGTCCCCCACTTGTCTCGCCCGGATCTCAGCGTATAATTCGGGTTGCAAGACGAAGTCGCTTTTATCTCCGCCTTTCTGGATGACACAGATATCCATGCGGTCCAACTCTTCTCGCAATCTGATCCGAGCTACTTCCTCACACAAGGAGTGAATCGATTTCCGACTCAAAGCGTCCGCCACTACATTGGCCTTCCCTTCGCGGTATTGGATTTCCATGTCATAATCTTTAATTAACTCCAACCAACGCCTCTGACGCATATTGAGCTCCTTCTGTGTAAATATGTACTTCAGACTCTTGTGATCTGAAAACACCTTGAAAGTTATTCCATACAAATAGTGTCGCCATATCTTCAATGTGAAAACCACAGCTGCCAACTCAAAGTCGTGAGTCGGGTAGTTACTCTCATATGGTTTCAGCTGCCTCGATGCATACGCGATCACTCGCCTCCGTTGCATCGGTACGCAACCTAGACCATTCTTCGACGCGTCGGTATAAACCTCAATGTCCTCATTACCCTCTGGTAGTGCTAAAATAGGAGCTGTAATCCCACTTAAACCGGTTCTCTTTCTTCATTAATGCAGTCATCGGCCTCGCAATCTTGGAAAAGTCCTTTACAAATCTTCGGTAATATCCACCAAACCCAAGAAGCTTCGAATTTCCGCAACATTCTTAGGTGTTGGCCATCTCGTCATCGCTCTATCTTGCTCGGGTCAACGGATACACCGTCTTTCGAGACAACATGCCCCAAGAATGCCACTCGTTCCAACCGAATTCACATTTCGACGCTTTCGCATACGCTTGTTTTTCCCGTAAAATCTGTAGTACGAGCCTCAGGTGCTCGGCATGTTCTTCCTTAGTCTTAGAGTAGACCAGGATGTCGTCAATAAAGACTACTACAAACTGGTCCAAGTAGGGTCTGAATACCCGGTTCATCAAATCCATGAAAACTGCTGGTGCGTTGGTCAATCCGAAGGGCATGACCGTGAATTCGTAATGTCCGTACCTGGTACGAAATGCGGTCTTTGGGATATCCGCATCTGCTACCCTGAGCTGGTGATACCCTAATCGCAAATCAATCTTCGAGAAAATACCTGCCCTCCGTAGTTGATCGAACAAGTCATCGATCCTTGGTAACGGATACTTGTTCTTCACTGTGACGTTGTTCAGCTCCCGGTAATCAATACACAGCCGCATACTACCATCCTTCTTCTTCACAAACAATACCGGTGCTCCCCACGGTGACACACTCGGTCGGATGTACCCCTTATCGAGCAGTTCTTCCAACTGTACCTTCAGTTCCGTTAATTCTTTAGGTGCCATACGATAAGGTGCTTTCGATATCGGTCTGGTCCCGGGCATCAACTCCACTGCAAACTCCACCTCCCTCTGGGGTGGCATACCTGGTATCTCATCCGGGAATACATCCTCAAAATCACGGACTACATCGATGTCCGTTAGTTTAGGATCCCCTGTGCTTACATCATGTACGTGACATATAAACAACGGGTACCCTTTCTTGACGAGAGATCTCAACGTCACCACCGAAATGATCTTCACATTAGGTTTATCCACAAACCCCTTGTAAGATACTCGCACCCCTTTAGGGCCTCTCAAAGTCACCTTCTTCTGCTCACAGTCAATTTTGGCTTTATGCCGGTTCAACCAATCCATACCCAAGATAACGTCGAAGTTCTCGAGGGGGAACTCGATCAAGTCAACTGACAAGTTGACTCCCATAATCACTAACGGTACGTCTCTATACAACTTAGAGCACGGCACTAACTCTCCCGACGGTTGCATAAACTCACTGTTAATTACCTCGAATGTAGCTACACCAAACCTCAAAACATGCGAACCCGCTATAAAGGAACATGATGCACCCGAATCAAAAAGTACGTAGGATAAAAATGAGTTAACCAGAAAATTACCCGTCACTACGTGGTTGCTCTGATCGGCCTCCTCTCTGCCCAGTGCGAATAATTTCCCAGTCTGATTTACTCCAGCTCCCTGAACTGTGCTGGCCGACCCTGATGGTCGGTTCCTGTTTCCACCAGTGGCCGTAGGTGTACCCCTTTGTCGGCTCTGTGCAGGGGTACTACTCTGCTGCTGGTTACCCCTACTCATGTTGCCCGTGTTACCCCTTGGAGCTCCACCCATGTTGCTTCCCGTGACCGATGCCGACCCGGCGAGTGTTGGGGCCGCAAAACACTCAAACCGTCTATGTCCAAATTTCCCGCAGTTGTGACACTGAACTTGTGCACCTGAACAATCGGTACCCGGATGATTTCTCTGGCACCGCTTGCAATGATAACTTCATGGCCGACTAAACCCCTGAGAGTCACCTCTCACTGGCTGACCGCCGCTGCCTCTGGTGACGTGGGAATTTGCCGAAAAAGAGGGCCGTACTGGAGGGTTCCCAGAATTACTACGTTTTTGCTGCCCCTGATTGTCCTCAGAGACACTCTTCCTCTTGTTAGTAGCATATGCCGCTTTAACCTCTCTCCGAATCCTCTCAATGTTTCATGCTACTTCACACATCTCTTTTAGGCTCGTGAAGCCCCTGCTTGCCCCCATACGATCCCGGATCGCTAAATCTAAGTGTTGCTCAAACTTCACCATCTTGGCCTCTTCAGTCGGCACTAGCTCCGATGCATAAACTGCCAAGTCAACAAACTTCTCATAGTACTCTTGAACGGTCATATCCCCATGTCGGAGATTATCGAACTCAACCCGCAACTCTTTCCTCTTAGATTCAGGAAAGAATTCACGCCTCGGCTCCTCGCTTAAACTCGGTCCGGTTCGGTGGTATCACCACCGATTCCCCTTGCTCATTTTCGATCCGGGCCAACCGATCTTTGTTAGCACCCCACCACAAATCAGCCCCGTCAACCAAGTAGAAGGCGCAGCTTGGTCGACCTTCGCCTTCCTCCGGACGGCCTAGAGTGGCGAAGATCTTCTCAAACTCTCTAATCCACCGCTCGAGTCCCTTAGGATCTCCCTTACCATCATACTGACTAGGCCTCTGCTGACTCACGGCCCTAGTCATGCCGGTGGTTGACCCCTGAGAACGATCCTCTATCAGCTTGTTGACCGCCTGAATCAGATCTTGATTCATCTTAACCAACTGATCAATCAGCTGGTCCCTCTCATTTCCATTCCTAGGAGGCATAGCTAAACTACAAAAGTAAACAATCATACATTCAATTATTACCTATATCATGCCACAGAATATTTCACATATACTAACACTTACTTGTCCAAAATTAATTGCAACACACGACCACATTTCCACATACAACGAACTTACCGTACCTTCCCTACATAGAACTCAATACCTACCCCACACATCCTCACTGTGCTTATTTTAGTAAATTTATTCTTAAGGTTCATTTTAGGTGGTGGTCCTGGAGTCGAACGTCTCTGATACCACTTTTTAACACCCCGGTTTCCAATCCCGTCGGCCGCCGGTATTGGTCACTGTGGTGCCACTCATCACGACACCCAGTCGTGGCGGTAACATTCAACATTCCACAACAGACTGAAAATAAACATTCACCATTCATTATTAAAAGGTTTAAAGTAATTACAGTCTCTCAAAAGAAATATGAAAACGTGCGAATGATCCAAAATTCCAAGGTTTTTTTTTAAAAGAAAGAAATCCAAATAAAATGCAAGCGTGTGACTGTGACTACGTGGCTCTCAAACCCCGCGACATCCCAGCAACAAGCAGACATCCATAGAAGTACCTGCTAAGAATCTGCTCCCCAAAAATGGATCATAGCAGGGTCAAACGAAAGCAAAACCGTCAACTATAAAGTTGAGTAAGAATAAATCTAGTATACGTAAGGTAAAACCAACCCATGAAAAGTACCACAAATTTATGAAAGACTCAACCAATCTATAAAAGTTTCGACTAATCCATAACGGATACCATACATCACCACTATCCACCTAAAGGCCCCGAATGTGCACATCCCTCAAAAGGGTAAACCCTATAGAGGAGGATCCTAAAGGTCATCCAATGGTACCATTAATTAAATGGACCATCGCATACTGGGGTGCAAGGAAACCTTCCCGGGTTCCCGGCTTTGGGTGCTACCCTATCCGGCCCGACCATACCAATGTCTGCAACTCCCCAAATACGCTAAGGTCATTTAAGTCGTAAGGAAACCTTCCCGGGTTCCCGGCTTTGGGTGCTACCCTATCCGGCCCAACCACTATAGGTCTACAAACCTCAATGCCTAAAATCCAAGTTTCCATAGTGAGGTCAATACCCCTGACCCGTCAAGACATGACTCCCAAAATTAATTCATAAGATTGAACCACAGTTACCAAAGAAGGAAGACAACATAGACTAGACGCCCGTTTGGAAGACCGGACGCCCGTCCCAGTACTCTGTTGGACGCCCGTCCAGAATGTCCAGACGCCCGTCCACTTTAACAGAGCTAGATCCTGAATGTAAAATAACCCCTCAGACGTCTGTCCAGGTAACCCAAACGCTTGTTCAAGGAAAAAATTACCCAGGGCAGACGCCCGTCCAGAAAACCCAGACGCCCGTCCGCTCTAACGGATTTAGATCCTGAATGTAAAACAACCCCTCAGACGTCCGTCCAGGTAACCTAGACGCTCGTCTGAACTGAAATCAAGGCAGACGCCCGTCCACCTGGGTTTCATCTCGAACCCTAACGATTCCACACGCGATTTCGAGCCGTTTCACAACAAAACAGCAGCAAATACAACATTTTAAGCCCAGAAATCTCCATACAAAAGTATCTTGCCAACTATAGATTTAAATCAACGCAACAACACGCTATTATGAACGTATAACATCCCCGAAACAGACAACCAAGCATAGACACCCTTGAATAAAACTTGACAGCAAAACGTAGAAATATTCTTACCGGAATTGCTGCGTTTCTGAAAGCCCTTACAAGTTAGAACCGTTCCTCAACGAAGCTCGAATCTATATCTATAGGTGGAAGGAAAGGCACTAAAAATTACAACACAATTCCAATGAAAAAAAGAAAAACAACCCAAAACGACATCCTCCCTCCCTCACACGCATGTGTGGATCGGCCATGGCCTTTGGCCGGCCGATCGTCATGCTCGAATTGTAGGAAAACAAAAGGACGACAACCCTTACCGACGACAACGACGACGGCAGCAACAATCCTTAACACGAAGGAGAGATTCCTCTCCTTCTCTTTACAAGAGGGCGGCGGCGGCTAGGGGGAGGAGGGAATTTCACGTGTTGTTGGGGGAAAAAGGGAAAGGAAGTAAAATTCTTTTAATTGCCAAGGTAGGGATTAGAATTAAGGAATTATAAAATAATTATAAAATCCCTTCTTAATTATTAATAAATCCTTATTTGAATCCTTTACCACTAAATTAAGAAGTCGAAAAAAATTCGGGATATTACATAAAGTTTCTATGATATTCAAGGATTGAATCCGAAATTCATTTCCTTATATCACTCCCACCATTCTAGCTGAAATAACTGCCCGTTGTCTACTCTATTTATCGTTTAATGCATAGCTACCTTGTTCTTCCAAAGAACTTAGCTTTCGAGGAAATCGTTAAGGATGCATTGGTCAGTGATCCGAAATCACTTTCATTATCCTCTGATTTTCTATTTATTAATATTCCGGTTTAGCCTTAAAACTACTTAGTTTAGATGACTAACACGTATAGACATTCTTTTCCATTCTTGACTTTCCTTATATGGAAACAGTCTTGAACTAGCAGTTCATTTGAGTAGACACTACTCGTGAACTGTGGGGTGTCTAATGATAGTGTTACTCGTTTGGACTATTTGATTTTTCTAATAAATCAACAAATCATAAGGTTAAAGCTCCCACTAGTTTATCGGTTCCAAATACCGTCTAACTAGCAATACTTTATTTATGATTTTTTAGAGATTAGAAAATCACCAGAACTAAGCTCCACTAGTTTATCGATTCCAAATACCGTCTAACTTGTAATGCTTTGTTCATATTTTTCCAGGAATGGAAAAACTCTTGTGCAGTCTCTTACATATTTCTAATGATTCAGAAAAAACAACAAATCATAAGAATAAAGCTCCCACTAGTTTATCGGTTCCAAATACCGTCTAACTAGCAACACTTTATTTATGATTTTCCAATTTTTCAATTAGAAATTTCTTGTGTCAGTACTCACACAATTAAAATTCACTAATAGAACTTTATATAGTCCTACATCATCTTTGAACTAAGTGCATCTCTCGTTCAACACGAGTGAAAGCAATGACATACCTATACTATGTCACTTAAGATTTAAAGGCTCAAGAGGAATATCTCTTCCGAAATTTAATTGCATTCTTCGATGAGTTCAACATTCTTGTTACTTTCCACTTTTACGAAGTCATTACACTAGCAGTTTAGTAGCCTTAAGATGATAGTTGTAAACAAAATTGACAGAAAAAATTCATACATACACGACTATATAAATTTTAGGAATTATAAACTGTAAAAGTCTATCCTACCATTCCAAGGATTTAACCTCACATCGTACCGCCGCCTAGGGGGTCGGTATCAGCACGATGATGGTTAAACTGAGACAATCTCTATCGATGATTAAACTTTGAGAATCAAACATCTCATGGGAATCGTACATCCCATACTTTAATCGTCGATTACCTTCCTTTTTCAGCCAAGATATTTCCTAAAATATCCTGATGAGTGTGACCTACTATATCAGACCTTTAAGTACGCCCCGAGTATGCCTACGTAGGGCAGGTCAGTGACCCGGCGAGTCCTCAAGATCCTATCCTTTCGGAGACCAAGCCTTGAATTTTGATAGCGGTGAACACCATCCGAAAGGGGCCGACATCAAAGCGGCACGAGTCGTCACCATTCTCTCATTTGCTTGCATCTATAGTAGAGGCCGTGGGGTCGGCTGTCGCCTTCCCCGCTCCCACTCAATATTTTGAAAAAGTGGTGGGTTTACTGATCGCGGTTTTGGACTTGACAATATTTTAAGAAACAACAAATCATGTACCCTAATGGTGTCGGTAATGTAGGCAAGCCTACCCGTCTTATTAGTTGGAACGTATGTGACTGTCGGTCTGATCCGGCTAAGAGAAACCCCGTTTAACCGTAAAGGCTTGTCGGATATGCTAAGTCTTGCCGAACCCCCGTGCAAACGTCACACGTGGAGGGTAAGTCGATCGAGCCGTAGATCAGTTGAACTTACCCAACCATGGTTAGACCATTTCCGAACCCATGTATCATGATTTTCCGATTTCTTAAATTGCCAAACTTTCCCGTAGACACTACGGAACAAACCTGCAATCTCGTTCCGGTTTAAGGTGGGATTCACCGAGAATCCATCACCGAAAACTTAACGATTGACAAAACCCGGTTCCTCGGTTCTTTAATTAGTTTCTAATAATTAATTTCCACAACAATTAATTAAAACTTAAACTAATTAATCGAGTTGAATACATGCCTAATTAATTATCCAAAATTAAATAGCTACATGTATGCATATGGAGTAGAATTCATGATATGATGCATGTCATGGCAATTTTCCGGTTAAACACAAAATCACGATCATACACGCAAATTACGGAAAATAAAACACCGAGATGGATCATTGGTACCCCCGTATCTAACCTATTAGAAAATAAATAAATGAACCCTAACTAGGGTTTACTAGTTTCTAATACAATATGCTGCTGATCCGTTTCATCGATGATCGGGCATCCAAAAGAACTCTGATTTTACACGAAAATTTGTGGGCCAGTTCTTCACTCCACCTGCTTCAATATGGACGGTTGGATCCGAGTTTCGATGGCCCTTTTCTCCAGCAATCCGCCAATCCATCTGCTGCATCTGTTTAAATACTGCGGCGCAGCAGTGTCTTCCCTGAGCCGATCTAGCATCGAGACAAAACCCGATCGACCTGAAATTTTTTGGGCTTGTTCATAACTCCATGTTAGTCAATCTGAACGGTCGGATCTATGTTTCAATGTTCCAAACTCTTCCAAAAATTTGACGAACTCACAGCTAGGGTTTTTTTTTACGGCTGCTGTGCTTTTCTGTTACGGCAGTAACTTTATAGCAACGATCTGATATCGAGACGGACTCCAATCTACACCAAATTTTGAGGGCTTGATCATCAACTTTTGATCCTTATTCTGACCGGAGGGATCGTCGTTTCAATGGAAAAATCGAACATCAACAAAACTGATCTATTTCTAGGAAATTTAAAATTACATCAACAAATAAATTACAGGATTTCCTATACTCATATAACGAATTTATATGAGTTTACAATGGATCTAACGGGTAAACAGTGTCAACCCCAATCAATACCATATGCATATTTAAAAAAAAATATCTACATGCAATTCCACTCCTAGATCTATCAATTATATACTTTAATTTATAGATCGGAGGCTCTGATACCACTTGTTGGATGTAATATCGCCGGACGGATCTAGATCCGCCCGATTTCGCAGCGGAATAACAAGGATCACGATCAATATAACATTAAAGCACATAATTTAAGATCTACCTACAAGAAGGTTAGATCTACTTACCAATCAAAAGATAAGCCGAGATCCAAAGAATAAGCCGAGATCCGAGAATCGAGAAGCCATAGTCTTCCGATGTGTATCTCCAAGCAACAACCGGTGGAAGCCGATTCTTGATGCTTGACCTCCTTGATTTGCTACTCATAAAATCCCGAAGATTTTCCCAACTCAAACCCTAAGCTTTGGCTGAATTCCTTAGTGTATTTTTTGTGTATCTATGCGTATTATGTGTGTTTTAAAAATGCTTAGGAGAACTCTCTTTATATAGGAGAGAAATCATTGTCCTCCAAGGATTTAATAATTAATACAAAGTCAATTATAATAATCATTTTCCATAAAAGATACTCCTAGAATAATCTAGAATAAATCTAGAATATTTAAGGATCAATCTAATATATTTTCCTTAATTAATTATTTAACAAATAAACAATTAATCACATGTCTTATAATTATCAAGAAAACTAATTCCTTAATAAATAACAAGACACAAAACACACCAACCCAGTCAAATAAGGCTAGCACACGACTTTTACACTATTGGGCCGAGTCCACGGAAAATGTCTTTTCCATGTATTTTATTATTTAGTCCAATAAATAATAAATCGCACATCAATTAAATAGTCCAACTAATTAATCATTATTGAGGCCCAACGTTAAGAAAACATATGCATGTTAGGATCCACATCGGGGACCATGGACCTATAACCAGTAGCTACAATAAATTAAATAAAAATATTCATCGGACAGAATATTTCTTATTCAATATATTAATTCCGGGACTACGCCACCATAAACCCGGAACTGAACTCTATCGATTATAGATATATACTTATACTCTAATCATCGAGTAAATAAGTGTCCACTGAATATAATCATTACATCGGATAAATCTTTATACACTGTTCGTTTTGATTCGGGATATTTCCGTAAACCATTCTCAAAACATCTTATCCTTATTTACCATTAACCCCTAGTGATCAATTAGTTCATAACTAATATAATATGACCTGGGCCCATCGATCAGTTTCTAGGATTAACAAATAAGGGAACTGTCTTTCTACTTCCCGCAGGAAGGAATTGATTCCATATCTGTGAAGTCACAGACTACTCACTCATTCCAGAATAGAGCCAACGAGAAGTGTTCGATCACATGTATCCAAGTGATCATTAACTAACACATCAAACCCTACTTTGAACCAAGCAGTAGACTGTGATCACATCAAGGTTGAGATTAATCCATATATGATCATCTTGTGATTCAATAAGATTTCTCGATCACGGAATTATATCAAAATTCAAATCAAATCGGTCCGATCTATATGATAGACATCATATATAAATGCCCCACTAGGTACCCTATACCGACGGTCCGGATAAGACGGTAACACTGTTAAGTGTTCTGGGCGCATTATTGGTATATTAATCATGAGGCCCATACTCTGATTAAATTGACCACGTACTAACTAGTTTTAAGCATATCATCACTAACTCAATCATCATGTGTATGCCATACACTGAGTTATGTGATTACATACCGATATACTTAGGGTTTTCAGCATTGTATTAATATAAGCATAAATGTAAATATTAAGATAAATTATAAATCCTATCAAAAACAATTACAGAAATTGTCTTTCGGGCACTACACCTAACAATTCTCAGCAGAGAGATGTTTTCGATGAGAATTCTATGATTAACTCATCAGTGGGAAGGATTGTTGAAACTGAAACAAGTGCTGAAACTGAGAAAACTTACAGTAAGGTGGAGCTTCAGGTGGAGTCAGCTGAGATGCAACACTCAGTTGAACAAAGTCAGTTTTCATCTGATCTAGTTAATGAACTAGAACTAAATCAAAGCTCGGTCAGCTGAACATGGGTCAGTTGAGCGTCAAACTGATATTGATCAGCAAAGTATAGCAATCAGCGGAGCTAGAAGATCCAATGTTGGAATATCTCCCAGAATGTATGGGTTTAAAGATTTGGCTGGATATGCACTTCAAGTTGTAGAATAGGTGGATGGTTTTGAACCTTCTACTTACAAGGAAGCAGAGACATGTTCTGAGTCATCTCAATGGCTTGCTTCCATGGGAGATGAAATAGAGTAATTACAGAAGTGTCAGACTTAGGATCTTGTTAAACATCCAGCCGATAGGAGAGTTGTTACATGCAAATTGATCTTCAAGAAAAAGGAAGGATGACTGAGGCAGAAGGAGTCAAGTATAAGGCATGTTTGGTTGCAAGAGGGTTCAGTCAGAAATAAGGGGTGGACTTTGATGAGATATTCTCACCAGTAGTCAGGCATACTTCAATCAGAGTGTTACTAGCAATGGTGGCACAGCAAGACCTTGAACTTGAGCAGTTAGATGTGAAGACAGATTTTCTACATGGTGAGGTAGATAAAGAGATATACATGACTCAGCCTAGAGGGATTACAAGTTCCTGGTAAAGAAGCATTTGTTTGTAAGCTGAAAAAGTCCTTGTATGGATTGAAGCAGGCTCCTAGATAGTGGTATAAAAAGTTTGACAATTACATGATCCAGCTTGGTTATAGCAGAAGTCCTTATGATTGTTGTGTTTACAACAGTCAGCTGGAAGATGGGTCATACATCTCTCTTGTTCTATATGTGGATGATATGCTGATAGCTGCAAGAAATAAGTCCGATATTCAGAATTGATAGACACAAATCCCTAAACCCTAGCCGCCATAGGATCTCTGTCGGATTGTCATAAATGCCCCAGATGTGGAACTTAGCTCAAACTGACTCCACCAGATGAAAACTCACTTATTACCATCTCTTGAAGGTCAACATTGAAAAAATATCATCTCTTGTAATCAATGTTGTGTGTGTTTTTCAAGAGTGTGAAACTTTTTGTAACTTCTGTGCATAGTAAAATATCCCCTTTTCTGCTCGTGGATTAGTCGGCACAACGCCGGATACCACGTTAAATCACCGAATTCTCTTTGTTTATGTGTTTTATCAATTTCCGCCTTATTTTTTCTGTTAGATTGCATCTGTTTTATTTTTTCAAGTGCAAGTTTCACATATGTGGTTTAACAATCTACTTCCAATTAGTTGAACATTTAAGAGATGGTAATTCTACATCGTATCAGAGCTGGCTGTCTTGAGTTGAAACCTCTTTTCAAACAATATCCCAACGCTCCCCCCCCCCCCCCCCCCCCCCCCCCCCCCCCCCGCCTCTAAAGGAAAAAAATAAGGTGAGAAAATAAAAGATAAGAAAATGAGGAAAAATAAGAAAAAGGGCCGTGCGAAAAAATTGGCCGGTGATAAGGACACATAATTTAATAAGTAGGCGAAAAAAAGTGTTTTTTTTTTTATTAAAAAAAAGGCTAAAATCCATGGTTTGCTATCCGAATCCACTCCTCTGTTCGGAACCACAAAAGTCACTATTTCCTACCACAAGATCCACTATTCGGTACAGTGAAGTAGTGGAATCAACACCTAAATCTACTATTTGCAAAAGTTAAACAGTGAAATAGACCACAAATCAATTATTCTATTGTTTTGCTACATCACACCTTCCACTTAAGTTCCATTGCGCAAATCCACTTTTTCGTTTTTTATATGAAAATGACCCAAAAATAACGTTGAAAAAACATCAAATAAGTTATCAAAATAAAAAATGTAAAAGAATTACGTTGTTTTGAAACTTAGATCAAAGTATATATTTATTTTTTATTGGAATAGTAGAAAGAATGTGTGAATTCTACTAGAATAGAAAATTATACTTTTTGCCATAAAAGAAAATTCACTAGACTATGTGTCTATTTATAACTCTACATTGAAATTGTTGTTTCAGACTTAGTTAGTAGCTACCAGGGAAAACTTTATGCCCACGGCTAAGAAGAAGAAAATAAGAATGCGACTGTTTCGGCTTTACAAGCTTATTCAAGGGCAGCTACTATATTCAAGTTCATCATCTGCTCCACTCAAAAAAAAAAAAAATTAATCATCTGCTGTCCCAAAAAATATCATATTCTTCAATAAAAAAAATATATATATATATATATATCGTCAGCTGCAAACCTTCCTTCAACCAATTAATCATAAAACCACACCCAATCATGGTTCAAAGTCTCGGTGAGTCACCTCCGACTCGGCCGTATCGTCTCCGACTCGGTCCATACCGATCCGAATTCATCTCGGTACGTTGCTATTGAATCGGGTGAATATCGGTAAAAATCGATCAAATATCGGTGAATATCGGTAAAAATCGTTGAGTATCGGTGAAAATCGATGAAATTTTCAGATTCATATCCGATTCGACATGGGAACATGGAGAAGATAATGAAAACAAAACAATCCGACAGAATCTTCAGATTTTGATTTCTGAGTCGTTTTCCGACAGAATCTTTACTTTTACAATTCATCAAAGGGGAGGTTCTGCAGATGATACGTGTGTGTGTGTGTGTGTGTATATATATATATATATATATATATATATATATATATATATATATATATATATATATATATTTAAGATGACGATCTTTTTTGGACAGCAGATGACAACTTGAAGGGATATTTTTTAGTGTCATTGTAAAATCCCGACTTTTCAGAAAAAGGTAAAAGAGTCATTTACTAATTTCAGATTTTTGTTTTATTTAATTAAGGGATTTAAGTGTTATTTAAAATAAGAAAATAAAAATAAAAAGAAAATTTTAAAAATAAAGTTAATGAGAAGTTTTCTTTTAGAATAAAACTTCCCATTTAACGTTGGAAGTATTTTAGCAAAAAAAAAAAAAAAAAAACAAAACAAAAAGCTTTAAACGCTTTGGAGAAAAGAAAATTGAAGCAAAAGGAAGAAGTAGAATTTCCCAAGGATCTTTCTAGTCGTTCGTCGTTTTTCAGTTTCGAGTAGATAATCGGAATCGTGGTGAAGAGATCGTCATTTTGGTAGCAAGGTTTCAGAGTTTCGTAAAGATATGGTTTTGGCTCTAAATCTAAATCTTGAAGATTAGATCATGTTTTGGTGTTCTAGTTGATCAATTCGTAGTTTAGATTGTTTACAAACCTTTGATCACAATTAATTTAGGTGTATTTGTTGATCAATTAGGTTTGAGTTGGAGTTCTAAGAGTGCTGTAAATTTCTTGAAGGTTTGGCTTTGGTTTTGCTTGCTAATAAGGTAAGAGGCTCTTCCTAATCTTTAATTAAGGTTTTATGATGATAGGGTTGAGTTTTGACATGTTTGATGTTAGAAATTGTGCTTAAATGTTGTAATTAAAGTGTGAAGTGCTATTGTATGATATAGTACAGTTTTGTTGCTGTTTTTATACGTAAATTGTTGTTAAATTGATTGGAAAAGGGTTAGAGATGGTGCGAATCGAAAAGTGTAGAAAATGCTCCCCAGGTGTCGTAGGCCGTGGTCTATGATTTATAGGCCGTGGCCTATCAGATGCTGAGAGTCCAGAGTTTTATGCAGGTGTCGTAGGCCGTGGCCTATGATTTATAGGCCGTGTCCTATCTGATTCAGAGAGTTCAGATAATTCTGCTGTGTCATAGGCGCCGGCCTATGATTTACAGGCCGTGGCCTATGATGTACAGGCCGTGGCTTATGGGCCAGAAATGTTGTTTTGACCGTTTTTACGTATTATCGATTGTAGTAAGTTGGGAATGGTTCCTAACCTTATATTAATGATATAAACACGTTAAATGAACATGAACAAGCCTTGATTAAGCTTCTAATGCGTTTAGCTCCGGCACCGGATGTACTCTTCCATAGAGTTGAAGCTCGGGACCATCGGAAGGGTATGAATGGCTTGTGCTTTGAGGAATTAGCATTCCTCAATGTCTGTGTATGTACTAGGCATGTCCGTGTCTAGTGGTCTAGGAAAGAGAGTAGTAGATGTGAGGGAGCTTACTTGAAAATACTTAGGTGGCTAGTTATCAATTAATAATAAACGTACGTGTGTAGTTAAAAGACTAAACATCATAAGATTCTTGGTAAGGCATTTTGCTATATCGCGATGTGTGGGCGGTCAAATAAAGTGAATAACTCTGATGACCTATAAACGGCTAAATGGTAGGGGGACTTCGCCGAACGTGTACACTATCGGGTCTTAACCCGTGGCTATCGGTTTGATCCACTGATAGGTTGCAAACGATACCTCGTGGTGGGTAGCACCATGCGTTGTGCCCTTGAGTGCCGATGTAACAAAGATAAGTTAAGCTAGAAACAATTAGCCATGACATGTTGATGAGCATGAAGTGAACCCTAGAATTGTGTCGTTCATACAAGTAGGGGTGAACATGGTCCGGTTCGGCCGGTTTTTTCCGTTTTTTAAAACCAAACCATTTTATACGGTTTTCAATTTTCGAAACCAAACTAGAACGGTTTTCAAACATAAACCATTTGTTCGGTCCGGTTTGGTTCAGCTTGGTTCCGGTTTTTTTACGGTTTTTCTTTAACAATTAAAATTATTGATAGGAAATCACAAATTGCCTCGTAACAACAAATCATAATATGTAATACATTTGTACTATTATGCTAGTAAATCCAATGAGATAATTTGACAAATGTTTTATATTTAACTAACATCTACCCATGCGAATCTTAAAGATCCAAAAACCAATCATATTTCAACACCATCCAACAAAACGAAATCGACACCTACAATTGAATTCCAAAGTTTTGGACGAACATGATAATGAATGAGTCGTCTTACTTATTTCAATTCATCAATGAATCATCGATAGCTAAAAATACTAATAATGAACTAATCGTTACATTATTGAATATCATTTATAATTCTCAAAATCCATTTGACAAAATAATATTTTGAGTATGGTCAAGGAAGAAAGAGGAATGCATCTGTTCCATAAGTAAACGAGAGATAAATTAAAGATAGCTAACTTTCACACATTTCAAACGAAAAAAAACATGTGATATAGTTTTGGATTTTATTTAGTTAGAACATATTCGTTTTTATTTTCTCCAAAACACCAACTCGTATTTTGATTATCTCAACAATGTTATTGTTCAACATAATCTAATTATAAGCAAATAAAAGACAAACTTATATAAAACTAATGTATATATTTATATAAGATGTCAAACCTAACAAATTAACAAATCAGAAAATGTCCATGATTAAATTCATCAACATCATTAGAAGAAGTAAGTCATACAAATAAGCATTCACATAATTCAAATATTGGTGCTGAGGAAGTAGAAAGAGAAGAAAGAGTTAGCGGTGGTGTGTTGTGAACGATACGTACTTAGAATCTCTTAAATGATTGGAAATTAAAGACAAGTCGTGAAATAATCAACAAAATATGAATCTTTAGGATATGAGATTAGTAATTGATCATTAATGCATTACAATTACAAAGTTTAAACAAGTTGAGTTGGATCGTAAAAAACACATTGATGTCGTAAAGTATTAATAGATGTAGGTATGTGTGTGTGTGTGTGTGTGTGTGTGTGTGTGTATATATATATATATATATATATATATATATATAATCCGGTTTGGTCCGGTTTTAAACGGTTTTTATTTTTTTTAAATTGGAACCAAATTGTTATTTACAGTTTGGTTTTTTACAATACAAAAACCGACCAAAAAACCACGGTTTATACCTTTCCGGTTTGGTTCGATTCGGTTCGGCCGGTTGGTTTGGTTTCTGGTTTTTTTGTTCACCCCTACATACAAGGATAACTTAATAATAATAACATGAACCTTTCATTGTAAGACTTAATTATACATTAGCTTCTTCCTCTTGCTAAGTACTTTGTACTTATCTCAATTGCGTATGTTGTTTTGTGTGCTTTTGGGGTGATAAGACAAACATGTTAGCCTTGAGCTCGTTGAGGAGTTCGATAATAATTTGATGACGTTGATGCCTTTATGATGATGCTTTCTTTTTTACCTTTCTATTAAATGTTGTTCTAGATTATGTTGTATTTTTATTTCAAGTTTGTAAGACAAGTGTTGTATCTTTCTTTTGGAACATCGTACGTTGTAAACTTTATATCGTTGTTGTAAGATTTCTTTTCCCCCTAGTCGGTTTGTATTCTATTCTTAGAGACATTTATGATTTTACCCGAGTCTTTTGAGTTTCCGTTGCTTTAATTTAAATACGACGACGTAGATGCTGGCGTATAATATTGGAATTTAATGTTATATGCACCGAACGTTTTCTTCGGATAAGGGCTCGGTATCCGAAACCGGAACGTTACGGTTATTTGTTTATAAGCACGTGTCGTGAGACTTAATTAGACACTTAAGACACATTTAAAAAATCATTTAGTTATAAGGGCGGAATTTAAATAGTTTTCCTATATTACCCCTAGGCAATACCTTCATGCTCTTCGCTGTTGTAATCGTCTCCTTTACTCTTTCTTCACTTGAAATGGAGCAGCTGAACCCTTCTTCCGAGCTCCGGTGTTTTGAATTGTGGTGATGTTGCTCCGGCGTTCTTCCCTGAGCAGATCGTCTTCAATGTGGTAGGTTCACCTTGATGCTATTCGCTGCTCCTACTCTGCCTATGGAGCGGCTGAACTCATCATCCGAGCTATGGTGTTTTGATCCGGCTGAATTCATGGATTTCTCAATAATGTTTGGCTAATGAATTTAAGCCTTTTCACATTAGTCATATTGGATTCAAGGCTGCTAGACCCATATCGGATTCATTAATTCAAGCGTGCCTATATTGGATTCATTAATTCAGTCCGGACTATCCAAAGCTGCTAGACCCATATTGGATTCATTAATTGTAGTGTACGCATCAACTCAGAGTCTCAGATAGTAAGTTCATTGTGTAAAGCTGCAAAATTTAATGTTTATTCTCCTTTGTTTTGTTCTGTTCTTGAGAGTTATTACTTTAGGGGCTTGTATTATAAAGCTAAGGAATTGGGCCATGTTGTAGTTTCTGTACACGGCTGTAATGTGCTGCTTAATTTGTTGCAAGAAAAGAACGAGATCAGATTGGCTTGGTGTTTTTATGCTTCATTGATCCGAAACGGGGTCCAAGAGAATCACTTCACTTGGTCTATTCTCTCAAGAATGCTTTGTAAAGATGGAAACTTTGAGAAAATTGCTTGGATATTGGACAGGGGAATCCATAGCAACCTACTGTACAATTTGCTGATTGAATGCTATAGTGAAAGAGGCAATTTCGATGCTGCATTTAGTTATCTAGCTAAAATGCATGATATGAAACTTCAGTCCAATTTTAGTAGTTAAAGTTCAATTCTTGATGGTGCTTGCAGATATGGTGAAGCTAAAGTGATTGACATGGTAGTATGTTCTATGATAGAGAAAAAATTCATTCCGGAACATGTATCTGGAAAGGAGTATGATATTATTATTCAAAAGCTTTCTGATTTGGGGAAAACTTATGCTGCAGGGTTATATCTAGATAGAGCCCACAACGAGAAGGTAGAATTGCAAGATGCTACATACAGGTGTATGCTCAGATCATTGTGTGACAAAAACCGCATACATGATGCTATTCAACTTTATGCAATTGTTTCCGGTTCGGTTAATATTATTGAGAAACCGAAAATTTTTTCGGTTTCGGTTCGACGATGCATATTCCTTGCAATCTTAAAAAAAAACATTTTATACTTAAGTATTACATTTGGCAATACAAACTTAAGTACTACATTTGGCAATACAGATTATCATTCCTCATGGAAGTTGCTAATCTTCTACCTGTCTTTTGAGTGGAGTTAATCTTCAAGGATTTCAGTCAAGGAGTTTCACTGCATCAGTCTTGGCTTCTCATTTGCTTTATGCTGCTTCACTTGCTACTGATAATGTGATTGATCCTCCATTAAAGTCTCCAATTCCTGCTGCATGGTACTGCATTTGTTGAAGTTACACTGATTTTGCTGGACCCCCTTGGCTGTTCTTTTAGTTTTTAGGGTTGATGTTGGATATGCACTTGGTCTGCAGTTACATTATGGTCTGTTTTGGCGTCTACTTGGAATTCTGAGCCTCTTTTGCTGCTGTTTTAATGCTGCTGGTCTTTTGTGATGTTCTGGTGCTCAATGGAAGATAATTAAACAATGATGAAAATGAGGACACTGATCTTGCAATGGAGGGAGTTGTCAATGTTTTCAAGAGGAAGAAGATAGAAGCTGAAGAAATCAAGAAAGATGGAAAATTACAGAGTCAACATGTACAAGAAAACGATAATTGTTTTCCATTTCAAGTGTTTATCGCTTTTCCATCCAGTCAAGACTCAAGAAATATTGTCTTTTGTTACATGTCAGAAATGAACAATAATATTATGCTTCTTATTGTTTGTTTTATATGTACAGGCTGCTTCCCCAAAAAAAAAATATGTACAGGTTGCTATTTCAAGCTTAGAATGTTTAACAACATATGTTCTGTCAATGAATTTTTGTTTTATCACATGCACTTTTTTTCCAGATGATATTTTATTTTTTCCTTTCTATTTTTTGAGTAATGATCCGGACACAACCGTTGTGACACAACCGTTGTGACATAACGAGTGTCACATCGTGTATCGATACCATTGATCATGATATAATAATGATCAATTAGTTTAACATGCACCACCTTGAAACAAATAAAGAAAAGCTATACGTTGATGGTGGGTTTGTGTATGATTTGGAATAAAATTGATACGGTGATATTGATGTCACTGCATTTACAGTTAGAGAATTGATGCAGTGACATTGATGTCACTGCATATACAATTTCATACAAAAATTGGTAACTTTGTAAAATAAGTGTAGTGTCATTCACATTAGGGTGTAATCAATCCAAGTCGAGTCGATACTCCCTAGGGCTCGAGCTCGAATCGACTAAAAAAGTTCGGGCTCAATTGAGCCATAAAAATGCAACATTGAACTCGACTGGCTAGGGGCACTCCCAGCAGAATCCCTATATGGTGCCCTATCCCTAAAATAGGGATAAAAAAATAGAGTTTACCCTAAAATAGCTCACATAGCAGAGTCTCTATCCCTATTTATTTTTAGGGATATGAACAGTGCATCCCTACTTGTGGGGATACACTATTCACGCCTTAAACATATTTAATTATTAAAAATTATAGGGATAGTGATAGGGATGCTGCTGGAGTGAAAAAATAAATATTTAATGTTTATAAATAGGGTTGTGAGGTAAAATATGTATTATTTAATATTATTTGAAATGTTATAGGGATAAGGATAGGGATGCTGTTGTGGATGTTTTTGGATTGAGATGTTGCAAAACAGAGATATGTATTATTTTATATTATTTTAGGGATAAAATTAGTGCTTCTGCTGGGAGTGCCCTAAGTACTCGATATAGCTCGACGCGGCTCATAAGCTCGATTTCCCCTGAAAATTCTTCCTAATTTCGGGACAAAAAGTTCAACAAAAATGTTGATGTCACTGCATATTTGATTGCCGATGTCACTACGTAAATTGTTGATGTCATTCATATATGATTGCTGATGTCACGGCATAAAATGTTGATGTCATTGCATATTTGATTGCCGATGTCACTGCATAAATTGTTGATGTCATGCATATATGATTGCCGATGTCACTGCATAAAATGTTGATATCATTGCATATATAATTGCCGATGTCACTGCATAAAAATATGAATTAAGGTGAAAGATTTATGCTGATCGTAGTTTATATCAAAAGATATATCCATTTGAAGTCGATTTTATGAAGAAAAGAAATCGATTTTATGAAATTAAGTTGGAAAAATATCAAATGTCATCACGGTGTTGCTTCATCAAATGTCACTGCATCCCGATGGTCACTGCATCGCGGGTGGCCACTACATCGCAGTGTCACTTCATTGCGATGTCTCTGCATATATGATTGCCGATGTCACTACATAAATTGTTGATGTCACTCATATATGATTGCCGATGTCACTGCATAAAATGTTGATGTCACTGCATATCTGATTGTCGATGTCACTGCATAAACTGTTGATATCACGCATATATGATTGCCGATGTCACTGCATATATGATTGTCAATGTCACTGCATATATGATTGCCGATGTCAATGAATCGCGGTGGTAATGCATCACGGTTGTTAGTGCATCGCGGTGTCTTTGCATTGGGGGTGGTCACTGCATCACGGTGTCTCTCCATCGGGGGTGGCTACTGCATCGAGGTTGCCCCTGCATTGCGATGGTCAATGGATCGGGGGTGGTCAATGCATCGCGATGGTCACTGCATCGAAGGTGGTCACTGCATCGGGATGGTCACTGCCTCGCAGTGGTGAATGCATCATGGTGGTCAATGAATCACGGTGGTTAATGCATCGGGGTGGGGAATGCCTTGCGGTGGTGAATGCATCGCGGTGGTAACTGCATGGCGGAGGTCAATGCATCGCGGTGGTCACGGCATCAGGGTGGGCATGTCAACGCGGTGGTGAATGGATCGGGATGGTCACTGCATCGCGGCTATCATTGTATCAGGGTGGACACTGGATCGTGGTGGTCAAAGCATCGCGGGTGGTCACTACATATGAGGTGGTCACGGCATTGCGGTGGTCAATGAATCGGGGTGCTCACACCATCGCGGTGGTCAATGCAAAAAAAAAAAAAAAAAAAAAGTTCAGCGCCTGCTTTTGGGGAAATAAAATAAAATTATGTTCGGCGCACTGCTTTTTGCAATGTTTTTTGTTTTTTTTTTCTCCATTAAGCGTATTTGGGTCTATCTATCTAATTTTTTTTCCTTATAACTAAGTGTTTGTTTTGTGTGTCCTTTTTGCCTAATTAAGTCCAATACGTGTCTTTTTGAATAATTGTCCATATTTTTAATTTTTGGTATCATGCCTCAATGAATAATAACCTGGTCTCATTACAATATATCATGGCCCGAATGACAAATTACCCGTCCTGTCAAGTATTTTAAGGGGTTATGATTGTAAAAATTAAAAATAGTGTATACAAAAAAAACTATTTTTACACAAATATATATATTTTCAATTCCCCCTACCTTTTAATAGGCATTAATATATAGTTTACCCTCATTTGTGGAGGCGTGTTGAAGTATATAAGATGTTAATTATTTACCTTCTATAAACTTAAGTTTTTGGAAAAGATGGTAAATCAACAGTCTCTTAAAACAAACGGGTAAAATGCTTGTGCCTTAGCTCTTTGTGGGCATGGCAATGGGTTTTGTTGTTTTTGTATAAAATTTGGTTGTTTTCAGATCTGTTGTCGAATATTTATGGGCATAACAATGGAATTTGTTGTTTTTGTATTCAATTAGGTTGTTTTCAGATCTATTGCTTAATATTTCTGGTCATGACAACGGGATTTGTTGTTTTTTTGTATTAAATTTGGTTATTTTCATATATGTTGTTAAATGTTGGTGGGCATGACAATGAGATTTGTTTTTAAATATATTAAATTTGGTTGTTTTCTTATCTCTTGCAGACAGGGGCTGCCGTACGTAGGAATTTTCAATTATTTTTCATTTTTAAAAATAGGTTTGTATAACAATTTTTCTACGTCTAATTATGAGTCAAAACATAAAAATTGTGGGTCAATACACAAAACTTATGGAGTCAAAACTTATATGTGTGTGTGTGTGTGCCTGTGTTTATAAAAAGATCTTCAGTATTTATACATAATATTCTTATTTAGGGGGTTCAACCGTGATAGATAAAACAATAAATCATAGTACCTGAATAAGGAGAAGCGGAAGAGATAATAAGGATCGTTTCCCCTGCATCCATTGTTATTTTACTTTTGCTCCGTTTTGTCATTATGTTGTTGCCGCCTTGATGAGGATTCCGATATCTCTCACATTTCCTACAGTCGTGATGTGTTGGTTTACTTCATTTTTCCTATGATGAAATAAAACATTGCTCTTATAGGAGGAGAGAGGTCCGAAATCGGAATTGACCTAGGGTTTTGCCTAAATCTCGGTGGTCCATTAAAGCCGAGTTTTAATTGGATTAAAACTCCTTTAAGAAACCTATTAAATTGAATTAGCATATTTCCTATGGAAAACAAATTTCCTATAAAACCACTATTACGGGGTAAGAAATTATTTAAGCTCAAGTAATGGGCCGACATAATTTTCTTACACTTCTCCCACTTGGTCGATAGGAATATTGTTGTAGTTGGCATTCTTAAAATTTTCTTTATATCTACCGCATTCATCCAGATTATGTAAATTTTCTTTCATATCTATTGTATTATGTAAAATACAGAATTGATGCATTTCATATTGAATAGAGATTCTGTAAATTAGAAAAACGTGTATTTAAAATTATAAAATAGAGACCCCCCAAAAAAGTTTTAAAATGGAGTATTCGTTAAGAGCGTCTGATGCGTGTATTCTAACTACAGGGCGTGCCCTGATGCCAAGTATACTGAAAATAAATATTTATTGAGCGTAGGAAAAGTTAATGTCTTTTTTATATTCTCTAAAGGATGACAACAAAACTGATTTTGTATATGTATTTTTACTTTTGTATATGATGAAAAATGTTTTTAGTAAATATACCTCAACAAATAGAAGAAATTTAAATTGGAGTGCCATTTTACTTCAAGTTTTAATATTTGAAATTTTTCGTTAAGAATATATAATGTCATGAGTTTGCTACAGCTTTTCATACTAATAATGAAAGATATTAAATATATGTTTCATCATTCTTTTAAAACCAAGTTGCACCAAAATGATATAAGGCTCTAACCGATATTTCGGTTTTTGGGCTCCTATAAAAGCACTGGCAGTGGATAACGTAAATCTCTTAAAAACTCTATTATTGAGATTTTCAACAGGAAAAATAACACTGCAGGAGATACTATATTCTTCTTTACATCTAGCACATTCATCCAGATTTTGTAAATTTTCCTTTATATCTACCGTATTATGTAATATATAGAATCTGATATATTTCGTATTGAATAGAGATTCCGTGAACTTGAAAAACGCGTATTTAAAACTGTAATATAGGCCCTAAAAAAAAACCTGTACTATAGAGTATTCGTTAAGAAGATTTGATGGGAGTGTTCTAACTATATGGTGTACACTGATGCCAAGTGAAAAAGATTCTATAGTTTGTATAAGAATAATATAGAGTTTGAAAAAGAATAGAAGAAGAGAAAAGATTGGAAAAAAACGATACAAACGATACCAAGGGGAATCGAAACCCCCAGCTTCATTGAAGTTTAGAGACATTAACTCCACAATACATAAAAATTTAGTTTCAAGAGAAAACAACAAAATATACGTAGTAATTCCTTGTGAATATTAGTATTGCAATGGGCATTTTAGTAATTTCCGTAAATGGGGTTGATGAGCACCCCTCAGTTCTCTGTAGATCCGCCCCTCTATATAAGGGAGTAAATTAGGACCCAAATATTCACCAAAATTTGCCAAAGCTCATTCTTCCTAAGATTGTTTTAACCAAATCAACAAGCATGCATTTGGATTCAGAAATTCCCGTGGAAGGACTTTGGATAGATCTACAGATCATTGATCATGACATATCAATTATCCACGGCCTCTGTGTAAAGTTACTCTGCGATGGCTTTTTATTTATTTTTTCGTTTATCTTCTGTGTTAGTAATTTTCGTCTCTAATTATTGAAATGGAAGAACATGAAACAAAGAAACACAACCGAAAACCATATAGAATCTCAAATAAAATTGGAAAACTTGCAATTTTTGTTCTTGAGTGTTTACGAAATCTACAATTTTCGCCTCAGTGTTTGTTGCAAAGAAATAAATTAAATGATGCTTTTGCTTATTTTTTTCCCGATCGGTGGTGTTTTTCATAACGTGAATAACAAAAGTGCAGAACCAATTACACTAAAGAAATATAGAATAAAGGAGAAAGATTTTATCTTTTTTTTTTCATAACGGTGGTGTTTTCTACAAAAAAACACTTCTTTTGATGATGTCCCTCGTTTTGTCCGTCTTTTTCATAGTAAATGTTGGGTCCACCGAAAATTACACGATTGAGAAGGCCTCTCATTTTCACGATTGATATATCACTTTTTTCATTCACTTTTCTATCGCTTGTATTACTCTGATTTTGCTTCATGTCATTTAATCCGACGTTCCAATATGTTAATTTATTATTAGAGTGGACAATTGTTTATGTCAATTTGTTTTTTTTTTTTTTTTTTTTTTTTTTTGTTCAGCCATTTGTATGATAGCCTTAATTGTTTGAATTGACATTCGTTTGAAGGAGGAAACTTTGTAATTCTTGAATTCACTTCAATTCCAACGATAGCAAAATAACTACAATTCTTGGCTATTGCAGGTGGTGGTTATAACGGAAATGTGGTGGGTTGGAATAACCAACAACAGAGCAGATATGGCGGCGGTGATAGGTTTGGTGTGTCTAGAGACTGGCCTTTCCAAGGTGGAGAAATGGGGTTTGGTAGGGGTGGTAGTAGGCCCATTTGGGGTAGGTTGTCTCATGGCGGTGGTGGCGGAAACGGCGGTGGCGGCTTTAGAATTTGAAAAGGCGGACAGAGAACGAGTTTATACTCGTGAATTTTTGTCATCTGGTGGAGAAGATGGAGCTTTCCTCCAAACATACTTTTGCAGCAAAATGTCCCTGTGTACAAGGCGTTACAGAATCCGGGGGAGTTCGTAATAACCTTCCCTAGAGCTTATCATGCAGGATTTAGCCATGGTGAGATTTTAAGAATGTGTTTGATTCAAATTATTGATCCTTAGTACCGTAAAACACAATAAATCCTTAAAATTGAGCGGTTGTTAATGGCACCACATTGAATCTAAGCTCAACATTCGACTTTGTAGAGGTCGAAAGTCCACCTTCAACTTCTGCAATGTTGAACCTAAGCATTAGATCCGTTGTGGTGCCAATAACAAGCCTCTAAAGTCTGTCTGGAGCAGAATCTCTACTCAGATATGTAAAATACGTAATCTCTAAATTCTTCACAGAAAACAAATTCTCTATTCAAAAGTAAACGCGGTAGAGATTTTGATGCATGTAATTCTGGATAGGTATCTGTAAAAATAGAGAATCGGCTAAATAAGACTGATGTGAGTGTTCTTATACGTGTATCCAGGTTTTAATTGCAGAGAAGCCGTAAACTTTGCAATGAATGATTGGTTTCCAATGGGGTGGATTGCTAGCTGCCACTACGCGCTTTTAAACAAAGACCATTTAATCCCCCATGTGGAGCTTCTGTGCAAAGAATCCATGATTCATTCAAGAAGTAGTGACCTCTAGACAGAACATCATGTGACTATCAAATTCTATGAAAACGGGCATTGCAAATTAGTCATCTAGAATTTACAGGACAACGAGTTTGTAAATTCTATGAAAACGGGCATTGCAGGAAGGGAGCATCATGTGACTATCTCCATCCGCAATCTTGATAGATTGAAGCTCATTTTGTACGATTAAATTTTCATTCTTGTAACAGTAAATTGTTGGGGGAGGCTTTATATCTTTTACTTACATAGCTAACAGTCTAAATGAGACTGTGAATTACGACCCAAATTTCCCGTACGTGGACAAGAACCTGGCCTTGCATCCAAACATCCAAGTAGAGTCTACCATCGAATCACTTCCTAGAAATTCTTTCCGAATTGATACCCTAAAAATTTCGATTCAACGGCATCAATGGTGTTCCTCGCCACACATACATCAATTGGAATTATTATTTTATGATATAATGCCTCCACCGGAAAAGGTTGAAAAAACTATTGGAGAAAAAAGAGTAATGTCTTTTCATGGAGTTGGATTATCGGTTGGTCAGAAAATCAACTTCCTCGAAGTTGTGTCTTCTTATTTTGAAGACCTTGAAGAAGTTAGCTTTATTAGGCTTTAATGTGAAAAAAGGAAATAGGGATTCCACCTATAGAACCTAGTTCGGGAAGCAACACTTGGTCAGGACACCGTACCTCAAGAGCAGGAATTCGAAACCCTGTTACTTCGATTCCGTTTGCATAGAAGATATCCCCAATGTGTTTGCTTCAGAAAAACTCAATGTATACCTTTTCCTAAACATTAATGTTTGTTTTCTTCATGTACGTATTTAGCGGATTTAATTCCCTATTTGTGTTGTCGTTCTTTGTGAAAAGACTTATCTTGGGATAAAGATCTCGATCATAGCATATCATTTATCTTGGACATTCATGTATTGGCATTCTTCCATTGCATTATTTCCCGTTAATGTAATGCAATAGTTATTATCGTCTCTGTTTTATGTTGATAAACAAATAACGAAGCTAAGAAACACGTCTAGCAAACCACACACATCTTCTAATCTATTTGTAAAATGAACAATTTATAGACAAAGTAGAAATCAAAATGCACTTTGCAGATTACATTCATTTAAATTTCAAAGCTTGTTAAGCTATAAAAGTTTTTGTCTCTATTATATCAAACAGTTAGATGTGTAATAGACGTTCAGAAAATACAGACGGAATCAGTGCAATTAAGACTCCCTATACACATAAGGCAATATATGGTCAAAAGAATGAAGTGGGTATGCGGGCTCCTCGGAAGAAAAGTCCACGGTACCTCGGCTGCTTGAAACCCAAAATTGTCAATTTTTAATGCTCCTACGCATTTTAGGATGCCCTAAGGCGGCTATTAGGTCGGTTTAAATGTATATCAAGGCTTAGTTCCAAAGTGTAATGTAATAAATTCATCTTTTTTCGTACTTTACATCAATAAATTTTTATCCTTAGCATAATTATTGAGTTTTATAGTATTATTCGAAAGGGATATTTGTCAATCGTGTTGAATTATCAGATTTGAGTTATCTACATGTGTCCATGCTTGCTTTATTCTAGGATAACTTGATGTTTCACTTTCGCGTTTATACGATGTGTTAGACCCCGTGCGCAATTAAAATAAATAAACGAAAATTAAATCAACAATTTTATTTAATATATTTAAATGACTATATTACAATAGTAATTGAAATAAAATACGATGCACTACAAAACCGAGACGAGTCGAAACTCTGTCCTAAAGACAATTTTGGCCCAGTATGTACCCCGGTTGTTACCAATTGTCTCCCGGATAACTCGGTTATACCTGTTCGGTTAATATTATTGAGAAACAGAAATTTTTTGTTCGGTTTCGGTTCGACGATGCATATATTCCTTGCAATCTTAAAAAAAAACATTTTATACTTAAGTATTACATTTGGCAATACAAACTTAAGGGCTAAATTACAATTTTAGTCCTCTAACTAGCCTGTTTTTCGATTTTGGTCCTATTTTTTCTCCGGCGACAATTTTAGTCCTATAAGTGGTTTTTTTTGCAAAATTAGTCCTGAACGCCGGAAAGACCACTTACAGGACTAAAATTGTCACCGGAAAATACCAATTTTAGTCCTGTAAGTGGTCTTTCCGGCGTTCAGGACTATTTTTGCAAAAAAAAGACCACTTATAGGACTAAAATTGTCTCCGGAGAAAAACCAGAACCAAAATCGAAAAACGTGTTTAGTTAGAGGACCAAAATTGTAATTTAGCCCAAACTTAAGTACTACATTTGGCAATACAGATTATCATTCCTCATGGAAGTTGCTAATCTTCTACCTGTCTTTTGAGTGGAGTTAATCTTCAAGGATTTCAGTCAAGGAGTTACACTGCATCAGTCTTGGCTTCGCATTTGCTTTATGCTGCTTCACTTGCTACTAATAATGTGATTGATCCTCCATTAAAGTCTCCAATTCCTGCTGCATGGTACTACATTTGTTTAAGTTACACTGATTTTGCTGGACCCCCTTGGCTGTTCTTTTAGTTTTTAGGGTTGATGTTGGATATGCACTTGGTCTGCAGTTCAATTATGGTCTGTTTTGGCGTCTACTTGGAATTCTGAGCCTCTTTTGCTGCTGTTTTAATGATGCTGGTCTTTTGTGATGTTCTGGTGCTCAATGGAAGATAATTAAACAATGATGAAAATGAGGACACTGATCTTGCAATGGAGGGAGTTGTCAATGTTTTCAAGAGGAAGAAGATAGAAGCTGAAGAAATCAAGAAAGATGGAAAATTACGAGTCAACATGTACAAGAAAACGATAATTGTTTTCCATTTCAAGTGTTTATCGCTTTTCCATCCAAATCAAGACTCAAGAAATTTTGTCTTTTGTTACATGTCGAAAATGAACAATAATATTATGCTTCTTATTGTTTGTTTTATATGTACAAAGTTGCTTCCCCAAAAAAAATATGTACGGGTTGCTATTTCAAGCTTAGAATGTTTAATAACATATGTTCTCGTCAATCAATTTTTGTTTTATCACATGCACTTTTTTTCCAGATGATATTTTATTTTTTCCTTTCTATTTTTTGAGTAATGATCCGGACACAACCGTTGTGACACAACCGTTGTGACATAACGAGTGTCACATCGTGTATCGATACCATTGATAATGATATAATAATGATCAATTAGTTTAACATGCACCACTTTGAAACAAATAAAGAAAAGCTATACGTTGATGGTGGGTTTGTGTATGATTTGGAATAAAATTGATACGGTGATATTGATGTCACTGCATTTACACTTAGAGAATTGATGCAGTGACATTGGTGTCACTGCATATACAATTTCATACAAAAATTGGTTACTTTGTAAAATAAGTGTAGTGTCATTTACTGTTAAGGGTGAATTTATACGATTTATAACGCTATATTCTATGATAATTTCCCTCGTATTTGTATGAATTTGCATAAGAAACGAGTATCTAATGGATTTATTGAGCAAATGAGATTTTAAATGAGTTAATCGCAAAATAGGTTAATTTATGTGTTTTAAATTGTGATTTTATGTTTATTTGGATGATATTACACTTTGCGATGTTTTTATGTGTTGTAGATACATGATTGAGGCTCAAAATATGATCAAAAGTTGATTTAGTTCGAGCTAATTGATGATAAAAGAGATAATGAAGAAGTGGGATAGAGATAGAAGAGATAAAGATCAATAAGTCAAAATTCAATCATATTGGACTAGCGTCCAGGTCCCGTCCAGGGTGGACGGGCGTTTGATAAAGCAGACGGGCGTCCTGAGGAGCGATTTTGATACAGAGAGTTTGGACGCCGTCTGAACGGGCGTCTGAAGCAGTCTAGGGTTATCTGGACGGGCGTTCACGAGAACGGACGAGCGTCCGTCGGCCGACTTAGTGAAACCGACTTCAAAATCTATAAATAAGCGGCTGTTTTCTCAACCCTAACATACCATACACTCATTATTCAAAACCCTAAACCTAGGGGCGGCTTTAGGCTGCGTTTTTCTCCTTTTTATTCCAGTTTTATGCACTTTAGATTTAGATTAAACTAGTTACTTTTTATGCACTGTTTCTGCAAATTTGAGTTGCTGAGGATGTCTAGAAGCTAAAAGCTTCATCAAACGAGTATTGTGAAGCCATCCAACAATTGTTGATTTCGTTTTCATCGATCATACTGTGAGTTTTTATTAAAGGTTGTTTCTTATTCATGTTTATTATGTTTTAATTGCTTTTACATCGGAAGATATGCATGTGTTGATTGTTTATTGTTGATGGAAATCTTAATAAACCTTAGATCACCATGAATAAGAGTAGTAACTTGAATCTATCATAACGGAAGTTAATAGGTTTAATTGCTAGATCATAATCATAAAGTTTACACCTTTGGTTAGAAAACGCGTTAATCTTGCATTGGAAGATAATAGATTAATAGATGAACTTTCTTAGGAATTAGGGTTCATGTTTAGATAAGGTGAATCACAACCTAGATAAAAACCACAATATAATCGAGATAGGAAATCAATGCTTGTTGGATAGGTGGATCAATCCTCGTTTGCTCGTTATACACTTGATTTAAATCCTTAAAACTTGAATTTGTTTAGTTAGTTTACTTTTATTTGCATCTTAGATTAGTTTAGTTAAAGGTTCGCAACCCGTATTCTTCCTAGCTTTGGATTATATCCTCTGTCTAGTTTTATTTTCTGTTCTGTTTGGTTTTTATTCGCTGTTTAGATTAGTTTCGTGACATAGTTTAGGTTAGACAAGAACTAGAAATCACAATCGTTTAGTTCCCCGTAAGATCGACCCGGCATTAAGCACTATTACTACGATCCTTATACTTGAGGTTAACCGGATTATTACTTGTTTGTTTTGTGTTAATAAAATCCGTGACAAGTTTTTGGCGCCGTTGCCGGGGAACCGGACGGTTGTCTAGTTTTTGTTTTTCGTTTTTCTATTTTGTTTTTGTTTTTCCTGTTTTTATTTCGTTTTAATTTCCTGTTTTTAGTTAATAAACGTTTAGGTAATTAGTTAATTAGGGTTTTAGTTTAGGATTTAAGGTTCTCTTGTGATTAGTCCCCCCTCTATCTCTTCTCTCTTTTTCTGTTTCTATTTCTTTCTATTCTTTCATTCCCCTTCTTTTCTGTTATTTTCTGCAAAATTTCCTGCTTCTGTTCTAATTTTTCCGCTACCAAACGGGCGTCTGGGATATTGGACGCCCGTCCGTTGGAAAATTATCAATTCTGTTCTGTTTTCTTTCACTTAGACGAGCGTCCATAAAATTTGGACGCCCGTTCAAGTTTTCTGAAGACCAGACGAGTGTTTGGGAAACCGAACGCCCGTCCAGTCCAAAAGTTGAGCAGACGCCCGTCCAAGACTTTGGATGCCCGTCTGTTTCATCTTTTCCTTACTAATCTTATTTCCCTTTCTTTCTTTTCTTTTCTTTTCTTTTCTTTAGGCTTTTAATTTTTAGTTTAGGCTTTTAATTTCTTAGTTTTTAGGCTTCTTTTCACTTGTTTTTGGTCCGGTTTATGCAAACTCGGAGTCAAAAGGGACCGTTATTATACACCCCTGACCCCGAGCGAACCTAGTCCGGCCAAACAGGCGGATTTTCCGTTCTGCGGTTCGGCGACGAGCCGAGCAAGATATTGAAGGTCAATTAGCAAAGGAAATCACGATTTTGTGATAATGGCCGGCGATAATAGACGTACGTTGGCGGACTACGCCATGCCGGGCGAAGTCAAAGTCAACCCGGCTATTGTTATTCCGGCCATTACCGCACAAACCTTTGAGCTAAAGCCATGACTTATCCAGATGATGCAGCATGCATCAATTTTTCATGGCTATCAATCAGAGAATCCGCATACCCACTTACATACGTTCTTAGAGATATGCGGTACTACACGCATCCAAGGAGTAAGTGAGGATGCGATCAAGCTTAAACTGTTTCCTTTTTCTTTGAAAGGAGAGGCTAAAGAGTGGTACACCTCTCTCCCTTCTGAATCTATCACCACCTGGGCAGAACTCGAAAAGGAGTTCTTGAGTCAATATTTTCCACCTTCAAAGACGGCCCAGTGCTTAAATGAAATATTCACTTTCTATCAGAAAGAGAATGAATCTTTCTTCGAATGTTGGAAGAGATTCAAGTCTCTTCTTAGAAAGTGTCCCCACCATGGCTTGCCACTGGAAAGGCAAGTCAGTACATTCTTCAGTGGATTGACCGAGCTTACAAAAGGCATGGTCAATAGTTCTTCTGGTGGGGCATTTCTGAAGAAAACACCTGAAGAGGGATGGGCATTGTTTGAGGACATTGCAAAGTACAACTACGCCCCCTCTTATCAAGCAATCCAAGCACCTCCTCCTCCCAAGGTTGAGGAAGTCAATTTGCAAAGTTTGATCGCCATGCTACAGAAGCAGATGGTACCACCTCAAGTTTCAAATCCGATAAATCAAAATTCTTCTTTTCCACAGAACCCTCAGGTTCTGTACTGTGAAAACTGCTGTCAGACTGGCCATATGAATGGCCAGTGTCAATTTAATCTCCCTGCACCTTATCAAGTGAATGCTGTTCATGATTATGGACAGTGCAATCTAGTCACATGTCAGAATTGTGACGAGGTGGGGCACACTTCTAGATTCTGTCCTATGAACGGACAGAATGCTGAAGTGAATGCATTCTATGGCCAGAACAATCAAAGGTTCAATCAGTTTTCTGGCCAGAATAATTTTCAAAACCAAGGGTTTAGTCAACCTTCAAGTTTTAATCCTAATTCGAATTTTAATTCGAATCAGAATTTCAATAGAAACCCTGGTTTTAATCAGAACCAAAATTCAAATTTTTCCAATCCTACTCAAAGGTTCAATCAGAATTGGCCCGCCAATTCTAATTCTGCAGTCCAAGGTCGGCCCAGCCTGCCCTATTCTCCAAATTTCCAAAACTCTCAAAGCCCCTCCCAATCTACCAATCTTGAAGCTAAATTGGAGGAGCAAAGTAGATCAATGAAGAATCTTGAGAGACAAATTGGGCAACTGGCCGAACGCTAGCTTCTAGACCCCCAAGGCAAACCGCCCGCCACCGAGAAGAATCCAAAGGGTGGTCAAGTTGCTCAGGCTGACTTGAACAAAGGCCCATGTACTGACCTCGTGCCATCAATTCAATACGGTAAAGAGGAGGCCAGTGCAATGAATCTGAGAAGCGGTACTCAAGTTAGTGGTCCTTCCCAACAGGGAAACCACTAGCCCCTCCTGCCATTGATAAGGCAGAAGGGGAAGCTGAGCACCTACACTCCCCTCAACTGCATGAGAAAACTCAGGTGGTTGATCCCCTGAGAGGTGAAGAAGTTGGTGATCCTCAAGTGGCTGATCCCTTGAGGACTGAAAAAGCAAGCGAAAGTCAGGAGGCTGATCCCCTGACTATAAGAAAATCTGAAAAAGCTGTTCGATGGAAGGATCTGGAAGACAAAGCTGTAAGTGCATCCTCAAAGAAAGTCTTTTCTGAGAGTGACCTTAAGAAGCTTTCATTTCCACCAAGAAAGAGCAACATTCCCTTGAGTGAGGACAAAAAGTACGAGAAGGTGCTGAATCTTTTGAAAAAATACTCAGGTAAATCTTCCACTATCAGATGTCTTGGTCGAGATGCCTAAGTATACAAAATTCATCAAGGATGTTGTGTCTTCGAAAAAGAAGTTAGCAGGCATGGAAAGACAAATTGGTGAGGATTGCTCCATGATTAATTATGAAGACTTACCAATTAAAAGAGGTGACCCTGGTAAGTTCGTACTTACAGTATTAATGGGAGGTCTAGTCTTCCCTAATACTTTGTGTGATCTAGGTGCCTCTATAAGTCTTATGCCAATGTACGTATGCAAACGGCTCGGTTTACAAAGCCTTCTAGAACCCACTACTATGAGTCTACAATTCGATAGATCTTCTAAGAAAGCTTCGGGGATCCCGAAAGACGTTTTGGTTCGATTGATAGATTTACCTTTCCAGTCGATTGGTATGTTTTAGATATGGAGAAAGATGAAAACGTCCCCCTGATTCTTGGAAGACCTTTCTTGTCTACAGCTAGATCCCTCATTGATTGCGATGGTGGGCAAGTGACTATCCGAGTTGATGATCAAGAGGTGAGTTACAATGTCTTAAAATCCATTCAAGTACCCTCGGCCCTCCAACCGGCTTTTCCATTGATTATATGACGGACGATTTCACCGATTATATGGATAAGCAAGTCATGGTGTAGAAGCGGAATATGAGCGACCGGTTGATAATCTAAATACTCATGGTGTGGTCAATCTAGATCAATTAGCGGTGATTTTGAGGAAGAATTGTTGGAAGGAGAAGCTTTGGCGGTGGGACCACGAGTAAACTCGGTGATGTTGAGTTGAAAAGTGGAGATCTCAAGTCGAGTTTAGAAGACCCCCCGCGGATCCGGTGTTGAAGCCGTTGCCTAAACATCTTAAGTATGTGTTTTTAAGAGAAGGTGACAAGCTTCCATTGATTATATCTCGCCAAGCTTTCTCGTATAGAGGAGATGAAATTGATCAACGTCTTGAAACGTAATGAAAAAGCATTTGGTTGGCAAGTAGGAGATATCCGAGGAATATCTCCGGACATCTGCATGCATAAGATCAAGACGAATGAGGGTGCAAAATGTGTACGACAGCCCCAGAGGAGGCTCAACCCTCACATGCAATAGGTGGTTAAGAAAGAAATCATCAAACTTCTGGACATGGGAATTATTTATGCCATCGCGGATAGTGAATGGGTTTCCCCGACTCAAGTAGTTCCCAAGAAAGGTGGAATTACGATTGAGAAGAATGAGAAGGGAGAGGAAATAGCATTGAGACTTGTCACTGGTTACAGAGTCTGCATCGATTATCGAAAGCTCAATGAGGTAACCATGAAAGATCACTTTCCCCTTCCATTCATTGATCAGATGCTTGAGCGTCTGGCGGGACACGCATTCTACTGCTTCCTAGATGGCTATTCAGGATACTTCCAGATACCCATTGATCCAAATGACCAAGAAAAGACCACTTTTACTCCTTCTTATGGTACATTCGCTTACGGACGAATGCCATTTGGTCTCTCGCAATGCCCCGACTACATTTCGGCGATGTATGCTAGCTATCTTTGACGGGCTTGTAGAGAAGTGTATGGAGATTTTTATGGACGATTTTTCGGTTTTTGGTCGATCTTTTGATGATTGCCTTGACAATCTTGATCAAGTGTTATCCAGATGTGTGGAAAAGGACTTAGTACTTAATTGGGAAAAATGCCATTTCATGGTAGATGAGGGAATAGTTCTTGGCCACAAAATCTCCGCCAAAGGTATAGAAGTTGACAGGGCAAAAGTAGAAGCTATCAAGAAGATGAGTTATCCCAAGAATGTGCGTGAAGTGAGAGGCTTTCTTGGACATGTCGGTTTCTATAGGAGATTCATTCAGGACTTTTCCAAGATAGCCAAGCCCCTGTCTACTTTACTAAAGGAAGACGTTGAGTTCAATTTTGATGAGAGTTGCAAGCAAGCGTTTGAGGAGCTCAAAAATCGTTTAATATCTGCTTTAATTCTTATATCGCCCGACTGGAACCTACCTTTTGAGCTTATGTGCGACGCATCAAACTATGCTGTTGGTGCTGTTCTAAGACAAAAGATCAAGGGGAAGTTCCACCCATCTATTACGCCGGTCACACATTGAACCCCTCTCAAGTTAACTATACTACTACGAAAAGGAACTATTGTCCGTAGTTTTTGCTATGGACAAGTTCCGTAGTTACTTGTTAGGAGCTCAAGTGATTGTGTGGACTGATCATGCTGCTTTGCGGTATCTGATGACTAAGAAAGAAGCCAAACCGCGCCTACTACGTTGGATATTGACCCTACAAGAGTTTGACGTTCAAATAAAGGACAAAAAGGGCAGTGAAAATGTAGTGGTTGATCACGTTTCAAGGATGCTTAATGAGGAAAAGGATGAACCAGATGATATAGACATTTACTTTCCTCTAGAGAACATCATGTTGATAGACGGATGTCCTCCTGATGTTCCATGGTATTCTTCCATTGTAAACTACCTTTATGCCCGTTATCTCGATCCAGAATTGTCTTATCAGGAGAAGAAAAAGTTCTTCTCTGATTTGAAATCTTTCATTTGGGATGAACCTTATCTTTTTAAGATCTGTAAAGATGGTTTGCTTAGGAGATGTGTTCCTGAATCTGAGCAACGGGATATTATTGAGCAATGCCATAGCGGACCCACTTTGGAGGTCACTTTGGTCCGTGGAAAACCGTCGCTAAGATCTTCCAATCCGGTTTCTATTGGCCTACGATCTTTAAGGATACGAAGCTTTACGTAAAGCTTGCGATAGATGCCAAAGAACCGGTACTCGACAAGGCGTTTTGACATGCCTTTGAAACCCATCCTAGAATGCGAGGTCTTTGACGTATGGGGTATCGATTTTATGGGACCATTCCCATCATCTTGCGGTAACAAGTACATCTTAGTCGCGTAGACTACGTATCTAAATGGGTGGAGGCTCAAGCCACTCCTCACAACGATCATAAGACAGTCATGAAATTTCTAAAGAAAAATATCTTCGTGAGGTTTGGATGTCCACGTGCCTTGATCAGTGATGAAGGGATGCATTTCTGCAACCGACCCCTAGAGAAAGTTCTCGAAAAGTATGGTGTCCGTCATAAGACAGGCACACCATATCATCCGATGACTAGTGGTCAGGTTGAGAGGAGCAACCAAAGCATCGATAAAATCCTGGAGAAGACGGTAAACAATCATAGAAAGGACTGGAGTTTGAAATTGGATGATGTACTTTGGGCATACGAATCGCCTATAAAACCCCTATGGGTACATCTCCATATCAAATGGTCTATGGAAAGCCATGTCATCTGCTGTCGAGTTAGAGCATAGAGCTTATTGGGCTACAAAGTTTCGAACTTTGATTCCCAATCTTGTGGAAAACATCGACCGCAAAGCAGCCTACATGAGTTAGACGAATTCGGACTCCGTGCCTATGAAAGTGCCGGGATTAGTAAAGATAAGATGAAGCTACTCCACGATGCTAAGATTAAGAAGAGAGAATTTCAAGTCGGCGAACAAGTTCTTCTATACAATTCTAGGCTACATTTGTTTCCTGGAAAGTTGAGGACACGTTGGTCCGGCCCCTTCGAGATTCTCCAAATCATTCCTGAAGGCGTTCTAGAGCTTCACGGTTATAGTGGTAAACCATTTCGAGTGAACGGTCAGAGGTGCAAGCACTACATTGGTGAACCTAAAGAAAAGCCTTTGACTGTTCGTTGCCTCGATATCCTCGGGTGTGGTGCTACGCAAGTCGATGAATTTGACGTGTTTTCACCCGACCTATTTTCAGAGAATGACGGTAATGATCAATCTGAAGAAGTTCTAGCTGGTAGTTGGGATATGGAAGAGTATTGGAAGGAGCGTCAACTGAAAAGTCATCAGAAGAATCGGCAGAGGAAGGAGTCAACCATGGGGAAGTTTAAGCGTGTTTGGAAAGCTATTAAAGATTTCACCCCATGTGTGAGATGTCGTTTCGCAGCCCACACTACGATCGAGCTTACACGAGGTAGTGGCTGGCGTAAAAGTCAAATGGCCTCGATCCAGGCTGAGCTTTAAACGGTGTCGAGCTAACGACATTAACCAAAAGCGCCTCTAGGGGGCAACCTAGATATCGTTCTTTTAGTTATTCCTGTTTTTATGCTTTGGTAGTTTTAGTAGTTAAGTTTAGTTTATTAAGTTTTAGCCTTACTCAGTTTTCCTGTTGTTTACATCTGTCAGTTAGTGTGCTTTCTAGATATGGATTTCGGTGTTCATCCAGAGGAGTTACCTTTCCTTAGGAAGATCCCACTAATCACTGTTGATGATGGACCGGGAGGAACCATCGTTTTGCACGTAGACTTTGACATTGGTACCCGAGTCAAGACTGTCACCTATGTTCTTATCGTTCCCCGCTGTTCGGGAGGTGGAGACTTTACTACTGAGGAGTTACAGGCAGCTCTAGGACGTCCATACACGATCCTCAATGATCCGATGCTGACAGATTTAGCGCTAGTGCTGCAAGCCGAACATTTTCGAGGTGTTGATGTAGCTGGTGAGGATTGGGGTTTGCAGGATGAATATGACTTCCCTCCGGCGATTGACATGCTCCGCCGTCTTATTCGAGTGATAGATTGGTCGGCCGTTTACGATGACTAGCGTTCTTAAGTTGTTTCGTCGAGCAAACGACGTAAAACAAAAGCGCTTGGTGGGAGGCAACCCACTGTTTTCTATTTGTTTTTATTTATTTTCTAGTAATTTTATGTACTTCGTTTGATTTTTATTTGTATTTTTGAAGTTTATTTAAGTTTAATAAGAAAGTGCAATTTTAAATTTGATTTGTATGGAAATTTTATAATTTTTACATTTTTCCTGCTTGGACGCCCGTCCAGAGCTCTGGACGCCCGTCCGCCATGACCAATTCTTGGACGAACGTCCACTAAGCCTGGACGCCCGTCTGATTTATTCCCTCCAATCCTGTATGTGATTTAAACTCTTGGACGAGCGTCTAATAAACTGGACGCCCGTCCAGTTCATCTAGTTTCCCAGTGGATGCCCGTCCGCTGAGTTGGACGAGCGTCCAACCTCTGTCTATATATACCCCCTCCTTCGATGAACCTTCATTTTTTTTTTCTGAATTTCAAACGCGAAAAACGGTTCTTCTCCCTCCTTTTGCCCTAAAATCTTCAATTCTAAACCATTTTGAGCGATTCCAAGTGCTATAGACCGCTCTTGATACCCTCTCTTCGATTTTCATAACCAAAATCCCCAACACGCTATATTTTTGGAGAATCAGGAGCCTTTTCAGTCTGACTTTTTGATAGAAAAATCCGATTTTTGGAGCCCATTTGGTGTTGTTTGGACTGATTTTCACCTCGATCAACATCTACTCACCTTGCTTGGTAAGTGATAACGGAAAAATTCACAGTTATTTTTATAACTTTTCACCCCGTTTCTGATATCATTTTGAGCACTTTTGTATCATTTCGAGTATTTAATTCCTAAGTTTCATAAAAATATATAAGTAGTAACTATTATGTAAAATATCATGTTTTTAGAAGTTTTTATTAGTTTTTGTACCGGTTTAGTAACCGGAGTGTCGTGTCGGATTTACGTTTGGTATTTTGGTAGTTTATTGTAGAATCATAAGTGGACCAAGATTCTATGTAACGACATGTTTTGAGCCCTAAAAGAGGTGTTTAGAGGGTTAGAAGAAGGTGCCACAAGCTTACGAGTTCAAAAGGGTCGTTTTTCCTAAGTACTTGAATCGTTACATATTTTCGACGGAGATTTGACCCAGCTTAGAGGCATTTTCAGGGGATGACTTCTTAATGAAAGTTGTAGATCTTCACATAAGCTTTCCATCGCACATTGAATCACGTCAATTGGAGTTCTACAACTCAAGTTATGGTCAATTGACTAATCAATTCGGATTAGTAGAAATCCCGAAATATCTTCGTAATACGAATGGCTCATCAAAACGACATTTTCTGAAGAAGCTTCCTTAATAAAAGTTGTATATCTTCAAGAAAGATTTCCAATGGATTTTGAATCAAGTCAATCGGACTTCTACAACTCAAATGGTGGTCAAGTGGCTAATTGATTTGTATCAATGAAAATCCCGAAAACGACACGTAATGGGAATGGCCCATCAAAAAGGCGTTTTCTGAAGAAGTGTCATTCATTAAAGTTGTAGAGTTTTCCGAGAGCTTTCTAATAACGTTTAAATCATGATTTTTGGAGGTCTACAACTCGAGATATGAATTTTAAAATTTAATATATAATTTTATATAATTATATAACCGCTCACATGCATTCTGTTAGGGGAAATGATTGCCTTCACCCACTCGGATCGATCCGGCTCCCCTTTGATCTTCTTCTATATATACAGAGCATTAGCAGAACAGAACGGTTGCCCCTCTCTTCTCCCATTTCTCTTCTTCTCCTTCTTCTTTCTTTTATTTATGTTATGGAGGGGCCTATATGTAATATATATGTCGTTATAATGTCGGTGTAATAACCCGACTAGTTATAGTTTTAATATAATTTCGTTTCCGCTTTTTATTGCTTTCTTTTATTTTATGCAATTAGTATAAATATATATATATATATATACGCATATTATATATATATCTATATCTATATATATATATCTATACGTATATCTATATAGCTGTAGTTATCTTTTTCGTTTTGTTTATTTTCGTTTTGTTATTTTCGTTAATATGAGTAGTTAAACTAAACATAGCCGAATTATGTGAAAACGGGTAAAATTGACCCTCGGGAGACGAGATGGGAGTTGTGTGCGCGTAATTAAACGTTCGTATGATAAACTCATGTTTTAAAACCCGTTTTGATCATTTTCCTAACTTTGAATAAAATTGACAACTTTGTTCACGGTTACATCGAGCTTATAAATGTATTTTGCGGTGAGATGTGAGATATGGATATCACTAATCATAGTCCTGATTGTTAGATTGACAATCTAAGTGACAGATCTGGACTATGCCTAAGTGAGATTCTTATTTTTACGAGATGTGCGAAACATGTTTTAAAATCACTAAACCATAGTCTTAATCGTTAGTTTGGCAACCTAAGTGACACGTTAAAACTACGTTTTCTGTGAGGTTTTTCAACGGCTTTTTATTCTGGTCAACCATGCTAGGCGAGTTAGCTCTCAAAGGGAGGGTTAATAAACCTAGTGTGGGGGTTAAGTGAGAGCCGTTCGATTTTAACGCAAGAATAAAAAGTTGACACCCGTGAATGTCATATGAACCGAATCGAGATAAAACACACTCCTTATCAAGTTTTTCCCGTGGAGAGATAACCCGTTGGATCATGGCTCGGCTATGCTTTTTAATCACCTAGTTAATCTCGTTAGTTAAAATTTATTTTTCGCATTAGTATAAAAACTCCACCTAAAACTTTGATCGCCTAGACTAAGAACCACGTTCGCTTTGGTACTCACAACCACATTTCTCTTGGGACGACCTCGTACTCCTGTAGCTATCCTAGCAATCGACCTGGTACTCTGCCAGTTAGAGAGTTAGTTTACCCACGGTTTTGCGAGTCTTTATAAATGTATTTTTGAGGGGTAAATTTTAAGCTCATCAAAAATTGGCGCCGTTGCCGGGGAAATGTGTGATATTGTTGTGATATCTTGTAAGTGAACCGAAGGCTTGGGCCTAGGTTTTTATTTTCTTGTTTTATTTAGATGTCGACAGAGAGCTATGGATGCTGAAGTGATATTGTCCTGAACTCGGTTTGAATACGACTTTGGTACTTAGCCTCTTCGGAGGGTGATATCTTGTAAGTCTGGCTAAAACTGGGGATTAGGGCCTTCGGCAACCATAACTTTTTGAGGGGTCTAAATATCGTGTGTTTACGGAAAAAAAAAACGAAAAAACAAAAAAAAAAGAAAATTTTTATTGTTTTATTGTTGTTTTCTGAGATCTTGCAGATTGAGCTTAAATGGATGGATTTTTCAATCAAAACTACTCAACTGAACAACAATACCCCTACCAACCTTATCAACAACAGTTCGTGTATGAGCCTCAATATCAACCACCAGAATAACCAAGGTTCATGGAATTATCAGTGCCCTAGTGCATACCAGGACCAGAATTATGGTTATTCGAGTTATGAGCCACAACATAACGAGGGTTACCCGAACCCTAATGCTTATCAGGATTATAGTGTTCATACTCGGACGTTGATAGCTTTAACCATATTCGACCATCGATCGTTGTCCGGAATGGCAAGAGGACTACTACTCACCTCCGATGAATCAAAGTCAATATGATCGGTGCGCCCCCATGCCACAAGAAGAATTCACCGACAAAAATAGAGCAACTAGAACGATTGAACCGGATCTTGGAAGAGCGATCGTTGGACATGCAGAGTTCAAGGTAAGTACCGACTCCGCTATAAGAAATCTTCAAGACAAGGTGGGGCAATTGATTGAATTAGTGAGGTATGTGAAAGAGGCAGAGACAAGTGCAATAGAGGTGGTTAGGGATGAAAATGTTATCACTGAAAAAGTTCAGGATGAGAATGAGGTTGATAATTCAGTTCGCGAAGAAAAAGTGCAAGATTTGGAGATGACAGAGTTAGAGGAGCGAGAGATTGATTGGCCATCTTTAGTAAAGCCACTGGGAGAGTTGGTAATAGTTAATATGTTGGTCCCGGATTACTATCCACTCTGTGAGGATAAATTTTCTGCGGTCCAGTTCATATACTCCCCAATGGATGAGCTTTATGGTAATCTTCAAAAGAAGATGGTTCGACAGTCTGATAAAAGAAGATTTTCTGGCTGGGGGGAGATAACATCGAGGGCCAAACGAGGTACGTTTCTAGACAATTTAATTTCAATGGTTCTCGCATTGTTAATTTTTCTAAAGCTGTTGATCTTCTTGAGTTCGGATTTTGGTTGATTGAGTCTGTATAGAGTCACCCTGTCGAGCGAACGACGTTAAACAAAAGCGCTACCGGGAGGCAGCCCGATAATAATAATAATAATAAATTGGATATGACTAGTCTGAATGAAATGTAGAATCTGTATGAAAGATGAACACAAAACACAACCAAGTCTCAGGATGAATGTTTGAATTTCATTAAGAGGGAATGATTAGGTGGTTATCCGAAAATCCCGATGGAGAAAAAGATAAAAATTCAAATGTATCATTTCTTGGACTTAGGTTATTGAACCCTTGAGGATCTGGGTATAAAAGATTCAATACTTTTTCACACATTTCATTTTATGATCTAGTCTGTTTCAAATTTCTAGTAGTTGTAGTATAGTGGTGAGTACTCCCGCCTTAATAAAACTGTGTGTAATAAAAAATGAATCTAGGAATAGCTGACTTGACTATGATATATGCTCACATGATACTCTCTATGATACGTATATGCTTAGATGTTCTGTGCTTTACCCGTGTGGGTTATTTTTCCATCTAAAGCTATTATATTGCCTATCGAATTTTCTGGCGTGACAGGGCCATTATCTTATTATTCCCATATCCCTATTCGATACTTTTGCACGAGGACCATGTCCCGTGTTTGCTTTGTTTTGGTTGTTTTCATATAGGGATTCGGGACGTGCTTTCTCATGGCTGTTACGGGATTCGATAGCACCTTCCTGCCTGGTTTATAAGCTAAGTCTTCCTCTCTATCTCATTTACACTCTGAGAATAATGCAAAATCGTAAGTTGGGGGTAGAGTATGGTTGGTTAGAAATGGAAATAAGTGTTTAAACCCTTAGTTTTTGATTTTTCGAACATTAATGAGTTGATTAAAATAATCTGTATAAGGTATATATTTCATGGATTTGAAGTTGTAATGATCAATTTAGATATGTATAACTAATTTGAACCGTAAGTGCATTTTAACCCCAAATTTATTTGTGTAACATGAATTCCTTCACATAAGCCTTTGAGATTGAAGCGAAAATTTTAAACTGTACCCATTCAGTATTCTAGTGGTTTATCCTAGAAATAGCAGTAACTTAGTACCTAACTTCTGAACATGCACTGTGAATATCTGAAGGTTTGAATGTGATAGAAAGAATGTCAAAATAAGATAAACTATATATATGTCGGTTGTAGCTACCAATGATTTGAGTGCGGTAGGGCGTTATCACGAAACGTCCTAGACCACTATGAGGCTTAAAAGCTACCGACTGCCTGATGATAGTAGTCCAGCTAGGGTATTATCACGAAACATCCTATTGCTGGGAATGAGGGCATAAAAAAAAGAGTTAGATAGGTATTAATGTATTCGATCTCACCTCATGACGCTTGAAAGATAGTCGATTTTGGCAATGAGTTCGGATATGTTAGTATTCTATGAAGAAAAAAAAAAGAAAAAAAAAGAGAGAAGTTATCTTCTGACTATCCCCAGTATAAACTAAATGATATGCATTAGGGATTATCCTAATAAGTACACGGGAGGATTTTGTGTGGAACTGTTACTGCCTATACCTAGGAAAGTTATTAGGACTATCTGAATGGATATTTGTGCGTTTGCTTGATTTATTCAAGAGAGGATAGTGGAAATTGAAAAGGCTTGTCACACACTCACTCGTTATACATTTATATTGCGGTTAACGTGTAGTTATGATTCGAATGGTTGCATCATCGATTGTCATTCATATCTTATCTTCGTGAATTTTTCCTCATTCATTTTATTTTACCGCTTATTTTGTTCGAGGACGACCAAAAGCTAAGTGGGGGGTTGTGATAACGGAAAAATTCACAGTTATTTTTATAACTTTTCACCCCGTTTCTGATATCATTTTGAGCACTTTTGTATCATTTCGAGTATTTAATTCCTAAGTTTCATAAAAATATATAAGTAGTAACTATTATGTAAAATATCATGTTTTTAGAAGTTTTTATTAGTTTTTGTACCGGTTTAGTAACCGGAGTGTCGTGTCGGATTTACGTTTGGTATTTTGGTAGTTTATTGCAGAATCATAAGTGGACCAAGATTCTACGTAACGACATGTTTTGAGCCCTAAAATAGGTGTTTAGAGGGTTAGAAGAAGGTGCCACAAGCTTACGAGTTCAAAAGGGTCGTTCTTCCTAAGTACTTGAATCGTTACATATTTTCGACGGAGATTTGACCCAGCTTAGAGGCATTTTCAGGGGATGACTTCTTAATGAAAGTTGTAGATCTTCACATAAGCTTTCCAACGCACATTGAATCACGTCAATTGGAGTTCTACAACTCAAGTTATGGTCAATTGACTAATCAATTCGGATTAGTAGAAATCCCGAAATATCTTCGTAATACGAATGGCTCATCAAAACGACATTTTCTGAAGAAGCTTCCTTAATAAAAGTTGTATATCTTCAAGAAAGCTTTCCAATGGATTTTGAATCAAGTCAATCGGACTTCTACAACTCAAATGGTGGTCAAGTGGCTAATTGATTTGTATCAATGAAAATCCCGAAAACGACACGTAATGGGAATGACCCATCAAAAAGGCGTTTTCTGAAGAAGTGTCATTCATGAAAGTTGTAGAGTTTTCCGAGAGCTTTCTAATAACGTTTAAATCATGATTTTTGGAGGTCTACAACTCGAGATATGAATTTTAAAAGTTTAATATATAATTTTATATAATTATATAACCGCTCACATGCATTCTGTTAGGGGAAATGATTGCCTTCACCCACTCGGATCGATCCGGCTCCCCTTTGATCTTCTTCTATATATACAGAGCATTAGCAGAACAGAACGGTTGCCCCTCTCTTCTCCCATTTCTCTTCTTCTCCTTCTTCTTTCTTTTATTTATGTTATGGAGGGGCCTATATGTAATATATATGTCGTTATAATGTCGGTGTAATAACCCGACTAGTTATAGTTTTAATATAATTTCGTTTCCGCTTTTTATTGCTTTCTTTTATTTTATGCAATTAGTATAAATATATATATATACGCATATTATATATATATCTATATCTATATATATATATATCTATATATATCTATATATATATATATCTATACGTATATCTATATAGCTGTAGTTATCTTTTTCGTTTTGTTTTCTTTCGTTTTGTTATTTTCGTTGTTATTTTCGTTAATATGAGTAGTTAAACTAAACATTGCCGAATTATGTGAAAACGGGTAAAATTGACCCTCGGGAGACGAGATGGGAGTTGTGTGCGCGTAATTAAACGTTCGTATGATAAACTCATGTTTTAAAACCCGTTTTGATCATTTTCCTAACTTTGAATAAAATTGACAACTTTGTTCACGGTTACATCGAGCTTATAAATGTATTTTGCGGTGAGATGTGAGATATGGATATCACTAATCATAGTCCTGATTGTTAGATTGACAATCTAAGTGACAGATCTGGACTATGCCTAAGTGAGATTCTTATTTTTACGAGATGTGCGAAACATGTTTTAAAATCACTAAACCATAGTCTTAATCGTTAATTTGGCAACCTAAGTGACACGTTAAAACTATGTTTTCTGTGAGGTTTTTCAACGGCTTTTTATTCTGGTCAACCATGCTAGGCGAGTTAGCTCTCAAAAGGGAGGGTTAATAAACCTAGTGTGGGGGTTAAGTGAGAGCTGTTCAGATTTTAACGCAAGAATAAAAAGTTGACACCCGTGAATGTCATATGAACTGAATCAGATAAAACACACTCCTTATCAAGTTTTTCCTGTGGAGAGATAACCTGTTGGATCATGGCTCGGCTATGCTTTTTAATCACCTAGTTAATCTCGTTAGTTAAAATTTATTTTTCGCATTAGTATAAAAACTCCACCTAAAACTTTGATCGCCTAGACTAAGAACCACGTTCGCTTTGGTACTCACAACCACATTTCTCTTGGGACGACCTCGTACTCACTGTAGCTATCCTAGCAATCGACCCGGTACTCGCCGCTTAGAGTTAGTTTACCCACGGTTTTGCGAGTCTTTATAAATGTATTTTTGAGGGGTAAATTTTAAGCTCATCAGTAAGTTAGTAACACCTTTTCTAGATTTCGTTTTTGCGAGTTCGATCTTTGGGTCGGCTCGTTCCTTTGAATATCATCATAATTCGTTTTTTTTTCTGGTTTTGTGTTTCTTTCTGCTCTGTTATGGTGATGTGGTGTTGTGATGGATGGTGAATGGGTTGTTTGGTGTTGATTATGGTTGTGGTTGTGGTTTGGTTGCCTTGAAATCCCGCTTTGGATGTTAAACGGGTAAATTGTGGTGAATTGGGATTGTTTTTGTGTAGTCTAGGCTTGAAAATGGTTCATAAGAAAGCAGTCGTGAAGAGACACGGTAAGGAAGTGGCCCGGGAGGCGGGAAAGAAACGCAAGGAGTTTGATCCCACCTTAGTTGATCCTAACCGGGGTGTGAGTATACGAGAACAACCCCCTAGAGCCACCCAAACTAGGACTACTTTAAGGGATGAACCAACCTCAGAATCTGAAACGGATGATGATATTCCCTTGGTGAGGATGCCTAGAGCTCAAAAAGGAGGAGCATCATCTAGGGTTGAGGAGGTTGTAGAAGCCACTCGGGAAGAGGAACCGGTTGAAACTAGGGCTGCTCCACCTAGGAAGAAAGCTAAAACCGTACCCCATTTGCCTATGCCTCGCAGATTCGTGAACCCTAAGGCCCACGACGCGTATACCAAGCACTATTTCTCAAGGACTATGTTGATAGAAAGGGCTATATTGGAAGCTAAGGTCGATCCGGAGTTCGTTAAGCTTCTTAAGGATAGGAAATGGGATGCCTTGATGACGATCCCGACTACCCCGGTCAATGGTTCCTTGGTTAGGGAATTTTACGCCAATTGTTCAGAAACCGACTTAGAGACGAAGGTAGTCGTGGTTCGAGGGGTACAAGTTCCGTTTACACCAGATGTGATCAATAAGAAGTATGGGTTGGTAGCTTTTGAGGGTCGAGATTACAAGGAGGAGATTGTACATAGACAGAGTTTGGGACAGGATCCTTTGGAGGAGTTGAGATTGAGAGTCTGCCCGGATGTCGCCTGGACATTGAGACCGGGAGGAGACCGGAAGGAGTTGGTTACCACGACCTGGACGGAGGACTGGAAGGTCCAGTGTCGATTTATTCAGAGTCGGTTGTTGCCTAAGAACAACTTGACACATTTTCATATTGGTGACCTAGGGATGTTGTATACGTTGACGTTTGGCTTGAATGTGGATGTGGGACAAGCTTTATATGACGAGATCTCTATCAACCAGAAGGTTTACACACGGAGTTTGATCGTCCCTCACCTGATCCACAGTTTGTGTCTCGATGCCGGTGTGCCTGAGTTTGGGGCCGATCATAAGCCGAAGAACCCTAGGCCTTTACAGCGAGAAAATGGTAAGTCTTCGGGACATTCTGAGCCGGAGGCACCTCAGGAGCCTGGTTCTTCATAAGCACCGCCTCGAGCCTCCTCCCTTCCTACTTTATCTCCCGCAGTTAGGATGCGGTTGAGCATGGCCAATAGTTTCCGGGAATGGTCCGGGTGATATTCGGGATACGCGAACAACATTTTGTCGATTCTTCAATGTATCCGTGAGGGCCGGCGGCCGAGGGACGACGGAACCTTCAATCCGAGCTCCGTTGATTATCTCTTTGCTTTGATGAGATTGAGCGAGGTCATTGCGGATGTTCTACACGACTCGAGTCATCTTCAGATGAGGAGCAACCTGACTCGGCAGATAGGACTACGGCACCACCTTCTAGACCCTCCTCTGATCCTCCAGCTGACGATTCTGCGGCGCCGAGCCAACCTTGATCTTATTTTGTCTATTTTTACGTTGGTTGTTTTGTATTGACATTTTTACTTATATGATTCGTTGTAATTTTGCTGTTGCTACTGTCACTTTTTCCGATGGATCATGTAAGCCATAAGGCACCCGTACTTTCATTTCTATTTTGTTGATACCTTTGGATGTATTGAATGCTTTATCTTTTGATTTATCTTCATTTTTGCTATCTCTTTTCATTTTGGTATAATTCCCCATTTTCCCCGAGATGTTTCCGTGTTTGTCAAGTCGTGCAGGTATATTTTTCGCGATTTTGTCGAGCTACATTGTCTGGTTACGAGTTCTAAGTGTAACTATATAGGCTCCGGCCTGACCGACACTCGAGTAACGCTTGAAATCAGCTAAGTCTTTTATCTTTTCTTTCTTTCTGCACAACATGAGGACATGTTGATCTTTAAGTGTGGGGGAGGGGAATATTCGATATGTATCTACATATTTGGTTAATTCGATATGTTTCTATGCAAAATGAGCCAGAATTTTAAAATTTCTCGACATTTTTGTTTTTGTTTTGTCCCGAGTAGGCAATTCAGATCTAAGTTAGTTATTTTTGTAGTCATCGATGCTATATATCATATGTTTGATAAGTTAGTTGTTTCACCCGTTATCTATTTTTCACGAGCCATAGTGAATGATGAGCTAAAATATAAAGCTATACCCCTTTTGGATTAGTGATTTTTGTTATCTTATAAGTCATGTGCTTAGTGCTACGTATATATCTTGAGATTTATGATAGTTTGTATTTAGATCCAGAGTATGAAATACTGTGAATATCTTAGGTTTGAATGTGATAAGTAACATGTAACTTATTGTCAAATGAAAAAGTTGAGTTGAAAAATAAAAGAATTATTGTGTGTGTCGGAAGCTAGTCGATGATTTGAGTGCGATAGGGTATACCACGTATGTCCTATACCACTATGATGACTAAAAGCTCACGACAATCAGGAGAAGCTGCCTTATGATTGGAGTAAGGTAGGGTATATCTCGAATATCCTATTCTGCTATGACAGGGCAATAGGTCATTCTGATGTGCGTTTAAATGTGAAAATGGTTAAATCAACTTATAAATGGATTGTTATGAATTGAATAAGTATAAGACTGAGTTATCGTCTATCTTATCCCCAGTAGAAACTGATAGATATGCTGTAGGGATTATCCTCTGAGTATTTCAGAAAAGCCCTAGATATATTCGATCATTCTTTTCGGGATATTTCACGTTTGTAGGGTACATCTTATAAGTGTCACTTATTGCTAGTCTACGAGGGGGTATTAGCTAGTTTTGCTTTGAGTTTCTCAAGTTTGGGTTTAGTGGAAGTTTTCTATGGCTTTGCACACACACTGGTGAACTTCTGATTTATTGGATATGTGTTATATATGTTTAGATGTCTATCTTTTCTCGAGCCTTTACTTTGTTTTGTTTTGCTCGGGACGAGCAAAAGCTTAAGTGTGGGGGAGTTGTTAAGGGTGAATTTATACGATTTATAACGCTATATTCTATGATAATTTCCCTCGTATTTGTATGAATTTGCATAAGAAACGAGTATCTAATGGATTTATTGAGCAAATGAGATTTTAAATGAGTTAATCGCAAAATAGGTTAATTTATGTGTTTTAAATTGTGATTTTATGTTTATTTGGATGATATTACACTTTGCGATGTTTTTATGTGTTGTAGATACATGATTGAGGCTCAAAAGATGATCAAAAGTTGATTTAGTTCGAGCTAATTGATGATAAAAGAGATAATGAAGAAGTGGGATAGAGATAGAAGAGATAAAGATCAATAAGTCAAAATTCAATCATATTGGACTAGCGTCCAGGTCCCGTCCAGGGTGGACGGGCGTTTGATAAAGCAGACGGGCGTCCTGAGGAGCGATTTTGATACAGAGAGTTTGGACGCCGTCTGAACGGGCGTCTGAAGCAGTCTAGGGTTATCTGGACGGGCGTTCACGAGAGCGGACGAGCGTCCGTCGGCCGACTTAGTGAAACCGACTTCAAAATCTATAAATAAGCGGTTGTTTTCTCAACCCTAACATACCATACACTCATTATTCAAAACCCTAAACCTAGGGGCGGCTTTAGGCTGCGTTTTTCTCCTTTTTATTCCAGTTTTATGCACTTTAGATTTAGATTAAACTAGTTACTTTTTATGCACTGTTTCTGCAAATTTGAGTTGCTGAGGATGTCTAGAAGCTAAAAGCTTCATCAAATGAGTATTGTGAAGCCATCCAACAATTGTTGATTTCGTTTTCATCGATCATACTGTGAGTTTTTATTAAAGGTTGTTTCTTATTCATGTTTATTATGTTTTAATTGCTTTTACATCGGAAGATATGCATGTGTTGATTGTTTATTGTTGATGGAAATCTTAATAAACCTTAGATCACCATGAATAAGAGTAGTAACTTGAATCTATCATAACGGAAGTTAATAGGTTTAATTGCTAGATCATAATCATAAAGTTTACACCTTTGGTTAGAAAACGCGTTAATCTTGCATTGGAAGAGAATAGATTAATAGATGAACTTTCTAAGGAATTAGGGTTCATGTTTAGATAAGGTGAATCACAACCTAGATAAAAACCACAATATAATCGAGATAGGAAATCAATGCTTGTTGGATAGGTGGATCAATCCTCGTTTGCTCGTTATACACTTTAAATCCTTAAAACTTGAATTTGTTTAGTTAGTTTACTTTTATTTGCATCTTAGATTAGTTTAGTTAAAGGTTCGCAACCCGTATTCTTCCTAGCTTTGGATTATATCCTCTGTCTAGTTTTATTTTCTGTTCTGTTTGGTTTTTATTCGCTGTTTAGATTAGTTTCGTGACATGGTTTAGGTTAGACAAGAACTAGAAATCACAATCGTTTAGTTCTCCGTAAGATCGACCCGGCATTAACCACTATTACTACGATCCTTATACTTGAGGTTAACCGGATTATTACTTGTTTGTTTTGTGTTAATAAAATCCGTGACATTCACATTAGGGTGTAATCGATCCAAGTCGAGTCGATACTCCCTAGGGCTCGAGCTCGAATCGACTAAAAAAGTTTGGACTCGATTGAGCCATAAAAAGGCAACATTGAACTCGAATGGCTAGGGGCACTCCCAGCAGAATCCCTATATGGTGCCCTATCCCTAAAATAGGGATACAAAAAATAGAGTTTACCCTAAAATAGCTTCCACAGCAGAGTCTCTATCCCTATTTATTTTTATGGATATGAAAAGTGCATCCCTACTTGTGGGGATGCACTATTCACGCCCTAAACATATTTAATTATTAAAAATTATAGAGATAGGGATAGGGATACTGCTGGAGTGAAATAATAAATATTTAATGTTTATAAATAGGGTTGTGAGGTAAAATATGTATTATTTAATATTATTTGAAATGTTATAGGGATAAGGATAGGGATGCTGTTGTGGATGTTTTTGGATTGAGATGTTGCAAAACAGAGATAGGTATTATTTTATATTATTTTAGGGATAAAATTAATGCTTCTCCTGGGAGTGCCCTAAGTACTCGATATAGCTCGACGCGGCTCATAAGCTCGATTTCCCCTGAAAATTCTTCCTAATTTCGGGACAAAAAGTTTAACAAAAATGTTGATGTCACTGCATATTTGATTGCCGATGTCACTACGTAAATTGTTGATGTCATTCATATATGATTGCTGATGTCACAGCATAAAATGTTGATGTCATTGCATATCTGATTGCCGATGTCACTACATAAATTGTTGATGTCATGCATATATGATTGCCGATGTCACTGCATAAAATGTAGATATCATTGCATATATAATTGCCGATGTCACTGCATAAAAATATGAATTAAGGTGAAAGATTTATGCTGATCGTAGTTTATATCAAAAGATATATCCATTTGAAGTCGATTTTATGAAGAAAAGAAATCGATTTTATGAAATTAAGTCTGAAAAATATCAAATGTCATCACAGTGTTGCTTCATCAAATGTCACTGCATCCCGATGGTCTCTGCATCGCGGGTGGCCACTACATCGCGGTGTCACTTCATCCGATGTCTCTGCATATATCATTGCCGATGTCATTACATAAATTGTTGATGTCATTCATATATGATTGCTGATGTCACTGCATAAAATGTTGATGTCACTGTATAAACTATTGATATCACGCATATATGATTGCCGATGTCACTGCATATATGATTCTCGATGTCACTGCATATATGATTGCCGATGTCAATGAATCGCGGTGGTAATGCATCAAGGTTGTTAGTGCATCGCGGTGTCTCTGCATCACGGTGTCTCTCCATCGGGGGTGGCTACTGCATCGAGGTTGCCCCTGCATTGCGATGGTCAATGGATCGGGGGTGGTCAATGCATCGCGATGGTCACTGCATCGGGATGGTCACTGCCTCGCGGTGGTGAATGCATCACGGTGGTCAATGAATCACGGTGGTTTATGCATCGGGGTGGGGAATGCCTCGCGGTGGTGAATGCATCGCGGTGGTAACTGCATGGCGGAGGTCAATGCATCGCGGTGGTCACGGGATCGGGGTGGGCATGTCAACGCGGTGGTGAATGGATCGGGATGGTCACTGCATCGCGGCTATCATTGTATCAGGGTGGTCACTGCATCGCGGTGGTCAAAGCATCGCGGGTGGTCACTACATCCGAGGTGGTCACGGCATTGCGGTGGTCAATGCATCGGGGTGCTCACACCATCGCGGTGGTCAATGCAAAAAAAAAAAGTTCAGCGCCTGCTTTTGGGGAAATAAAATAAAATTTTGTTCAGCGCCTGTTTGCAATGTTTTTTTTTTTTTTTTTTCATTAAGGGTATTTTGGTCTATCTATCTAATTTTTTTCCTTATAACTAAGTGTTTGTTTTGTGTGTCCTTTTTGCCTAATTAAGTCCAATGCGTGTCTTTTTGAATAATTGTCCATATTTTTAATTTTTGGTATCCTACCTCAATGAATAATAACCCGGTCTCATTACAACCCGAATGACAAATTACCCGTCATGTCAAGTATTTTAAGGGGTTATGATTGTAAAAATTAAAAATAGGGTATACAAAAAAAAACTATTTTTACACAAATATATATATTTTCAATTCCCCTTACCTTTTAATAGGCATTAATATATAGTTTACCCACATTTGTGGAGGCGTGTTGAAGTATATAAGATGTTAATTATTTACCTTCTATCAACTTAAGTTTTTGGAAAAGATGGTAAATCAACAGTCTCTTAAAACAAACGGGTAAAATGTTTGTGCCTTAGCTCTTTGTGGGCATGACAATGGGATTTGTTGTTTTTGTATAAAATTTGGTTGTTTTCATATCTAATATTTATGGGCATAAAATGGGATTTGTTGTTTTTGTATTCAATTAGGTTGTTTTCAGATCTATTGCTAAATATTTCTGGTCATGACAACGGGATTTGTTGTTTTTTTGTATTAAATTTGGTTATTTTCATATATGTTGTTAAATGTTGGTGGGCATGACAATGGGATTTGTTTTTAAATATATTAAATTTGGTTGTTTTCTTATCTCTTGCAGACAGGGGCTGCCGTACGTAGGAATTTTCAATTATTTTTCTTTTTTAAAAATAGGTTTGTATAATAATTTTTCTACGTCTAATTATGAGTCAAAACATAAAAATAGTGGGTCAATACACAAAACTTATGGAGTCAATTTCACACACACACACACACACACACACACACACACACACACACACACATATATATATATATATATATATATATATATATATATATATATATATATATATATATATATATAGAGAGAGAGAGAGAGAGAGAGAGAGAGAGATATATAGATAGATAGATAGATAGTGTGTGTGTGTGTGTTTATAAAAAGATTTTCAGTATTTATACATAATATTCTTATTTAGGGGGTTCAACCGTGATAGATAAAACAATAAATCATAGTACCTGAATAAGGAGAAGCGGAAGAGATAATAAGGATCGTTTCCCTTGCATCCATTGTTATTTGACTTCTGCTCCGTTTTGCCATTATGTTGTTGCCGCCTTGATGAGGATTCCGATATCTCTCACATTTCCTACAGTCGTGATGTGTTGGTTTACTTCATTTTTCCTATGATGAAATAAAACATTGCTTTTATAGGAGGAGAGAGGACCGAAATCGGAATTGACCTAGGGTTTTGCCTAAATCTCGGTGGTCCATTAAAGCCGAGTTTTAATTGGATTAAAACTCCTTTAAGAAACCTATTAAATTGAATTAGCATATTTCCTATGGAAAACAAATTTCCTATAAAACACTATTACGGGGTAAGAAATTATTTAAGCTCAAGTAATGGGCCGACATAATTTTCTTACACTTCTCCCACTTGGTCGATAGGAATATTGTTGTAGTTGGCATTCTTAAAATTTTCTTTATATCTACCGCATTCATCCAGATTTTGTAAATTTTCTTTCATATCTACTGTATTATGTAAAATACAGAATTGATGCATTTCATATTGAATAGAGATTCTGTAAATTAGAAAAACGTGTATTTAAAATTATAAAATAGAGACCCCTCAAAAAAGTTTTAAAATGGAGTATTCGTTAAGAGCGTCTGATGCGTGTATTCTAACTACAGGGCGTGCCCTGATGCCAAGTATACTGAAAATAAATATTTATTGAGCGTAGGAAAAGTTAATGTCTTTTTTATATTCTCTAAAGGATGACAACAAAACTGATTTTGTATATGATGAAAAATGTTTTTAGTAAATATACCTCAACAAATAGAAGAAATTTAAATTGGAGTGCCATTTTACTTCAAGTTTTAATATTTGAAATTTTTCGTTAAGAATATATAATGTCATGAGTTTGCTACAGCTTTTCATACTAATAATGAAAGATATTAAATATATGTTTCATCATTCTTTTAAAACCAAGTCGCACCAAAATGATATAAGGCTCTAACCGATATTTCGGTTTTTGGGCTCCTATAAAAGCACTTGCACTGGATAACGTAAATCTCTTAAAAACTCTATTATTGAGATTTTCAACAAGAAAAAATAACACTGCAGGAGATACTATATTCTTCTTTACATCTAGCGCATTCATCCAGATTCTGTAAATTTTCCTTTATATCTACCGTATTATGTAATATATAGAATCGATATATTTCGTATTGAATAGAGATTCCGTGAACTTGAAAAACGCGTATTTAAAACTCGTAATATAGGCCCTCAAAAAAAACCGTACTATAGAGTATTCGTTAAGAAGATCTGATGGGAGTGTTCTAACTATATGGTGTACACTGATGCCAAGTGAAAAAGATTCTATAGTTTGTATAAGAATAATATAGAGTTTGAAAAAGAATAGAAGAAGAGAAAAGATTGGAAAAAACGATACAAACGATACCAAGGGGAATCGAAACCCCCAGCTTCATTGAAGTTTAGAGACATTAACTCCACAATACATAAAAATTTAGTTTCAAGAGAAAACAACAAAATATACGTAGTAATTCCTTGTGAATATTAGTATTGCAATGGGCATTTTAGTAATTTCCGTAAATGGGGTTGATGAGCACCCCTCAGTTCTCTGTAGATCCGCCCCTCTATATAAGGGAGCAAATTAGGACCCAAATATTCACCAAAATTAGCCAAAGCTCATTCTTCCTAAGATTGTTTTAACCAAATCAACAAGCATGCATTTGGATTCAGAAATTCCCGTGGAAGGACTTTGGATAGATCTACAGATCATTGATCATGACATATCAATTATCCACGGCCTCTGTGTAAAGGTACTCTGCGATGGCTTTTTATTTATTTTTTCGTTTATCTTCTGTGTTAGTAATTTTCGTCTCTAATTATTGAAATGGAAGAACATGAAACAAAGAAACACAACCGAAAACCATATAGAATCTCAAATAAAATTGGAAAACTTGCAATTTTTGTTCTTGAGTGTTTACGAAATCTACAATTTTCGCCTCAGTGTTTGTTGCAAAGAAATAAATTAAATGATGCTTTTGCTTATTTTTTTCCCGATCGGTGGTGTTTTCCATAACGTGAATAACAAAAGTGCAGAACCAATTACACTAAAGAAATATAGAATAAAGGAGAAAGATTTTATCTTTTTTTTTTTCATAACGGTGGTGTTTTCTACAAAAAAACACTTCTTTTGATGATGTCCCTCGTTTTGTCCGTCTTTTTCATAGTAAATGTTGGGTCCACCGAAAATTACACGATTGAGAAGGCCTCTCATTTTCTCGATTGATATATCACTTTTTTCATTCACTTTTCTATCGCTTGTATTACTCTGCTTTTGCTTCATGTCATTTAATTCGACGTTCCAATATGTTAATTTATTATTAGAGTGGACAATTGTTTATGTCAATTTGTTTTTTTTTTTTTTTTTTTTTTTGTTTTTTTGTTCAGCCATTTGTATGATAGCCTTAATTGTTTGAATTGACATTCGTTTGAAGGAGGAAACTTTGTAATTCTTGAATTCACTTCAATTCCAACGATAGCAAAATAACTACAATTCTTGGCTATTGCAGGTGGTGGTTATAACGGAAATGTGGTGGGTTGGAATAACCAACAACAGAGCAGATATGGCGGCAGTGATAGGTTTGGTGTGTCTAGAGACTGGCCTTTCCAAGGTGGAGAAATGGGGTTTGGTAGGGGTGGTAGTAGGCCCATTTGGGGTAGGTTGTCTCATGGCGGTGGTGGCGGAAATGGCGGTGGTGGCTTTAGAATTTGAAAAGGCGGACAGAGAACGAGTTTATACTTGTGATTTTTTGCAATCTGGTGGAGAAGATGGAGCTTTCCTCAGAACATACTTTTGCAGCAAAATGTCCCTGTGTACAAGGCGTTACAGAATCCGGGGGAGTTCGTAATAACCTTCCCTAGAGCTTATCATGCAGGATTTAGCCATGGTGAGATTTTAAGAATGTGTTTGATTCAAATTATTGATCCTTAGTACCGTAAAACGCAATAATTCCTTAAAATTGAGATCTAGATCATTAAAATCGATTAAAAACTGGGCGGTTGTTAATGGCACCACATTGAATCTAAGCTCAACATTCGACTTTGTAGAGGTCGAAAGTCCACCTTCAACTTCTGCAATGTTGAACCTAAGCATTAGATCCGTTGTGGTGCCAATAACAAGCCTCTAAAGTCTGTCTGGAGCAGAATCTCTACTCAGATATGTAAAATACGTAATCTCTAAATTCTTCACAGAAAACAAATTCTCTATTCAAAAGTAAACGCGGTAGAGATTTTGATGCATGTAATTCTGGATAGGTATCTGTAAAAATAGAGAATCGGATAAATAAGACTGATGTGAGACGCGTATCCATGTTTTAATTCCAGAGAAGCCGTAAACTTTGCAATGAATGATTGGTTTCCAATGGGGTGGATTGCTAGCTGCCACTACGCGCTTTTAAACAAAGACCATTTAATCCCCCATGTGGAGCTTCTGTGCAAAGAATCCATGATTCTTTCAGGAAGTAGTGACCTCTAGACAGAACATCATGTGACTATCAAATTCTATGAAAACGGGCATTGCAAATTAGTCATCTAGAATTTACAGGACAACGAGTTTGTAAATTCTATGAAAACGGGCATTGCAGGAAGGGAGCATCATGTGACTATCTCCATCCGCAATCTTGATAGATTGAAGCTCATTTTGTACGATTAAATTTTCATTCTTGTAACAGTAAATTGTTGGGGGAGGCTTTATATCTTTTACTTACATAGCTAACAGTCTAAATGAGACTGTGAATTACGACCCAAATTTCCCGTACGTGGACAAGAACCTGGCCTTGCATCCAAACATCCAGTAGAGTCTACCATCAGAATCACTTCCTAGAAATTCTTTCCGAATTGATACCCTAAAAATTTCAGATTCAACGGCATCGATGGTGTTCCTCGCCACACATACATCAATTGGCATTACTATTTTATGATATAATGCCTCCACCGGAAAAGGTTGAAAAAACTATTGGAGAAAAAAGAGTAATGTCTTTTCATGGAGTTGGATTATCGGTTGGTCAGAAAATCAACTTCCTCGAAGTTGTGTCTTCTTATTTTGAAGACCTTGAAGAAGTTAGCTTTATTAGGCTTTAATGTGAAAAAAGGAAATAGGGATTCCACCTATAGAACCTAGTTCGGGAAGCAACACTTGGTCAGGACACCGTACCTCAAGAGCAGGAATTCGAAACCCTGTTACTTCGATTCCGTTTGCATAGAAGATATCCCCAATGTGTTTGCTTCAGAAAAACTCAATGTATACCTTTTCCTAAACATTAATGTTTGTTTTCTTCATGTACGTATTTAGCGGATTTGATTCCCTATTTGTGTTGTCGTTCTTTGTGAAAAGACTTATCTTGGGATAAAGATCTCGATCATAGCATATCATTTATCTTGGACATTCATGTATTGGCATTCTTCCATTGCATTATTTCCCCTTAATGTAATGCAATAGTTATTATCGTCTCTGTTTTATATTGATAAACAAATAACGAAGCTAAGAAACACGTCTAGCAAACCACACACATCTTCTAATCTATTTGTAAAATGAACAATTTATAGACAAAGTAGAAATCAAAATGCACTTTGCAGATTATATTCATTTAAATTTCAAAGCTTGTTAAGCTATAAAAGTTTTTGTCTCTATTATATCAAACAGTTAGATGTGTAACAGACGTTCAGAAAATGCAGACGGAATCAGTGCAATTAAGACTCCCTATACACATAAGGCAATATATGGTCAAAAGAATGAAGTGGGTATGCGGGCTCCTCGGAAGAAAAGTCCACGGTACCTCGGCTGCTTGAAACCCAAAATTGTCAATTTTTAATGCTCCTACGCATTTTAGGATGCCCTAAGGCGGCTATTAGGTCGGTTTAAATGTATATCAAGGCTTAGTTCCAAAGTGTAATGTAATAAATTCATCTTTTTTCGTACTTTACATCAATAAATTTTTATCCTTAGCATAATTATTGAGTTTTATAGTATTATTCGAAAGGGATATTTGTCAATCGTGTTGAATTATCAGATTTGAGTTATCTACATGTGTCCATGCTTGCTTTATTCTAGGATAACTTGATGTTTTACTTTCGCGTTTATACGATGTGTTAGACCCCGTGCGCAATTAAAATAAATAAACGAAAATTAAATCAACAATTTTATTTAATATATTTAAATGACTATATTACAATAGTAATTGAAATAAAATACGATGCACTACAAAACCGAGACGAGTCGAAACTCTGTCCTAATGACAATTTTGGCCCGGTATGTACCCCGGTTGTTACCAATTGTCTCCCAGGATAACTCGGTTATACCTGTTCGGTTAATATTATTGAGAAACAGAAATGTTTTGTTCGGTTTCGGTTCGACGATGCATATTCCTTGCAATCTTAAAAAAAAACATTTTATACTTAAGATTACATTTGGCAATACAAACTTAAGTACTACATTTGGCAATACAGATTATCATTCCTCATGGAAGTTGCTAATCTTCTACCTGTCTTTTGAGTGGAGTTAATCTTCAAGGATTTCAGTCAAGGAATTTCACTGCATCAGTCTTGGCTTCTCATTTGCTTTATGCTGCTTCACTTGCTACTGATAACGAGTGTCACATCGTGTATCGATACCATTGATCATGATATAATAATGATCAATTAGTTTAACATGCACCACCTTGAAACAAATAAAGAAAAGCTATACGTTGATGGTGGGTTTGTGTATGATTTGGAATAAAATTGATACGGTGATATTGATGTCACTGCATTTACAGTTAGAGAATTGATGCAGTGACATTGATGTCACTGCATATACAATTTCATACAAAAATTGGTAACTTTGTAAAATAAGTGTAGTGTCATTCACATTAGGGTGTAATCGATCCAAGTCGAGTCGATACTCCCTAGGGCTCGAGCTCGAATCGACTAAAAAAGTTCGGGCTCGATTGAGCCATAAAAAGACAACATTGAACTCGACTGGCTAGGGGCACTCCCAGCAGAATCCCTATATGGTGCCCTATCCATAAAATAGGGATAAAAAATAGAGTTTACCCTAAAATAGCTTCCACAGCAGAGTCCCTATCCCTATTTATTTTTAGGGATATGAACAGTGCATCCCTACTTGTGGGGATGCACTATTCACGCCCTAAACATATTTAATTATTAAAAATTATAGGGATAGGGATAGGGATACTGCTGGAGTGAAATAATAAATATTTAATGTTTATAAATAGGGTTGTGAGGTAAAATATGTATTATTTAATATTATTTGAAATGTTATAGGGATAAGGATAGGGATGCTGTTGTGGATGTTTTTGGATTGAGATGTTGCAAAACAGAGATAGGTATTATTTTATATTATTTTAGGGATAAAATTAATGCTTCTTTGGGAGTGCCCTAAGTACTCGATATAGCTCGACGCGGCTCATAAGCTCGATTTCCCCTGAAAATTCTTCCTAATTTCGGGACAAAAAGTTTAACAAAAATGTTGATGTCACTGCATATTTGATTGCCGATGTCACAACGTAAATTGTTGATGTCATTCATATATGATTGCTGATGTCACAGCATAAAATATTGATGTCATTGCATATCTGATTGCCGATGTCACTGCATAAATTGTTGATGTCATGCATATATGATTGCTGATGTCACTGCATAAAATGTAGATATCATTGCATATATAATTGCCGATGTCACTGCATAAAAATATGAATTAAGGTGAAAGATTTATGCTGATCGTAGTTTATATCAAAAGATATATCCATTTGAAGTCGATTTTATGAAGAAAAGAAATCGATTTTATGAAATTAAGTCTGAAAAATATCAAATGTCATCACGGTGTTGCTTCATCAAATGTCACTGCATCCCGATGGTCTCTGCATCGCGGGTGGCCACTACATCGCGGTGTCACTTCATCCGATGTCTCTGCATATATGATTGCCGATGTCACTACAAAAATTGTTGATGTCATTCATATATGATTGCTGATGTCACTGCATAAAATGTTGATGTCACTGCATATCTGATTGCCGATGTCACTACATAAACTATTGATATCACGCATATATGATTGCCGATGTCACTGCATATATGATTCTCGATGTCACTGTATATATGATTGCCGATGTCAATGAATCGCGGTGGTAATGCATCACGGTTGTTAGTGCATCGCGGTGTCTCTCCATCGGGGGTGGCTACTGCATCGAGTTTGCCCCTGCATTGCGATGGTCAATGGATCGGGGGTGGTTAATGCATCGCGATGGTCACTGCATCGAAGGTGGTCACTGCATCGGGATGGTCATTGCCTCGCGGTGGTGAATGCATCACGGTGGTCAATGAATCACGGTGGTTTATGCATCGGGGTGGGGAATGCCTCGTGGTAGTGAATGCATCGCGGTGGTAACTGCATGGCGGAGGTCAATGCATCGCGGTGGTCACGGCATCGGGGTGGGCATGTCAACGCGGTGGTGAATGGATCGGGATGGTCACTGCATCGCGGCTATCATTGTATCAGGGTGGTCACTGCATCGCGGTGGTCAAAGCATCGCGGGTGGTCACTACATCCGAGGTGGTCACGGCATTGCGGTGGTCAATGCATCGGGGTGCTCACACCATCGCGGTGGTCAATGCAAAAAAAAAAAGTTCAGCGCCTGCTTTTGGGAAATAAAATAAAATTATGTTCAGCGCCTGTTTGCAATGTTTTTTGTTTTTTTTTCTTCATTAAGGGTATTTGGGTCTATCTATCTAATTTTTTTCCTTATAACTAAGTGTTTGTTTTGTGTGTCCTTTTTGCCTAATTAAGTCCAATACGTGTCTTTTTGAATAATTGTCCATATTTTTAATTTTTGGTATCCTACCTCAATGAATAATAACCCGGTCTCATTACAATATATCACGGCCCGAATGGCAAATTACCCGTCCTGTCAAGTATTTTAAGGGGTTATGATTGTAAAAATTAAAAATAGGGTATACAAAAAAAACTATTTTTACACAAATATATATATTTTCAATTCCCCCTACCTTTTAATAGGCATTAATATATAGTTTACCCACATTTGTGGATGCGTGTTGAAGTATATAAGATGTTAATTATTTACCTTCTATCAACTTAAGTTTTTGGAAAAGATGATAAATCAACAGTCTCTTAAAACAAACAGGTAAAATGCTTGTGCCTTAGCTCTTTGTGGGCATGGCAATGGGATTTGTTGTTTTTGTATAAAATTTGGTTGTTTTCAGATCTGTTGTCGAATATTTATGGGCATAACAATGGAATTTGTTGTTTTTGTATTCAATTAGGTTGTTTTCAGATCTATTGCTAAATATTTCAGGTCATGACAACGGGATTTGTTGTTTTTTTGTATTAAATTTGGTTATTTTCATATATGTTGTTAAATGTTGGTGGGCATGACAATGGGATTTGTTTTTAAATATATTAAATTTGGTTGTTTTCTTATCTCTTGCAACGGGGGCTGCCGTACGTAGGAATTTTCAATTATTTTTCTTTTTTAAAAATAGGTTTGTATAACAATTTTTCTACGCCTAATTATGAGTCAAAACATAAAAATAGTGGGTCAATACACAAAACTTATGGAGTCAATTTCACACACACACACACACAAACACACACACACACACACACACACATATATATATATATATATATATACACACACATATATATATATATATATATATATATATATATATATATATATATATATATATATATATATATATATATATATATATATATATATATATATATATGTGTGTGTGTGTGTGTGTGTGTGTGTTTTATAAAAAGATCTTCAGTATTTATGCATAATATTCTTATTTAGGGGGTTCAACCGTGATAGATAAAACAATAAATCATAGTACCTGAATAAGGAGAAGCGGAAGAGATAATAAAGATCGTTTCCCCTGCATCCATTGTTATTTGGCTTCTGCTCCGTTTTGCCATTATGTTGTTGCCGCCTTGATGAGGATTCCGATATCTCTCACATTTCCTACAGTCGTGATGTGTTGGTTTACTTCATTTTTCCTATGATGAAATAAAACATTGCTTTTATAGGAGGAGAGAGGGCCGAAATCGGAATTGACCTAGGGTTTTGCCTAAATCTCGGTGGTCCATTAAAGCCGAGTTTTAATTGGATTAAAACTCCATTAAGAAACCTATTAAATTGAATTAGCATATTTCCTATGGAAAACAAATATCCTATAAAACCACTATTACGGGGTAAGAAATTATTTAAGCTCAAGTAATGGGCCGACATAATTTTCTTACACTTCTCCCACTTGGTCGATAGGAATATTGTTGTAGTTGGCATTCTTAAAATTTTCTTTATATCTACCGCATTCATCCGGATTACGTAAATTTTCTTTCATATCTACTGTATTATGTAAAATACAGAATTGATGCATTTCATATTGAATAGAGATTCTGTAAATTAGAAAAACGTGTATTTAAAATTATAAAATAGAGACCCCTCAAAAAAGTTTTAAAATGGAGTATTCGTTAAGAGCGTCTGATGCGTGTATTCTAACTACAGGGCGTGCCCTGATGCCAAGTATACTGAAAATAAATATTTATTGAGCGTAGGAAAAGTTAATGTCTTTTTTATATTCTCTAAAGGATGACAACAAAACTGATTTTGTATATGTATTTGTACTTTTGTATATGATGAAAAATGTTTTTAGTAAATATACCTCGACAAATAGAAGAAATTTAAATTGGAGGGCCATTTTACTTCAAGTTTTAATATTTGAAATTTTTCGTTAAGAATATATAATGTCAGGAGTTTGCTACAGATTTTCATACTAATAATGAAAGATATTAAATATATGTTTCATCATTCTTTTACAACCAAGTTGCACCAAAATGATATAAGGCTCTAACCGATATTTCGGTTTTTGGGCTCCTATAAAAGCAGTTGCAGTGGATAACGTAAATCTCTTAAAAACTCTATTATTGAGATTTTCAACAAGAAAAATAACACTGCAGGAGATACTATATTCTTCTTTACATCTAGCGCATTCATCCAGATTCTGTAAATTTTCCTTTATATCTACCGTATTATGTAATATATAGAATCTGATATATTTCGTATTGAATAGAGATTCCGTGAACTTGAAAAACGCGTATTTAAAACTGTAATATAGGCCCTAAAAAAAACTGTACTATAGAGTATTCGTTAAGAAGATCTGATGGGAGTCTTCTAACTATATGGTGTACACTGATGCCAAGTGAAAAAGATTCTATAGTTTGTATAAGAATAATATAGAGTTTGAAAAAGAATAGAAGAAGAGAAAAGATTGGAAAAAACGATACAAACGATACCAAGTGGAATCGAAACCCCCAGCTTCATTGAAGTTTAGAGACATTAACTCCACAATACATAAAAATTTAGTTTCAAGAGAAAACAACAAAATATACGTAGTAATTCCTTGTGAATATTAGTATTGCAATGGGCATTTTAGTAATTTCCGTAAATGGGGTTGATGAGCACCCCTCAGTTCTCTGTAGATCCGCCCCTCTATATAAGGGAGCAAATTAGGACCCAAATATTCACCAAAATTAGCCAAAGCTCATTCTTCCTAAGATTGTTTTAACCAAATCAACAAGCATGCATTTGGATTCAGAAATTCCCGTGGAAGGACTTTGGATAGATCTACAGATCATTGATCATGACATATCAATTATCCACGGCCTCTGTGTAAAGGTACTCTGCGATGGCTTTTTATTTATTTTTTCGTTTATCTTCTGTGTTAGTAATTTTCGTCTCTAATTATTGAAATGGAAGAACATGAAACAAAGAAACACAACCGAAAACCATATAGAATCTCAAATAAAATTGGAAAACTTGCAATTTTTGTTCTTGAGTGTTTACGAAATCTACAATTTTCGCCTCAGTGTTTGTTGCAAAGAAATAAATTAAATGATGCTTTTGCTTATTTTTTTCCCGATCGGTGGTGTTTTCCATAACGTGAATAACAAAAGTGCAGAACCAATTACACTAAAGAAATATAGAATAAAGGAGAAAGATTTTATCTTTTTTTTTTTTTTCATAACGGTGGTGTTTTCTACAAAAAACACTTCTTTTTATGATGTCCCTCGTTTTGTCCGTCTTTTTCATAGTAAATGTTGGGTCCACCGAAAATTACACGATTGAGAAGGCCTCTCATTTTCTCGATTGATATATCACTTTTTTCATTCACTTTTCTATCGCTTGTATTACTCTGATTTTGCTTCATGTCATTTAAATCGACGTTCCAATATGTTAATTTATTATTAGAGTGGACAATTGTTTATGTCAATTTGTTTTTTTGTTTTTTTTGTTTTTTTTGTTCAGCCATTTGTATGATAGCCTTAATTGTTTGAATTGACATTCGTTTGAAGGAGGAAACTTTGTAATTCTTGAATTCACTTCAATTCCAACGATAGCAAAATAACTACAATTCTTGGCTATTGCAGGTGGTGGTTATAACGGAAATGTGGTGGGTTGGAATAACCAAAAACAGAGCAGATATGGCGGCGGTGATAGGTTTGGTGTGTCTAGAGACTGGCCTTTCCAAGGTGGAGAAATGGGGTTTGGTAGGGGTGGTAGTAGGCCCATTTGGGGTAGGTTGTCTCATGGCGGTGGTGGCGGAAACGGCGGTGGCGGCTTTAGAATTTGAAAAGGCGGACAGAGAACGAGTTTATACTCGTGATTTTTTGTCATCTGGTGGAGAAGATGGAGCTTTCCTCCAAACATACTTTTGCAGCAAAATGTCCCTGTGTACAAGGCGTTACAGAATCCGGGGGAGTTCGTAATAACCTTCCCTAGAGCTTATCATGCAGGATTTAGCCATGGTGAGATTTTAAGAATGTGTTTGATTCAAATTATTGATCCATAGTACCGTAAAACGCAATAAATCCTTAAAATTGATATCTAAATCATTCAAATCGATTAAAAACTGGGCGGTTGTTAATGGCACCACATTGAATCTAAGCTCAACATTCGACTTTGTAGAGGTCGAATGTCCACCTTCAACTTTTGCAATGTTGAACCTAAGCATTAGATCCGTTGTGGTGCCAATAACAATCCTCTAAAGTCTGTCTGGAGCAGAATCTCTACTCAGATATGTAAAATACGTAATCTCTAAATTCTTCACAGAAAACAAATTCTCTATTCAAAAGTAAACGCGGTAGAGATTTTGATGCATGTAATTCTGGATAGGTATCTGTAAAAATAGAGAATCGGATAAATAAGACTGATGTGAGACGCGTATCCATGTTTTAATTCCAGAGAAGCCGTAAACTTTGCAATGAATGATTGGTTTCCAATGGGGTGGATTGCTAGCTGCCACTACGCGCTTTTAAACAAAGACCATTTAATCCCCCATGTGGAGCTTCTGTGCAAAGAATCCATGATTCTTTCAGGAAGTAGTGACCTCTAGACAGAACATCATGTGACTATCAAATTCTATGAAAACGGGCATTGCAAATTAGTCATCTAGAATTTACAGGACAACGAGTTTGTAAATTCTATGAAAACGGGCATTGCAGGAAGGGAGCATCATGTGACTATCTCCATCCGCAATCTTGATAGATTGAAGCTCATTTTGTACGATTAAATTTTCATTCTTGTAACAGTAAATTGTTGGGGGAGGCTTTATATCTTTTACTTGCATAGCTAACAGTCTAAATGAGACTGTGAATTACGACCCAAATTTCCCGTACGTGGACAAGAACCTGGCCTTGCATCCAAACATCCAGTAGAGTCTACCATCAGAATCACTTCCTAGAAATTCTTTCCGAATTGATACCCTAAAAATTTCAGATTCAACGGCATCGATGGTGTTCCTCGCCACACATACATCAATTGGAATTATTATTTTATGATATAATGCCTCCACCGGAAAAGGTTGAAAAAACTATTGGAGAAAAAAGAGTAATGTCTTTTCATGGAGTTGGATTATCGGTTGGTCAGAAAATCAACTTCCTCGAAGTTGTGTCTTCTTATTTTGAAGACCTTGAAGAAGTTAGCTTTATTAGGCTTTAATGTGAAAAAAGGAAATATGGATTCCACCTATAGAACCTAGTTCGGGAAGCAACACTTGGTCGGGAAGCAACACTTGGTCGTACACCGTACCTCAAGAGCAGGAATTCGAAACCCTGTTACTTCGATTCCGTTTGCATAGAAGATATCCCCAATGTGTTTGCTTCAGAAAAACTCAATGTATACCTTTTCCTAAACATTAATGTTTGTTTTCTTCATGTACGTATTTAGCGGATTTGATTCCCAATTTGTGTTGTCGTTCTTTGTGAAAAGACTTATCTTGGGATAAAGATCGATCTCGATCATAGCATATCATTTATCTTGGACATTCATGTATTGGCATTCTTCCATTGCATTATTTCCCCTTAATGTAATGCAATAGTTATTATCGTCTCTGTTTTATATTGATAAACAAATAACGAAGCTAAGAAACACGTCTAGCAAACCACACACATCTTCTAATCTATTTGTAAAATGAACAATTTATAGACAAAGTAGAAATCAAAGTGCACTTTGCAGATTACATTCATTTAACTTTCAAAGCTTGTTAAGCTATAAAAGTTTTTGTCTCTATTATATCAAACAGTTAGATGTGTAACAGACGTTTAGAAAATACAGACGGAATCAGTGCAATTAAGACTCCCTATACACATAAGGCAATATATGGTCAAAAGAATGAAGTGGGTATGCGGGCTCCTCGGAAGAAAAGTCCACGGTACCTCGGCTGCTTGAAACCCAAAATTGTCAATTTTTAATGCTCCTACACATTTTAGGATGCCCTAAGGCGGCTATTAGGTCGGTTTAAATGTATATCAAGGCTTAGTTCCAAAGTGTAATGTAATAAATTCATCTTTTTTCGTACTTTACATCAATAAATTTTTATCCTTAGCATAATTATTGAGTTTTATAGTATTATTCGAAAGGGATATTTGTCAATCGTGTTGAATTATCGATTTGAGTTATCTACATGTGTCCATGCTTGCTTTATTCTAGGATAACTTGATGTTTCACTTTCGCGTTTATACGATGTGTTAGACCCCGTGCGCAATTAAAATAAATAAACGAAAATTAAATCAACAATTTTATTTAATATATTTAAATGACTATATTACAATAGTAATTGAAATAAAATACGATGCACTACAAAACCGAGACGAGTCGAAACTCTGTCCTAAAGACAATTTTGGCCCGGTATGTACCCCGGTTGTTACCAATTGTCTCCCAGGATAACTCGGTTATACCTGTTCGGTTAATATTATTGAGAAACAGAAATTTTTTGTTCGGTTTCGGTTCGACGATGCATATATTCCTTGCAATCTTAAAAAAAACATTTTATACTTAAGTATTACATTTGGCAATACAAACTTAAGGGCTAAATTACAATTTTAGTCCTCTAACTAGCCTGTTTTTCGATTTTGGTCCTATTTTTTCTCCGGCGACAATTTTAGTCCTATAAGTGGTTTTTTTTGCAAAAATAGTCCTGAACGCCGGAAAGACCACTTACAGGACTAAAATTGTCGCCGGAAAGACCACTTACAGGACTAAAATTGACACCGGAAAATACCAATTTTAGTCCTGTAAGTGGTCTTTCCGGCGTTCAGGACTATTTTTGCAAAAAAAGACCACTTATAGGACTAAAATTGTCTCCGGAGAAAAACCAGAACCAAAATCGAAAAACGTGTCTAGTTAGAGGACCAAAATTGTAATTTAGCCCAAACTTAAGTACTACATTTGGCAATACAGATTATCATTCCTCAGGGAAGTTGCTAATCTTCTACCCGTCTTTTGAGTGGAGTTAATCTTCAAGGATTTCGGTCAAGGAGTTACACCGCATCGATCTTGGCTTCTCATTTGCTTTATGTTTGCTTCACTTGCTACGATAATGTGATTGATCCTCCATTAAAGTCTCCAATTCCTGTTTGCATGGTACAACATTTGTTGAAGTTACACCGATTTTGCTTTGGACCCCCTTGGTCGTTCTTTTAGTTTTTAGGGTTGATGTTGGATATGCACTTGGTCTCAGCTTCAATTATGGTCTATTTTGGCGTCTACTTGGAATTCGAGCCTCTTTTGCTTTGTTGTTTTAATGTTCTTTGGTCTTTTGTGATGTTCGGTGCTCAATGGAAGATAATTAAACAATGATGAAAATGAGGACACCGATCTTGCAATGGAGGGAGTTGTCAATGTTTTCAAGAGGAAGAAGATAGAAGTTTGAAGAAATCAAGAAAGATGGAAAATTACGAGTCAACATGTACAAGAAAACGATAATTGTTTTCCATTTCAAGTGTTTATCGCTTTTCCATCCAAATCAAGACTCAAGAAATATTGTCTTTTGTTACATGTCGAAATGAACAATAATATTATGCTTCTTATTGTTTGTTTTATATGTACGAAAGTTTGCTTCCCCAAAAAAAATATGTACAGGTTGCTATTTCAAGCTTAGAATGTTTAATAACATATGTTCTGTCAATCAATTTTTGTTTTATCACATGCACTTTTTTTCCAGATGATATTTTATTTTTTCCTTTCTATTTTTTGAGTAATGATCCGGACACAACCGTTGTGACATAACGAGTGTCACATCGTGTATCGATACCATTGATCATGATATAATAATGATCAATTAGTTTAACATGCACCACCTTGAAACAAATAAAGAAAAGCTATACGTTGATGGTGGGTTTGTGTATGATTTGGAATAAAATTGATACGGTGATATTGATGTCACTGCATTTACAGTTAGAGAATTGATGCAGTGACATTGGTGTCACTGCATATACAATTTCATACAAAAATTGTTAACTTTGTAAAATAAGTGTAGTGTCATTCACATTAGGGTGTAATCGATCCAAGTCGAGTCGATACTCCCTAGGGCTCGAGCTCGAATCGACTAAAAAAGTTCAGGCTCGATTGAGCCATAAAAAGGCAACATTGAACTCGACTGGCTAGGGGCACTCCAGCGCAGAATCCCTATATGGTGCCCTATCCCTAAAATAGGGATAAAAAAAATAGAGTTTACCCTAAAATAGCTTCCACAACAGAGTCCCTATCCCTATTTATTTTTAGGGATATGAACAGTGCATCCTTACTTGTGGGGATGCACTATTCACGCCCTAAACATATTTAATTAGGGATAGGGATAGGGATACTGCTGGAGTGAAATAATAAATATTTAATGTTTATAAATAGGGTTGTGAGGTAAAATATGTATTATTTAATATTATTTAAAATGTTATAGGGATAAGGATAGGGATGCTGTTGTGGATGTTTTTGGATTGAGATGTTGCAAAACAGAGATAGGTATTATTTTATATTATTTTAGGGATAAAATTAATGCTTCTGCTGGGAGTGCCCTAAGTACTCGATATAGCTCGACGCGGCTCATAAGCTCGATTTCCCCTGAAAATTCTTCCTAATTTCGGGACAAAAAGTTTAACAAAAATGTTGATGTCACTGCATATTTGATTGCCGATGTCACTACGTAAATTGTTGATGTCATTCATATATGATTGCTAATGTCACAACATAAAATGTTGATGTCATTGCATATCTGATTGCCGATGTCACTGCATAAATTGTTGATGTCATGCATATATGATTGCCGATGTCACTGCATAAAATGTAGAGATCATTGCATATATAATTGCCGATGTCACTGCATAAAAATATGAATTAAGGTGAAAGATTTATGCTGATCGTAGTTTATATCAAAAGATATATCCATTTGAAGTCGATTTTATGAAGAAAAGAAATCGATTTTATGAAATTAAGTCTGAAAAATATCAAATGTCATCACGGTGTTGCTTCATCAAATGTCACTGCATCCCGATGGTCTCTGCATCGCGGGTGGCCACTACATCGCGGTGTCACTTCATCCGATGTCTCTGCATATATGATTGCCGATGTCACTACATAAATTGTTGATGTCATTCATATATGATTGCTGATGTCACTGCATAAAATGTTGATGTCACCGCATAAAATGTTGATATCGATTGCCGATGTCACTGCATAAACTGTTGATATCACGCATATATGATTGCCGATGTCACTGCATATATGATTCTCGATGTCACTGCATATATGATTGCCAATGTCAATGAATCGCGGTGGTAATGCATCACGGTTGTTAGTGCATCGCGGTGTCTCTGCATCACGGTGTCTCTCCATCGGGGGTGGCTACTGCATCGAGGTTGCCCTTGCATTGCGATGGTCAATGGATCGGGGGTGGTCAATGCATCGCGATGGTCACTGCATCGAAGGTGGTCACTGCATCGGGATGGTCACTGCCTCGCGGTGGTGAATGCATCACGGTGGTCAATGAATCACGGTGGTTTATGCATCGGGGTGGGAAATGCCTCACGGTAGTGAATGCATCGCGGTGGTAACTGCATGGCGGAGGTCAATGCATCGCGGTGGTCACGGCATCGGGGTGGGCATGTCAACGCGGTGGTGAATGGATCGGGATGGTCACTGCATCGCGGCTATCATTGTATCAGGGTGGTCACTGCATCGCGGTGGTCAAAGCATCGCGGGTGGTCACTACATCCGAGGTGGTCACGGCATTGCGGTGGTCAATGCATCGGGGTGCTCACACCATCGCGGTGGTCAATGCAAAAAAAAAAAAAAAGTTCAGCGCCTGCTTTTGGGGAAATAAAATAAAATTATGTTCAGCGCCTGTTTGCAATGTTTTTTGTTTTTTTTTCTTCATTAAGGGTATTTGGGTCTATCTATCTAATTTTTGTCTTTATAACTAAGTGTTTGTTTTGTGTGTCCTTTTTGCCTAATTAAGTCCAATACGTGTCTTTTTGAATAATTGTCCATATTTTTAATTTTTGGTATCCTACCTCAATGAATAATAACCCGGTCTCATTACAATATATCACGGCCCGAATGACAAATTACCCGTCCTGTCAAGTATTTTATGGGGTTAGGATTGTAAAAATTAAAATTAGGGTATACAAAAAAAACTATTTTTACACAAATATATATATTTTCAATTCCCCCTACCTTTTAATAGGCATTAATATATAGTTTACCCACGTTTATGGAGGCGTGTTGAAGTATATAAGATGTTAATTATTTACCTTCTATCAACTTAAGTTTTTGGAAAAGATGGTAAATCAACAGTCTCTTAAAACAAACAGGTAAAATGCTTGTGCCTTAGCTCTTTGTGGGCATTGGCAGACTTAAACCTAACCTTGGAAACGGCGCCAGAAAGCTGACGGACATTACCTAGGCTATACAGATCCTAACCGGCAGTGTACCGGGTCAAATTGTAGCTCTAGACTGGTGAGTCAGGTTGTATCCTCAGGGAAAACATGGTAATTCTTTTAAGTGGGGTTAAACACCAAGAAGCTATTATTAACTCGATCTAAGTCGCAGTTTTTACTTTTTCCTGGGTTAGATTATGTTAGTAGTTAGATTGTTAGTAAAGCAGAAAATAAATATATAAATATAAAAATAGATAATATATATATTTTTGGATCTAGCCAAGAATACTTTACTGAATCAATATCTTTTTGTAGTGAAATTGAATGAGACAGATCTTTTCCTTGATGCAAGGAGGTCAATTATGTATGAACCGGTGTACTCCTAAGCTAGACAACTCCTCCTCAACACGAGCGTATGAAATTGTCATATGTTTAGTCCTCTGTCCAATGTCATTTAAAAGATTGGGTCACTACCGTTTTGTCATTCGGCCAATTTTAAGGTTGATTCATTAAACAAGTGATTTTAACGTAATAATATCGTGAGCACAATTTTAATAAGATTTATCTTTCCCAAGATAAATCTGCCCCCGGGTAGGAAATCGGATTCCGTTGTCACGTTTTCACTCGGCCAATTTTACCCTCCGGTCTTTCTATCCGTACAATTAAGTTCAAAATAGAAAAAGATTCATTATAATCGGTTTTAATCATTGTTACCAGAGTCAATCATCCAGATCTATAAAAAGATAACTAATTCAGATTTATATCTTGGCTAGATATATTTTTAGCTTAACATCATTATTATAAGTAATATATAAATAAAAATAGAAATAATAAACATAATAACATTAGAAAATTACCAATTACAACTGCTGAATCGGGGTTGTATCCACCGGATATAGCATAACAAAACTTTGAAATCAACAATCTTCGATAATTATTCCGCCATTACAACGATACTATAACTACTTTATTTATATATATAAAAACATATATATACATACATAGACATATGTATACATACGGGTCCGAAAATAAAATAAAAGAAGGGAAGAAGATGAGGTGTGTGTGTATATATATATATATATATATATATATATATATATATATATATATATATATATATATATATATATATATATATATATATATATATATATGTGATCTACAAAAAATATAAAAAGAAGAAGAAGGAGATGGACGAGAAGAAGAGGGGAAATGGGAAAGAAGAGGGGAAATGGGGAAGAAAGGGGCCAAGAATTCTGTTGAGAATGCGCCTATTTATAGGCAAAATAGTCACGGCCGGATCGATCCGGGAAAGGGCCGGATCGATCCGGGAATAAAAAACTTTATCCCAAGCTCATCCTCTGCAGCCCCATGTGCAAAATCATCATTATGTCGATTTTCTGTTTCGCCGGATCGATCCGGGAAAAGGCCGGATCGATCCGGGACTGCCAGTTTTGAGCTGAAACTTGAAAAATTCATATCTTGAGTTGTAGACCTCCGATTGACGTGATTCAAAATGCGTTGGAAATCTCTTTCAAAGATCTACAACTTTCATGAAGGACTCTTCTTCAGAAAATGCCTTTTTGATGGGCCATTTGTTCGTCAAAGATATAATTCGATAATAGCATTACGAAACGTTGATCCACTTGAACTTTTAAGCTTGTGGCACATTCTTACACCCTTCAAAAGATATGTTTTAACTTCAAAAAGTGTCATCACTCGGGTTTTGGTTTATTATAAATCTGCAATAAAAATACCACAAATACCCGTGTAAATCTGATACGACACTACGGTTACTAAACCGGTACAAAACTAATAAAAACTTATAAAAATACGATAATTTATATAATAACCACTATTTATATATTTGGATAAAATTAAGTAATTATTGACTTAAATTGGTACAATAATGCTCAAAGTGGTATCAATATTGAGGTAAAATGTCGTAATAATGATCATTAATTTGTCTCTCATCAGGCATGGCAATGGGATTTGTTGTTTTTGTATAAAATTTGGTTGTTTTCAGATCTGTTGTCGAATATTTATGGGCATAACAATGGAATTTGTTGTTTTTGTATTCAATTAGGTTGTTTTCAGATCTATTGCTAAATATTTCAGGTCATGACAACGGGATTTGTTGTTTTTTTGTATTAAATTTGGTTATTTTCATATATGTTGTTAAATGTTGGTGGGCATGACAATGGGATTTGTTTTTAAATATATTAAATTTGGTTGTTTTCTTATCTCTTGCAGACAGGGGCTGCCGTACGTAGGAATTTTCAATTATTTTTCTTTTTTAAAAATAGGTTTGTATAACAATTTTTCTACGTCTAATTATGAGTCAAAACATAAAAATAGTGTGTCAATACACAAAACTTATGGAGTCAATTTCACACACACACACACACACACACACACACATATACAGCGCCGGACTCCGGCATAGATACAGCGCCTCCCCCGCTCTCATATGCTCGTGCAACTCGCGGTAATGCCTCCTTGCTACCCTCCTTTGATGCTTCCTCCATTCGGCGACCGTCTTTAAGGGAGAGCCGGCCATTGTCCTACCCAACGCAACCGAATCGCCATGGCCGCTAGCTTCCACCGCTCCCTCATCGGTAAGTTTTCCCGGGGAAGACCTTCCCTTGACATCATCAAAAAAATTTTAAGCGTGCGTAATTTTAAAGGGAATTATTCTTTGGGTTTATTGGATAATAAACACGCTCTTATACGGTTCGAACACGATGAAGATTACATCCGTCTTTTCTCAAAGGCATCTTGGCAAGTGGGGAACAAAATTATGCGAGTTTTTAAGTGGACAATCGACTTCAATGTCGATAAGGAGCCCTCGATTGTCCCGGTTTGGATCACCCTACCCAAGCTTCCGATCCATATGATGAATATGAGTTTTATTTTTACGTTAATGGCGGCTATCGGAAACCCATTGCGTATCGACGCTGCAACTGCTGAACTCCGACGCCCCTCCGCTGCTCGGGTACAAGTTGAGGTCGACGTTCTTAAAGATCTCCCAACTAGAATTTGGATACAACGCGAAAACGGGGAGGGTTTCGGGAAGGTTTGATACCGGAGGGTACCCGTCCGGCTTATTGTACTCATTGTTGGCATATGGGCCACTATGAAGACGTCCGTAAGATCAAGCACCCTCCGCACAAAACAGAGACTCGTCAATCCTACTCAAAAAACTACTCAAATTTATGTACCAAAAAATCCTACTATGCAACAACATGAAAACACACACACTCATTCCCCGGATATCGTGAACTCCACACCAATTGTTAATGCCAATCCCAGCTCTTCCACGCAGTACGTGCCCCAAACTCAAGCTCACAAGCACTTTCGCAAACAATGGCTTTTAATGCTACCATCAATATCCCGCAGCATGCTATCATCCCTTTAATCGAAAGCACCGAAGATAAGTTGGAACGATATCGATTAGCTCAAGATTTTCTCGCAAAGATGGTTATAGCTCGGATAATGAAAAAAAGAAAGTTGTGTTTCACAAGAAACTTCAAGAATACATTTCCGAGTGGAAGCAACCACCACCCTCTCGGAGTTTGATCAATCGGATGACAACAACAATGATAATAACAAGACTAAGTTGAATGAAGAGGAAAATGGTGCGGGTAAATTTACCTTAGTTACTCGGCGAAAAAACAAGATCGATTACGCAGCTCTTGCTTCGGGAGGCACAACCCGTTCTTCAATTAAAGCCAAGCACAATGTTTCCCAATGAGTTCTATCCTTTTTTGGAATATTCGAGGTATTAACAATAGACCGTCTATGGCTCGTTTAAAAAAGCTTATAAAAATTCACAAGATTGATTTTTTAGCGATTGCGGAACCTATGATTAACGATGATGACAAACGCAAGTTTATACAAAAAAGGTTAAATTTTAAGTTCTCGACTTCTACACCAAATAGTAAGCTTTGGGTGTTTTGGAATATTCAACATCCTTGGGATATTATTAATTCTTCCGAACAGTGCAATTCATGTTAAATTCAATGCCTCTACTCCCTATATAATATCTCGCCGTCTATGCTAAGTGTAATCGTGCCGAACGTCGTCTTCTTTGGCAAAATCTTTTAGACACTCATCAGCTCAACCTCCCTTGGCTTATAGGAGGAGATTTCAACACTATTCGTTTTCGGGAAGAATATAAAGGGAATGGCACTCCTGACCGACTCTCTATGCAAGATTTTAATGAGCTGGTAGCAGCTTGCAGCCTACATGATAGCGATATTCATGGGGGTTCTTTCACTTGGTCAGGAACTCGCCCCAATGGTATAGTTCATGTCCGTCTCGATCGGGTGCTCTACAACTCTCTTTGGCTTGATCACCATGCGTCCTTTGATATTTCCCGTCAAAAACTTGTTCCGACCACAAGGTTATTGTCTATAAATTAATCCAAGTTAACACAGTCCCAAACCTTTTCGCTTTCAAAATATGTGGTTGCGTCGAGATGGTTTTCGAGCTTTGGTTCAAGAAAATTGGGGGCTACCTTGTCATGGTTTGGGTATGGATATCCTTATGGGAAAATTGAAGCGTTTGAAATTGGTTATTAAGCAAAGGGAATAAAGATACTTTCGGGGATGTGCATCTTAATGCAAAAATTGCCGAGCAGATGTTGCGATAAAAGAAATTGAAGCCGACAATGACCCGAACGATGACACTCGAATCGCTTTTTTCCTTGGCAAAGGCTACCTACATTCGCTCTTTGCTAGAAGAAGAAGATTTTTGGCGTCAAAAATCTCAATTTAAGTGGTTTTCGATGGTGATCGGAACACCAATTTCTTTCACACATCGGTCAAAGCCCATAGCCCACGCAATATGATCAAGAAGATAAAGTCATCTACGGGTGATTGGCTTTCGATCCCGCAAATATTAACAATGAAGCGTCCATTTTTTTCTCGAACTTACTTTCACAAGGCATTGATACTGACAGCTCTACTACACAGGAATTCATTTCCTATATTCCTCATATTTTGGATAACGAGGATAACGAGAACCTTATTGCTGAGATCACTATGGAAGAAGTCAAGATGGTGGTTTTTTCTTTAGATGCGAGTAGTGCTCCTGGTCCGGATGGTTTCTCTCGCTATTTTTTTTTCGCCGTTTCGGGATATTATTCAGAGGATGTTGTTATGGCGCTAAAGACTTCTTTTCCGGCCGCCCCATCCCAAGATCTCGTTGGCTCTACCTTTATTAGCCTTCTCGCCAAAGAAGGACGTCCCGCTTACTTTCTCGTACTTTCGACCGATTTCCCTTTGTACCGTGGTCAACAAGATATTCACCAAGCTCTTATCTCTCCGGTTGCGTAAACATCTCCACAAACTCATCTCGGATGAACAAATCCGCTTTTATCAAAGGAAAAGACATATCCGATAATATTTTACTTGTCCAGGAGGCTATTCAAAGATATTCATAAAAAAATCGAGGTCACAATATGGTCCTCAAGTTAGATATTATTAAGGCTTTTGACCGTGTGTCATGGCCTTTCCTTGAACGTCTCTTGCGATCTTTCGGCTTTCACCATCGGTTCATTGCTCTAATCTTTAACAACTTACGAGGCTGCTGGTCTTCTGTGTTGATTAATGGATCCCCTACGGGTTTCTTTCAATCCTCTCGGGGTATTAAGCAAGGGGATCCGCTCTCTCCATACTTGTTCATCTTACTTACCGAAGCTTTCACTCGGGGTCTCAAAGTTCTTTTTGAGGACCCAACTATGTTGCATTACTCTCTTCCTCGGCATTTTCCTCAACTTACTCATTGTTTGTATGCAGATGATCTTCTTGTGTTTTGCAGAGGGCTTAAAAGGAATGTGCGAAAAATTATGGATTTCATTCATAGATATGAATTAGCTACGGGTCAAGGTGTTAATCTCAAAGAAGAGTTTTTACGTTATATCCAAGCATTGCCCAACTCACACCATTCGACGCCTCGCTACTCTCACAGTATTCAAAAATCTGATTTACCATTCACTTATCCGGGTTGTCCCATCTTTGCAGTAGGGCTAAACGGGGATATTTTGATTACCTTATTAGCAAAATTCAAAAGAAACTAGAAGGTTGGCAAGCTAATTTTCTTTCGATCGGGGGTCGTCTAAAGTGCTTATCAAGCATGTCCTCTCTTCTATTCCCATACACACTCTAGCCGCCATACAAGTCCCAACCTCGGTCATTCAAAGAACTCCATCGACTTTTTGGGAATTTTTTATGGGGACGCACTTCGGATAATAAAAACCGCATTTGGCGTTCTTGGGAAAATTTATGCGGCCCTACAATTGAAAATGGGTTAGGTGTTCGCAATATTCATGATATTCAAAAAGCCTTTTCTTGCAAATTATGGTGGAAGATTCGCAATAAGAAAGGTGTTTGGGGTAAACTTTTTTCTTCTGTCCCATCTTGGAAAAAGCTACAAGCTTGGAAAATGATGCGTACAAGTCGAATCGTTGGTTGAAAACTATCTCCAAGAACGCCAATCTAATAATACTTGGATTTGGACCCCTACCTCTTCTCGGTATTTTTACCGTTGCATCGCCTTACCACCTTCTTCGGCAACATAAGGAAAGTCTTTACGAGCTAGGTGAAATATGGAAACCTTCGATACCAATCAAAATCTCTCGTTTTTATGTGGCGATTCCTTAACAATATGCTCCCCCTCCCGTAAACCCTTCGCAAAATTGGTATCCATGGCCCTTATAAATGCCTTTTTTGCAATGAGGAAGACTCCCGAGCTCATGCTTTTTACCATTGTGCCTTTTCTCGCAAAGATACGGGACCATGTTCGACTCACCTTTCTTACCATCCTCTAGCTAATAGTTTCATAGCATATTTAACAACTTGGTGGAACCCCATTAGACCGGTGCTACGAAAATTGTCCGCAAACTTATCCCCACTTTTGTCCTATGGGAGCTATGGAAATGTCGGAACAAAGTAATTTTTGAAAACACTCGGCCTCTTAAGTCACAAGTGTTATACAACATCCATCGCAACATTCGTACGATGTGCTTAAGTCGGAAGATCTATAAAATTGATGAAGATGATGACCGCCTCATCTCTAATAACTTTATTCCTCGCTTTGCTATCGTAACTTACAAGCCCCCTATCCCGATCATTTGGCACAAACCCCCGCACAACCATTACAAGCTTAATTCTGATGGATCTTCTTTGGGTAATCCGGGACCTTCCGGCGGCGGTTACATCATTCGTGATGAAAATGGTCGTCTCATTTGGGCCGCGAACGAGATCTATGGCACAACCTACCAAGATTACCGCAGGCAAAGGCCCTTCTTTCGGCATCTCTTATTGTGTTACTCACGGAATGCTACCTCTTGTCATTGATTGCGACTCGCCGATTTTGGTAAACATCCTCAACCGACGTTGTAGCATACCGTGGTGTATCAAGATGATATTGCAGCCTATCAACACGCTTCTTCAAAGAACATGGACTTTCTCGTTACTCACGTTTTCCGTGAAGCCAACTCAAGAAACTCGACTTCCTTGCCCGGGATGCCTCTCGCATTCGCACGGGAATCGTTTTGACCAAACTCGCTCGCTACCATTACAACTCCGTCGTATTCTACATTCTGATCAACATGGGATACCGAACATACGATTGGCGAGATAGCCCTCTCTCACAGATGGACGCACCCTACACTTTATTGTGGAAGGGTGCAAACCAGGTTGTGACTTTTATTTTTTTTTTTTTGTCTCCGGTCCCTTTCTCATAAAGGATTATACCCGCACTACTCTTTCCACAGTGTACTCATGGCTTATTCACGAGCGTGTGGATGGCTCTTCTCATCATGCGTTTATGGCGCGTCACCGGTGGATGGTCCAATCTTCTCAAAAACTTTTGTGGCTCAAGTCTTGGCGCAGCTTTATTGGACACACCCTCCAAACGCAACTTGACCGGAGTCAACCATTATGAATGTTTTGCCGTCATTGACGGATCGTAGATCTTTTTCTACCATAGAAGTGCGGAACCCACTTGTTTTTTTTTTTTTTTTTTTCCGTTTGTAACTTTCTTTTTTGGGAGACTTTATTTTTCCGGAAGCGTAGGGTGCCGCACCTTTTCCTACGAGACAGATTTTCCCACACCGGGTTTGCCACTCATAGGTTTTTGAGGGCAGGCTACGCTTCGTCTACGTTTTTGGTATAAGGGGAGGGCCAGGATACGGCTTGTACGAACCTTATTTTTTTCTTAAGCCTTGATGGGGATTCCGATATCTCTCACATTTCCTACAGTCGTGATGTGTTGGTTTACTTCATTTTTCCTATGATGAAATAAAACATTGCTTTTATAGGAGGAGAGAGGGCCGAAATCGGAATTGACCTAGGGTTTTGCCTAAATCTCGGTGGTCCATTAAAGCCGAGTTTTAATTGGATTAAAACTCCTTTAAGAAACCTATTAAATTGAATTAGCATATTTCCTATGGAAAACAAATTTCCTATAAAACCACTATTACGGGGTAAGAAATTATTTAAGCTCAAGTAATGGGCCGACATAATTTTCTTACACTTCTCCCACTTGGTCGATAGGAATATTGTTGTAGTTGGCATTCTTAAAATTTTATTTATATCTAACGCATTCATCCAGATTCTGTAAATTTTCTTTCATATCTACTGTATTATGTAAAATACAGAATTGATGCATTTCATATTGAATAGAGATTCTGTAAATTAGAAAAACGTGTATTTAAAATTATAAAATAGAGACCCCTCAAAAAAGTTTTAAAATGGAGTATTCGTTAAGAGCGTCTGATGCGTGTATTCTAACTACAGGGCGTGCCCTGATGCCAAGTATACTGAAAATAAATATTTATTGAGCGTAGGAAAAGTTAATGTCTTTTTTATATTCTCTAAAGGATGACAACAAAACTGATTTTGTATATGTATTTGTACTTTTGTATATGATGAAAAATGTTTTTAGTAAATATACCTCAACAAATAGAAGAAATTTAAATTGGAGTGCCATTTTACTTCAAGTTTTAATATTTGAAATTTTTCGTTAAGAATATATAATGTCAGGAGTTTGCTACAGCTTTTCATACTAATAATGAAAGATATTAAATATATGTTTCATCATTCTTTTAAAACCAAGTCGCACCAAAATGATATAAGGCTCTAACCGATATTTCGGTTTTTGGGCTCCTATAAAAGCAGTTGCAGTGGATAACGTAAATCTCTTAAAAACTCTATTATTGAGATTTTCAACAAGAAAAATAACACTGCAGAGATACTATATTCTTCTTTACATCTAGCGCATTCATCCGTTATTCTCGTAATTTTCCTTTATATCTACCGTATTATGTAATATATAGAATCGATATATTTCGTATTGAATAGAGATTCCGTGAACTTGAAAAACGCGTATTTAAAACTGTAATATAGGCCCTAAAAAAACTGTACTATAGAGTATTCGTTAAGAAGATCTGATGGGAGTGTTCTAACTATATGGTGTACACTGATGCCAAGTGAAAAAGATTCTATAGTTTGTATAAGAATAATATAGAGTTTGAAAAAGAATAGCAGAAGAGAAAAGAATGGAAAAAACGATACAAACGATACCAAGGGGAATCGAAACCCCCAGCTTCATTGAAGTTTAGACATTAACTCCACAATACATAGAAATTTAGTTTCAAGAGAAAACAACAAAATATACGTAGTAATTCCTTGTGAATATTAGTATTGCAATGGGCATTTTAGTAATTTCCGTAAATGGGGTTGATGATCACCCCTCGCTCTTCGTAGATCCGCCCTCTATATAAGGGAGCAAATTAGGACCCAAATATTCACCAAAATTAGCCAAAGCTCATTCTTCCTAAGATTGTTTTAACCAAATCAACAAGCATGCATTTGGATTCAGAAATTCCCGTGGAAGGACTTTGGATAGATCTACAGATCATTGATCATGACATATCAATTATCCACGGCCTCTGTGTAAGGTACTCTGCGATGACTTTTTATTTATTTTTTCGTTTATCTTCTGTGTTAGTAATTTTCGTCTCTAATTATTGAAATGGAAGAACATGAAACAAAGAAACACAACCGAAAACCATATAGAATCTCAAATAAAATTAGAAAACTTGCAATTTTAGTTCTTGAGTGTTTACGAAATCTACAATTTTCGCCTCAGTGTTTGTTGCAAAGAAATAAATTAAATGATGCTTTTGCTTATTTTTTTTTCCCGATCGGTGGTGTTTTCCATAACGTGAATAACAAAAGTGCAGAACCAATTACACTAAAGAAATATAGAATAAAGGAGAAAGATTTTATCTTTTTTTTTTTCTTTTCATAACGGTGGTGTTTTCTACAAAAAACACTTCTTTTGATGATGTCCCTCGTTTTGTACATCTTTTTCATAGTAAATGTTGGGTCCACCGAAAATTACACGATTGAGAAGGCCTCTCATTTTCTCGATTGATATATCACTTTTTTCATTCACTTTTCTATCGCTTGTATTACTCTGATTTTGCTTCATGTCATTTAATTCGACGTTCCAATATGTTAATTTATTATTAGAGTGGACAATTGTTTATGTCAATTTGTTTTTTTTTTTTTTTTTTTTTTGTTCAGCCATTTGTATGATAGCCTTAATTGTTTGAATTGACATTCGTTTGAAGGAGGAAACTTTGTAATTCTTGAATTCACTTCAATTCCAACGATAGCAAAATAACTACAATTCTTGGCTATTGCAGGTGGTGGTTATAACGGAAATGTGGTGGGATGGAATAACCAACAACAGAGCAGATATGGCGGCGGTGATAGGTTTGGTGTGTCTAGAGACTGGCCTTTCCAAGGTGGAGAAATGGGGTTTGGTAGGGGTGGTAGTAGGCCCATTTGTGTGTGTGTGTTTATAAAAAGATCTTCAGTATTTATACATAATATTCTTATTTAGGGGGTTCAACCGTGATAGATAAAACAATAAATCATAGTACCTGAATAAGGAGAAGCGGAAGAGATAATAAGGATCGTTTCCCCTGCATCCATTGTTATTTGACTTCTGCTCCGTTTTGCCATTATGTTGTTGCCGCCTTGATGAGGATTCCGATATCTCTCACATTTCCTACAGTCATGATGTGTTGGTTTACTTTAGTTTTCCTATGATGAAATAAAACATTGCTTTTATAGGAGGAGAGAGGACCGAAATCGGAATTGACCTAGGGTTTTGCCTAAATCTCGGTGGTCCATTAAAGCCGAGTTTTAATTGGATTAAAACAATAATATTATGCTTCTTATTGTTTGTTTTATTTGTACAGGCTGCTTCCCCAAAAAAAATATGTACAGGTTGCTATTTCAAGCTTAGAATGTTTAACAAATTTAACATATGTTCTGTCAATCAATTTTTGTTTTATCACATGCACTTTTTTTCCAGATGATATGTTATTTTTTCCTTTCTATTTTTTGAGTAATGATCCGGACACAACCGTTGTGACACAATCGTTGTGACATAACGAGTGTCACATCGTGTATCGATACCATTAATCATGATATAATAATGATCAATTAGTTTAACATGCACCACCTTGAAACAAATAAAGAAAAGCTATACGTTGATGGTGGGTTTTTGTATGATTTGGAATAAAATTGATACGGTGATATTGATGTCACTGCATTTACAGTTAGAGAATTGATGCAGTGACATTGGTGTCACTGCATATACAATTTCATACAAAAATTGGTAACTTTGTAAAATAATTGTAGTGTCATTCACATTAAGGTGTAATCGACTAGCTAGGGGCACTCCCAACAGAATCCCTATATGGTGCCATATCCCTAAAATAGGGATAAAAAAATAGAGTTTACCCTAAAATAGCTTCCACAGCAAAGTCCCTATCCCTATTTATTTTTAGGGATATGAACAGTGCATCCCTACTTGTGGGGATGCACTATTCATGCCCTAAACATATTTAATTATTAAAAATTATAGGGATAGGGATAGGGATACTGCTGGAGTGAAATAATAAATATTTAATGTTTATAAATAGGGTTGTGAGGTAAAATATGTATTATTTAATATTATTTGAAATGTTATAGGGATAAGGATAGGGATGCTGTTGTGGATGTTTTTGGATTGAGATGTTGCAAAATACGAGATAGGTATTATTTTATATTATTTTAGGGATAAAATTAATGCTTTTGCTGGGAGTGCCCTAAGTACTCGATATAGCTCGACGCGGCTCATAAGCTCGATTTCCCCTGAAAATTTTTCCTAATTTCGGGACAAAAAGTTTACCAAAAATGTTGATGTCACTGCATATTTGATTGCCGATGTCACTACGTAAATTGTTGATGTCATTCATATATGATTGCTGATGTCACAGCATAAAATGTTGATGTCATTGCATATCTGATCGTCGATGTCACTGCATAAATTGTTGATGTCATGCATATATGATTGCCGATGTCACTGCATAAAATGTAGATATCATTGCATATATAATTGCCGATGTCACTGCATAAAAATATGAATTAAGGTGAAAGATTTATGCTGATCGTAGTTTATATCAAAAGATATATCCATTTGAAGTCGATTTTATGAAGAAAAGAAATCGATTTTATGATATTAAGTCTGAAAAATATCAAATGTCATCACGGTGTTGCTTCATCAAATGTCACTGCATCCCGATGGTCTCTGCATCGCGGGTGGCCACTACATCGCGGTGTCACTTCATCCGATGTCTCTGCATATATGATTGCCGATGTCACTACATAAATTGTTGATGTCATTCATATATGATTGCTGATGTCACTGCATAAAATGTTGATGTCACTGCATATCTGATTGCCGATGTCACTGCATAAACTGTTGATATCACGCATATATGATTGCCGATGTCACTGCATATATGATTCTCGATGTCACTGCATATATGATTGCCGATGTCAATGAATCGCGGTGGTAATGCATCACGGTTATTAGTGCATCGCGGTGTCTCTACATCACGGTGTCTCTCCATCGGGGGTGGCTACTGCATCGAGGTTGCCCCTGCATTGCGATGGTCAATGGATCGGGGGTGGTCAATGCATCGCGATGGTCACTGCATCGAAGATGGTCACTGCATCGGGATGGTCACTGCCTCGCGGTGGTGAATGCATCACGGTGGTCAATGAATCACGGTGGTTTATGCATCGGGGTGGGGAATGCCTCGCGGTAGTGAATGCTTCACGGTGGTAACTGCATGGCGGAGGTCAATGCATCGCGGTGGTCACGGCATCGGGGTGGGCATGTCAACGCGGTGGTGAATGGATCGGGATGGTCACTGCATCGCGGTTATCATTGTATCAGGGTGGTCACTGCATCGCGGTGGCCAAAGCATCGCGGGTGGTCACTACATCCGAGGTGGTCACGGCATTGCGGTGGTCAATGCATCGGGGTGCTCACACCATCGCGGTGGTCAATGCAAAAAAAAAAAAAAAAAAAGTTCAACGCCTGCTTTTGGGGAAATAAAATAAAATTATGTTCAGCGCCTGTTTGCATTGTTTTTTGTTTTTTTTTTCTTCATTAAGGGTATTTGGGTCTATCTATCTAATTTTTTTTCCTTATAACTAAGTGTTTGTTTTATGTGTCCTTTTTGCCTAATTAAGTCCAATACGTGTCTTTTTGAATAATTGTCCATATTTTTAATTTTTGGTATCCTACCTCAATGAATAATAACCCGGTCTCATTACAATATATCACGGCCCGAATGACAAATTACCCGTCCTGTCAAGTATTTTAAGGGGTTATGATTGTAAAAATTAAAAATAGGGTATACAAAAAAAACTATTTTTACACAAATATATATATTTTCAATTCCCCCTACCTTTTAATAGGCATTAATATATAGTTTACCCACATTTGTGGAGGCGTGTTGAAGTATATAAGATGTTAATTATTTACCTTCTATCAACTTAAGTTTTTGGAAAAGATGGTAAATCAACAGTCTCTTAAAACAAACAGGTAAAATGCTTGTGCCTTAGCTCTTTGTGGGCATGGCAATGGGATTTGTTGTTTTTGTATAAAATTTGGTTGTTTTCAGATCTGTTGTCGAATATTTATGGGTATAACAATGGAATTTGTTGTTTTTGTATTCAATTAGGTTGTTTTCAGATCTATTGCTAAATATTTCAGGTCATGACAAAGGGATTTGTTGTTTTTTTGTATTAAATTTGGTTATTTTCATATATGTTGTTAAATGTTGGTGGGCATGACAATGGGATTTTTTTTTAAATATATTAAATTTGGTTGTTTCCTTATCTCTTGCAGACAGGGGCTGCCGTACGTAGGAATTTTCAATTATTTTTCCTTTTTAAAAATAGGTTTGTATAACAATTTTTCTACGTCTAATTATGAGTCAAAACATAAAAATAGTGGGTCAATACACAAAACTTATGGAGTCAATTTCACACACACACACACACACACACACACACACACACACACACACATATATATATATATATATATAGAGATATATATATATATATATATATATATATATATATATATATATATATATATATATAATATTTTCGAGATATTATGTGTGTGTGTGTGTTTATAAAAAGATTTTCATTTATACATAATATTCTTATTTAGGGGGTTCAACCGTGATAGATAAAACAATAAATCATAGTACCCGAATAAGGAGAAGCGGAAGAGATAATAAGGATCGTTTCCCTTGCATCCTTTGTTATTTGGCTTCGCTCCGTTTTGCCATTATGTTGTTGCCGCCTTGATGAGGATTCCGATATCTCTCACATTTCCTACAAATAATGATGTGTTGGTTTACTTCATTTTTCCTATGATGAAATAAAACATTGCTTTTATAGGAGGAGAGAGGGCCGAAATCAGAATTGACCTAGGGTTTTGCCTAAATCTCGGTGGTCCATTAAAGCCGAGTTTTAATTGGATTAAAACTCCTTTAAGAAACCTATTAAATTGAATTAGCATATTTCCTATGGAAAACAAATTTCCTATAAAACCACTATTACGGGGTAAGAAATTATTTAAGCTCAAGTAATGGGCCGACATAATTTTCTTACACTTCGCCAACTTGGTCGATAGGAATATTGTTGTAGTTGGCATTCTTAAAATTTTCTTTATATCTAGCGCATTCATCCAGATTCTGTAAATTTTCTTTCATATCTACTGTATTATGTAAAATACAGAATAGATGCATTTCATATTGAATAGAGATTCTGTAAATTAGAAAAGCGTGTATTTAAAATTATAAAATAGAGACCCCTCAAAAAAGTTTTAAAATGGAGTATTCGTTAAGAGCGTCTGATGCGTGTATTCTAACTACAGGGCGTGCCCTGATGCCAAGTATACTGAAAATAAATATTTATTGAGCGTAGGAAAAGTTAATGTCTTTTTTATATTCTCTAAAGGATGACAACAAAACTGATTTTGTATATGTATTTGTACTTTTGTATATGATGAAAAATGTTTTTAGTAAATATACCTCAACAAATAGAAGAAATTTAAATTGGAGTGCCATTTTACTTCAAGTTTTAATATTTGAAATTTTTCGTTAAGAATATATAATGTCAGGAGTTTGCTACAGCTTTTCATACTAATAATGAAAGATATTAATTATATGTTTCATCATTCTTTTAAAACCAAGTCGCACCAAAATGATATAAGGCTCTAACCGATATTTCGGTTTTTGGGCTCCTATAAAAGCAGTTGCAGTGGATAACGTAAATCTCTTAAAAACTCTATTATTGAGATTTTCAACAAGAAAAATAACACTGCAGGAGATACTATATTCTTCTTTACATCTAGCGCATCCATCCAGATTCTGTAAATTTTCCTTTATATCTACCGTATTATGTAATATATAGAATCTGATACATTTCGTATTGAATAGAGATTCCGTGAACTTGAAAAACGCGTATTTAAAACTGTAATATAGGCCCTAAAAAAAACTGTACTATAGAGTATTCGTTAAGAAGATCTGATGGGAGTGTTCTAACTATATGGTGTACACTGATGCCAAGTGAAAAAGATTCTATAGTTTGATAAGAATAATATAGAGTTTGAAAAAGAATAGAAGAAGAGAAAAGATTGGAAAAAACGATACAAACGATACCAAGGGGAATCGAAACCCCCAGCTTCATTGAAGTTTAGAGACATTAACTCCACAATACATAAAAATCTAGTTTCAAGAGAAAACAACAAAATATACGTAGTAATTCCTTGTGAATATTAGTATTGCAATGGGCATTTTAGTAATTTCCGTAAATGGGGTTGATGAGCACCCCTCAGTTCTCTGTAGATCCGCCCCTCTATATAAGGGAGCAAATTAGGACCCAAATATTCACCAAAATTAGCCAAAGCTCATTCTTCCTAAGATTGTTTTAACCAAATCAACAAGCATGCATTTGGATTCAGAAATTCCCGTAGAAGGACTTTGGATAGATCTACAGATCATTGATCATGACATATCAATTATCCACGGCCTCTGTGTAAAGGTACTCTGCAATGGCTTTTTATTTATTTTTTCGTTTATCTTCTGTGTTAGTAATTTTCGTCTCTAATTATTGAAATGGAAGAACATGAAACAAAGAAACACAACCGAAAACCATATAGAATCTCAAATAAAATTGGAAAACTTGCAATTTTTGTTCTTGAGTGTTTACGAAATCTACAATTTTCGCCTCAGTGTTTGTTGCAAAGAAATAAATTAAATGATGCTTTTGCTTATTTTTTTCCCGATCGGTGGTGTTTTCCATAACGTGAATAACAAAAGTGCAGAACCAATTACACTAAAGAAATATAGAATAAAGGAGAAAGATTTTATCTTTTTTTTTTTTCATAACGGTGGTGTTTTCTACAAAAAACACTTCTTTTTATGATGTCCCTCGTTTTGTCCGTCTTTTTCATAGTAAATATTGGGTCCACCGAAAATTACACGATTCAGAAGGCCTCTCATTTTCTCGATTGATATATCACTTTTTTCATTCACTTTTCTATCGCTTGTATTACTCTCTTTTGCTTCATGTCATTTAATTCGACGTTCCAATATGTTAATTTATTATTAGAGTGGACAATTGTTTATGTCAATTTGTTTTTTTTTTTTTTTCGCTTTTTTTGTTCAGCCATTTGTATGATAGCCTTAATTGTTTGAATTGACATTCGTTTGAAGGAGGAAACTTTGTAATTCTTGAATTCACTTCAATTCCAACGATAGCAAAATAACTACAATTCTTGGCTATTGCAGGTGGTGGTTATAACGGAAATGTGGTGGGTTGGAATAACCAACAACAGAGCAGATATGGCGGCGGTGATAGGTTTGGTGTGTCTAGAGACTGGCCTTTCCAAGGTGGAGAAATGGGGTTTGGTAGGGGTGGTAGTAGGCCCATTTGGGGTAGGTTGTCTCATGGCGGTGGCGGCGGAAATGGCGGTGGCGGCTTTAGAATTTGATAAGGCGGACAGAGAACGAGTTTATACTCGTGATTTTTTGTCATCTGGTGGAGAAGATGGAGCTTTCCTCCAAACATACTTTTGCAGCAAAATGTCCCTGTGTACAAGGCGTTACAGAATCCGGGGGAGTTCGTAATAACCTTCCCTAGAGCTTATCATGCAGGATTTAGCCATGGTGAGATTTTAAGAATGTGTTTGATTCAAATATTGATCCTTAGTACCGTAAAACGCAATAATTCCTTAAAATTGAGATCTAAATCATTAAAATCGATTAAAAACTGGGCGGTTGTTAATGGCACCACATTGAATCTAAACTCAACATTCGACTTTGTAGAGGTCGAAAGTCCACCTTCAACTTCTGCAATGTTGAACCTAAGCATTAGATCCGTTGTGGTGCCAATAACAAGCCTCTAAAGTCTGTCTGGAGCAGAATCTCTACTCAGATATGTAAAATACGTAATCTCTAAATTCTTCATAGAAAACAAATTCTCTATTCAAAAGTAAACGCGGTAGAGATTTTGATGCATGTAATTCTGGATAGGTATCTGTAAAAATAGAGAATCGGATAAATAAGACTGATGTGAGTGTTCTTATACGCGTATCCATGTTTTAATTCCAGAGAAGCCGTAAACTTTGCAATGAATGATTGGTTTCCAATGGGGTGGATTGCTAGCTGCCACTACGCGCTTTTAAACAAAGACCATTTAATCCCCCATGTGGAGCTTCTGTGCAAAGAATCCATGATTCATTCAGGAAGTAGTGACCTCTAGACAGAACATCATGTGACTATCAAATTCTATGAAAACGGGCATTGCAAACGAGTTTGTAAATTCTATGAAAACGGGCATTGCAGGAAGGGAGCATCATGTGACTATCTCCATCCGCAATCTTGATAGATTGAAGCTCATTTTGTACGATTAAATTTTCATTCTTGTAACAGTAAATTGTTGGGGGAGGCTTTATATCTTTTACTTACATAGCTAACAGTCTAAATGAGACTGTGAATTACGACCCAAATTTCCCGTACGTGGACAAGAACCTGGCCTTGCATCCAAACATCCAAGTAGAGTCTACCATCGAATCACTTCCTAGAAATTCTTTCCGAATTGATACCCTAAAAATTTCAGATTCAACGGCATCGATGGTGTTCCTCGCCACACATACATCAATTGGCATTACTATTTTATGATATAATGCCTCCACTGGAAAAGGTTGAAAAAACTATTGGAGAAAAAAGAGTAATGTCTTTTCATGGAGTTGGATTATCGGTTGGTCAGAAAATCAACTTCCTCGAAGTTGTGTCTTCTTATTTTGAAGACCTTGAAGAAGTTAGCTTTGTTAGGCTTTAATGTGAAAAAAGGAAATAGGGATTCCACCTATAGAACCTAGTTCGGGAAGCAACACTTGGTCAAGACACCGTACCTCAAGAGCAGGAATTCGAAACCCTATTACTTCGATTCCGTTTGCATAGAAGATATCCCCAATGTGTTTGCTTCCGAAAAACTCAATGTATACCTTTTCCTAAACATTAATGTTTGTTTTCTTCATGTACGTATTTAGCGGATTTGATTCCCTATTTGTGTTGTCGTTCTTGTGAAAAGACTTATCTTGGGATAACAGATCGTCGATCATAGCATATCATTTATCTTGGACATTCATGTATTGGCATTCTTCCATTGCATTCTTTCCCCTTAATGTAATGCAATAGTTAATATCGTCTCTGTTTTATATTGATAAACAAATAACGAAGCTAAGAAACACGACTAGCAAACCACACACATCTTCTAATCTATTTGTAAAATGAACAATTTATAGACAATGTAGAAATCAAAATGCACTTTGCATATTACATTCATTTAAATTTCAAAGCTTGTTAAACTATAAAAGTTTTTGTCTCTATAACATTAAACAATTAGATGTGTATCAGGCGTGCAAAAAATACAGACGGAATCAGGGCAATTAAGACTCCTTATACACATAAGGCAATATATGGTCAAAAGAATGAAGTGGGTCTGCGGGCTCCTCGGAAGAAAAGTCCACGGTACCTCGGCAGCTTGAAACCCAAAATTGTCAATTTTTAATGCTCCTACGCATTTTAAGATGCCCTAAGGCGGCTATTAGGTCGGTTTAAATGTATATCAAGGCTTAGTTCCAAAGTGTAATGTAATAAATTCATCTTTTTCGTACTTTACATCAATAAATTTTCTCCTTAGCATAATTATTGAGTTTTATAGTATTATTCGAAAGGGATATTTGTCAATCGTGTTGAATTATCAGATTTGAGTTATCTACATGTGTCCATGCTTGCTTTATTCTAGGATAACTTGATGTTTTACTTTCGCGTTTATACGATGCTAGGCAAGATTTCTGCTATTCAAATCATGTGATAAGTGATTCGGATACGGTCTTCTATGTAGTTATGTATTCGATGTGTGATCAGAAAGACAGATACGTACCCTGTATCTGCCGGCACAACGGCATGTCTTCTTTCCAGCTATCCGGCAATTAGAGCTTGGCATCTAACCGTTCTACTCGGTAATGCTAGTTGTTGAGCTTAATCAAGTCATGTATAAAAAATTGCTAATTGTATGCATGCTTTTGTAAATTATTTCGAAGAAATTGCCCGTTGAAGAAATAATTTGGATGTAGGTAACTAGATCGCCATGCAGAATCGTCATATATGATGGAAAGTCCCATGAGTGAGGTTTACCATACTTGTATGGGCATCCCATAGAGTCAATTAATGCATGGTTAATAAATTACATATAGTACATACACCATTGACCGTTAATTCAAATATTGGGTTCTAATGTCTTGTCCGTAATTATTAACCAAATCAGGGGATCACACCATTAATTTAGTAGAATTAGGGTTTTTATGTGTGAATCATCGAATCTGATTATTCGGTAAATTGAGGGTGATTAAATGGAGAATGATTTAGTTAATTTTCTTCATATAATCTCTTAGAATCTCTTGAATTTGTGTTTTGGTTTCTTTATAGTAGATTAAATACCCCATTTTACATTTATTTTGGTCCAAGACCACCTTTTTGTTACTAATCCTTGTTCATTGGTTTTGTTTATACTACCTCCGGTCCAAAATATAAATCACCGTTGACTTTGACACGCATATTAAGGAGGCGATAACTAATAGAATTTTTACACTATCATGACGAGTAGAGGTTATGAGAATTCTGGAAATTACCCATTGTTTACACATTGTTGGTGGCTTGCATATATATATTTGTAAGGGAAGTGGTATATTATATAGAATTGTTTGGGACAAGGGCTTTTAAAGTTAAATAAATTTAATTTCATTGGGTAATTTCGTCATGATAGTGTAAAAATTCGATTAGTTATCGCCTCCTTAATATGCGTGCTCAAAGTCAACGATGACTTATATTTTGGACCGAGATATAATACATGTTAAATATCGAGTGTCTATGTGTGATCGACCATGACTCGTTATATTATACCATGATTGACGCTAGTCCTCTTGTTAGTATCGCGTGTGTTACACGCGCGTAGATTGGGTGTCAATTGTGGATATAAGGTGCGTGAAATGGGAGTCATAAGGCGAGACTATCGTATCGGCCACGAACCCGGATATTGACGGACGAATGTGCAAAGATTTTATTGATCTTGACAAGTAAACTCAACAAATCATGTCTCATTCATGATTTTGAGACTCGTTATCCTTTACCAAATATAGACAAATTGGTTGGCTCCTCTAGTTAAAGGGCTTTGAGATTTTTTTAAATCAATAATGATTTCTTAGATTCTTATAAATGGTATCATCAAATCGGTTGATGGCTTTGAGATTTTTTTGATTTCTTAGATTCTTATAAATGGTATCATCAAATCAGGATGGCAGAGGAGGATGCAGACAAAACCTCTTTCATCACCGAGATCGGCACCTTTTTGCTACATAACCATGCCATTTGGTCTCAAAAATGCAGTGGCAACATACTAAAGACTGGTTAACACGATATTTGTTAATCAGATGAGAAAGTGCATGGAAGTCTTAGTCAATGACTTGTAGTCAAGAGCAGGACCGTGGCTTTATACATGAGCAACTTAAGAGAAGTCTTTGAAGTATGCAAAGTTACTAACATAAGGCTATATCCGAAGAAATGTACTTTCAGTGAGAAATATTATTACTAAATATAACTCAACAAATAGAAGAAATTTAATACATGTAATAGCTAGACGTGGGCGGTTCTGGTGCCAAATCCGGTTCGGACCCGCCGGTTCCCGGGTCCAACCCGGCGGTTCCACGGGTCCACGGAACCGGCGGTTCCACGGTTCCTACCCGGTTCTAGTATCCATCGGACCCGGCCCGGTCCGGAACCGGCCAGAAAACCGGCGGTTGAACCGGCCCGGAGGACCCGAACCGGCGGTTTTGTATTTTTTTTTTTTTTCTTTTTCCTTCAAAATTTGCCCAAGATTCCAATTTGACCAACGGTTGGCAACGGATATATATTCAAAATTTTTGATTTTATTTTATTTTATTTTAAAATATCACACACTCATCACACTATAAATACATATCCATTTCATCACTTTTTACCCACAATTCTTTTCTATCTCTCATATTCTAACTCACATATTATAATATTATCTACCATTATAATATATTTCGGATAGTGATTTGAAGTTGTTCTGAATAAATTCGTTTACTTTATCACATTCGAAATATATTATTTTTCAATGTCAATCATTGTGTCTGCTTTTCATTTTTTTTTTCCGAAAAGAAAATGTTACTGATGAAACTACCGGGGAAGTGCGGGAAACTACCGGGTAAGGAGGGCAATAAAATTTTTTAAAGGCAAAAAAAAAAAAAAAATTTAAGCGGGGTGAATCATTCAAAAAGTGAATCATTTTAAGGTTGTTTGTAACGTTTGTGAAAAAACGTATCATTACGAACGTGGAATCGGGCTTGGTTCTTATATGCGACATTTATGAATAAGGCATTCCGAGGAATATGAAAATTATATGCATGATGCGTGGATACGTCGAGACGGGTAGCCGGGTAGGATGTGATCGACATGTAACAACGTCAACATGCACGTTATGAAAAATCGATGTAATATCAATGTTGAATGTTACTTGTTGTAGTGTTTTGTTGTATTAATTTAGTTTTATCAATGTAACTGTTACGTAGAATAATCGGTATCCATCATTTATGTTTAATTTATCCATCATTTATTGTATTGTAATAAATTAATGTAATAGAAAATGGTCGTTATAATGAATGTTAAAAGTTAATCCATGTTATTTTTCTTTATTTTCTTAGCAATTGTTTTATTTAGTAAATGGTGTTGTTAATTAATGTATAAAATATACCATAAAATGTTGCTTTTTAGATTTTACTAGTGCCACAACATACTAATATATTTCTTATTATGAGAGCGGCTACAGTCCAGTTCAATAATTTAACGGGATTGTCCAGTTTTTAATAATCACCGTTAAAAACGCATCTGAATAATTATATTCGTTGGATTATTTTTTGGTACAACATAACTATTGTGTACTTTAACACATCTAATACGTTATTCAAACCTGTCAAAAATTTGCGCCCATTTTTCAAACGTGTGATTAATCCATTGCTCTGCTAAATTGTTCTTGCTCTTTTTACGTCTTTTCCGTTTGCTTCTGCCAAAAAAAGAATTAAAAAACAGAGGATTATGGATAATTTTCCCATTGTTTCTTGAAGGGTTTTTTTTTTTTTTGTTGGGTGGAGAGGAATAACAAAAACAGAGATCAGTCCATTGTTAATTTGTTTAAGTCAAACTCATCACATATTCTTCATCATAAATTTCGGATTGGAAAGGTTCCAACTAAAAGTTGAAATCCATGATTACTCATCATCTCTTCTTCATCAACAATTTCCTGCTTTATTTACAATTTCTTTTTCCTCTCATGGAATATTACAATAATTGAAAATAAAAACGAGGAAGAAGAATCGTTTTAATTTTAATGGAGGGAGACGAATGGGTTGCGGAGAAATACGAATATTTAAGAATGATTTTTTTGTATGTGGAGAAGAGGAATTTTGAGAAATTGAGTTTAAGATGCATGAATTGACGGAGATGAACTTTTAAGTGGTAAAACAATTTGTATGGTACATAATATTATGGTGTATCAAATACATATATCCAACGGTCATAATTATTTTAATGTTAATCCAACGGTAAACTGGACCGTCCAGTTTTTTTTATTTACTGGACCGTAGTACTTCTTTAAACTAAGAATTGTTATGAAAACTTATGAAAATACTGGGAAAAAAAGTTTTTGAAATATATACTCATTTATTAATATATTTTAAAAAAATATAAGCACATGACACCATTAAGGAAACAAAAAATAAAGACACCATTAAAGCAGATAAGCATAGATGAAATTGATGACTAAATTAAAGAAAGAAGAGATGTGAACTCAAGGAAACAAAAAATAAAGACATCTAACTATAATAAAGATAAGCATAGATGAAATTGATGACTAAATTAAAGAAAGAAGAGATGTGAACTCAAGGAAACAAAAAATAAAGACATCTAACTATAATAAAAAGAGAGGAGAGCTTGCCCAAGGCCTCCACGTCGCCCCTTGATTCAATCCTTGTGGTTTTGGCTCATGCTGACACGTGTGAAGCTCCCAAAACTTTCGACACGTGTCGGTATCAACCCCCTTTTTTTTTTTCCCTCACATTTATATGTTTTTTTATTAGAAGGATATATATAAGATGTAAAATCATATATACATATGCAACAAAATTTTGTATAACATGTGTCGTTACACATGATCTCATAATTAATAGCGTATGAGAGACATCAATCGATCTACTTTTACATTTGACATATATACTTAAAATGATTTTACGGATCCCGTTAAAAAATGGCATATCTGGCACTTTGCTTGTTTTATGAATCGCGATAAAAGATGTAATGCTTTATATTGTTAGTTATGATTTAAGTCGACATCAATCGATCTACAGTTATATTTAACATTTACTTAGAATGAGTTTATGGATCCCGTTAGAAAATATCGTGTTTTACACAATTTGCTTAATTTATGGATCCTGAAAGAAAAAAATATACGAAGCCTTTTGCGTATATATATTTTATATATTGTGGGTCTACATCGGACATATATCATTTTTCAGTAGAGGCAATGATTTTTTTTTTGTCCTCCGCACATTTAATATCCTATCCTTTTGCGTATATATATTTTATATTATGGGTCTACGTCGGTATAAATCATTAAATATCTATCTATTAGTTTTCATGTCTGCGTGTGGATAGTTTATCGCTTCGTGGGCGACGTGATTCAATCCTTGTGGTTTTGCCTTATGCTGACACGTGTGAAGCTCCCAGATTGACACGTGTCAGTATCAACCCCCCCCTTTTTTTTTTTTTCCCTCACATTTATATGTTTTTTTATTAGAAGGATATATATATATAAGATGTAAAATCATACATACATATGCAACAAATTTTTGTATAACATGTGTCGTTACACATGATCTCATAATTAATAGCGTATGAGAGACATCAATCGATCTACTTTTACATTTGACATATATACTTAAAATGAGTTTACGGATCCCGTTAAAAAATGGCATATCTGGCACTTTGCTTGTTTTATGAATCGCGATAAAAGATGTAATGCTTTATATTGTTAGTTATGATTTAAGTCGACATCAATCGATCTACAGTTATATTTAACATTTACTTAGAATGAGTTTATGGATCCCGTTAGAAAATATCGTGTTTTACACAATTTGCTTAATTTATGGATCCTGAAAGAAAAAAACATATGAAGCCTTTTGCGTATATATATTTTATATATTGTGGGTCTACATCGGACATATATCATTTTTCAGTACAGGCAATGATTTTTTTGTTGTCCTCCGCACATTTAATATCCTATCCTTTTGCGTATATATATTTTATATTATTACGTCGGTATAAACCATTAAATATCTATCTATTAGTTTTCATGTCTGTGTGTGGATAGTTTATCGCTTCGTGCTTGCGCTTTTTTGTATTTTCGTAGGGCTAGAAATTTACATGCTCGGTGGTTTGTCTGTTGATAGTTTATTTTTAAAATGTTGTTGTTTCTTGTTCACGCTTTTTGATTACGGTTTTTAAGTTTTCATTCTCTCACGGGGAAAAAGGATTTACGTATCATGGGGAAAAAGGATTTTCTTGATTATTTTAATAAAGAATAGCTTAGATATTCGATGTATGCTTTGTGTACTTTACGACAACGTAAAAGCCGAGTGATTTTTAAATATCCATTCTACGTGTAATCTTTATTTATTTTTACTCAGCACTTCTGTCGTAAAAAGTGGTTGTCAAAGAAGAATTCCATGTATTCTTCAATCATGTATGACTACATAAAAAAATATGCGTTACTATAGTTTTTTATTTTAATATGCATTGTAGTTGAAAATATATATAGCAACATTATATGCTATTATTACATTATATTACATTACAATATAGTAACACTCCATTACATTGAGTGGAATGTATTTGGGTTCCGCGGTGTAAGTGATGGGAAAATTATACTATTTCCGTCCTAAAATAAGTATCCAGATTTTAGCGAATAATTGTCCCATAAAAAAAAATTCGCTTTATATATTATTAATGCATCGTTTAATGTTTACTTTCCAGATATAACCTTAATCTAACATTTATTTATGTCACACATTTTATATCCCGAAATAAACATTTATTATTCGTTATAGGTAAATATGTCAATGTAGTATCAAATACATCACATTATTTATATTTCTTAATATGTATAAAAATAAAAAAGTAAACCATTTACGTAATATTGCTAAAGTTAAGAAACAATTGGTAAAGTTGTGCACATCATTGTCAAAACCTACCACATTTCTCTCAGAAAAAAAAAACCTAACACATCTACTCTCTTCTTCTTCCCAAGCAAAAAACAGCCCCCAGCATCCCCCCTCCCCCTCATATCCAGCCGCTTCCATCTCTTCGCTTCCAACCACCATGTCCGCCTGGCGTTTAGGAGCCACAAAATCTATCATCCCTCCTTTCATTCTGTACAGATATGACGGGAATGAAATCATTCCCTTACTAACTCTCTTCAACGGTTTAACCACTCAGCCAATTATTTTTGGGTCGATATAAGGCATGAATCTGAACACTTTGTCATTCCACGCATCAATTCAAGTGCTAGTAATATCCATTATTTGATTTAGAGGATTTCTTACAGATTATATTTGCAGATTGGAAACCGAAATCTAATTCATGTGTTATTTCTTGTTGCATGCCTTATCTACGATTAGAAGCTGCTTCAGAAGGAATCATAACCAGAAGTTGCTGTGGTAAAGGTGTGTTCTCTTGATCTGTTCTTCTCAGATTTACATCAAATCGGTGATGCCTATTTTGGGTTTCCGTCTGTTTAAGGTGTTTTTATGTGATTTTTTTAAGCTGGGTTTGCTAAAAAACTAAAAAAAAATTACCAGTGGGTTAATTTTTCGGGTTTTAGATAAAAAAAACAACTTTTCTCTTCATTGGAATGGCTATTCGATAGTTTAAGCTGCTTGTCATTCTGGGATTTTGACTTTGTGCCTTAGTATCCTCTTACTCATATGTTTGGGAGCTTTTAATGCTGAGTTAAGCATAATCTGTGTGGTTTATTCCCTTAATTGACATGCATGCTTGGTTGCTATCTGGGTTTGAATGCTGTGGGGTTGTACCTTTGAGATATAGTTGCTAGGCTTTGCTGCCCTGTGCCTTAATCAATGTTAACCATCTTCAAACATAGTTTTGGGTTATTCTTGGGCAAAAAATGCAAAATGCACTCTTGATATATTTTTGAGATTCTGTATTGGTGAGAAACCCAAAAAAAAAAGGTGCAAAATTTCTTTATGTTTGACTCGATTTGATCGTGTTTCATGGAAATATACATAAAGAAATACTATATGAGATTTATGTCTTGTGTCTTGTGGTCAATAATACTATTTCACAGTTAGAATTGGGCTATTTATTGTCAAAATGGGGGAACAAGTGCAGGGTTTTTGAATATACTTGAACTACTTTGTGCATTGTATTTGGTTATTCTATAACATGGAAATTAGCTCCTGCATATTCCTTTTAGGGGGAATGAGGGAGAAGGACAAAAATATTTCATCAATTGAGTAGAAGGACAGTCTTTTGAAACTTTTGCATAAAGGACAAAACTATTTATTCACTGTCGAAATTCACTTGTGTTCGAAATTCACTGTTTAAATTCACTCCCGAAATTCACTGTCGAAATTCACTAATTTTCAAAATTCATTGTCGAAATTCACTAATTTTCGGGATTCACTGTCGAAATTCACTATCGAAATTCACTGATTTCGGGATTCACCGGGGAGATTCACTGATTTTCGGGATTCACTGTTTGTCCTTCTCGCTATAAAAATTATGCAGTTGTCCTTCTCCCTATAAAAAATATGTAGTTGTCCTGTTACTTAAAAATATTCCAGATTGTGTCATTATCCCTAATTTTCCATTCCTTTTATTTCTTTTAGGTATTGTGTGTATTGAATAAGTGATGTGTATATGTTAATATGTAGGCTATCTTTTGACTTTTTTGAGTCTAGAAATCACACAAATGATCTGCGTTGCTTGAGGCCTGTTCATCTGATTTTGTTTGCAGTGTTCTTCGATCTGCACCTTGTTTCTTCTGTTTTATTTAAATTCCCAGTATATACACTACCAATATGATTTTTTTCCTTTGGAACCCCACTTACCTAGCTGGTATTTTTCCCAGTTTGTTTTGGAAGAAGGTGTTGCGGTTTCTCTATATCGCGAACAAGGAAATTGCTTCAGGTTTGTGTAGTTAGGGGTACTACTGCAAACCCCAATAGTTAGGGGATCTATAGCAAACCCCGTAGTTACGGGATCTACAGAAAATCCCGATTTGCTTGCACACGTAGACACTACATACTTATTTACACCTGTAATGTATGCAATACTTATCCTTACAATTAATAGGTTTTTTATATGAGCCTTTCTTTGTTACATAATACTATTGTAGGATCCATTCATCCACCTGCAGGTTATCTTTCTGCTTTAGGATTTACTAGATACAGTAATTAGTCTTTCCTGTGTGGGTAAATGTAACAGTTACGGATTTTCCTCTATGTTTTGCTTAGGTTGTCTTTGGAGCTGATCTAACTGTGAATCTTTCACCCCATTTTAATTTTCCCCACATTACTCCACGCTGCTTTACATGCTATCTGAAAGTTCTTCACAGTATCTATACATACAGTTTCCTTTTAGCCTTTATGCTGCATCTAAGTTGCTGTCTGTATACTGCACTGTATTCTTGCCATGCTTTATTCAAGCACAATAAACTGTAGCCACAATTTGAAGTTGGTTAATTGAAAGTAGGAAACAATAATAATAAAAAAAACACTCAATAGCATATAACATGTTTGAAGTTGTATAGCATTTGTGTACCAAGTATTCATTTGCATTAGTGTCTAGACATAAAGAAGATTTAGATTCAAACATATTTCTCGTTTGTTTTCTTTTTTTAGGTTACTTAGATTTCTCTTCCATTAAATAACCTTAAGGTGTTATGCTTTCTAAAGTATCTATTTTGAGGGTACTACGAGAGAGAAATCTTTGTGAGCAGCCTAAAGAGAAGCTTTCTTTTATCACATTTTTCTTTCCATTTCTTAATTTTAGATAACCGTTCCGCTTGACTGTTGTTTAATTTATGGGATTTGAAAATATTCAGTAGAGAATTTCCTCCCACGACAACACATAAAGAAGACATACCAATATCAATTTCATTCATACCACTGTCATGCATTTCCAATGAGGCTATACTAAGTGTTTGTTTACTTACTTGACTGTACAATTTCCCCCTGTTCTCATTTTTTCCCCTTGCATTTTTTCTCCTTCCATTTAGAAATCGCCATTCTTTTTTCTTTCTTTGTATGCGTATGCTCTACTGTTGTAGCTGAACTTGAATGGAGGTAAATTTAAGTTTACTTGAGATAGCTGTGATCATACATTTCCATAGGCCATTGAAATCATTGAGTATAGGCTAATACGTACAATCAACAAACTTCTTTCTTCTTCCTTGTAATGAAGACCAGCAACCCTGCATGTAGAAAAGAATCGACAAATTTCTTATTCATGTGGTTCTTATTCTGCAAAAATATGATACGCAACATTGTTAATGTGCTGCTTAAAGTATGCTTAAACTTGGTAAAGCACACATAATCTTAAACAAATTCTGACATTTCTTTCTATTGCACAGTCGTATTCTAATTTGTTTAAGAACTGGTATACAGATAACAGAATTTATGATTGAAAAGAGGGATATGCATGTCACATTTTTTAGGCACGGTAAATAGTAAGGAAAACACTTGATTGACTTAGGATGACATAAAGCCTTGCAAGCAATCACAGAACTTGCCAAATTTATGTATGGAGCAAAGGTAGACATAATAAACAAAAACGCAACACAAATTCTGCAAGGCATCAACTCTCTATTGCAATAAACAATGGGGCAACCAACTTATGTAAAGAATATAAAGATGTATTATGCAATCATCCAAACCAAGCCAAACTAATCTAAGTAGAAAATCTTTTCCTATTATGCTATCCAATACATAAGATTTTACTGAACTAACCATCCATTATGTTTATTTTATAAGTCATGGAAAAAGAGAATGTATGACTATTAATCAAACAATGAAAGAAGGAAAAAAAATTACAATAACAAATTCAGCGAAATTATTAGGAAATAAAGTGTCTTTAGCTTTTGTTATCAGCTGTAATAATCTTTTGTTTTAAGAGCATCGGTCCAAGAAGATTTCGTATTGTTATTGTCTATATATTCCATTATTATGTTTTGAGCTTGTTGATGTATTCCTTATTTTTCCCCCAAGTCATATGCCTGTTTTCCCTTGAGTTCATGTTCTCAGGCTGTGGCTTGCTTCCTGTTTTTTAAATACATCTATTCATAGCATGTAATTTTTGTTTTACCTTCTTACGTTCAGCTTACAAGTATAGTTATTATACACTATAGTTTTCCTCTTTTACATATGTGCTAATTGTATGAATAAGTGTAATATTCATACCATTAATGTCTTCATTGTGTTATATTTGCTACTGACAAGTATATATAAGAAGATGAAAAATAGCGTAGGAAGAGGTAAAGCCAGCATGTGAAAATTAAAAGACTCAAAACTGAGAAAGATTCATATACATGTATTTATCAACTTCTTTGTTTATACCTGATCTTAAGATCCATAAGCAGAAAATTATGATCGTTCTGTTTCATGACTATTAAATTTCAATTACATGATGGCTGGTTTATTATAGAAAGTGCTTTATTTTTTCACATCTTTTGTTTAGATAAACCTCTAAGAATTTTACTTGTTATATGCTACGCAATAGAATCCAACTCCAGGATACATCTAAGACAATTCCAGAAAGTTGTATTCCTTATTAATATGAATCTAGACCACTCGAAATTCTATATTTGTTACCAACTTTTCATAGGGGCAGTGAGGTGCTCACTAAAACTTCTGTTTTGCCTCAGCTCAGTAGTTTATTCCGTTGTCATTCCATTCTACCTGCAAAGTATTGTGTAGCATGTGTTTGTGTTTACATCATTTGGATCAACAATCTGTTTCTTCATGGCTTTCATATGTAGTTTGGCTGGTCTTATGCATAAGTAAAAAGAGAGGATTGCTGTATTCGTTGGTTAGTCTTTAGCAGCTTTGATGGCACTTCAACAGGTATGTTTCCAGTAAAATTAGTATTCATTACTGTTTTCTCACTTGATTCCTATTTTTTAAACTAGGAGATTCATGCTGCATATTCTCATTGTTCATTTTTCTTCTTCATTGTTGATTGTCATTAGTACTTTGTGTGAGAAAAAAAGGGGTATCTATGAGCATGGAATCTTCAGGTCATAGGTTAGATTTGTCGTCTTCAAACTCACATTCACCAGTAGATGAATCTTTAATAAAGGAAGCTAAGAAACACATGGCTGTTTGTAGATGGAAGCAGAAAAAATATAGGCAGACAAGTATTGTAAGTAAAAAAAAAAAGGAAAAACTGATGTAAACAAAGAAAGGACTGATATAGGCTTATTAAAAAGGATTGACTGTAGTAAGCCTAAATTTACTACTGGTATGTCTTCCTCATCTGCTGTTGTAGAAGACAGTTCTGCATCTAACATTTTAACAGGTAGTAGATTACATAATGAATCTGAAAGAGCTATGAAATTAAAAAACTGGAAAGAAAAATGTGCTAAAAGAAGATTAAAAACAGATGTCTCCTTAGCCTGTTTTAAAAAATCTCTTATTTGTGATATTTAAAAAAAAGATTCATTAGAAAACAAGAATATGTTAATGGTGTCTGCTGAAATTCCAGAATCATCAGAGCAACCTAGAAAAAAATAAAAAAAAACATGTTTGTTCTTGAAACTTCTTCAGGCATAGACTCTAACAGAAATGAACAAGTAGCCCACACAAGCTATTCAACTTCTGTTTCATTAAATGCAGAAAATTCTGAATTCAACTCTTCAAATGATGGAGTGATCAGTAGAGCAATCAGGATACAAAATTGGAAGAAAAAAAGGTTAAACAGAATACACAGGCTTATGCTAATATTATTCTAGATCAAACTTCTAATGTGATACGTATTAATAGTCAACGCAAGAAACATAACAAACAGAGGCATTTATTAAGTATGATAGTTGATAAAAGTGACATTCTAGCTAAAGTCTGTGATTGTGTACATTGTACTGCTAAAAGATTTCCACATGAAACAGCAAATTTTTGTTGTTCAAGTGGAGATGTGATCTTAGCTAGCACTGAATTACCTCCTGTAATTGTTCAGCTCCTAACATCTTCTGAAAATGAGGCAGTAAATTTTAGAACTTCAATCCGAACATACAATAATTGTATTGTTTTGCAATCCAAAAATTGATCAAAGAGTATGAAGGATCATTTTATGAAGGATCTTGTAGAAACCCTAGAAAAAAAGTCAGAATGTACAATTTTATTTCCATGATGCAGATTATGAATAGTCAAACCGTCTTGAAAAATGTCCTAGATTGTTTGAAGCAAATTTACAAAAGATCTTACCAGTATTGTCCCATAATCCCTATGCCAAATTTTTTAGAGACCTAAGGAATATTCCAGATATTCAGGAACTTGAAATTGTATTGTTTTGTAATCCAAAAATTGATCAAAGAGTCTATAATAAGCCCACTACTTCTGAAGTGGCTGGCATATTAGTTGAAGGTAATGACAATACACAAAGAAGCATAAAAGTATACACACATAGTGGAGTTTCACATTCTTTCCAATACTACTATGGTTGTTATGATCCTTTACAATATCCTCTTATATTTCCTTATGGTAATCTTGGTTGGCATCAAGGCATAAGTAAAAAAGACATTAATACTAATCCACGAAAAAGGAAAAAGAATAATGAAAATAGTAGAATACTTAATCCACGAAATGCAAGTACTGTTCTTGAACTTCTAGAATCTGAAAACACGATACTTTTAAACGATACATCACATGATCCAACTTATGTATCCATTAGAGAATACTATTGTTACAAATTACAAATTAGGGATAATGATAAGTCTTGCATACTTCGGTTTGGTCGCCTTCTCCAACAATATGTAGTAGATATGTTTGTTAAGTTAGAAACACAAAGATTAGATTACTTCGGATCACAAAGAAAACAATATTAGACAAGAATTTCTTCAAGGTATAGTTGATGCTTTGTATCAAATGGAGAAAATGATGCAAGCAAGATCGGTCAACGTATTATCTTGCCTCGCATCGTTCTTGGAGGGCCTAGACACATGAGGAAAAAATACTTAGATGCAATGTCTTTAGTAAGAAAATTTGGTAAGCCGGATATTTTTCTTACGATAACATGTAACCCTAATTGGCCTGAAATAAAGGAGATGTTATGCAATGGAGAATTGGCTCAAAATAGGCCTGATTTGATGGATAGAGTATTTAAAGCAAAATTAGAAGAACTTAAGATTGAGTTATTCAAAAAAAAATTATTTGAAAAAGTGGCTGCCTATACATATGTAATAGAATTTCAGAAAAGAGGTTTATCACATGCTCATTTCCTTCTGATTTTAAAACCACATTATAAAATTTACAGGCCTGAATAATTCGATAGATTTGTATCAGCTGAACTTCCAAATAAAGAAGAACAACCTCATTTGTACAATTTAGTAGTTAAACACATGTTACATGGACCTTGTGGAATTTTAAATCCTAAGAATGTATGTATGGATAAAAATAATCGTTGTAAGAAATCATATCCTAAAACATTTTGTGATGAAACTATTATAACAACAGATGCATATCCAATATACAGAAGACGAAATGATAATTCAAGAGTTAGGGCTAGAGGTGCATGGTTAGACAACCGATGGGTTGTACCGTATAATCCATACCTCCTTGCAAAATTTGACTGTCATATAAATCTAGAGATTTGTTCCACTGTAAAAGCTGTAAAATACATCTACAAGTATATATGTAAAGGAAGTGATAAAATTATGTTTAATGTAACTGATCACACAAGCAATGAAGAAATTAATGAAATCGAACAATATCAATCTGGAAGATGGATTTCTCCTCCTGAAGCATTATGGCGTATTTATAGATTTTCATTAGGAGATATAAAACCTCCTGTTATTCAACTTCAAGTACATCTTCAAAATTTTCAGCCAATTAACTTCAATAAAAAAACATAAACTTAAGAATGTTGCAGATAATCCATTCAACCGTAGAACTATGCTGACTGAATACTTTGAAATGAATAGACTAGATTCTGAAGCTTAAAAAAGGAACTGCACATATGGTGATTTCCCAGACTTTTTTGTATGGGAAAATGATAAAAAAACGTTGGAAAGTAAGAATGAAAGGTGATTCAATTGGAAGAATAGTTTCAGTGAATCCAATAGAAGGTGAAAGCTACTTTTTAAAAATTTTATTGTGTAATGTTAGGTGTCCTAAATCCTTTGATCATTTAAAATATTTTAACAATGAAATGTATAGCACGTATCATGATGCAGCATTAGCTCGTGGTTTGTTAGAAGAAAATAATAGTCAAGAACATTGCTTATTAGAAGCATCGTCGTATCATATGCCTTATGAATTAAGAAGGTTATTCGCTACTTTGTTGATTTATTCATGCCCTGCAGATCCTTTAAAATTATGGTATCAATTTGAACCTTTTTTCTCAGAAGATATATCTAGACAAACACATCTTTCAAAATCTGAAATTAGAAAAACAGTGCTTCAACAGATAAATGTATTCTTACAGCCTATGGGAAAAGATATAGGTTTATTTGGTTTGATACCTCCAGATATGGGAAACAGTGATTCTGAAGATTTAACTAAAGAATTAAGAGCCGAACAAAATATCATAATAAGCGAAGCAGACATTAACTCCAAAACACTACTTAATAAAGAACAAAAAACAACATTTGATTCTATTCTTGCATCAGTTTTTAAGAATAAGGCAGCATGTTTTTTTATCGATGGACCAGGCGGGACCGGTAAAACCTTCTTATACAGGGTTTTATTAGCATATGTAAGATCTAAAGGCTTTATTGCTTTGACTACAGCTTCATCTGGTATAGCAGCTTCTTTATTGCCTGGAGGTAGAACGTCTCATTCTAGATTTAAAATACCAATTGACATTACAGATAGTTTCACATGTAGAATAAGTAAACAGTCTTCCTTAGCAACCATGATTAGAGAAGCAAGATTAATTATTTGGGATGAGGCACCAATGGCAAAAAAAAGCAACAATAGAATCTTTGGATAATTTACTAAGAGATTTAATGGATAACTCGGAATTGTTTGGTGGAAAAGTCATAGTGTTAGGTGGTGACTTCCGCCAGACTTTACCGGTTATTCGTGGAGGTACAAAGAATGAAACTATCAATGCATCTTTAATTAGATCTTACATTTGGCCAAACTTAATAAAATTTAAACTTGTACAAAATATGTGAGCACGATTAGATCCTGCTTACACTGAATTCTTGTTAGATATAGGTGATGGACTGACTCAAATTGAAGACGCTGAAAACATTGAATTACCTATGAATATAATCAGTACACCAAAAAATGTTGAAGATGGATTAGACAGTCTTATAAAATCTGTTTTTATAGAAGAAGAATCATTTTCCAGCAGTCCTCAACTTTCAATTAATAGAGCCATATTGACTACAAAAAATCAGTTTGTAGATGAAATTAATGAGATCATGATTGATAAATTCTCAGGAATAGAAACAGAGTATGTAAGTTATGATAAAGCAATCAATCCACAAGATCAATGACTATATGAAGATATGTTGAATAGTTTGACTCCCAATGGTCTACCACCTCATAAGTTAAAGTTAAAACCTAATACACCAATAATTCTACTTAGAAATTTAGATCCAACTGAAGGATTATGTAATGGAACGCGGCTAATATGTAAACAGCTAGATAAAAATGTGATACATGCAGAAATTGCAATTGGAGATCATGCTGGAAAGAAAGTTTTCTTACATAAGATACCGATTCCTTATAAAAGAATTCAATTTCCGATAAGACTTTGTTTTGCAATGACAATAAATAAAGCACAAGGTCAAACATTAGATTTTGTTGGTGTATACTTAAAAGAACCTGTTTTCTCTCATGGTCAATTATATGTGGCGCTTTCACGTGCAAAAACATCAACTGCTGTAAAAGTATTTATTGTTCCTACATTCTTTGATTCTGAGAAAATTAATGTTACGCGTAATGTGGTATACAAAGTTGTTAAGGGTGATTTTATGTGATTTATACCGTTATATTTCGTAACGATTTCTCCCAATATCGATAAATTGCATAGAAAAGTAAGTGCTTATTAGATTTATTGAGCAAACGAGTTTTAAATGTGTTTAAATGCAAAATCGAGATATTTACGTGATTTTATCGGTGTTTTATGTTTATTCGTATGATGTTACATTTTGCATGTTTCTATCATGTTGTTAGGTACGTTTTCATGATGAGTAAGGAGCTTAAACGATGATCACATGAAGATGGAAGAGTTGAAAGATGTTTAAGTGAAGAATCATTGAAGAAACCGGAACCAGGCACTTCATGGGGATTTTTTCCACACTTGTAGGCACTTTCAGGGAAAGTTGTCTTGATGAAAGTTGTAGAGGATTGAAATAGCTTTCCAACGCATGTTGAATCACCTCATTTGGAGCCCTAGAAGTGAAGTTATGAGCAAAATACTAGAGCAAGGTAGTGGACGGGCGTCCATAAAAGTGAAGCGGCGTCCGAGAATCGTATTTTACATTCGAGAGAGTTCGGACGCGTTACGAACGAGCGTTCATTCTCCGTTCATAGAGGCTGGACGAGCGTCCAAGATAGTGGACGGGCGTCCACGGCACCGACTCGGCGAAACCGACCTAAAAATCTATAAATAGGCGCGATTTCCCAAACCCTAATCATACAATTTTCGAACCACTAAACCCTAGGGGCGGCTTGGCTGCGTTTTTCCTTCGATTTTCTCTAGTTTTATGCACTTAAACTTCTAGATTAGATTAGATAATTTCATGTACTTTTATTCATCAATTCGAGTTGTCAAGAAGATGCTAAGAGGCTAAACCCTCTTTGAACAAGCGTTGTGAAGCCTTCTTTCAACAATTCGAGTTTTGATTCGTGATTAATCTTTTGTGAGTATCTATTTCAAGTTCGTTTCTTTTATCATGTTTTGTATGTTTTTGCATGTTTAATCGAAAGATGCTTGCTTTGATGATTGTTTATTTGATGAAAGTCATGTTAACGATAGATCACCGTGATAAAAGAATAGATCTTCGATCTAACTAAAACGAGAGTTATTAGATTGATTTTCTAGATTAGAAATTGAAAGATTTCACGCCTAGGTTAGAAAGACGTAATCTTTAACATCGAAAGATAAAAGATTAGGAAACGAACTTGTCCACGAGAGTAGGAGTTTATGCCTTCGATTAGGTGAATCACGACTTGAGTAGAGATCACGAATTAATCCGAATCAGAATTGAATGTTGGTAGGATAGGTGGATCAATTGCTTGTTCGTTCGTTATATTAATCCTTGAACTTGAATTGTTAGATTAGTCTACTTTTTCTGCACTTAAGTTTAGTTTAGTTTATCGCTTTCAATCTTTCCTAGCTTTGGATTTCGTCCTCTGTCTAGTTTATTTTCGAGCATGTTTGTCCGAGTTTTAGTTCCTGTTTAGGTTAGTTTTCGTGACAATAGTTAGTTAAAAACAAAAGCTAGGATTCACATTCGTCTAGTTCCCCGTAAGATCGACCCGGCATAGCCTCTACACTACGATCCTTGCACTTGAGGTTAACCGGTTTATTACTTGTTGTTTTGTATTGATAAAATCCGGGACAAGTTTTTGGCGCCGTTGCCGGGGAACCGGACGGTTTGCCTAGTTTTTGTTTTTATTTGTTTTTCGTTTTTCGTGTTAGTTCGGTTTTTTTTTTCGTTTTTTACGCGTTTTAATCCCTGTTTTTAGGTCGATTCCTAGGAAGATTAACCTTTAAGTAGTTAGGATATTGGTGTTTTAGATTAGGGTTAAAGTTTACGTTAGTGATTAGTTTTTTCTCCCTGTTTTTCTGCTTTCTGTTTTCTTTACTTTTCTCTCGTTACGAAATCGTTTGTTCTTTTTACGGAAAATTTTGCATATGAACGAGCGTCCATACCTATGAACGCCCGTCCACTTTGTAAAAATTTCAACTCGTTCATTTCGACCCCTCGGACGAGCGTTCGGTTTTCGAACGCCCGTCCACTTCAACCTCCGGGCGGACGCCCGTCCGGGACCTTGGACGCCCGTCCGTCCTCCCGTTTCGATGTCTTTTCGTAGGTAGGGTTTTTGTTTCTATCCTTTCTAGTTTCCACATTGATTCGGTGACATCTAAGGTTGAATCATCGACTCACACCTTTCACGATCAAATTTTAGGATAAAAGGGTCCGTTTTAGCACTTGATAGTATTTTGGCCATAACTTTCGGCTCGAGTGTCGGATTGGCGCGCGGGACCCCAATTCGGAAAGCTCGTTCCGACGCCGACGACGTGGCAGACGGCCAAAGGCCGTCCGACACCGTTTTCGAGGTCAAAATCCACTGTTTTCCCTTCCATTTTGGGCTCGAAGATTTCAACACGTTTTTGGTGTTTCTGTTTTTTTTTTTTTTTTAAATTTTTCGTAGTTAAGTTTCGTAGTTTTTGATTCCTCTAGGTTTAGTTATCCTTTCCCTCTGTCGTCTGTCCTTTCGTCACTTTCTATCCTTTCTTGCTCAACACCTTGAGTTGGTGTTCGGTTTATGCAAACTCGTAGTCATAAGGGACCACTAATCTATTCCCCGACCCCGAGCGGACCATAGTCCGACCCAATAGGCGGAGACTTCGTTTCGACGAAGGAAACGCTCTAGATCAAGAATTTGAGCAATATCTTTCGGGAGAAATCGAAAGAATAGTAATAATGGCGGCGGAAGATAGACGGACGTTGGCCGACTATGCCATGCCCGGTACGGTCACCATCAACCCGGCTATCGTCATGCCTACCATTCTTGCTCCAAACTTCGAGCTTAAACCCGGACTTATACGGATGATGCGGCATGCATCAATTTTCCATGGTTTCCCATCGAAAACCCCCACACTCACTTACACACATTCTTGCAAATATGCGGTACTACCCGTATCCAAGGTGTAAGTGAGGACGCCATCAAGCTTAAACTATTTCCATTTTCCTTACGGGGGGAGGCACTCGAGTGGTATCACTCTCTCCCTCTCGAATCCATCACTACGTGGGCGGAGCTCGAGAAGGAATTTCTAAGTCAATACTTTCCTCCTTCAAAAACGACCCGTTGTCGAAACGAAATCTTCACATTCCGTCGAATTTGGAAAATGAGTCATTCTTTGAGGCGTGGAAAAGGTTTAAGTCTCTCTGCGCAAGTGTCCCCATCATGGCTTGCCAAAGCAAAGGCAAGTCCATACTTTCTTCGGTGGATTGACCGAGCTCACCAAGGGCATGGTCAATAGTTCCTCGGTGGGGCATTTCTCAAGAAAACACACGATGAGGGGTGGGCGTTGTTCGAGGACATTGCCAAGTACAATTATGCCCCCTCTTATCAAGCCATTCAAGCACCTCCTCCGCCTCCCAAGGTCGAAGAGGTGACTATGCAAAATCTCGTTGCCATGTTGCGAAGCAAATGGCAACCTCTCAAATGACGGTTTGCTCAAAACTTCTCAAATCCGAGTTATCGGCTCCTTCACCTTCACGAGAACTCTCAAGTTACGTAACGTGAAGCTTCTTTGTCGGACCGGCCATATGAGCGGCCAATGTCAATTTTCTTCCCCTCTCGCTCGGCAAGTCAATGTTGTTCATGACTATGGACGGCATAATCCAATCGCATGCCAAGTATGTGATAGCATGGGGCATCTTGCTCGCTTCGTCCCATGATTGGGCGAATGCGGAAGTCAATGCTTTCTCGGCGGACAAATCGAGAGATTCAATAACCAATTCTGCGGCGAACAGTTTCCAAAACCAAGGGTTTAATCAATCTTCGGGATTTAATCTAATTCGAACTTCAATAGAAACCCTGGTTATAATCGAACCCAAGCTATAATTCTTCCAATCCACGGCAAAGGTTCAATCGAATTGGCCCGCCAATTCTAATTACGCATTCCAAAGTCGGCCAAGCCGGCCATTTCCCCGAACTTTCAAAACTCTCAAGGCACCTCCCACCGGGACGATATAAAAGCCGAATGGAGTTCATTTCGGGAGGAGCAAAGCGGGACGATGAAAAGCCTTGAGAGGCAAATCGGGCAATTGGGCGAGCGGTTAGCCTCTAGACCGTCGGGCGGTTGCCCGGCTTCACGGAAAAGAATCCAAGAGGCGGTCAAGTCGCTCAAGCCGATTTAAGCAACGACCAATGCAACGACCTCGTGCCAATAATGCAATACGGTAAAGAGGAGGCCGGTGCGATGAACTTAAGAAGTGGTTCTCAAGTTGGTGGTCCCCCGGCTTCCGGGGAAACCACTAGCCCCTCCCGCCGCGATAAGGCGGGGGAGGGGAAATTGAGCAACCATCATCCCCTCGGCTGCGAAGGCAAATCGGGTGGGCGATCCCCGATAGAAGAAAGAGTTGAGATTCCTCAAGTGGCGATCCCTTGAGGAATAAAGAATCAATTGGAAGTCCTCAGGTGGCTGATCCCCTGAGGAATGATGAGTTAAATGATAGTCAGGTGGCTGATCCCCTGACTAACAAAAAGAATGAAAAGACGGTTCGGTGGAAAGATTTGGAAGACAAGGCCGTTAGTTCGTCCTCGAAGAAAGTATTTTCCGAGGATGATTTGAAAAAGCTTCCCTTTCCACCTAGAAAGAGCAACATCCCGTTGAGCGAAGATAAGAAGTACGAAAAGGTGCTTAAATTGTTGAAAAATACTCGGGTAAATGCCATTATCCGAGGTCTTGGTCGAGATGCCTAAGTATACAAAGTTCATCAAGGATGTTGTATCTTCCAAGAAGAAGTTAGCGAGGAATGGATCAAGCGAGTTGGTAAGGAGTGTTCTCTGGTCAATTATGAAAGCTTACCAATCAAGAGAAGCGACCCGGGAAAATTTGTGCTCACATTGCGGATGGGGGGATTAGTCTTCCCAAATTCCTTATGTGACACAGGGTGCATCTATCGGCTTGATGCCATTATCGTTTGCAAGCACTTGGGTTTACAAAGTCTTCTAGAACCCACTACCATGAACTTGCGGTTCGTGATAGATCTTCAAAGAAAGCCTCGGGGATCCTAAGGACGTATTGGTTCAAGTTGGTAGGTTTACCTTTCCCGTTGAGTTGTATGTCTTAGATATGGAGAAAAATGAAAATGTCCCTCGATTCTTGGAAGACCTTTCCTATCTACGGCTAGAGCCCTCATCGATTGTGATGGTGGGAAAGTAACTATCCGAGTTGGTGACCAAGAGGTGAGCTATAGCGTTTCTAAATCTATTCAAGTACCCTCCGGTTCTCCAACCGGCTTTTCCATTGAGGAGACGTCGATGACTTCAATGACTTCATGGATAAGCAAGTCTTGGGCGCGTAGAAGCGAGAATATGAGCGATTGATCGATAATCTGAATAATCATGGTGTGGTCAATCTAGACCAGTTAGCAGCTGATTTTGAGGATGGGCTACGAGAAGAAGCTTTGGCAGTAGGGCCACTAAGTAAACTCGACGATGTTGAGTTGAGGAGTGGAGATCTTAAATCAAGTCTAGAGGAACCCCCTGTAGACTTGGTTCTGAAGCCGTTGCCTAAACATCTTAAGTATGTATTTCTGAGAGAAGGTGACAAGCTTCCTTTGATCATCTCTGCCAAGCTATCTCGAATAGAAGAGCTTAAACTGTTAAACGTCTTGCGCAAAAATGAGAAAGCCTTTGGATGGCAGGTGGGAGATATCCGAGGGATATCTCCCGACATCTGTATGCACAAGATCAAGACTGAGGAGGGTGCAAAACGAGTTAGACAGCCTCAGAGAAGGCTCAACCCTCACATGCAAGAGGTAGTCAAGAAGGAGATCATTAAACTTCTAGATATGGGTATCATTTACGCCATTGCTGACAGCGAGTGGGTTTCCCCGACTCAAGTAGTTCCCAAAAAGGGTGGAATTACTATTGAGAAGAACGAGAAGGGAGAAGAGATAGCATTGAGGCTCGTTACGGGCTATAGAGTACGTATTGACTACGAAAAACTCAATGAGGTCACAATGAAAGATCATTTCCCCCTTCCCTTCATAGACCGGATGCTTGAGCGTACGGCGGGGCACGCATTCTCTTGTTTCCTAGATGGATATTCGGGATACTTCCGGATACCCATCGATCCTATTGACCAAGAGAAGACCACTTTCACTTGCCCGTATGGGACATTCGCTTACGGACGGATGCCATTTGGTCTCGTAATGCCCCGGCCACCTTCCAAAGGTGTATGATGGCAATCTTTGACGGGCTAGTTGAAAAGTGCATGGAGATTTTTATGGATGATTTCTCGGTCTTTGGTCAATCCTTCGATGATTGCCTCGATAATCTTGATCAGGTGTTGTCTAGATGTGTGGAAAAGGACTTAGTGCTTAATTGGGAAAAATGCCATTTCATGGTAGATGAAGGCATAGTCCTTGGCCACAAAGTGTCAGCCAAAGGTATAGAAGTAGATAGGGCCAAGGTTGAAGCTATTGAGAAGATGAGTTATCCTAAGAATGTTCGGGAGGTCCGAGGTTTTCTCGGACATGTCGGCTTCTATAGGAGGTTCATCCAGGACTTTTCAAAGATTGCCAAGCCCCTGTCTACTTTACTCACAGAAGGCGTTACTTTTGATTTTGATGAGAATTGCAAGCGCGCGTTTGAGGAGCTTAAGAGTAGACTGATCTCTGCTCCAATTCTTATATCGCCAGATTGGAACCTACCCTTTGAGATTATGTGTGATGCATCCAACTATCTTTGTTGGTGCAGTCTTAGGGCAAAAGCTTAATGGAAAGTTCCAGCCTATCTATTATGCCGATCACACACACCGAATCCTTCTCAAGTTAACTACACGACCACGAAAAGGAATTATTAGCCGTAGTCTTTGCTATGGATAAGTTTCGTAGTTACTTGCTTTGGGTGCTCAAGTGATTGTGTGGAGTGATCACGCCGCTTTGCGGTATCTCGATGACTAAAAAGGATGCTAAACCGCGCCTCTTGCGTTGGATACGACCCTCAAGAGTTTGACGTTCAAATCAAAGACAAGAAGGGCGGTGAGAATGTAGTAGCGGATCATGTGTCTAGGATGTTAAATGAGGAAAAGAATGAACCGGATGATATAGATCTTTACTTTCCTCTAGAAAACATCATGTTGATCGATGGCCGTTCTCTGATGTTCCTTGGTACTCCTCCATTGTGAACTACCTTCATGCCAAATACCTTGATCCCGAAATGTCTTATCAAGAGAAGAAGAAGTTCTTCTCTGATATGAAATATTTCGTTTGGGATGAACCTTACCTTTTCAAGATTTGCAAAGATGGTTTGCTGAGGAGGTGTGTTCCCGAATCGAGCAACGCGATATAATCGAGCAATGCCATAGTGGACCCACGGGTGGTCACTTTGGTCCTTGGAAAACGATTGCGAAGATCTTTCAATCCGGTTTTTATTGGCCAACGATCTTTAAAGACACGAAGCTTTACGTAAAGCTTGTGATCGTTGTCAAAGAACCGGAGCTTTGACAAGGCGATTTGACATGCCTTTGAAACCCATCCTTGAATGCGAAGTCTTTGATGTTTGGGGCATCGATTTTATGGGACCATTCCCATCATCTTGTGGCAACAAATACATCTTAGTCTGCGTTGACTATGTTTCGAAATGGGTGGAGGCAATAGCCACTCCTCACAATGATCATAAAACGGTCATGAAATTCCTTAAGAAGAATATCTTTGTGAGGTTTGGATGTCCACGTGCCTTGATAAGTGATGAAGGGACACACTTTTGCAACCGACCTTTGGAAAAAGTCCTCGAGAAGTATGGTGTTCACCATAAAATCGGCACACCATATCATCCGATGACTAGTGGTCAGGTTGAGCGAAGCAACCAGAGTCTTAAGAAAATCCTGGAGAAGACGGTGAATAGTCATAGAAAAGACTGGAGTCTGAAGTTGGACGATGTACTTTGGGCATATAGGACTGCCTATAAGACCCCATGGGTACATCGCCATATCAAATGGTCTATGGGAAACCATGTCATCTGCCTGTCGAGCTAGAGCACAGGGCGTACTGGGCTACGAAGTTTCTTAACTTCGATTCCCAATCCTGTGGCAAACACCGCCTGCAGCAGTTGCATGAGCTGGATGAATTCAGACTCCAAGCTTACGAAAGCGCCAGGATTAGTAAGGAGAAGATGAAACTCCTCCACGATGCCAAGATAAAGAAGAGAGAATTCAAGGTCGGTGAGCAAGTGTTACTTTACAATTCCGGGTTGCATTTGTTTCTGGCAAGTTGAGGACACGTTGGTCCGGTCCTTTCGAGATTCTCCAAATCATTCCTGGAGGTGTGCTAGAATTACGAGGTTATGGTGATCAACCGTTCCGAGTTAATGGTCAGAGGTGCAAGCACTATATAGGTGAACATAAAGAAAAGCCTTTGATTGTTAAATTCCTCGAAATCCTCGGGTGTGGGACTTCCGAAGTCAACCACTTTGACGAGTTTTCACCCGATTTGTTTTCTGAGGATGACGGTTGTGTTCAATCGAAGATGTTCTAGCGGGTAGTTGGGATATGGAAGAGTTTGAAAGGGAGCGACAACTTAAACGTCATCAGAGGAACCGGAGAAGAAAGAATGCAACCATGGGGAAACTTAAAAAGGTATGGAGAGCTTTCAAAGATTTAACCCCATGTGTTCGCTGCTGTTTCTGCGGCCACACTACTGATTCGAGCTTACACGAGGTAGTGGCTGGCAGAAAGGTTAAATGGCCTGATCCAGGCTGAGCTTCAAATGTGTCGAGCTAACGACAATAACCAAAAGCGCCACTAGGAGGCATCCTAGATATCCCTTATTATATTAGAACTCTCTATTATGTTATTTCTTTTCTTTGATTTATTTGTTTTGTTTAAGTCTAATTCGGGTAATTGTGGATTTTGCCTTGTCGGTTGATTCGATTTCACCTTATCCTTCTCTTTATCTCTATTTTGCCATGTTATATTCCCCCTTTGTCCCCCGAGATCTTGTCTTGTTTTCAAGTGTGCGGGATATTTGTGATAGCAATTGCGAGCTTTTAGATGAAGCCGAGTTTTCCGGTGGATGGTCCACGATCTCGATTCCCTCAAGCATTTACGGATTGGACGTACGCCACCTCCGACATTGCCCCATTCGAACTACAATCGCTAAGTTTTCTTTTTTTCTTTTTCATTACGCACAACATGAGGACATGTTGATTTTTAAGTGTGGGGGAGGGGAATGATCGCTATGTATCTACCATTTGCTTAATATATGATGGTCTTTGTGCAAAAATAGGCTTAATTTTTCAAAAAATTTCGACACTTTTGTTTTTGTTTTGTCCCGAGTAGGCAATTCGATGCGATGTTCGTTATTTTCGATAGTCATCTATGCTTTATATCATATGTTTGGTAAGTTAGTTGTTTCACACGACACTTATTTTTCACGTGCCATAGTGAATGATGAGCTATATTTATGAGTTATACCCCTTTTGGATTAGTGGTTTTTGATTTTCTTATAAGTCATGTACTTAGTGCTACGTATATATCGTGAGATTTATGGTAGTTTGTATTTAGTTCCGTAGTATGAGGTACTGTGAATATCTAGAAGTTTGAATGTGATAAGTAACACGGAGCTAATGTCAATTAAAAAGATAAGTTAGAAGTTGAATTAATATGAAATTATTGTGTGTGTCGGAAGCTAGTCGATGATTTGAGTGAGGTAGGGTATACCACGTATGTCCTATTCCACTATGATGACCAAAAGCTCACGACAGTTAGAAAAAGCTGCCTTATGATTGGAGTAAGGTAGGGTATTATCTCGAAATGTCCTATTCTGCTATGAGGGCAATAGCTTCTTCTGATGTGTGTTTAAATGTGAAGTAAATTAAATCAACTTGAAATTGGTTATGAAATGAATATAAGACTTAGTCTTTCGTTAATCTTATCCCCAGTATAAACTGATAGATATGTTGTAGGGATTATCCTCTGAGTATTTCAGAAAGGCCCTAGATATATTCGATCATTCTTTTCGGGATATGTCACGTTTGTAGGGTGCATCTTATGAGTGTCATTTATTGCTAGTCTACGAGGGGGTATTAGCTAGTTTTGCTTTGAGTTTCTCAAGTTTGGATTTAGTGGAAGTTTTCTATGGCTATGCACACACACGATGGTGAACTTCTAAGTTATTGAATATATGTTATATTTGTTGAGATGTCTATACTATCTCGAGCTTGATTTTGTTTTGTTTTGCTCGGGACGAGCAAGGTTTAAGTGTGGGGGAGTTGTTAAGGGTGATTTTATGTGATTTATACCGTTATATTTCGTAACGATTTCTCCCATAATCTGATAAATTGCATAGAAAAGTAAGTGCTTATTAGATTTATTGAGCAAACGAGTTTTAAATGTGTTTAAATGCAAAATCGAGATATTTACGTGATTTTATCGGTGTTTTATGTTTATTCGTATGATGTTACATTTTGCATGTTTCTATCATGTTGTTAGGTATGTTTTCATGATGAGTAAGGAGCTTAAACGATGATCACATGAAGATGGAAGAGTTGAAAGATGTTTAAGTGAAGAATCATTGAAGAAACCGGAACCAGGCACTTCATGGGGATTTTGTCCACACTTGTAGGCACTTTCAGGGAAAGTTGTCTTGATGAAAGTTGTAGAGGATTGAAATAGCTTTCCAACGCATGTTGAATCACCTCATTTGGAGCCCTAGAAGTGAAGTTATGAGCAAAATACTGAGCAAGGTAGTGGACGGGCGTCCATAAAAGTGAACGGCGTCCGAATCGTATTTTACATTCGAGAGAGTTCGGACGCGTTCGAACGAGCGTTCATTCTCCGTTCATAGAGGCTGGACGAGCGTCCAAGATAGTGGACGGGCGTCCACGGCACCGACTCGCGAAACCGACCTAAAAATCTATAAATAGGCGCGATTTCCCAAACCCTAATCATACAATTTTCGAACCCTAAACCCTAGGGGCAGCTTGGCTGCGTTTTCCTTCAGTTTTTCTCTAGTTTTATGCACTTAAACTTCTAGATTAGATTAGATAATTTCATGTACTTTTATTCATCAATTCGAGTTGTCAAGAAGATGCTAAGAGGCTAAACCCTCTTTGAACAAGCGTTGTGAAGCCTTCTTTCAACAATTCAGTTTTGATTCGTGATTAATCTTTGTGAGTATCTATTTCAAGTTCGTTTCTTTTATCATGTTTTGTATGTTTTTGCATGTTTAATCGAAAGATGCTTGCTTTGATGATTGTTTATTTGATGAAAGTCATGTTAACGATAGATCACCGTGATAAAAGAATAGATCTTCGATCTAACTAAAACGAGAGTTATTAGATTGATTTTCTAGATTAGAAATTGAAAGATTTCACGCCTAGGTTAGAAAGACGTAATCTTTAACATCGAAAGATAAAAGATTAGGAAACGAACTTGTCCACGAGAGTAGGAGTTTATGCCTTCGATTAGGTGAATCACGACTTGAGTAGAGATCACGAATTAATCCGAATCAGAATTGAATGTTGGTAGGATAGGTGGATCAATTGCTTGTTCGTTCGTTATATTAATCCTTGAACTTGAATTGTTAGATTAGTCTACTTTTTCTGCACTTAAGTTTAGTTTAGTTTATCGCTTTCAATCTTTCCTAGCTTTGGATTTCGTCCTCTGTCTAGTTTATTTTCAGCATGTTTGTCCAGTTTTAGTTCCCTGTTTAGGTTAGTTTTCGTGACAATAGTTAGTTAAAAACAAAAGCTAGGATTCACATTCGTCTAGTTCCCCGTAAGATCGACCCGGCATAGCCTCTACACTACGATCCTTGCACTTGAGGTTAACCGGTTTATTACTTGTTGTTTTGTATTGATAAAATCCGGGACAAGTTTTTGGCGCCGTTGCCGGGGAACCGGACGGTTTGCCTAGTTTTTGTTTTTATTTGTTTTTCGTTTTTCTGTGTTAGTTCAGTTTTTTTTTCTTTCTGTTTTCTCGCGTTTTAACCCCCGTTTTTAGGTCGATTCCTAGGAAGATTAACCTTTAAGTAGTTAGGATATTGGTGTTTTAGATTAGGGTTAAAGTTTCGTTAGTGATTAGTTTTTTCTCCCCGTTTTTCCCGCTTCTGTTTTCTTTACTTTTCTCTCGTTCGAAATCGTTTCGTTCTTTTTCCGGAAAATTTTGCATATGAACGAGCGTCCATACCTATGAACGCCCGTCCACCGTAAAAATTTCAACTCGTTCGTTTCGACCCCTCAGACGAGCGTTCGGTTTTCTGAACGCCCGTCCACTTCAACCTCCAGCGTACGCCCGTCCGGACCTTGGACGCCCGTCCGTCCTCCCGTTTCGTGTCTTTTCGTAGGTAGGGTTTTTGTTTCTATCCTTTCTAGTTTCCACATTGATTCGGTGACATCTAAGGTTGAATCATCTGACTCCACACCTTTCACGATCAAATTTTAGGATAAAAGGGTCCGTTTTAGCACTTGATAGTATTTTGGCCATAACTTTCGGCTCGAGTGTCGGATTGGCGCGCAGGACCCCAATTCGGAAAGCTCGTTCCGACGCCGACGACGTGGCAGACGGCCAAAGGCCGTCCGACACCGTTTTCGAGGTCAAAATCCACTGTTTTCCCTTCCATTTTGGGCTCAGAAGATTTCAACACGTTTTTGGTGTTTCCTGTTTTTCTGTTTTTTTTAAATTTTTCGTAGTTAAGTTTCGTAGTTTTTGATTCCTCTAGGTTTAGTTATCCTTTCCCTCTGTCTGATCTGTCCTTTCGTCACTTTCTATCCTTTCTTGCTCAACACCTTGAGTTGGTGTTCGGTTTATGCAAACTCGTAGTCATAAGGGACCACTAATCTATTCCCCGACCCCGAGCGGACCATAGTCCGACCCAATAGGCGGAGACTTCGTTTCGACGAAGGAAACGCTCTAGATCAAGAATTTGAGCAATATCTTTCAGAGAAATCGAAAGAATAGTAATAATGGCGGCGGAAGATAGACGGACGTTGGCCGACTATGCCATGCCCGGTACAAATCACCATCAACCCGGCTATCGTCATGCCTACCATTACTCGCTCCAAACTTCGAGCTTAAACCCGGACTTATACGGATGATGCGATGCATCAATTTTCCATGGTTTCCCATCTGAAAACCCCCACACTCACTTACACACATTCTTGCAAATATGCGGTACTACCCGTATCCAAGGTGTAAGTGAGGACGCCATCAAGCTTAAACTATTTCCATTTTCCTTACGGGGGGAGGCACTCGAGTGGTATCACTCTCTCCCCTCTCGAATCCATCACTACGTGGGCGGAGCTCGAGAAGGAATTTCTAAGTCAATACTTTCCTCCTTCAAAAACAGCCCATTGTCCGAACGAAATCTTCACATTCCGTCGGTGGAAAATGAGTCATTCTTTGAGGCGTGGAAAAGGTTTAAGTCTCTCCCCGCGCAAGTGTCCCCATCATGGCTTGCCAAAGCAAAGGCAAGTCCATACTTTTTCTTCGGGGATTGACCGAGCTCACCAAGGGCATGGTCAATAGTTCCTCTCGGTGGGGCATTTCTCAAGAAAACACCGATGAGGGGTGGGCGTTGTTCGAGGACATTGCCAAGTACAATTATGCCCCCTCTTATCAAGCCATTCAAGCACCTCCTCCGCCTCCCAAGGTCGAAGAGGTGACTATGCAAAATCTCGTTGCCATGTTGCGTAGCAAATGGCAACCTCTCAAATGACAAATTTGCTCAAAACTTCTCAAATCCGAGTTATCGGCTCCTTCACCTTCACGAACTCTCAAGTTCCGTACCGTGAAGCTTGCTTTGTCGACCGGCCATATGACCGGCCAATGTCAATTTTCTTCCCCCTCTCGCTCGCAAGTCAATGTTGTTCATGACTATGGACAAGATAATCCAATCGCATGCCAAGTATGTGATAGCATGGGGCATATCGCTCGCTTCGTCCCATGATTGGGCGAATGCGGAAGTCAATGCTTTCTCTCGCCGGACAAATCGAGATTCAATAACCAATTCTCGGCCGTAATCAGCTTCCAAAACCAAGGGTTTAATCAATCTTCGGGATTTAATCCTAATTCGAACTTCAATAGAAACCCCGGTTATAATCGAACCCAAGCTATAATTCTTCCAATCCACAAAGAAAAAGGTTCAATCGAATTGGCCGCCAATTCTAATTTCGCATTCCAAAGTCGGCCAAGCCGCCCATTTCCCCGAACTTTCAAAACTCTCAAGGCACCTCCCACCAGGACGATATAAAAGCCGAATGGAGTTCATTTCGGGAGGAGCAAAGCAGACGATGAAAAGCCTTGAGAGGCAAATCGGGCAATTGGTGAGCGGCTTAGCCTCTAGACCGTCGTGCGCTTGCCCGGCTTCACGGAAAAGAATCCAAGAGGCGGTCAAGTCGCTCAAGCCGATTTAAGCAACAACCAATGCACTGACCTCGTGCCAATAATGCAATACGGTAAAGAGGAGGCCAGTGCGATGAACTTAAGAAGTGGTTCTCAAGTTGGTGGTCCCCCTGGCTTCCAGGGAAACCACTAGCCCCTCCCCGCCGCCGATAAGGCAGAGGGGGAATTGAGCAACCATCATCCCCTCGGCCGCAGAAGGCAAATCGTGGCCGATCCCCCGATAGAAGAAAGAGTTGAGATTCCTCAAGTGGCCGATCCCTTGAGGAATAAAGAATCAATTGGAAGTCCTCGGTGGCCGATCCCCCGAGGAATGATGAGTTAAATGATAGTCGGTGGCCGATCCCCCGACTAACAAAAAGAATGAAAAGACGGTTCGGTGGAAAGATTTGGAAGACAAGGCCGTTAGTTCGTCCTCGAAGAAAGTATTTTCCGAGGATGATTTGAAAAAGCTTCCCTTTCCACCTAGAAAGAGCAACATCCCGTTGAGCGAAGATAAGAAGTACGAAAAGGTGCTTAAATTGTTGAAAAATACTCGTGTAAATCTGCCATTATCCGAGGTCTTGGTCGAGATGCCTAAGTATACAAAGTTCATCAAGGATGTTGTATCTTCCAAGAAGAAGTTAGCGAGAATGGATCAAGCGGTTGGTAAGGAGTGTTCTCTCGGTCAATTATGAAAGCTTACCAATCAAGAAAAGCGACCCAGAAAATTTGTGCTCACATTGCGGATGGGGGGATTAGTCTTCCCAAATTCCTTATGTGACCTGGGTGCATCTATCGCTTGATGCCATTATCTATTTGCAAGCAAACTGGGTTTACAAAGTCTTCTAGAACCCACTACCATGAACTTGCGGTTCACCGATAGATCTTCAAAGAAAGCCTCGTGGATCCTAAAGGACGTATTGGTTCAAGTTGGTAGGTTTACCTTTCCCGTTGACCGGTATGTCTTAGATATGGAGAAAAATGAAAATGTCCCTCTCGATTCTTGGAAGACCTTTCCTATCTACAACTAGAGCCCTCATCGATTGTGATGGTGGGAAAGTAACTATCCGAGTTGGTGACCAAGAGGTGAGCTATAGCGTTTCTAAATCTATTCAAGTACCCTCCGGTTCTCCAACCGGCTTTTCCATCGAGGAGACGTCCGATGACTTCAATGACTTCATGGACAAGCAAGTCTTGGCGTAGAAGCGAATATGAGCGATTGATCGATAATCCGAATAATCATGGTGTGGTCAATCTAGACCGGCTTAGCGGTGATTTTGAGGATGGGCTACGAGAAGAAGCTTTGCCAGTAGGGCTACTAAGTAAACTCGACGATGTTGAGTTGAGGAGTGGAGATCTTAAATCAAGTCTAGAGGAACCCCCTGTAGACTTGGTTCTGAAGCCGTTGCCTAAACATCTTAAGTATGTATTTCTGAGAGAAGGTGACAAGCTTCCTTTGATCATCTCTGCCAAGCTATCTCGAATAGAAGAGCTTAAACTGTTAAACGTCTTGCGCAAAAATGAGAAAGCCTTTGGATGGCAGGTGGGGATATCCGAGGGATATCTCCCGACATCCGTATGCACAAGATCAAGACTGAGGAGGGTGCAAAACGAGTTAGACAGCCTCAGAGAAGGCTCAACCCTCACATGCAAGAGGTAGTCAAGAAGGAGATCATTAAACTTCTAGATATGGGTATCATTTACGCCATTGCTGACAGCGAGTGGGTTTCCCCGACTCAAGTAGTTCCCAAAAAGGGTGGAATTACTATTGAGAAGAACGAGAAGGGAGAAGAGATAGCATTGAGGCTCGTTACAGGCTATAGAGTCTGTATTGACTACAGAAAACTCAATGAGGTCACAATGAAAGATCATTTCCCCCTTCCCTTCATTGACCAGATGCTTGAGCGTCTGGCGGGGCACGCATTCTACTGTTTCCTGGATGGATATTCAGGATACTTCCGATACCCATCGATCCTATTGACCAAGAGAAGACTACTTTCACTTGCCCGTATGGGACATTCGCCTACAGACGGATGCCATTTGGTCTCTGTAATGCCCCGGCCACCTTCCAAAGGTGTATGATGGCAATCTTTGACGGGCTAGTTGAAAAGTGCATGGAGATTTTTATGGATGATTTCTCGGTCTTTGGTCAATCCTTCGATGATTGCCTCGATAATCTTGATCGTGTGTTGTCTAGATGTGTGGAAAAGGACTTAGTGCTTAATTGGGAAAAATGCCATTTCATGGTAGATGAAGGCATAGTCCTTGGCCACAAAGTGTCAGCCAAAGGTATAGAAGTAGATAGGGCCAAGGTTGAAGCTATTGAGAAGATGAGTTATCCTAAGAATGTTCGGGAGGTCCGAGGTTTTCTCGGACATGTCGGCTTCTATAGGAGGTTCATCCAGGACTTTTCAAAGATTGCCAAGCCCCGTCTACTTTACTCACGAAGGCGTTACTTTTGATTTTGATGAGAATTGCAAGCGCGCGTTTGAGGAGCTTAAGAGTAGGCCGATCTCTCGCTCCAATTCTTATATCGCCGATTGGAACCTACCCTTTGAGATTATGTGTGATGCATCCAACTATGCTTGTTGGTGCGCTTAGGGCAAAAGCTTAATGGAAAGTTCCGCCTATCTATTATGCCGGTCACACACTGAATCCTTCTCAAGTTAACTACACGACCACTGAAAAGGAATTATTAGCCGTAGTCTTTGCTATGGATAAGTTTCGTAGTTACTTGCTGGGTGCTCAAGTGATTGTGTGGACTGATCACGCTGCTTTGCGGTATCTGATGACTAAAAAGGATGCTAAACCGCGCCTACTGCGTTGGATACCGACCCTACAAGAGTTTGACGTTCAAATCAAAGACAAGAAGGGCGGTGAGAATGTAGTAGCGGATCATGTGTCTAGGATGTTAAATGAGGAAAAGAATGAACCGATGATATAGATCTTTACTTTCCTCTAGAAAACATCATGTTGATCGATGGCCGTTCTCCCGATGTTCCTTGGTACTCCTCCATTGTGAACTACCTTCATGCCAAATACCTTGATCCCGAAATGTCTTATCAAGAGAAGAAGAAGTTCTTCTCTCGATATGAAATATTTCGTTTGGGATGAACCTTACCTTTTCAAGATTTGCAAAGATGGTTTGCGAGGAGGTGTGTTCCCGAATCCGAGCAACGCGATATAATCGAGCAATGCCATAGTGGACCCACAGGTGGTCACTTTGGTCCTTGGAAAACAAGCTTGCGAAGATCTTTCAATCCGGTTTTTATTGGCCAACGATCTTTAAAGACACGTGCTTTCTCGTAAAGCTTGTGATCGTTGTCAAAGAACCGGAGCTTTGACAAGGCGATTTGACATGCCTTTGAAACCCATCCTTGAATGCGAAGTCTTTGATGTTTGGGGCATCGATTTTATGGGACCATTCCCATCATCTTGTGGCAACAAATACATCTTAGTCTCGCGTTGACTATGTTTCGAAATGGGTGGAGGCAATAGCCACTCCTCACAATGATCATAAAACGGTCATGAAATTCCTTAAGAAGAATATCTTTGTGAGGTTTGGATGTCCACGTGCCTTGATAAGTGATGAAGGGACACACTTTTGTAACCGACCCTTGGAGAAAGTCCTCGAGAAGTATGGTGTTCACCATAAAATCGGCACACCATATCATCCGATGACTAGTGGTCGTTGAGCGAAGCAACCGAGTCTTAAGAAAATCCCGGAGAAGACGGTGAATAGTCATAGAAAAGACCGGAGTCGAAGTTGGACGATGTACTTTGGGCATATAGGATCGCCTATAAGACCCCTATGGGTACATCGCCATATCAAATGGTCTATGGGAAACCATGTCATCTCGCCCGTCGAGCTAGAGCACGGGGCGTATTGGGCTACGAAGTTTCTTAACTTCGATTCCCAATCCCGTGGCAAACACCGCCCGCAAAGCAGCTGCATGAGCCGGATGAATTCGTACTCCAAGCTTACGAAAGCGCCAGGATTAGTAAGGAGAAGATGAAACTCCTCCACGATGCCAAGATAAAGAAGAGAGAATTCAAGGTCGGTGAGCAAGTGTTACTCTACAATTCCAGGTTGCATTTGTTTCCTGGCAAGTTGAGGACACGTTGGTCCGGTCCTTTCGAGATTCTCCAAATCATTCCCGGAGGTGTGCTAGAATTACGAGGTTATGGTGATCAACCGTTCCGAGTTAATGGTCGAGGTGCAAGCACTATATAGGTGAACATAAAGAAAAGCCTTTGATTGTTAAATTCCTCGAAATCCTCGGGTGTGGGACTTCCGAAGTCAACCACTTTGACGAGTTTTCACCCGATTTGTTTTCTGAGGATGACGGTTGTGTTAAATCTGAAGATGTTCTAGCAGGTAGTGCTTTGATATGGAAGAGTTTGAAAGGGAGCGACAACTTAAACGTCATCGAGGAACCGGAGAAGAAAGAATGCAACCATGGGGAAACTTAAAAAGGTATGGAGAGCTTTCAAAGATTTAACCCCATGTGTTCGTCGTCGTTTCTCGCGGCCACACTACCGATTCGAGCTTACACGAGGTAATGGCCGGCGTAAAGGTTAAATGGCCCGATCCAGCCGAGCTTCAAATGTGTCGAGCTAACGACAATAACCAAAAGCGCCACTAGGAGGCATCCTAGATATCCCTTATTATATTAGAACTCTCTATTATGTTATTTCTTTTCTTTGATTTATTTGTTTTGTTTAAGTCTAATTCGGGTAATTGTGGATTTTGCCTTGTCGGTTGATTCGATTTCACCTTATCCTTCTCTTTATCTCTATTTTGCCATGTTATATTCCCCCTTTGTCCCCCGAGATCTTGTCTTGTTTTCAAGTGTGCAGGATATTTGTGATAGCAATTGCGAGCTTTTAGATGAAGCCGCTTTTCCGGTGGATGGTCCACGCCCATCGATTCCCTCAAGCATTTCTGGATTGGACGTACGCCACCTCCAGCATTGCCCCATTCGAACTACAATCAGCTAAGTTTTCTTTTTTCTTTTTCATTCTGCACAACATGAGGACATGTTGATTTTTAAGTGTGGGGGAGGGGAATGATCGCTATGTATCTACCATTTGCTTAATATATGATGGTGCTGTGCAAAAATAGGCTTAATTTTTCAAAAAAATTTCGACAGTTTTGTTTTTGTTTTGTCCCGAGTAGGCAATTCGATGCGATGTTCGTTATTTTCGATAGTCATCTATGCTTTATATCATATGTTTGGTAAGTTAGTTGTTTCACCTGACACTATTTTTCACGTGCCATAGTGAATGATGAGCTATATTTATGAGTTATACCCCTTTTGGATTAGTGGTTTTTGATTTTCTTATAAGTCATGTACTTAGTGCTACGTATATATCGTGAGATTTATGGTAGTTTGTATTTAGTTCCGTAGTATGAGGTACTGTGAATATCTAGAAGTTTGAATGTGATAAGTAACACGGAGCTAATGTCAATTAAAAAGATAAGTTAAAGTTGAATTAATATGAAATTATTGTGTGTGTCGGAAGCTAGTCGATGATTTGAGTGAGGTAGGGTATACCACGTATGTCCTATTCCACTATGATGACCAAAAGCTCACGACAGCTTAGAAAAAAGCTGCCTTATGATTGGAGTAAGGTAGGGTATTATCTCGAAATGTCCTATTCTCGCTATGAGGGCAATAGCTTCTTCGATGTGTGTTTAAATGTGAAGTAAATTAAATCAACTTGAAATTGGTTATGAAATGAATATAAGACTTAGTCTTTCGTTAATCTTATCCCCGCATAAACCGATAGATATGTTGTAGGGATTATCCTCTCGAGTATTTCGTAAAGGCCCTAGATATATTCGATCATTCTTTTCGGGATATGTCACGTTTGTAGGGTGCATCTTATGAGTGTCATTTATTGCTAGTCTACGAGGGGGTATTAGCTAGTTTTGCTTTGAGTTTCTCAAGTTTGGATTTAGTGGAAGTTTTCTATGGCTATGCACACACACGATGGTGAACTTCTAAGTTATTGAATATATGTTATATTTGTTGAGATGTCTATACTATCTCGAGCTTGATTTTGTTTTGTTTTGCTCGGGACGAGCAAGGTTTAAGTGTGGGGGAGTTGTTAAGGGTGATTTTATGTGATTTATACCGTTATATTTCGTAACGATTTCTCCCAATATCTGATAAATTGCATAGAAAAGTAAGTGCTTATTAGATTTATTGAGCAAACGAGTTTTAAATGTGTTTAAATGCAAAATCGAGATATTTACGTGATTTTATCGGTGTTTTATGTTTATTCGTATGATGTTACATTTTGCATGTTTCTATCAAGTTGTTAGGTACGTTTTCATGATGATTAAGGAGCTTAAACGATGATCACATGAAGATGGAAGAGTTGAAAGATGTTTAAGTGAAGAATCATTGAAGAAACCGGAACCAGGCACTTCATGGGGATTTTGTCCACACTTGTAGGCACTTTCAGGGAAAGTTGTCTTGATGAAAGTTGTAGAGGATTGAAATAGCTTTCCAACGCATGTTGAATCACCTCATTTGGAGCCCTAGAAGTGAAGTTATGAGCAAAATACTAGAGCAAGGTAGTGGACGGGCGTCCATAAAAGTGAACGGCGTCCGAATCGTATTTTACATTCGAGAGTTCGTACGCGTTCGAACGAGCGTTCATTCTCCGTTCATAGAGGCTGGACGAGCGTCCAAGATAGTGGACGGGCGTCCACGGCACCGACTCAAATAAACCGACCTAAAAATCTATAAATAGGCGCGATTTCCCAAACCCTAATCATACAATTTTCGAACCCTAAACCCTAGGGGCAGCTTGGCTGCGTTGTTCCTTCAGTTTTTCTCTAGTTTTATGCACTTAAACTTCTAGATTAGATTAGATAATTTCATGTACTTTTATTCATCAATTCGAGTTGTCAAGAAGATGCTAAGAGGCTAAACCCTCTTTGAACAAGCGTTGTGAAGCCTTCTTTCAACAATTCAGTTTTGATTCGTGATTAATCTGTGAGTATCTATTTCAAGTTCGTTTCTTTTATCATGTTTTGTATGTTTTTGCATGTTTAATCGAAAGATGCTTGCTTTGATGATTGTTTATTTGATGAAAGTCATGTTAACGATAGATCACCGTGATAAAAGAATAGATCTTCGATCTAACTAAAACGAGAGTTATTAGATTGATTTTCTAGATTAGAAATTGAAAGATTTCACGCCTAGGTTAGAAAGACGTAATCTTTAACATCGAAAGATAAAAGATTAGGAAACGAACTTGTCCACGAGAGTAGGAGTTTATGCCTTCGATTAGGTGAATCACGACTTGAGTAGAGATCACGAATTAATCCGAATCAGAATTGAATGTTGGTAGGATAGGTGGATCAATTGCTTGTTCGTTCGTTATATTAATCCTTGAACTTGAATTGTTAGATTAGTCTACTTTTTCTGCGACTTAGTTAGTTTAGTTTATCGCTTTCAATCTTTCCTAGCTTTGGATTTCGTCCTCTGTCTAGTTTATTTTCAGCATGTTTGTCCAGTTTTAGTTCCCTGTTTAGGTTAGTTTTCGTGACAATAGTTAGTTAAAAACAAAAGCTAGGATTCACATTCGTCTAGTTCCCCGTAAGATCGACCCGGCATAGCCTCTACACTACGATCCTTGCACTTGAGGTTAACCGGTTTATTACTTGTTGTTTTGTATTGATAAAATCCGGGACAATTTTATGTTTGGTATATTCCACCTGTGATATATAATAATATATGCAAATTATGTGATTTCCTTCATGTAGAAGACAGAAGATAGAAAATTGTACAATGCAATGCAAGTTAGCTTTACAACTGATGATTGGACTGTCATAGTTCAAGTTGTAGAAAAACATAAAACCCTGAATCCCAAAACAAAGGAACAGTGTTCAAGAAGTACGTACTCACAGACATGGAGGTAAATACTCAAAATACATTGAATATTTACTATTCTACAATAATAAAATATATGCTGAATGATAATTTTGATATGTTTTTTACTTATCCCATTATCTAGGGCACAAAAATTGCAGCTGTCACTTTTAATACACATTTTGCACATTTGGAGAAACTGTTGATTCCATTCAAGAGATATAAAATTGCTAATGCTAGACTGAAAGTGGCAGAACCGAAGTATAGACTCGGGGAATATGGATACGAGTGGATCTTATCCATATACAACTTGATTGATCCTATTCATGATGAGGTCCCTCACACTTTGCCGTGCTCATATGCTTTTAAGAAATTCTCAGAATTGCATCGCTTTGCAGAACATTATGAATATGTTGGTAAGTTTTGATGCCTGCAGCTTTATCATTAATATTACTAATAACAGCTTTTATGTTGGAAAGTAAAATACATCCAATAGCCTTAATGTAGTAACTTCATTGTAGTTTCTATTTACATCATTGATAAATATATATTTTCTATGTTGATTCTTGGGCCTATTAATCTTTGTGCTATGCTGTTTCTTTTAAATATCAGTTAGAATTTAGGATTATTGGAAATGATGCTGTATTTTTTTTCCTGCTTTTCTTCACTTTTTAACTTCCACATATTCATTGATGTTTTCATAATGTATCTACATGATCTACCAAACATGATTACTGTGGTATTTATTCGTTACATTTAGCTTATGAAATAATGTTTTTTGGGCTTTAACCTTTATATGTATCCAGAATGACTTTTAACACCTTTAGATTATATATATGTGTATAATCAATAACGAGTTAATACTTCTAAGAGCATTTTCTAAATTCTGTTCACTCCATGCTCATAACCTATCTACATAACAATAATCTGCTAATGATTCTAACTCTACAATCATTCAGTTTCATTCATGTCTAATATCACACCAGCTATCAAGGCATTAGTCATCCAGTCGCATGCCATTTATGGTTCAAGCAACTCAAAAGCAAGAGATTATATCTTGATTGATGAAGAGTGAGTATAGTAATTTTATTATATACTGTATTGGTTACACACTAGAGTAAAAAAACATATATTTAACATATATTGTTTACTGAAATTTCTTGAATAGGAAAATACCGATGGTTTTAAGACTTTGGGAAGATTTCTTGGATAATGAAGAATTCCAAGTCTCTGCAAAACTTCCAGAACCAACATTGATAGTGGGTTTAACTTTGAGGGTGACCACTTACCATGGTAAGAAAGTTCCATATTTACATGTATGTAATGGAAATATTACTTAAAATGCATTACTTTTCCATTCTCATATTTATTATTATTATTATTTAGGTATATCCCTTACTACACCAAAGTACAATGCCTATTTCATGGTGAATCCTTCATTGCCAGATGCTGAACATATGGTAGAATGGTATGAATTAAATTTTTCATACATACATATCATTTATGAAGCTTGCTTATGATTTTTTTACCCCTTTAAAATAGATTTTAATATATTTGCATCATAATTTTATAAATAGGTATAAAGAAAACAGTGCTGAGATTGCTGGATTATTAACGAACAAAGCATATGATGATGCTGACATTCTCCTACGACCACCAAAAAATTCAGATTTGTCTAAGATCAAAGATGTAATTACCAAGGTTGAACATGTATATACACAGGAATCTATAATAAAACTAATTTTCTGCTTCCCTTATAAATACCTCATCAGCATTTTGTTATATTGATGATAACATATATATTTGGTTATTCATAAGATTTTCTTTTTCTTGTGGATAGTTCAAAACAGCCTGGATTGCGGGGAAATTGAAGCTAATGCCTGGACAAGAAAAACTTTGGCAAAGTGTTTGCGGAAACTGTAAGAAGTATCGTACAGGAAAAGTAAACTGGAGCTTTATGTGTAATTCTTGCGGCAAGAAAGCAATGGTCATTCCACGGTAAATATTTGAACTCTATAAATCTCCAATGTATAACCATAATTATTACTTAATAATCCATTATGAACTTCAATTTTTACAGTGGTCGTATGGATGTTTATTTAAGCGATGATTCTGGAACACTTTCTGCCACACTATTCTCTCCAATTTTCGAAAAACTCACTGCATTTACTGTTACTCAGCTTTATGAAGCAGATGTTAAGGTACAACATTTATTCTTTCCCTTGAAAATTTATATGCAGCATGCTTATAAGTAATGTGGATCAAATATTATTGACATTCAAATTAACTTGAACACACAGATCAATTCGGATATTTCAACAAGGATTCCATGATTATTGAAGTCATTTAGAATCTATGCATTTTTGTTATGAAAGGGTCGTCAATATCTGATTTTATTATAACACATTCTTTCCACCCTTGCCTTCACTTGTTCAATAATCCCCCCCCGGGAATTTGGGTGTTATTTGTTATTCCAGTCAAAGATAAATGACTTTCAAGGAAAACGTGGCTAGGCATAATTTTTTACGCTCATAATTTGAACCTTCTATGTGAAACAAATTATTTATGCCTGTTCTTGATTTACAATTTGCTGAGATTCAAAAAAAATAATAATAAAGAACTAAAAACCAACAATGCTGAGCAATAAAATTGTCTATCAATGTGTGGATTGCATAATGCACAGTTTTTATCTAATGACATTAATACTTCCCTTCCATACATGATGTCTCAATATAGATTGCTTTGAATTACATGATTCTTCTTCCATATATAGTTTCTTTTCATCCTGACATACTATAGCTAAAATTTACACAATCTTTTTCTCAGGGCCAATCATTATTGAAGGAGGTGGAAGCAGCTTTATATGGCAAAAAAGTTTACTGCTTTGTCAATTTCTTTGCAACTGACAAGAATTACACAATTCTACAGCTCTACAAAGAAGACTCGATTCCTACCATTGAAGCAGTTCAGATGCAACTATAAGATAAGGACACAACCAAGGTTCTTCGAAATTTCGATTCTTGTTGATGTTTAATTTGATGAGAGTCGCCGAGTTACAAATTAAAGTGAGCCACATACCCATTCTCCACAGTCTAAGAGAATGCTAATGTTTGGTTCAATACCTACGACAATCCCGCCAGCTACTACCCCTGAAAGAATTCAAACAGTTTCTGTTCCACAAAAGAAGGATGCAGCTGAAAGTCCAGTTAAAAAGCTGAAAAATAAGGATCAAGATGAATCGAAGCCCGACTAAGGGTTTCTGTATGTTTATGTGTTCTATTTGCAACCATGATTATTTTATATGTGTTCTTTAAAAGCCAAACTTTAACATAGTAGGGGAAGATAGTTAGTATATGATCACCATTAGCTTTTAACATAGCTAAAATTTAATGTTGTAGTAATATACATAACTATTAAAGCTTGCAATCATTGTATTCCACTATCTTTTGTGAATTATTGTAGCTAAACCTATGTATCTTTTGAACTATGTGGCTTAGTATAAATAAAAATGCATGGCTGTAGCTATTTGGTTTATGCGAATGCTTCATCTTTTAAACTGTATGACATTTACATTTTTTCAACTTCTACATTTACATTCTCACGGGCACGCCGTGCCTTGCACGGCGTACGATTCACCACTAGTATAAACATAAATAACATGCATAATTTTTTTTCATACCTGTAATTTTATTGAATAGAAGAAATATTACAAGGTTTTGCCACCAAGGCCTCTTCAAAAACATCGTTATGTCATCAGTACACAGCTCTACCTCCTTAAAATCCTAGTGATGTGAGAAAAACAGGACGCTAGGGAAAGAGTATAGGTCTTGCATGTGTACTGGAAACCCCAAACCAAACAAAACATGACTTAAATCTAAGCAATTACAACCAGAACTGAAAAGCTTTAAGCTAAAAAAAAGATCTAAAAAACAGCAGCAGCAACAAAGCTCCAAAGACAGCAGCAGCTATACTATCAGCACCTGACTAAGCTTTCAACCCCCTATGTAGAATCAAGAAATCCACCATTGCAATCTGTGCCCAATAATCAGCAGCTTATATCCCAAAATCCTGCAGCAAAAAACAAACAGAAGCAGCATCTCCAAATTTAACAATGAAGAGTAGACACAACAGATTGAGCAGAGACAACATGTTTGCACTCTTCATAAAATTGAAGAGTGCTTCTAGAAATGAAAAGCAGTGTATAAAAATCTTCTCCATCAGTGTATCCGTATTAATTGTTGGTAAACAAATGGTATCTCTTAGCACCAACAAGCCAAGAGTACTGTCAAGATTTGTGCAATTTAGTGTCAGAGAAAGTTGCTGAGTACTGGCTTGCTTAGCTAGGTAGTCTGCAACTGCATTCCCCTCTCTATATATATGTTGCACTTTGATATGATAATTTGCAAGCTGACATTTAATAGCTTGAACATCTTCAAAGTATCTCCAAGGAATCTCTGCATTATTAGTCAACATCTGAACCAGGCTATAAGAATCTGATTCAACAACAATGTTAGCATACGTACCAAGATGCAGGCAATGTTGGATTCCAGATTTCATAGCTCGAATTTATGCATACATATTTGAGCAGATACCATAAGTCTCATAACCTGCAAAAAGACCTTGCTCAAGATGTTTCCGACCACAAAACCAGCCCCAGCAAACCCATGATTACCAGTAGCAGACCCATCACAATTTAGTTTGATATGACCTTCAGCAGGTTATTGCCATAACACAAGCTACAATTTTTTAGGTGAGGCCGGAAGCAAGGTTTTCAAAATTCCACTTTCAACAAACAACTTATCCTCTTCAAAACCTAATGAGAGCTTCATTTTATGAGCAGAAAACTGTACTTGTTGAATAATAGAATGGATATAGTGGCTTAAAGCAGGACAACCATCCCTATAATTATAAAGATCCATATTTCCTGCTTTTCTAGATTTCCCACAAAGTAAAACAAAAAATAACATTAAGATCTTCAGTAATTAGCATTATATTTTTTTAATGAAGCCGCTTTATTTGTTTGCAATTCTAACTGAATACACATCGCATTAAGGATATATTCTTTTTCACTGAACCGTATCAATTAAGGTTAGATATAAGGGGGGTTCTACTGGCATCCTTTAATTTACTTCGGCACTATGAAAACATACTTTCGGCACCACATGAATATTTTTATTGTTCTCGTACTTCACACACCACAAAAATATGGAGAAACCTACTTCTTAGTTCTTACACCACAACTTTTAGAAAATGTAAACTAGTCCTCTTAAAAATTAATCAAACAATTTCATCCTTCTATTAATCTAATCCACTCATCTAATCAAAACTAAAAAACATTAAACCATTTCATCTACACAATTAATTTCAATACAAACAAAATTCTTAACACCAAAAAATAAACCCATCGTCTTCCACCACTACTTCATCTTCTTCCTCACTTAATCTCCTTCTCATAACCAAAAACCATGGAACCTTCATCTTCATCAAATACAACTTTTAAAGATAATCATCTTGAATCAGCTCTAATCAATCAACACACACATTGCAATGAAGAAGATGTAGAAATCTCACTTGAAAACATACCATTTTCTAGCCAAGTTGAGAAGAAGAAGGAATCGTCAAATTTGGTAATTTCTTAGTCTAAAAATGTTATTTTGATGTTCAATGTGTGATTTAGGTAAATGGATAAACCTTCTACACGCATATTACCATGGTAGGCATTGATTGATGGAAGAAATTTTGGTTTTTTTGCTATTTCCGATCATCCTTAGGGCTTTTGCCAGAATTTTATTACGTTCTCTAGCGTCCATGTCAGACGCAGGGAACGTCAGCATCACTGACGCTCATCTGGCCATATGAACGTCGCCAATAGTGACGTTTGAAGATTAATTCGTAACATACTTGTAATGTTACAATGTTGGTGAGGATGTCGTTCAGAACACAAGTCAACGTCGGTAGTGGTGACATTCGATGAACGCTGGCATAGGTAACATTGATATGGTGTTACGAACACTGGTATGTATGACGTTTGGATAGGTGAGTAACTTCTGACTACAGACATCCTAACGTCAGCGGTGGTAGCGTTGTTGTAGCCATACGAATGTCACATACGCCGACGTTCGTGTTTTTTTTTCCAATTTATACTATTTACTTATTGGATTTTAATATGTCATCAATAGAAAAAACGTGATGAAACAAATAATGACAAGAGCAATGATGCGGGGGCAGTAGAAGAAGACGATGAGGAGTATTTTAAGGTATAAAATCATTAAGTGAATATGTTATTTTATTATACTTATCTCAGTTGACTCTGACTGTAGCTAATAGAAATGTACATTTTTGTATCATTTGACTGATGAAATGATTGATGAGGATCAAGAATATCTTACGAATCTTCGAGATACCATGCTTGCCTTGAGGGATGAGACACCTGAAGAGTTATCAATCGATATGACTTCAGTTTTCACAACTGCTGATGTATGTACTTAAAACTTATACAATTTCAATGTTTGTGCATTTAAAACTTGATTTTGTATTCATTACATTTATATTTTTGTCACATGTATTTAATACGCATGAAGTCGTCAAAAAATACCTCAAGGAATTAGCAAGATCGAATGGTGTCGTCATTGTGAAAATGAGATCTGACATGTCCAGCTAGCGGACACCGTTCATTGAATTCCAATGTGAAAGGGGTGGTGGGCCAAGGGATCATTGCAAAGGAGGAAAGTACGAGAAAAAAGTTGGAACTACCGTAAGGAATAAGGCAAGAGATTCGTCCACAAGGAAATGCGGATGTCCATTTGTATTGAAAACCATGAAGGATACATTTAAGGAGGTGTGGACCAAACAAGTCTTGAATGGTGTGCATAATCAAAAAACATTCAAGTATGATGAAGGCCATTCATACTTTGGTCGGATTGAGAAAGAACAAGTTGATGTTGTTGCGACAATGACTCGAAATGGCCTTTTGCCTAGAAATATACTGTGGATGTTGAGAATAAATATGAGAAAAACTGTACATCACAAAAGATGATCTATAACATTCATGCTAAGATAAGGAAGAATGCACGACAGGGTCGGATAGTGATGCAAGAGGTTTACAAATTTGCAGATAAGACCACGTCATTCGTTCATTGTAGGCATGATGAGGGAAAGGAGTATTTTGGGCCTTTAACGATAGCTTGTCCCTTGCAACATGCTTTCTTTCTATCATGCTTATGGATTGTACCTAAAAAAACAAGTACAAGATGCTTTTTTTGTAGATTGTTGTCGTTACGTCTACAGACATGTCATTTTCGGTTGGATTTGCACTACTATGTTTGGAGAGGGAAGACAACTACACATGGGCTTTGAATATGCTTTGCCAATCAATTGGTGACCAAAGCGAGCAAATATGTTTTATCGTGACAGATAGGGAAGAAGCTTTAAAGAACGCAATACGTGTGGTATTTCCAAAAGGAAAGAACTTGTTATACCGGTGAAACATCGAGAAAGGTCTTGTGTCAAATTTGAAGACGAAGACTACGAGTGAAGGCTGGAAGGATTTAATGACAGCATGGACAGATGTTGTTAAATCAATCTCTGAAGAAGATTTGAATGAGCGATTGGATGAGTGTAAGAAGTCTTTTAGTGAAGACGCCATGACTTACGTTTCATCTACATTGTTGAACGCACACAAGGTTGCATTCGTCTCGGAATGGAAAAACTTTGTGTGTCATCTAGGAAATACATCAACCTTGAGATTCAAGGGAATGCATTCAGTGTTTAAAAATTGACTAAAAACCGGGCATGGTTGGGGATTGGGAAGCTGGCATTTGCTTGATTGATCAAAGATAAAAAGAACATCAAAAAATCTTTTGAGCTGTCTCTTTTCATGCAGCCAAAAAAATTCGAAGATGAGCCGTTTTTAAAGAGCTTAAACATCATGTATCTATATACGCATTGGACTTGTTGTATGATGAGTTGGATAAAACCGATGATAGAAATGCGTTGAATAATGAGTGTGGATTTTCTATTCGAAGAATCACAGATTGCCATGTAGACATGAGATGGAAAGGTTTAAGAAGAATCCCGAATCCATCCCTCTATCATCGATCGATGTTCATTGACGACCCTAGATATTAATGGTCCACCTCCAAAAGAATTGGATTTAGACTACGTGCCACTTTTGCATGCCTCAGAAGAAAAACTGAAGATGACAGACGTGTAAGAGAGACAGAGGTTGATAATGAAGATACGAGACATTTGTCAACCGATTAATACGGTGTTTCAAGAGCCGGAAAGGAAAACGACGGGTGGTGGCCGGCCTAAGGGATCCGGAAACAAGAGGAAGTTAGTAGAGGACGACTCAACTAGAGGGAGATGAACACGTTTGAACAAGTTGAACAAGAATTATCGAGTGTGAATGGCATGATAGCTTCCGAAGAAAATAAAAAGCATTGTCAAGGTTCTAGAGGCCCAACTTCACCTTCATCTCAAGGTGTTTCTTCTGGGGAAAATAAAAAATTTCCAAGTACTCGGGCGCCATCCAAACGTGCATGTTTCGTTAGAATGCCAAAGGTTCCAAAGTATGAGTCAGTGATATTTTCTACCATTGGATACATAAAGAGGTATCTTAAATATTTTCCAGAAAATGTTCATGAGCATATTTCCTCAATGGTTAATGTAGTTCCGGATGGAAATTGCAGCTTTAGAGTAATAGCACACGGAATATGGCTTGAAGAGAGTAGTTGGCCAATGGTGAGAAAAGCGGTGCAACATGAAATGATGTCAAACAAGGATCATTATATGGCCTTATTTGGGGGACAAGAATGGATCTACAACAAATTCATGTCCTTGGTTGATCATGAAGAAGGAGCGTGCGGAGTGGACAGGGATTTTGACTGTTTCCTTTGGTTGGGCTGTGTGCAACGTATATGGTGTGTCCCTGAGAATATTGTCTAAAACGCATGGAAATCAAACCATGCTTCCAACAAAGAAAAAACCTTCCGTTTGGCCACCTAACCATGTATTGATGAGTTTTTGCAATGGTAACCATTTTGTTCGTTTGATTATGAATGATAGTTGTCCAATGCCTAAAGTGAATGTGGTTTGGGGTACCGTTCGTGCTTTGGAAGCAAGAAATTACGGCATAGGCTCGGTTTATGGCATGATGTGGTCAAGGATCTATTGATGGGGGATCATATTGATTTGGAATCACCGAGTGCCTAAGTATGAAGTTGTTTTTGTAAATTCCAATGTTGTATTACTGCTCATTTTGTGGATACACAATGATCTACTTTTTAATACTTTTAGATCATACTTTTGAGCTACTTTGATGTATTTTGAGCAACATTGATGATTTATGACCATTTGTGATGTATGCTAGTAATATTGATATTTTTTATATTAATTTATGTGATCTTTGATGTAATTCTCCACTTTAATGTTGCTGTTTCTTGTGGTGTAATTTTGTCATGGGAATCCCCTGGGGGGGGGGGGCGGGGCAAAGGCCCACGGCCTCCCCAAAATCGATGAATTTAAAGGCCTAGCCAATTTTTTATCCAATAGCACATATATTTTTTTATTTTTACGTTGGGCTTGAATAACCTAGCATACAACAAGGTATCACCAGTACTAGGGTATAACTTGGCAAGTTAGTAAGGTTTGAGCCTTGTTGTGTGTAGTTTTTTTTTTCTTTCCTTTTTAAAAGAAATAGTTGACAATTTTTTTTTGAACCAAGCATTCATACAATATTTATTTCCATTTGAGACATACCACATAATGTACACAACTGATTGACTTTTGCCTCACTCCTTGAGATATCATCATCATCATCATCAAATTCTAAAATATATTCTTCCGTTCATGCGATTGCATGCCTTCATCTCCCTCTTTGTCGTCTCAACTCTCAAACATTAAAAAAAATACTTCCAATAACAATTTTTTTTTGTTTTGAAATGTTTACAATGTTTTTATTTTTTTTTTTTGAAGGTTTTTCATTTTTTTTGTTACTGTCTTTTTTTTCGGTTACTACAGTTTTTTAGAAGGGCCTAAATAAATTTGGACAGGACGCCCTTGAATTTTGTGTTTCATATACAGCAACAATTTTGGTTATGTTCAACAAAACGCCCATTACACTGACGTTCATTGAACTACACGAACGTCCCCAAGGGTGACGTTTCAAGATCAGAAGCAATACTACTCTGACACATTCTGGGACTCAGAACGCCACTGAGACAGTGATCGATGGTATCATAGGAATGTCGACGGGGGTGACGTCCTAATAAACGCCATCCACACCAACGTTCATAATGCCAAGGAAACGTCCATGGCGATAACGTTTTGAAGAACATAAACAAATAATACCATTCTGTCACTTTCTGTTCATCAAAAAGCCCCACACACTATCGTTCATAATACCCTAGAAACTCCACCGTGACAATGTTTTGAAGAATAGAAGCTATTACCATTCTGTCACTTCCGTTCCTTGAAATGCCCCCCATACTGGCGTTCATAATACGCTAGAAACACCACTGATGACAACGTTTTGAAGAACATAAGCTATTACCATTCTGTCACTTTATGTTCCTCCAAACTCCCCCTACACTGGCGTTCATACTATCCTAGGAACGTCAATTCTTCTGACATTCTCACCTTCAGTAGCAAAACGATTATTTGCCTCAATACGCCATCGTCACTGACGTGCATAGCACACAAGGAATGTCAATAGATCTGATGTTTTGAAGAACAGAATCAATACTAATCTATTCCTCAAACAACACTCACAGTGACTTTAAGAACATCCATTGAATGTTCTTGGTTCTGATGTTTTTATAGAAAACCAACAAACCAACAAAAGAGGCAACAAAAATCCAAAAATCCACGTCCAAATCAAAATACAAATGAAACCAAAATCCAAATGAAACACACAATCGAATCCAAATCAAACTCCAATCCAAATCCAAATCAAAGCAATAAAAAGAGGGGATGAAAGTACATGAAATACAGAAATGAAACACCAAATCCGAACACCAAACACCAAATGAAGTACGGAAATGAAAACTCTAAATGTTCATTAAATGTATGAAAGACCTAAGGCAACTATATATTTTTCGTGGTCTTTGCACATTTCTTCGGTCGTTGAACTTCCACTTGACTAGATTATTCGGCTTCGGCTTCGACACCGACATCTGTAACATCTTGCGTACATACACATGTAGTTAGAAACTCGAATGCCATCTGAAGCGCCTTCACTAGATCCTTATTGTTCTTCTTTGAAGCATTCACAATCGCATCTGTACATCATCAAAAACTTTAGCCTTGCTTGCCTCATCCTATATGTTAAACAAAAAAATGCTAATGACATTGAAAAAACAAACACACAGCTGTTTGTATATTCGTAAATAGATATGGTCAAAACACTCTTGAATCTCGCTACTTTTTATCGATGTACGGTAGCGCCTCGATACCAGTTCATGCAATCAGCCGTGCATTCCTAATCAAACATCTCTTCCCCATTCTTTGAAACTTATTTACTAGATGATTTCAAAAATGGATGAAGTCATCATCACGTGATTCGTGGGTGACGTTGTATTGTTTCACCTTCCCGCTTCTATGTGATACTTTGAAGGAATTTGTGGCTGGGGTATGGATTGGACATGACCAAACTGACAGACAAAACAGTTTGGGTGATACACCTCTACAATGTCCAATGTCTTTATGCAACCATAAAACCATCATATGTCATCGGGCACCGTTCTCACTTCCTGATAAGCATCCCAAACAACCTGCAAGATGGAAAATGCTTAAGTATAACTAAACGAGCCATTATCTTAGTTAATGCGAAGGTTCAAACTTACATCTCATGCCTCCATCAAGTCTAAGTCCTCTCTCAAATGCTTAACAATGGCATTGCCACATGATCGATAATTCTAGTAACAGGTTTCCACTTCAATTACCGTACCATCTCCCTTGCATTAAAGTTTTTGTTCGTTGGACGTCGCAATACTGGGAAGTGTTCATACACCCATGCGTATAAAAAACATATGACAAAACAGTGGTGTAAGCATTTAAGCATACACACTAAACACAAAAAAACATTTAAATAACAAGAGTTACCGCTAGCAATGTCAGGTATCTAGAAATCCCAACAGTATTGATTGTAGAAGCCTTCGGTAGTTGCCGGAAAAGATTTGACAGTGTAACAGCACCTCAAGCCCACTCACCAACCTTATCAAGATCCTGTTGAAAATGAAGGTAAGTGATGTGATCCCGGGCAAGGTTCATGGTGGTTTCCGAAGGAAAAAGAAGAAAAAGAATGAGAGTGGAAGAAGGCAAAATTTTATCCCACATTGCAAGATTGGAAGATTTTCTTAGAATTTTATTAGTATTTATTTCTTTTATTTTTATTTTTTTTGATTAGTCAAGAACAAGGACGAAGATATGAAGAAAGGAAAAAAGATAAAAGAAAACAAAGGGATATTTGGATACCGTCAGTGACTGTCTCTGATACCAACTGATGTGATCCGTGACCGAATCAGATCTGAATGCCTGAGGATTTGACTGATGGCACCAATAAGACGAGCACCTCGACCTTTGGTTAACCCGTAACCAAAAACCTTGGTATAACCTAAACCCTTAGATAACCCGTATCTAAGAACCTCGGTGTGTGGACACCCACAAGGTACGCTCACGACCTTGATAATTCCGGTTGGAATCCTCCACGTGAGAAAACTCACCAAAGCTTAATCGCTTTAAATAAAAGAATATATATCACTCAAATTATTCAACTGATTGTAAAAGTTACATATGATGCCTTTTTATAGGCTAGAATGAAAAACATAAACTACTCCCAAAGCGATGTGGGACAAACTTATTAGAAATAGAAATAAAAATAAAAATAAAAGAAATAAATACTAATAAAATTCTAAGAAAATCTTCCAATCTTGCAATGTGGTATAAAATTCTGCCTTCTTCCACTCTCATTTTTTTTCTTCTTTTTCCTTCGGAAACCACCATGAACCTTGCCCGGGATCACATCAGTAAGCTATGCCTATCTTACCTCCACTACGGTCTTGAATCAAAGTACATGCAAGCATGTACAACAAATATACGTGCACTGTTTGATCCACAGTAATGTTTGGCGCAGTCTGACCGGTACTGGATCCCTCACCCTCATTACTTCGTGCACCGCATTTACCCGCAAGGTTGTTCTTTATTCAACTTTTGGACACCGTAGTCCACCAACATAACCTAACTCATCTTCTTCTTATACCAATCTCTAACAAATTGTGTACAAATGAAACTAGGTTTTCCTCTTTGTCAAAATCAAAGTTTACGGCCTTTCCGACAACTGATAAGCCTGTGATATATTAGATGTCGTCTAGTGTGATCGTCATCTCACCGAATGGCAAGTGGAAGGTGTTTGTTTCCGGTTGCCACCTCTCAACAAAAGCACGATTGGCTTGGCCGTATGAGAAATGTACCAGGTTGTACAACGGATTAGCTATCAATATTTCCTTGAATTCTTCACATTCATTATCAATCTTCCGCAGTTTTAGGGAAGATGTGTACTGCTTGCATCCAATTATACCTCGGTCATGTTCAATCGCACGAAAAGAATATAAAGTTAGATATATGTTTAAAACAATTTTATAAAATAATACAACTTCTAAAATACCATACATTTGTCTTATTCAACAACCCGTAACCAACATGCTCTTCCCAATCCTCCCCCAATAGAAAATATCGGTGTCTACCACCACATCATCATCACTTTCATACCCTAATCACTAAGCTGCAAGTACTTCTGCCTCTGTAGGTGCCCCGGCACTGCTGGATGCCTGTTCTGTAGTGGCCCCGGATGTACCGGATGTCTGTCCTGTAGTGGCCCTGGATGTATGTGTTGGATGTAATATCGCCGGATGGATCATAGATCCACCCGATTACGCAGCGGAAATTATAAGATCTAGATCTAGTCAACCAAAATACATAAAATAATAGATCTAAACCTACGAGGGGGTTTAGATTACCAACCTTTTTATGGTGCAAGAACGCCAAGAACAAAAGGTCAATCCAAGCTAGTTGAGAGCCTAGTTGAGAAGCCAAAGTCTTCCAACGTGTGTCTCCAAGCACCACCAGGTGGATGGTGTTTCAAGCCGCCGGACCTCCTCGATATGTTGCCTTAGAAAAACCCGAAGTTTTCCTAAAACTCAAACCCAAGTACTTAGGCCGAAAATTCTAAGCCTAATAATTCTCAATATGTCGAAAATTGTGTTGTCAAAAAGCTTGGGAGAACTCTCTTTATATAGGAGAGTAATCCTTGTCCTCCAAGGATTTAATAATTAAGAGATAATTATTAAATTAATCCTTAATTTAAATAAAAGATAAATATAATATATATCCCAAACAAATTAGGATAAATATCATTATTATCTAATATTTCATGAATTATCAATTAACAAATAAAAGATAAATCACATGTTAAATAATTATCCAAGAAAACTAATTCCTTAATAATTAAATAACACAAAATGCACCTAAAAAAAACCCTAGAAATAAAGGCCACGCATTTTACACACATATTGGGCCGAGTCCACGAAAATTCTTTTCCGTGTATTTAATTATCTAGTCCAACTAAACAATTAATCCACATATCAATTAAATAGTCTAATCCAACTATTTAATTATAATTGAGCTGAAACGACGAGAAAACATATATACTATATTAGGAGCCACGTCGGGGACCATGGACCCATATTCAGTAGCTACAATAAATTAAATAATATTATCCATCAGACCGAACAATAATATTCAATCTATTAATTCCGGGATTACACCACCATAAACCCGAAACTGAACTCTGCCGAATATAGATAACTTACATTCAACTATGAGTTGATAAGTGTCCATTGATATAATCATTACATACGGATAAATCCTCCATAGACTGTTCGTTTCGATTCGGGATATCTCTGTAAACCCTTCTCGAAACATCTTATCCTTATTTACCATCAACCTCCTAGTGATCAATTAGTTCATAACTAATATAATATGAACTGGAGCCATCGATCAGTTTCTAGGATTAACAAATAAGGGAACTGTCTGTCTACTTCCCGAGGGAAGGAATGGATTCCATATACGTGATAGCACGGACTACTCACTCATCCCGAATAGAGCCAACGAGAAGTGTTGGACCACATATCGCGAAGTGATCCTTACTAACACATCAAACTCTACCCTAGTCTAAGCGGTTGTCCGTGATCACGTCGGGATTGAGATTAATCCATATATGATCATCTTGTGATTCGATAAGACTTCTCGATCACGGAATTATATCGAGAACTCAAATCAAATCGGTCCACCCCTATATGATTATCATCATATATAAATGCCCCACTAGGTACCCTATTACCGACAGTCCGGATATGACTGTCACACCTAAAGTGTTCTGGGCGTATTATTAGCAAATTAATCTTGAGACCCGTACTCAGATTAATAAACGCTACGGACTAAGTTAATTTTAAGTACATCTCACTAACTCAATCCTCTTGTGTATAGCCATACACTGAGTTATGTGATTACATAAACGAGGTACTTAGTGTTTTCAGTAGTGTCATAATTATAAGGATACATGCATATAATAAGATGAATTATTAATTCTGTCATAAAAACACTTAGATAATTGCCTTTCGGGCACTACACCTAACAGTATGGTCCCCGGCAGTACGTCTGCTTGTTCTGTAGTGGCACCGGCAGTACCGGATGGCTTTCCTGTAGTGGCCCCAATAGTGCCGGATGCCTCTGTTGATGGGCCCACACTTACAACTACCTTTCTGTCTTCCGTAACCCCAATACTCAATTCTTCAACTATCTCAACTGCCTCCGTCGTTACCTCGACAATAACACCTCCAACTGACTCAATGGTTGCACCGGCACTCAAATCTCTAACTGTCTCAACTGTCACTGAAGGTGTCTGCAACTGTGTCTCAATGACTCAGTGGTGGCCCTGGCCCTCGAATCTCCAACTGCTCAACTGCCTCAACTGTCTCTCATAATTCAGCCTCCAAAACTCCAATTGGTGCAGGAAGAAAAATTGTGGTGTGTAAAAGTAAAAATTAAAAAATAAAGGGTGCCGGAAGTAAAACTGGGGGTGCCGATAAAACCCCTTAGATAGAAATACCATAATATGAGGCTTGGTTGTAAGTGCATTCATGGAAATTAAAAAAGTGTGTGTGCGTGTATATATATGTACAACAATTAAAGACCTTATTCGTAATCATGGCATGTCAATCAAACACATATATCGCGAAGCAAACAATGCGGCGGACTTTTTCTCCAAGCAAGCTTCTGTGAATGCGATTGGTTCCTGTTTAAGCTACGCCGACCCTAAACCACTTCAACTACGACTCATTCTCCATGGTGGCCGATTGGAGCTTCCGACTATGCGCTTTTCTCATTAATAGGACTCCTCAACTAGACGCACCCTTCAATAATTTTTGAAGGGTGCAAACTAGGTTGTATCATCTGTGATTTTCACCCTTTTGTCTTCCTATTATATGGAACTCTATTATATGAACTCGCTTTGGTACCCCATCATGCTCTTCTCTGCAAGTCTCTTTAAAGAGGGTGATGTTGCCTCTTCATTCAAGAATTTACACTGTAGCCGACATTATTGGAGGTCCAGAGATATAACTGCCACACACGCATCCCAGGCTGAAGGATCCAAGAACCGAGATGGATTTTTTAGCTTTTATAATGCATAGTTTCTTTGTATTATATTTTGTTTTTTCGGGGGGGGGGGGGGGGGGGGGGGGTTGGAAACATAAGGTGCTGCACTCTTCCCTATGATATGGATTTTCCCACACTGGTTTGTTACTCATAGGTTTTAAGGAGGCATGACTATGTTTCATCAGCGACTTTTGGTATAAGGGGAGGGACAGGATATGGAAATGTACGAACCTTTTTGATCTATTAATAAAAGGCTTCATTTATTTATATATATATATATATATATATATATATATATATATATATATATATATATATATATATATATATATATATATATATAAAATATAACGGAGGTCGGATTAGCACCTCGCCACGTACCATCCCTGTATTAGCCAAGTAATAAACGTAGCCAATAAATGTCACCGATAAGGGCTAAGAGCATCACATGCATAGTTTCTTTTCTAATGCATAGTTTCTTTGTATTAACTCATCCAGCTCATGCATCACATGCATAGTTTCTTTCTAATCCGTCACATGCATAGTTTCTTTCTAATCCGGCTAGATGTTCTTATGTGTGACTCAATAGGCTTCCGAATATGTTGGCCGCAGGCACAAAGTGCAATTACTAAAATGCCCTTCATACCTAACGATCAAGGAATAGCGTCTAGCAACACACCGTGACCCCAAATCATCGGAAGAGTCAAATGCAATGACTACTGCCTTTCATGTGAAACAGTTACAGTGTAAATAGAATCCTATCGATGTTACAACATCCATACGGTCGTACGTCGAGTGTCAAACATCAACGACCGTATCTTATAATCTGGATATCTTACTCTCTTGAAGTAACATATTACTTCCGCTTTGGAAAATCTTTCGAGAATAAGACATTCCTTTTAAGAAGGCTCTTTCAGATATTTACTCCTAATCATAGGATACTACTACAACAAGGATTGATGAAAACCCTAACGAGAGGGACTTATTTAACCTCGTCTACCGCCAATCCACATATGGCTCATGTATACAGTACTCCCTCCATTCCATTTTATTAAAAAAAATGTAGTTAATGTTTTGATCTTATTAAATGATCCAATATTTTTACATTTATGCCTTTTAAATAGTTGTTGAAGTATTTAATGCTACAAACTTTTTATTGTAAATACTGTAATGAGTGAAGTGTATTCCAAGAAATTTAACAATAAATGCACAAAATCTACACTTATTTTGAGACAGACTAAAAAGGAAATATGGACAAAATAAAATGGATCGGAGGAAGTGTTCGGAGGATTTTGCATCATTCAAAACAAACAATATTTATAAAACCTATACCTAACATGCAAACTAACTCCTAACCGACCGAATATCGGGTAGTTGCTAGCATAGTAGGGTAAGTACGGGTATCGATCCACAGAGAGATGATGTTAATGGTGTTTTATGTTTTAGATTAAAGGAGATCACAAGCATAGACAGAGAATCATAGATGATTCAAAGCTAAGTAAAGATTGTTTCGAGCCGATTATTACGTTAAAGTAACTAGATTAAACTAAGACAGAAATTTAGAACTAAGGTTTATAATCCATGAAATCAAAAGCAAGCAATTGAGAGAAAGGAGGCAAACAATGGTTCAACAAATCAACCATTAACAAAGGCTCAATTAATACCAATCAAGTATGCTTCTTAACAAAGGGGGGTTCACCTATCCAAATGCAAAACGATCTAATTTCTTAGGAAGGTTTGTATCAATTAACGATCTAGATGTGAAATCTTTCGATTTAAGACCTAAACAAATAACTTAGCAACTTTCGTTCTTGGCTAGAAGTTAAATGTTCAATCCATTAGCAAGTTTGATCTAAGTTTCACACAATTTCCATTCATGAAACATCACATATTCATTATCTTTCGATGTAAATGAAATTAGACAAGTAAAACAAGCTAAGAGATCCAACCTTTGTTGAAGAACACACAAGATCAATATAAGAAAACCAGATTTATTGATAGATTTGCATCCCCAAGTTTGCCCAACAAGATTTAGCTATCCATAGAAGAAATAACCACAAAGCTTGAAGATGAATCCATGAGAATTAAGCTAATAATAACTAAATCTAAACCCAGCCACCTTTAGAAGGTCTTTGGGAATTGTTTGGCTCTGGAAATACTGAAGAACTACTGTAAAAAAAACGCTCCCTCTAAGTGATTACACACGATGCCTATTTATAGGAAAAAGGGAAAAATCGACTGGTCTGGCAGTTAAACGCCCGTTTGAATTGATGAACGTGCGTTTGAATTCATTCTGCTCGATTTCATAACTCTCTTTCAGCTTTGAACGCCCGTTCTATTTGCCAGACGCCCGTTTGGATCCTTGTAACAGAATTCGGTTATGATGCAACGGATTTATTCTTTCTTGATCCATAATATACCTTCTCTCTCTTCCAACAACTTGCTAACCACTTGGATCTTATCTCTAATGACTCTTAACTTCATTCCACCACCTCATTTGTGACATCATTATTATCTATAATTAAACATTGCAAAAACATAACATAATCCAAAACAATATAAAACTCATATTTAAACCCACAATTAAGCTCATTTTGCAATTGATTCATTTAATAAAACCTTTTGCTCATTATATCCATTTTAAGCCCAATTCCAATGCAATTTATACTAATATGAGGGAATTTGATAAGAAAACTATCGTATAAATTCGTATAAAATCACCAACAACTCCCCCACACTTAGCTTTTTGCTAGTCCCGAGCAAAACAAAACACCACCATGGTTCGAAACCGAAAGGTAGATACAACAATACAATGCATAGTAAAGAAATTAGAAGCTCACCCTTATGTGTGTGTGCAAAGCCATATTAAACTTCCACTATATCCAACTTGAATCAAGTTCAAGCAAAACTAGCTAATACCATAATTAGACTAAGTATAGATCACATGTACCCTATAAAACATCTTATGTCATGAAAAAGACAACGAAGGTATTTAGGACCTTTCCGACATACTTAGAGGATAGTCCCTACAACATATCTCTTAGTTTATACTGGGTATAAGGTATACGATAACTAAGTCTTGACTTTTATTAATTCCAATACTTTCCATTTTTTTAACACACTTCAGAATGAGCTTTTGCCCGTCATAGCAGAATAGGACATTTCGTGATAATGCTCTAACTACTCAAATCATAAGGCAGCTTCTTCTGATTGTCGTGAGCTTTTGGTCATCATAGTGGTATAGGACATTTCGAGATAATGCCCTAACTCACTCCAATCATCGACCAGCTTCCGACACACCCATTTATATTATTTATTACATTGCTTATGCGAGATTTACGGTGGCGGTGGTTCTAAGCCATAAGCTATGCAAACCTACTGAGCATAACACCTCAAACAAAGACTTATTAATTCAAGACTATAGTCACGTTTTTACTTATCACATTCAAACTTCGAGATATTTACAGTATATCATACTACAGTTCCCAAATACTTAAACTATCATCAGTTTCATGACATTAACACTAAGCACTAGGTACCCATGAAATAATCAACAATCACTCAGTCTAACTGGGTATAGCTTTAAAAGTTAGTTCATCATCTAATATGGCATGTGAAATGTAATGTCGGGCGAGACATCTAACCTACTAGACATATACATTATAAGGCATCAATTCTTATAACACCGAACATAGGCATGCATGCTTATTCGGGACAAAACAAAATTTTCAAGTTTTAGCTCATTTTGCATGGAATCATGAAAGTACAAGTAAAGGTGATATAAAAACATATGACTATTCCCTCCCCCACACTTAAATCACAACGTGTCCTCAAGTTGTGCCGGAAAAACGAGATAGGGATACTTAGCTCCTGTTATCGAGGCCGGATATCGGTGGTCAGGCAGTAGCATGAAAAGTACCAACGATGTCCAATTAGGAAGCATGATGCAACACTTCTGTTCTGGAATGGACTGAACGCTCGTTCAGTAGGTAGAACGCCCGTTTGAAGTCTTGAACGCACGTTCAAACGTGAAAAATTGCAACAGAGACAAAAATATGCATACTGGAAAGTCAGGACGCCCGTTTTAAAAACAGAACGGGCGTTTGAAAAGGAAAAACAACGAGACCACGAAACGAGGGGACGAGCACTTCCATTGTTACAAAAATTATCAAAACAGAGTCAAAATGCCTTCCAAAACAAAGCCAAAACAAGTGCATATGGATGAAAATGTCAAGTGATTGCAAAGTCATAGAGAGAAAACATCAAGTACATCAACAAAATAAAAAGAAGTACAACATCATCACGTCAATCTTCAGAATCATCTCCATCTTCACTAGCAGCAGCATCATCATCCTCCTCAGCCTCTGAATCATCATCCTCCGCATCCTCTTCGGTCCCAGATACCCCTGGCACAACACAAGAAATGGCTCTCTCAACAGCATCTTCAAAAACAAACTTCACGGTGCTTGGTGCAAACTTGGACTCATCTGTGATAGTGTTGCCCTGGTTTAGCTCCAACTGATTCGCCAAGATGTCATTTTGAGTTCTACGTAGCACGCTCAACCATTTCCTAATGCTATGAGCAATGCTAACTTGCAATCTGTCCGAAAGTGGTAGAGTAGAAGGTGGTGTAGATGACGAAGGACCGGGCTGATGAGGAGCAGCAGTGGCGTCTTGAGTCTTCTTGGCTCTTTTTGTCTCCCTTTGAATGCCCCGAGGGTTCTTCGGTCTATGATCGGACTTGTACTCCGGCACCCCGGCATCTAAGCAAATACTATAAATCAAATGCGGGCAGATGATGCACCGGTTGGTTTTAGTCAAATGTTTGAGAACCTCCTCGTAGATAGTTCTCCCGACGTTTACATCCATCTCCCATTCCATAGCATACATTAAACCAAGATCTTCAATGCCGAAGTGAGTCATGTTATCTGTCGGACGCAACCGATTCTGGATGAACTTGCACTTAACCCTCCAATCCTCCGGCCAATCCTTAGTAGTGATATCCTTACGCTCCTCCTTCTTTCCGGGCTTATAGGTCCAAGGAATATCCTTATTCACCAATACACGTAATTCTTCCAAGGGGTCTACCCCACTATCCACCAATTCCTTAATCTCTACTCTATGGTCGACATCCTCAAAATCGTCAAATTCATACTTGGCGTTAATGACCTCGGGAGAGAAAGGAACCTTCACCTTCCGAACCACCACAAACCCCTCTTCTAGATGCTTGCTATCTAGGTTAGCAAAGAAGTCCCGCACAAGAGTATCATTAACCAAGGTTTCCGGGGTAACCATCAACACATCCCAACTACGATCTCTCAACATCTTCAAGAAAGCGGGATCAACCTTATCTTCCACCAAAGCCCTCTCAATCAACATTTTTCTAGATATGTACTCTTGAGTGTAAAGTTTCATGGCTTTAAGGCTGATGAAACGTTGAGAGAAAGGGATAGGAATGGGGTCTCTACCAACTCCTCTAGGGTTTCCTTTCCGGATACCTTCATTGGGATTACGGGGGCTTACAAAATCATCACCCTTCCGCTTCTTCTTCCTAGGATTTTCCACCATTGGTTGTTTACCTTCCCTTCGAGTCATCTAAAACAAGAGTAGTGCGTGGAGTGTGGAAATGAATATAAGGCTTGAAATACCCAAAATCACCCAAAAACTTAGGTTTTTGGAACCCGAACAGCCGGCCCTTCAAAGATCAAATGCGTGATAATGGTGGAATGACAAGGGGAAAAACTCATATATTTGAAGAGAAGAGATCAAGGGCGTTCTTTTAAGCTATAGAGCGCCCAATTTGGTGAGAAAATGAAGATTTTAGGTCACAAATTTGGAGAGAACCCGTATTTGGGAGTCGAAGGAATGAAGAATGGCGCTGGAAATTCACTCAGTTTTAAAACAACTCTGTTCAGCGCAAACGGGCGTTGTACATGTCAAACGGGCGTTTGAAATGTTGAACGAGCGTTTAAAAGTGTAAACGTGCGTTTAAACTAAACAGAACGCAACTCAACAGACACTTTTTTATTTCAAACCAAAGTTGATACAAACTTCAACATAAAAACATCATAAGAACATAAAAACATAAAGAAATACATAGAAATGGTGGGTTGCCTCCCACCGACCGCTTTTGTTTAACGTCGTCGGCCCGACGAATGACTTATATTGTGCCAACTTTTTTTCAAAGTTATACTAGTTAGCACGGGGCGAGATAAATGGTAGGATGCTATAGTTAACAACGAGAGCTTGACGATAAAAACAACTAACTTAACTAATCGTAAAGCGAGGCCCAGTCAATCACACGAATGAGACGGCGGAGCAAGTCGATGGTGGGCCAGAGGTCGTACTCATACTGTAAGTACCAATCCTCTCCGGCTTGCTCAACCCCACGAACATGCTCATCCTCAAGCACCAAGACGAGATCAATCAGGAAAGGATCGTTGAGAATCGTGAATGACCTCTCTAAGGCATCCGCAATATCCTCAATGGTCCACTCACCATCTCCTCCGGAGAGAGATGGAGGCACAACGATAACAAAAGTGAAAGTCCTGATTCGGGTGAGAATATCAATATCCGCATCCAAGATCCTCAAACCACCAGGACCATCATTTAATGAAATGGCATGGATCCGACTGACGAACTCAAACTCGTGCTCGGTCATCCCGAAAAACTCATGTGTAGGTACTCCGTAGGGGTGTCGATTATCGTCATCAGCCATCTCAAACCGTCAACTGAAATAGGCAACGCTCATTAGAGGCTAGACAAAAAGGAAAACAAACAAACACAAAAGAACTAAAAGAAAGAAAAAGATATCTAGGGTGCCTCCTAGTAGCGCTTTCAGTTATTGTCGGAAGCCCGACAACCAGTTAAAACCTAACCCGGATCGGGCCATTTCACTTTTCTACCCGCCACATTTTCATGCACAGTGTGGTTCTTAGGGTGACGGTAGAAATAACGAATACCCGGAGTGAATTCACGAGAGATATTCCGAAGACGCTGAATTCTCCTCATGGTTGACTCTTTCTTCTTTTGTCTCCTCTTTAGTAGCATTTCTTTCCGCAGCTCCTCCATGTCCCAACTGCCTGCAAGGACCTCCTCCAACGAATCAGTGCTATCTTCCTCGGAGAACAAATCAGGCGAAAATTCATCAAAGTCATCAACTTCGGGGCTACAACACCCGAATATATCGAGAAACTTAACAATCAAAGGTGGTTCTTTTGGTTGACCAATGTAGTGCTTACACCTTTGACCGTTGACTTTGAAAGGTTTATCGCCGTATCCTCTCGCCTCTAAAACACCTCCGGGAAAGATGTTGAGAATTTCGAAAGGTCCGGACCACCGGGTCCGTAACTTTCCGGGGAAAAGATGTAAACGAGAATTATACAACAAAACCAACTCTCCCACATGAAACTCTCTCTTCTTAATCTTAGCGTCGTGAAGAAGCTTCATTTTATCCTTGCCGATCCCGGAGCTCTCATAAGCTCGGAGTCCGAACTCATCCAAATCATGCAACCGCTGCAGTCGATGTTCGCCGCAAGCTTGGGAATCAAAGTTCAAAAACCTTGTCGCCAATAAGCTCTATGCTCCAACTCGACTGGCAAGTGACATGATTTACCATAAACCATCTGGAAAGGCGATGTACCGATCGGGGTTTTATAAGCAGTGCGATAAGCCTAAAGTACATCGTCCAGCTTCAAACTCCAATCATTTCTATGGCTATTAACCGTCTTCTCCAGGATTGTCTTGAGACTCTGGTTGCTTCTTTCAACCTGACCGCTCGTCATAGGATGGTACGGTGTACCGAGTTTGTGTTTAACACCATACTTTTCTAAAACTTTGTCCAAGGGTCGGTTACAGAAATGCGTTCCTTCATCGCTAATCAAAGCGCGCGGACAGCCAAACCTCGCAAAGATATTCTTCTTCAGAAACTTCATGACCGTTTTATGATCATTATGAGGAGTGGCGATGGCCTCAACCCATTTAGAAACATAGTCTACGCAGACTAGGATGTACTTGTTCCCGCAGGAAGAAGGAAAAGGACCCATAAAGTCAATCCCCCATACATCGAAGACCTCGCATTCTAGGATGGGTGTCAAAGGCATGTCGTAACGCCTAGTCAAAGTCCCAGTTCGTTGGCACCTATCGCAGCCTTTACAAAAGGCTTCAATATCTTTAAAGATTGACGGCCAATAGAAACCAGACTGAAAAATCTTTGCAACAGTCTTCCAAGGACCAAAGTGGCCGCCCGTGGGTCCATTATGGCATTGTTCAATTATAGCACGTTGCTCAGACTCAGGAACACACCTTCTAAGCAACCCGTCTTTGCAGATTCTAAAGAGATACGGCTCATCCCAGATATAATACTTAAGATCGGAGAAGAACTTCTTCTTCTCTTGATACGAAAAGTCAGGATTCAGATATTCAGAATGGAGATAGTTGACAATTGAAGAATACCACGGAATTCCAGAATTGCCACTGTCAACGAGCATAATACTTTCAAGAGGGAAGTAAAGATCAATATCTTCAGGAGCATCCTCTTTCTCACTCAACAATCTAGAAACATGATCCGCTACTGCATTTTCACTATGATGTGAGTTCAGAACCGTTAGCACCAGTCACACATCATGATCTTATATCACCGATTCAGGCTAAGGATCCTTTGCTAATTAGAGATGGACCGCTAACCAGATTGCAACGCAAGAAGAGAGATGAAGCTTTATCTACACTGGTTATGCAGGCATTCGATGATGCTCACGCAGGAGAGGTTGGTTGTGAGAAGTCAATATTGGTGATTGTTGCTGATGGATGTGGTTAGGCGCATATTGAGAGTATTTTTTATGAATTTATTTAGTTTATTTTTAATAAAGTGTGGCGCCAATTTGTCCCACATCGGAATTTGGTTTTTCTTTTCTCTAGTTGTAAGCCTATAAATAAAGGCATATGAGTCTCTTTTTAAAACACACAATTATTTAGAATTATATAAAATTTCTTCTTTGCATTAGCAAAAAAAAAATTGCGTTTTTTTAAGTTTACGTATAAACTTAATCTTGAACATCAAATTCAAGAATTGGCAATTCTTGAACGTTCACAAATCAAGGTTTCTTGGGCAGGTCTCCAAGGGGTTTTGATCAATTCCAAGGTTTTCAAGAACAGGTTTCTTGAGGGTTGAGGAGCCAAAATCGTGATAATTCTAGATCGTTTCAACGTGTACGTGAAATTTAGGTTTCCCGTATCAATTGGTATCAGAGAAAGGTTGAATTATCACGTCAGCCACACCGCCGCGTGTTGCTGCTAGCCCTAGGATCATCTCTTCTCTTTGAAGCCGGCGATCTCACGGCATACCCCCGTCCTCCTTCTTGTCCGTCGCAAATCCAGGCCTCCCAGGTACACAGTTTTTGTTTCCGTCGTGTTCTGTTAAAAAAAAAAAATTGGTCTTAGTTGTTCTTGCTGTGGGCGTCTATCATTGATCAAAAAAAAAAAAAAAAACCAACTTTTGCAAATTGCAGCCGCCGCAATTTTCAGCCCAGCCGCCTTCTTTGACCTAAATGGTCTTAATTAAATTGTCCTAATTTTGTTTCATTTTATTTTTTTTATTTGTTTTTTTTTATTTGTTTTTCGGTCAACGATTACAAAAAAAATATATATATATATATAATTTCGTCGTAATTTAATTTTTTTTTTTTTATTGTTTTGTCACATCCCTTTTGTGAGTCCGTCGTGTCTTCCTCCCCTTTACCCAACATTGCGTTTGTGATACGGCCCTCGAATACATAAGTTAAAGCATACGTTCTAAGGTTGTTTGTTTGGATATTTGCATCCGTGAATTTTCGAGTTGTGTTCTTGCAATTTTAAAAATAGATTTTAAAACGTTAAACAAGAACATAATAATAGGCTTAGCAATCTGATTTCAAGAGTCTTCAAGGAAGAACCACTTATAGTGTGAAAAAAAAAAAAAAAGGAATCGTTATTTGAGGTGTTATGCTCAGTGGTCTATATTGACAAAAAAAATAAAATAACCACTGCCAGCCAGAAATCTCCGGTAACAATTTCAAATTTTGAGGTGTTATGCTCAGTGTGCTTGGTTCGATTTAGCCACTGCCAGCCAGAAATCTCATTCTCAACTTACTAGAGGTGTTATGCTCGGTGAATTGTTCAAAAAAAAAAAATCAAATATCACCGCCAGCCAGAAATCTCTTAAGGTTCATTTTAGTAATTGAAAATTATTGAAAGAACAGGTTGAATTTGCTATATTGTTGTGATCTTGAATTCATCATTTGAATCGATTTTTAATTTTACGAGTACTACAAACGGAATTCTTGGATTAAAAATCTTAACAAACCGAATTGAAAGTGTGGTTTAATTTAAGTAGTTTGGTGGTCGTTCCCCAAACCATTGTTCTTAGCATCCTATTCTTAGAAAAACCACCACCCTTTTTTTTTTTTTTTTTTTTTACCTTGGGCTTCGACATTCGAAGGACACTTGTTCTTAATACTTTGGAAATTGCAAAACCTCGGGGAGCACTACTACGAGAATCTTGAAAGTTGAAGGATCACTTTGAGATCAAATACATCTCTCCAGGTTAGTGGATTTCAAGTTCTTTCCTTTTTATTTTCTCTACTACTTGTGTTTGTTCGTGTAGTGATGGCAGGTCCAACCGAGGGAGATGGATCCCATCCAACGGATGGGAATGTGACACGATGGATTGTTGGCCAGGAGGCTACCATTCGGGCACTACAGGAAGGACATAAACAACAAGCCGCTAAAATGGATCAACCGACGCGACCATGGTGGCCGGACTTGAAGCCCTTGCCGTAAATGCCCAAGCCGGCAACCTAACCCGACCGAGGACGAACCGGCGCCTAGTACCACCATCCCAAACCATAGGGGAGGAGGTGCAGTCAGGGGCCGTGTGCCTACAAGACCGCCAAGGAGAGAGGATACTTGGCAAGTACATGAAAATTTTGGGTCTGAAGTTGAGGGAGAAGATCTGGATAACGATGAGGAAATACAGCAGCAACCAAGGAGAAGACAACGTCAACTTAGGTTTGACCAAGATGATATCGGTGATGACGAAGCTACAGATGATGTTAGAGGTATCAAACTAAAAATTCCCCCATTCAAAGGTACTACTGATCCGAATGACTATTTTGTTTGGGTAGCTAAATGTGAAAGGGTTTTCAATCGTCGCCGCCGCACCGACAGTAAAAGGTACACTTAGCCACTATTGAATTTGATGAACTTCCCTTATTATGGCTATCTAGTACTAATGAAAAGCGCGGAGACAAAGAAAATCTGAAATTAATTCGTGGGAGATACTTAAAGAGGAAATGCATAAACGCTGGGTCCCTTCCTCTTACATGAGGGATCAAGTGAAGATGTTGCAAAATTTATCTCAAGGGGATAAATCCGTCGCCGAATTAAGAGATACACTTGAGAAGCTTATGCTTAGAACGGATACTAATGAACCCGAGGAGTATACCATACGCGGTTTCTTAGTGCTTTGAGGTATGATATTGCTGATGCTATAGAACTCATGAGATTGGACACTTTTGAAGATGTGTTCCACGCAGCTCAAACTAAAGAGGAGCAACTCAAATCTAAGAGATGGAGTTCGGCCAAAGGTAACTCCTAGGCACCCAATCGGTTCAACTCTTCCCAACCCCGCAACAATGGTAATAAACCTTTCTTTAAGCGTGGTATTGTTATTAATGACTCTTCTACGCCGATGCAAAACAAGGATAAACCTCAAATCGCTGACAAGGGTAAGTCTAAAGCGCCCGGATTTGAAGGAAGACCATCTGTTATTAAGTGTTTTAAATGCCATGGGATAGGTCATAAAGCTAATTGAAGAGAGTTTGAGAAAGTAAATACTACTTGAGTAAACTTCAACTTAGTTTATTCATCAAATGGAAGAAGTATAAATAGTTACAATTGATGGGAGATACTAGCTAGCTTGGGCGGCCACTAGATGGGCGGCAAGCATGCATGTAAAAAGTAAAAGTATGTCTATGACATAAAGCAACTAGAGTTTGACATATTAATTATTTTTATGTACCACAATTAATATGTCCTTTTACAACTAAAGTGTACAAATAATGTATACACGAAAATAAATAAATATTACATACTATTTGATATGTAATATTTCCACACCCCCTCAACCGGGTTGTATATGTTTATACGACCAAGTTTGCTACTCGGTCTCGTCGAACATAAGTGGTGGAATGGCCTTGGTGAGAATATCGCATTCGTCCGCCGAGGGAACATACTGGAGTTGAATAATCTTGGCATCAATCTTCTCCTTCAGGAAGTGTCTGTCAATGTCCACATGTTTGGTTTTATCATGATGGACTGGATCCTCTGCCATGCATAATGCTGAATTATTGTCACAGCAGAGTGTGATAGGGTGTCAATAGGCCGCCGAACTTCGCCGGGACCCTTTTTATCCATAGAGCTTCACAAATACCCAAAACTAGTGCCCCGAGTTCGGCTTCAAGACCGCTTCGGAGACGTAGGTTGTTTCTTGCTCCTCCAGGTGACAATATTTCCCCATACATAAGAACAAGAGCTTTGTAGTAGACCTTCCGTCTATGTGACGACCCACCAATCGGCATCGGTGTAGACCTTGATAAATCTCTCGGCAGACTTGGTGAAATGTAGGCCTTGGCCGGAGTGGATTTCAAGTACCTCGGTATCCCGTTCACGGCATCCCAATGTTGCTCGGTAGGGCAATGCATGAACCGGCTAACTGCAGATCGACCCCATATGCAATATCGGGTCTTGTATGGGACGGATAAATGAGTTTCCCTACAAGCCTTTGATATTGATCCTTTCGACGAAGAATGTCACCATGCAACGAGGGTATTACTAGGGTCTACTGGGATACGAAGAGGTTTGCATCCCAAAGATACCGCTTTCCTTTAGCGAGTCCAAGACATATTTCCTTTGAGAGATAGAGATACCCTGGTTGTTTCTTGCAATTTCCATACCAAGGAAGTATTTAAGATAGCCCAAATCTTTGACTTGAAAAACCTTTGCCGGAGAGTCTTCAAATTCGGATCTCGGTAGAGTCATCACCGGTGAGGATGATATCATCCACATATACAATAAGGATAGATCTTTTCGGCTAGTGGTCTTGATAAACATGGTGTGGTCGAGTTGCATTGATGATATCCAAGGCGGCTTTAACCACGGTAGTGAGTTTCCCAAACCAGGCTCTTGGGGATTGCTTTAGGCCATATAGAGATTTCCTCAATTTGCGACCTTTCCTTGAGTGTTAGGATTGGTAAAACCAGGAGGTACATTCATGTAAACTTCCTCGCAAGGTCACCATTGAGGAAGGCATTTTTGATATCCAATTGGTGAAGAGGCCGGTCAAGTTGGACAAACAAGAGATATCGGTATTCGACAAGTGTTCGGTTTGCAACCGGTGCAAAAGTTTCTTTGTAGTCAATGCCATAAGTTTGAGTGAAACCCCTTGCAACTAGTCCGGCCTTATACTTGTCAATTGTACCATCGCATTGTATTTGATGGTAAATAACCACTTGCAAACTATCGTCTTTTTGCCTTTGGGGAGAGCTGTTAGATCCCAAGTATGATTATCTAGGAGGGCGATCATTTCGGTCTTGACGCACCTTCCACTTATCATGTTGGAGAGCTTCCCGTATATTCTTAGGAATAGAGTGAGAATCCAAGTCCCGTGTAAACATGACAAAGGCGGTGTGATAACGATCATAAGACGGATAATTATGAATAGAATGATCGGTAGTGCAAGATCTCTTTCCCTTTCGATAGCAATAGGTCTATCATCAATGTCGCCAGCCGCCGAGAGTCGATGAGGCTGCCGAGAGTCGCAGGTTGCTTTGAGTTTCGGTTGGCACCGGTTCGCAGGGCTCTGGTTCGCAGGCCCCGGTTCGCAGGGGTCGCCGGGGGTCGCAGGTACACTTGGGGTTCGGTTCTTGCCGAGAATCGCAGGTTGCCGAGGGTTAAGAGCTTGCTTTGTGGGAACGGATTTAGGTCAATTTCAATCAAGTTTCCATCGCAGTCGCCTCGGTGGACTTGCTTTGTAGTAGGGGTCCTTTCAAAGAATTTTACATCCATAGAATTGTAAAATCTCTTTTCGAAGGAGAATAGCACTTGTAACCTTTCCCGTCCTTTGCATATCCTAGGAAAATGCACTTGTGAGCTTTGGGATCAAGTTTGCTTCGTGTTGGGCATGGATATAAACAAACACAAGACAACCAAAGATTTTTGGAGGTAATTGGGAAATAAGATGAGGGCGGGAGTGAGTGGTCGAAGGGTTTGGATAGGAGTTTTGAAGCCTAACACTCTACCGGGAAGTCTGATTAAGTATGTGGCGATTAATATAGCTTCACCCCACATATACTTTGGAACATGTGTGGTGAACATGAGTGATCTAGCCATCTCCAAGCGGTGCTGTTCTTTCTCTCGGCAACCCCATTTTGTTGAGGTGTTTCCACACAACTACCGACATGGACAATCCCCTTATCCATCAAGAAATTACCGAGGTTAGACTCATAGTATTCAAGTGCATTATCGCCTTTAAGATCTTGATCTTAGTGTCAAATTGAGTAGAGATCATGTTGTAAAATTCCCGAAAAACAGTTCAACTTCGATTTATCCTTCATTAAAAACAGCCATGTGTTTCGGTATGATCATCAATGAAAGTGACAAACCACCTTTTCCCCGTTATACTTTTTACTCTTGAAGGTCCCCATACATCACTATGAATTAAAGTGAAAGGTTTGGAAGGCAAATAAGGTAGTTTGGTATACACGAGATTTGGTAAGTTTGGCAAATTGACAAATATCACATTGAAGATCATTGACATTACATCCTTTAAATAATTCAGAATTACGGACTTTAAATAACCAAAACTTGGATGTCCTAGTCTATAATGCCATAACATGATATTGTCTAAGGTTTGAGTGCGAGTGCCGAGGCGATTCGGTCTTCGGTCTTGTCTTCGGCGGGGTTGACCACATACAATCTGAGCGGGGTTTAGCCCTCCCAATCACTTCCCGTGAAGAAGGGTCCCGGAAAGTGCACTCGATTCTTATTAAACACCACAAATCAATTCAAATCTTTTGCAAGTTTACCGACGATATGAGATTGCGGTCTAATTTTGGAACAAATAGGACATCCTTTAGGTATATCTTATTAGTGATTTTAACATTTCCAAAACCTTTTGCATGAGAGATAGATCCATCGCCAGTCTTAATTTTATGAATTTGTTGACATGGCATAAGGTGAGTTATGAGGTTTTTATTACCAATCATGTGCGAGGAGGCCCCGAATCAACAATCCATGTTTCATTACTAATAGAAGAGTAGAATTTACCCGCACTAGCCCGAGTGGCCATGTCGGTAGAGGGACTACCTTCTTTTTGTTGAGTGAGGAAAGCTTTGAATGCGAAAGAACCGAGCATTCAACTTGTTATCATTCTCCCCTTCATTGACATGCCCGCCCGACTTTCCCTGGTAGGCTTGGAGGATTTAGGCATTCCATGTAGCTTCCAGGAAGTGTCCTTGGTGTGATTTGTGCGTTTGCAGTGCTCACAGAACAACTTTCCAGTTCGATCAGTAGGCTTCCTACGGTCTCGGTAACCTCGGCGGGCTTCCCGACGGTCGGCGGGGTAGCACTTTCGGCGGGGTTATCGGCGGGGAGTTCAAGAAGATCACTTTTCTCCTCTTTCCTCATGTTTGACTTCGGCAAAACATGGATTTGAGATTGGGGAGAGGTTTTGTGGCAAGGATTCTTCCCCTAACATCATCAAGAGTAGGATTCGGTCCGGTAAGAAACTTGAATACTCTCTTTTTCTCAATAATGTCCTTATAAAGGGCGCATCCTTGACATCATTCCGGGGGTGAGTTTCCCACACATGTCCAGGTGTTGCCATGCCCTAGACAGTTGGTTGAAGTATTGAGTTACAGACATATCTCCTTGTCTGCAATTTTGAATCTGAGCTTCAAGTTCATACACTTCAGATGTATTGTCTTTCTTGGAGTAAAGATCCCCGGCATTATCCCGCATCTCCTTTGCGTATCATACATCATAAAGTTCTCACTAATCTCTTTTGTCATTGATCTTGTGAGAATGGTCATGACTTGATTATTAGTAGTATCCCATGCTTCAAATCCCGAGTCATCTTCGGCGGGGGCGGGTTTAGAGCCGGACGGGTATCCCATCTTACCTTGTCCGAGAGATGTACATTTTCATATATCTTGACCACGGCAAGTAGTTGTTGCCATCAAGTCTATGATTTGTGTAAGATGAAGAGTCGGTGACCCCGGTCTGCCGAGGCAAACGGGGACTCAACGAGGGTGAGGAAGCTTCGGATAATGAAGACATTCTTGATTCGAATAGGTGCCGAGAATTTGCAAATGCGGATTCGGGAGTTTAAGGCTCGATACCATGAAGAGAGTTTGAGAAAGTAAATACTACTTGAGTAAACTTCAACTTAGTTTATTCATCAAATGGAAGAAGTATAAATAGTTACAATTGATGGGAGATACTAGCTAGCTCGGGCGGCCACTAGATGGGCGGCAAGCATGCATGTAAAAAGTAAAAGTATGTCTATGACATAAAGCAACTAGAGTTTGACATATTAATTGTTTTTATGTACCACAATTAATATGTCCTTTTACAACTAAAGTGTACAAATAATGTAGACACGAAAATAAATAAATATTACATACTATTTGATATGTAATATTTCCACACTAATGAGTGTGGTAATAAGAAGGCCTTCGTCTGCAAAGAAGGTTTGTACATTGATAAGGAATCCGGCTTAACTGTTGACCCGGTCTATGAAGAAGGCGAATGGTCTGAGGAGGAACGGGAGGATGATGATTATGAAGAGGAGGAGCAATTCGATGTTGGGGAATATGCTCCATGTGGTAAGTCTCTTGTTTCCATGAAAGCATTGCATGCAGCCGTCAAACCTGATGAACTAGTTGATCAACGGGATAATATTTTTCAAACGAGGTGCTTAATCAAAGGTAAACTATGTAGTTTGATTGTTGATTCTGGTAGCTGCACGAATGTTGTTAGCCTTGAGTGTGTTCAAAATCTGAATTTACCCACGGAAGCACACCCACGCCCTTATAATTTACAATGGTTAAATGAGAGCGGCGACTTAAAAGTTACGAAGCAATGCAAGGTTACCTTCACCACACCTAAATATGAGGATACAGTCGTTTGTGATGTTGTGCCTATGCATGTCTCTCATCTTTTACTAGGCAGGCCATGGCAGTTTGACAAATCTGTTTCTTTTGATGGTCGCTTAAATAGATATTCCTTCTCTCACAATGGTAAGAAAGTTACACTTTTTCCCCTATCTCCCCAAGAAATTCATAAAGATCAAAGGATGTTCGGAGAAATTAGGGAACAAGCGAAGAAGAAAGCTCAGGAGAGCAAGACCACCAAAGCCGTGGCAAAACCACCTACAGCCGTGGGCAGCAAGGCCATAGGACCCTCCAAACCCGTGGCTAAAGGGGTAGCCGAGAGAAAACCTACGGTTCCTAAGAACCTTGACACTGATGTCATTAAGTTAGGACCAGGTAAGCGTGTAAAGCACAAATCTGATTTACAGAATCATGTTGTTGATGGTAAGGTTTTATTTGTCTTTGTCTACAAGGAATCTCCACTTGTCTTTGATGATAGCACACACTCACTTATCCCTTCCCCTTGTTTACTTTCTATATCTGAGCTAACCGGGGTTCCAAGTGTTTTTATGTCTCGTTTTGCGAATATGCGGATCTCTTCCCGGAGGAGAAACGAAGGGATTGCCGCCACTTCGAGGAATAGAGCACCAGATTGATTTCATCCCAGGTGTTGTGCTGCCCAACCGCCGAGCTTATAGGGCCAACCCAGAAGAGACTGCTGAGATAGAAAGACAGGTGCAAGAGTTGCTGGCCAACGAGAAGATTAGGAAGTCTATGTCACCTTGTGCCGTACCGCCATTGTGGTGCCAAAGAAAACAGTGAATGGAGGATGTGCACGAGACTGCGAGCAATTAATGAAATAACGGTAAAGTATCGCCATCCTATTCCTAGATTAGATGATATGCTTGATATGCTTAAGGGTAGTAAATACTTCACTAAAATTGATTTAAAATCGGGCTATCACCAAGTTAGAATTAGGCCGGGAGATGAATGGAAAACGACTTTTAAAACCAAATATGGATTATATGAGTGGCTAGTCATGCCATTTGGCCTCACTAATGCCCCGCTACATTTATGCGCTTGATGAATGAAGTGCTTAGGGAGTTCATAGGTCACTTTGTTGTCGTGTATTTCGATGACATACTCATTTATAGTCCGGATCTCGATTCACATGTTGATCATGTTAGAGCTACATTTTGGATGCCCTTAGACAAGCCCGGTTATACGCTAACCTTAAAAAGTGTTCTTTTTGCATGGAGAGGGTTGTGTTTTTGGGTTTCGTTGTGAGTTCGCGGGGCATTGAAGTTGACAAAGATAAAGTAAAAGCAATTGAAGAATGGCCCGAGCCAAAGAATGCTTCCGAAGTGAGGAGTTTTCACGGATTAGCGGATTTTACAGAAGATTCGTGCCGTACTTCAGCACCATTGCCGCACCCTTGAATGATCTAATCAAGAAGAATGCTTCATTTCAATGGGGTCCAAAACAAAGGGAGTCCTTTGAAACTTTAAATCTAAGTTGATTTCAGCCCCTATTCTTGCATTACCTGATTTTGATAAAACATTTGAACTTGAATGTGATGCTTCGGGTGTGGGAATTGGGGGTGTTCTTATTCAAGAAGGCGGACCTATTGCTTATTTTAGTGAAAAATTAAAAGGGTCTCGTTTTGAACTATGCCACCTATGATAAGGAACTCGTATGCCTTAGTAAGATGTTTGCAAGTCGGCGCATTACCTTAGACCTCGGGAGTTTGTTATTCATACCGATCATGAGTCTCTCAAGTACTTAAAAAGTCGAATAAATTGCATGCTAGACATATTAGGTGGATTGAGTTTATTGAAACATTTCCATATGTGATTAAATACAAGAAAGGTCAAGAAAATACCGTCGCTGATGCATTGTCTAGGAGATACACTTTGATTACTCACATGCGAGACTAAGTTTGTTAGGTTTTGAGCATATTAAAGACCTTTACTTGTTTGATCTAGATTTCCATGAGATCTTTAAGAAATGCCAACATGCTATAACCGATGAATTGTACAAGTTAGATGGCAATTTTTATATCTTCGACGGGTTCCTTTATAAGGAAAACCGTGTGTGTATTCCCGATGTTCAATTCGTGATTGTCTCGTTAAAGAGTCGCATCTTTGGGGGATTGATGGGTCATTTTGGTGTTACAAAGACACTTGACATGTTGAGCACACACTTTTATTGGCCACATATGCGCGGGGATGTTCGAAATTTTGTGAGTCATGTATTGCGTGTAAACGTGCTAAATCTAAGTCTATGCCTCATGGTCTTTACATTCCGCTTCCCATTCCTTATTCCCCTGGACTGATCTTTCCATGGACTTTGTGCTAGGACTTCCACGTTCTAAAAGTGGTAAGGATTCCATATTTGTAGTCGTGGATAGATTTTCTAAAATGGCGCACTTTTTGCCATGCAATAAAACTAATGATGCTTCATACATTGCTGATTTATTCTTGAAAGAAATTGTACGGTTGCATGGAGTGCCTAAGTCTATTGTTAGTGATAGGAATGTTAAGTTTGTCAGTCACTTTTGGAGATATTTGTGGATGAGGCTAGGCACGCATTTACTATTTTCTACTGCATATCACCCACAAACTGATGGTCAGACTGAAGTTTTGAATCGTGTTTTGGGTCAATTATTGCGTGTGATTGTGCAGAAGAACCTGAAAAATTGGGAATCATGCTTGCCTTTTGTTGAATTTGCTTATAACCGTGCTACACACTCGGCAACTAAGTATTCCCCTTTTGAACTTGTTTATGGATTTAATCCAAATGCTCCTATTGATCTATTGCCTTTGCCTGCAGGGGAAATTACTAGTTTGGATGGTGAGAAGAAAGTCGCTATGGTCAAGGATATGCATGCGAAAGCCGGAAACATGTCGAAGAAAGCGGTATCGCTAGATATGTAAAGCAAGCTAATCGAGGCCGAAAGCCCGTGATTTTCGAGCCGGGAGATTACGTGTGGCTACATATGAGGAAAGAGCGTTTCCCGCACGGGAGGAAGACCAAGCCGCATCCTAGAGGTGATGGACCGTTCAAAGTACGAAACGAATTAACCCCAACGCTTACGTGATTGATCTACCTCCCGATTGGGGCGTGTCTACTACGGTGAATGTTGCTTGATCTATCTCCTTTTCCGGCCGACGAGTTGTCTTTGTTTGATAATCCTTATGATCGAGGACGGATCCTTCTCAACCGGGAGGGAATGATGTGAGTTCGAACCGTTACCACCGATCACACATCATGATCTTATATCACCGATTCGGGCTAAGGATCATTTGCTAATTAGAGATGGACCGCTAACCGATTGCAACGCAAGAAGAGAGATGAAGCTTTATCTACACCGGTTATGCAGGCATTCGATGATGCTCACGCAGGAGAGGTTGGTTGTGAGAAGTCAATATTGGTGATTGTTGCTGTGGATGTGGTTAGGCGCATATTGAGAGTATTTTTTATGAATTTATTTAGTTTATTTTTAATAAAGTGTGGCGCCAATTTGTCCCACATCGGAATTTGGTTTTTCTTTTCTCTAGTTGTAAGCCTATAAATAAAGGCATACGAGTCTCTTTTTAAAACACACAATTATTTAGAATTATATAAAATTTCTTCTTTGCATTAGCAAAAAAAAATTGCGTTTTTTTAAGTTTACGTATAAACTTAATCTTGAACATCAAATTCAAGAATTGGCAATTCTTGAACGTTCATAAATCAAGGTTTCTTGGGCAGGTCTCCAAGGGGTTTTGATCAATTCCAAGGTTTTCAAGAACAGGTTTCTTGAGGGTTGAGGAGCCAAAAATCGTGATAATTCTATATCGTTTCAACGTGTACGTGAAATTTAGGTTTCCCGTATCACACTACCCCTTATGTCTTTGATTTCCACATCAAACTCCTGTAGGGTAAGAATCCAACGCAGTAAGCGCGGTTTAGCGTCCTTTTTATTCATCAGATAGCGCAAAGCAGCATGATCTGTCCACACTATAACTTGAGCTCCCAACAAGTAACTACGGAATTTGTCCATAGAAAACACAACAGCCAAAAGTTCTTTTTCTGTTGTGGTGTAGTTGACTTGTGCGGGGTTCAGAGTGTGACTAGCATAGTAGATCGGTTGAAATTTCCCTTTTACTCGTTGGCCCAAAACTACACCAACCGCGTAGTTAGATGCATCGCACATAAGTTCGAAAGGAAGATTCCAATCTAGCGAAATTAAGATAGGGGCAGATATCAACTGATGCTTAAGCTTTTCAAATGCCTGCTTGCACTCATCGTCAAAGTTAAACTCAACGTCATCATGAAGCAAATTGGATAAAGGCTTAGCAATCTTGGAAAAGTCTTTAATGAATCGTCTATAAAATCCAACGTGTCCAAGAAAACCTCGAATCTCGCGCACATTCTTTGGAAAGCTCATTTTCTCAATAGCTTCCACTTTGGCTTTATCCACCTCAATACCCTTGGATGAAATTTTATGGCCAAGAACTATGCCCTCCTCAACCATGAAATGACATTTTTCCCAGTTGAGGACTAAGTTATTCTCCACACATCTCTTCAACACATTATCAAGATTAAGAAGACAATCATCAAAAGTTTGACCAAAAACCGAGAAGTCATCCATGAAAATTTCCATACATTTCTCCACAAGTCCGTCAAAGATCGCCAACATACATCTTTGAAATGTAGCTGGGGCGTTGCAAAGACCAAATGGCATTCGCCTGTAGGCGAAAGTACCATAGGGACAAGTGAAAGTAGTCTTCTCTGGTCTTTAGGGTCAATAGGAATTTGAAAATAACCAGAATAGCCATCAAGAAAACAGTAGAAAGCGTGGCCGGCCAAACGCTCAAGCATTTGGTCAATGAAAGGAAGAGGAAAGTGATCTTTCATTGTGACTTCGTTAAGCTTCCTATAATCAATACAAACTCTGTAACCAGTCACAAGTCTTATAGCAACCTCTTCTCCCTTCTCATTTTTCTCAATCGTAATTCCTCCTTTTTTAGGAACTACTTGAGTTGGCGACACCCAATCACTGTCAGCAATAGCGTAGATGATTCCCATATCCAACAATTTGATAATTTCTTTCTTGACAACCTCTTGCATATGAGGATTCACCTCCTTTGCGGTTGTCTAACTCTCTTAGCTCCGTCTTCCGTCTTGATTTTATGCATACAAATGTCCGGAGATATCCCTCTGATATCCCCGACTTGCCATCCAAAGGCTCTTTCATTCTTTTTCAAGACGTTGATCACTTTCAGTTCCTCGATCCGGGATAGTTTGGATGAAATAATGAGGGGAAGCTTATTACCATCTTGCAAGAACACATACCTTAAATGCTTAGGTAAAGGCTTCAACTCAAGATCATTCGGGGGTTCCTCCAAACTGGACTTCAAATCTCTACTTTTCAAATTATCGGAGGAAAACAGCTGAGCTCCCAATAAATCAACTTCCTCTGAAGGTGAAAGATTCTTTCCCCACAACTTCATCATCCATTTCAGCTCCAAAATCTCTCAGATCTACCCTACCATACTGATTCAGATTGTCGATTAAACGCTCGTATTCAGAGTCTACTGCCATGGCTTGCTCCTCTAAATAATCATTGAAATCATCAAATGATTCCTCTACAGAGTAGCCGGTTGGAAATTCAGAAGGTCTTTTGATAGCTTTAGAGACACTATAGCTTACTTCTTCATTTCCAACGCGCAAAGTCACCTTAGCACCATCATCACAATCAATGAGGGCTCTAGCGGTAGACAGAAAAGGTCTTCCAAGAATCAGGGGCGTATTTGGTTGTTGGATGTCTAAAACATACCAATCCACAGGAAAGGTAAATCTATCGACCTGAACCAACAAATCTTTCAAAATCCCTGTCGCTTTCTTGGATGATCTATCCGCAAACTGAATACTCATAGTAGTGGGCTCCAAAAGATGGTCTAATTGAAGTTGCGACGGACGACGGATAAAGGCATAAGACTAATAGAAGCTCCTAGATCACATAAAGAATTGGGAAAGACAAGGCCTCCTATTTGCAAAGTAAGAACAAATCTTCCAGGATCACCTTTCTTAACAGGTAAATCTTCATAACTTATCATGGAACAGCTTTCACCAATCACCCTTTCCATGCCCTTTAACTTCTTCTTAGACGAGACCACATCCTTTATAAATTTAGTATACTTGGGCATCTCAACCAACACGTCGGATAACGGAAAGTTAACTTGGGTGTTTTTCAGGAGGTTGAGTACCTTCTCATATTTCTTATCTTCACATAAAGGAATATTAGTCTTTCTCGGAGGGAACGGAAGCTTCTTCAACTCATCTTCAGAGAAAACTTTCTTCGGGGGGGAACTCACAGCTTGGTCCTCAAGATCTTTCCATCTCACAGATTTTTCAACTCCTTTCCTCACAGGCTCATCCTCTTCCTCAATAGACTTCTCACTGCTCACAGGTTCACCTACTTTAGATCCTTCCACCTCATCCTTCGGAAGATCAGTCTCCCGAGTGCTCTTTATCGGATTAGGGAAATAGGCCTCCTCAACTCCCCCTCCTGCACTTCCACTGGCAGGAGGGGCTAGTGGTTTCCCTGGTTCTGTGGACCAGAGAGTTGAGTGCCGGATCTCAAACCGATGGCATTAGTATCTTCTTGACTTGTAGGAAGTTGATGGAACTAGAGCAGTACACTGACTCAGATTAGCTTGATTGACTTGACCACCTCCACGAGGGTTCTTCTCCGTAAAACTTGGTAGATGTCCTTGTGGTCTTGAAGCAAGTTGTTCAGCCAGTTGTCCTAATTTCCTTTCAAGGTTCTTGATTGTCTTCGTTTGTTCCTCCAATCTCGTAACAATATCACTCGGAAGAGAAAATCCCGGAGGATTCGAGAATTCGATTGTAAGATTGACCGGGCCTATTACCGGAGACATGAGTAGAACCTGTTAGGCCGCTTTGATTGAATCTTTGAGTAGAAGTAGGAGAACTCGAAGATTGATAGTTATTCGGATTCCTATTGAAGTTTTGATAACCTGGGTTGTACCCCTGGTTCTGGAAGTTGCTTTGACTAGAATACTGATTCGGAAATCTTTGATTGGATTGGCCATAAAAAGCATTGACTTCAGAATTTTGTCCATTCATAGGACAAGCAAGAGAAGTATGTCCTTCAATAGCACAAGTCTGGCAAACTATCGGTGTATATTGTCTCGTATGTTGGACAGCATTGACTTGATAGTTTGTAGGGGATAGAAATTGACATTGACCAAACAAATGGCCAATTTGATTGCAATTGTCACAGAACAGAACTTGGGAGTTATGTTGAAGTTGATTCACAGATTGAGAATTAGAATTCTTAGAAAGATTAGCAACTTTGTTGTTGAAGTAAAGATATCAATTGATTACGCATGTTTACTTCTTCAATTTTTGGTGCGGTGCTTGGATTGCTTGGTAAGAAGGAGCATAATTGTACTTAGCTATGTCCTCAAACAAAGCCCAACCTTCTTGTGGATTTTCTTGAGAAATGCCCCACCACTAGAATCTGTTGACCATGCCTTTTGACAAATCGGTCAAACCACCGTAAAAGGTATTAGCTTGCCTCTCAAGTCTAGTCCGTGATGAGGGCACTTTCGAGTAAAGATTTGAATCTCTTAAAAGCTTCGAAGAAAGATTCATTAGGCTGTTGAGTAAAAGTGTAGATATCGCTAAGACACTGAACAGTCTTAGACGGAGGAAAGTACTGACTTAAGAACTCTCTCTCTAGGTCTTCCCACATTGTTATAGATTCAACAGGTAGAGAATTGTACCACTCCTTGGCTTCACCCCTCAAGGAAAATGGAAACAATTTGAGTTTGATAATGTCCTCATCAACCCCTTGCAACTTGGTAGTCCCACAGATCTCAAGAAACGTGTGTATATGGGTATGAGGATTTTCGGATTGATAACCGTGAAAAATAGATGCATGTTGCATCATTTGGATCAAACCGGGTTTAAGTTCGAAAGTAGGAGCGGCAATCGCCGGTATAATGACTCCAGGATTAACTCTGACCATGCCCGGTCTGGCATAATCAGCTAAAGTTCTTCTATCATCAGCCATCGTTAAGACAAACTCTTCAACCTCTTTCCGGAATCGCTTATCTAAATTTTCTTCAAGTCTTTGGATACGAGAACGGATTCTTCGACGGTTAGGACAAACAATAGTTCGTTCAGGCTCGGGATTGAAAATAAGAGTGCCTTGTTGACTCCGAGTTAGCATAAACCGGAGTCAAACGAAAGAAATGATAAAGGAACAAAAGGAAGATAGAAACAAAAAAGATAACAGGGATCCGAACGTGCACTCTGAAAACAAGACGTGCGTTCAGACAGAACGCCAGTTTAGATCCCAAACGTCCGTTTAGAAAGAAAACGGGCGTTTAAAAGCTTAAACGTCCGTTCAGACTAAACAGAGAGCAAAAACAGCAGAAACAGAGTGTAAAAACGCAAAAAAACCAGATTTCAGAGCACCTAGATTAAGGCCACTTAGACTAAGGCTTTCCTTATCATCTAAAACAGTAATAAAACACATCAAACATGGCAACTCCCCGGCAACGGCGCCATTTTGTTCGGAGGATTTTGCATCATTCAAAACAAACAATATTTATAAAACCTATACCTAACATGCAAACTAACTCCTAACCGACCGAATATCGGGTAGTTGCTAGCATAGTAGGGTAAGTACGGGTATCGATCTACAAAGAGATGATGTTAATGGTGTTTTATGTTTTAGATTAAAGGAGATCACAAGCATAGACAGAGAATCATAGATGATTCAAAGCTAAGTAAAGATTGTTTCGAGCCGATTATTACGTTAAAGTAACTAGATTAAACTAAGACAGAAATTTAGAACTAAGGTTTATAATCTATGAAATCAAAAGCAAGCAATTGGGAGAAAGGAGGCAAACAATGGTTCAACAAATCAACCAATAACAAAGGCTCAATTAATACCAATCAAGTATGCTTCTTAACAAAGGGGGGTTCACCTATCCAAATGCAAAACGATCTAATTTCTTAGGAAGGTTTGTATCAATTAACGATCTAGATGTGAAATCTTTCGATTTAAGACCTAAACAAATAACTTAGCAACTTTCGTTCTTGGCTAGAAGTTAAATGTTCAATCCATTAGCAAGTTTGATCTAAGTTTCACACAATTTCCATTCATGAAACATCACATATTCATTATCTTTCGATGTAAATGAAATTAGACAAGTAAAACAAGCTAAGAGATCCAACCTTTGTTGAAGAACACATAAGATCAATATAAGAAAACCGATTTATTGATAGATTTGCATCCCCAAGTTTGCCCAACAAGATTTAGCTATCCATAGAAGAAATAACCACAAAGCTTGAAGATGAATCCATGAGAATTAAGCTAATAATAACTAAATCTAAACCCACCACCTTTAGAAGGTCTTTGGGAATTGTTTGGCTCTGAAATACGAAGAACTACGTAAAAAAAACGCTCCCTCTAAGTGATTACACACGATGCCTATTTATAGGAAAAAGGGAAAAATCGACTGGTCTGGAGTTAAACGCCCGTTTGAATTGATGAACGTGCGTTTGAATTCATTCTGCTCGATTTCATAACTCTCTGTCAGCTTTGAACGCCCATTCTATTTGCCAGACGCCCGTTTGGATCCTTGTAACAGAATTCGGTTATGATGCAACGGATTTATTCTTTCTTGATCCATAATATACCTTCTCTCTCTTCCAACAACTTGCTAACCACTTGGATCTTATCTCTAATGACTCTTATCTTCATTCCACCTCCTCATTTGTGACATCATTATTATCTATAATTAAACATTGCAAAAACATAACATAATCCAAAACAATATAAAACTCATATTTAAACCCACAATTAAGCTCATTTTGCAATTGATTCATTTAATAAAACCTTTTGCTCATTATATCCATTTTAAGCCCAATTCCAATGCAATTTATACTAATATGAGGGAATTTGATAAGAAAACTATCGTATAAATTCGTATAAAATCACCCTTAACAGGAAGTATATGATTTCTCCGAGTTCTCAACGAATACAATGACATGGAATTACACCCTATTTTAGTGTGTTTGCAGAGGTATTAACTTTTTTTTTCTTCAGTATCACTACTTCTGATCAGATTGCAAACCTTTTCACTGTTTAATCATATAATGCATCATTGTACGATTGAATGTCACTACAAAATTTTTTATTCTAAGTCACTGTCTATCTAAAACTGATTGCAATCCGTTTCACATGTTTAGTTGAATAATATGTCACTTTGTGAATGAATGTCACTATAAATTCTGAATAATATGTCACGTGTGAATGAATGTCAGTATAAATCCATTCTAAGTGAATGAATGTCAGTATAAATCCATTCTAAGTCACTGTATTACGTCACTATGTGAATGAATGCCAATTTAAATATATTCACAGTCGTTGTACGATATAATATTGTCGGTGCGTGTGTAATATTATTTTAAGTCACTATTTATTAATGTCACTGCTTCTAAAAGTAATTGCAAAAAAAGTGGATGAATCAAATACTTTGTCGTTGTACGAATTAATGCCACTCCAGGATTTTTTATGCTACGGCACTGTATGAATTATTGCAATCATGTTCTCCTTGATTTTGTTTGATTTTTTATTTTTTTTATTTTTTTTATTTTTTTCCCCTCACCATGATTCTCTTGATTGATTTTTCATTTTTTTCCCCCCACATCCAGTTGATAATGAAGAGTACCAACGGAAGCAAAAATTGCCCACTATATACAGGGGCGGCTGCAGGAATTTTATGATATGGGTCAAGGTTCGACAATAACACACCCTATTATTAGTTTTTAATACATTAACTTAAAATTTCCAAGTGTAGATACGGGTGAAGGGTTAATATTTTAAAATTTTAGCGGTCAGTTAATACATATTAATGATAAAATTTTCAAAATATGATAAAAAAAAATACATTGGATTTTATTTTTTTTTGGGTTTAGGGGTCAGTTGACCTCAACCCACCAAGGGTGACACCGCCCGACTATATATGCGGGGCCTTGAATTGACTTCCCAAATTTGTTTTTTTTTTAAAGTTAAATCCTTGTGTCAAGAGGTAAATCAGTACATTATAATAGATTATTATCCTTATAAATCTTGTTAAGTTCCTATTTATATACTTATTTAGTAGTTTTGAACCACCTTCCTTAAATATTATAGTTGTCCTTCTCTAAAAAAAAATCTATATATTATTTTTCTTATGTTTATTTTTATATGTATAAATGATTAAATTCTTCCTTTTACATTTAATGGAGCTTTATATTTTCTTACATTTACGTGTATTATTAGATAAATGCTTATATTCTTTCTTTTACATTTAATGGAGCTTTTATATACTTCTTCACTTTAGTTTTAGATATATAGATATATGATTATAGTTTTTTTTTTCTAAGTTTATTAATTTGTAACGTTGGCAGGGTGGTTGTACCGTATAGACATGTGAAGCATTCGACTCACTAAAATAATAACACACAAAAAATTTATGTGGTAAGAGAATATTTCTGGAATATTCTCTATCTATAATAGACTGTACATAGAATATTCTAAGGAATATTTCAAGGAATATTGATAGATCTATCTAGAAAACATTATAGCCTTTAGATCAAAATAATCTCCACCATTAGATTATTGAGAAGAGTACTATAAATAGGTAGGAAGTTAAATATGAGTACTTGAGATCAAAAGAGTTAGAGTGTCTTCCCTTCTTGTATGCATATTAGTTCATCAATAAAATCATTTTTTCATATCCATCCATCAATTTGCATGTAAATAGATCCTTCAGCCACTTATCTCGAAATAAAAAATTCACTCATATAGAATGCATTGAAGCCACGTGTATATTCATAAGTTTTGAGTATATATATATATATATAGCTCAGCCATCGGACTCACTTGCAGCGAGTGGTTCTTCCTCAGTGCAAATCAAGTGCTTATATTTGCTCACAACATTGATATAGCTTGCAGGTGTGTTGTTAAAATAGCTGTTGTTTAATTTAGGTATATTTTTTTATTTATTTGATGTCTACCTTTTGGCTTCCGTGTCCCGATTCCAATTTCACTGACTCCTGTTAAATTTTTTTTTTTGCTCCGTCCAACGGTTTCTTACATGCCGGAGAATTGGAGTGAGAAATCCAATTCCCTGGCGCCGGGGTGAAAAATCCTTGTGATATAGCTTGCAGGTGTGTTAAAATAGTTGTTGCTGAATTTATTTTTTTATTTATTTGATGCCTAGCTTTTGGCTCTGTGTCCCGATTTCAATTTCACTGACTCCCGTTTATTTTGCCCCATCCCACGGTTTTTTTTTTACACGCTGGAGAATGGGAGTGAAAAATTGGCACTGGGGGTGAAAAATCCTATTCTCCGGCATCGGGGATAAAAATTCTCTAAACTCCGGAACTGGGAAAAAATATCCAAATCTCCGGCACCAGGGTGAAAATTTCTAATCTCCGGCACCGGAGCGGTAAGTTTTAATCTTCGACGGCTGTAAAAAAAATCATTGGAATCGAAGGAAAAATCATCAGAATCAGAGTCATCAAACGAATCATTGTATGCTCACCACTAAAGATGATCCGCACTCATGACTCATAACCTTGTTTTTAGATGCAATGACTTAGAATATACTAGACGGTGCTTTTTACTAAAACTATTTGATTGCCTTTGCATCGTAGTTCACAATATTTCAAATGAGGAAAGGGTTATATTTTTTTTTTTTTTTTTTTTTTTTGGTTTACATTTTGAAATTTATATCCAAAAAACTTTGGCAAGATTAAGTGATCTCTTCAATTGGCTACATTCATTGCTCTCTTTGAAAGCATAATATGTTAACTTGAAAAGTTTTGAGAGATTCTCTATTCGCATTCAATAAAATTACTTTTCAAGTTTGCTTAATAACTATCTAACAACGGTAGATTCTTCAACCGTTAGCTAATTTATTTCTATATGTTATACACAAGCGTGCTATTGTAGATTTTGTGGAGAACTTTCTAGAGTTCATTTCCATGTTAGAAAGTTCATTACCTAGAAGGAACGCTAGAAAGGAAGTCGACTTGCTTGTATGTAAAACTTCTGGACATTGAATATTTTGATACAATTTAAATTTGGTTGATTTAGAAAGCTCTCACCGCTAAAAGTTTGTTCCCGTCATCCGTTTTCTAGAAAAATTAAACTTGGATACTCCTGTTTATAGTCTCTTTTTCAGTCTTATTCATTTCATGCTTGCTTTTGCAGATTGTGTAACTCGAGGAGAAAAAAAAATGCAAATACTAATACTTAATTAAGGAAACAAATTGAAGATGATTACCAGTGAAGATTCTTTCTATATACCGAGTTTACACATACTATATTCAAGTTGCATAACGATCGTCGATCATGACATATCATATTATATTGATCTGGATATAGGTATTTTTCATTGTTTTTCCCTTTAATATGTTGTATCAATAATACTTTTAGCCTTTAAGTTAGGCCTTTAAGTTGCTTCCAAAGACGGAACCCAGAAAATGATGATCGACATATATTAAAGTGAACTGAGTTTAAATACGTAAATTGCATAGCTAACGTAATATATATATATATATTGATTTTTTAGTCCCCAGGACATAACTCAGTTGGCAAGGGGCGTGGGTGCGTAATTACAGCCTAGCGGGAGGTTGATAGCCCAAATGACACAAGATCTAGAGTCAAGTTTTACTCGAGATATCATTGGTGGTTGGAGTTGATGATGAAAAGAAAGAAGTTGTTCTTGGGATCATTGATTTCATGAGACAGTACGTACAATTGGAGGACAAGCACTGAGAGACTTGGGTTAAGGCTTCTGGCATACTTAATTGGTGGACTAAAGGATTAATGCTTCTCCAACCATTAATTATTTCACCCAAACAATACAAGAAAAGATTCAGAAAAGCCATGACTACTTACTTCCTCTTGACTGTACCGGATCAACCAGTGAGACGTCTAGTCTTAATTTACCATCTCATTAATTAATTAGCAATTTTTTTTTTATCCGTAAAACTATATATATACTACTCATGATTTTGTTCATCTTATTATATATATGCTATAATAACGTGTGTGGTTACATTCATCATTTTAGTAAAAATTTTACTGTAACGTGAAAGATATATATTCTTTTGTAAAAAATAGTAAACACAAACATCATATATATCCCACATGTCAATTTTTTCCTCAATTGAATAGGTCTCAATTATTGAAAATCGCCTTATTTTCGCCACCAAGTCTTTGTGCAATGACACATTCTGATGTGTGTGTGGTGGTGGTGGTGGTGGTGGGGGTAGGGGGAGGGGGGGTTAATAGATACATGGTGAGACAATGATTCATCAACTTCCGTTGCCGAAAAAAAATATAAGTGTCATGAAATTGATATATTTTTGTTACACAACCATAATCGATAGATGAGATTCATATAAGACCAAAATTGATACATGCCACTTAAATTTATGAGACAAATTTTGTAATTTTCCCTTATAGTTAGGTGAAATTCAATAATGTTGTTAATGTTAACACACGGTTGCATTATAGAAAAGTGTGGTACCAAATTGAGACAAGAACTTTGTTGTTATGGGTTGCAATAAAGAACGAAAAAATAAAGATCAAACATATACAGAAAATAAGAACACAGATTTACCATGGTTTTTGACAATGTGTCAGACTAGTCCACATGCACAAAGCGAGGAATTGAATTATCACATACTTTCACACATATTTTTTCGCATTCGGCTAGGTTACAAAGGGTGAGTATATATAGTACTCAGACTTAAACCCTACCCGACTAAACTACAGTTTCAGACGTGATCTCTCCAGATAAGAACCAAATCCAGACGAAAAAAGTATGAGTCAATTATATTTTCTACCGTTGGATACATAAAGAGGTATCTTACATATTTTCCAGAAAATGTTCATGAGCATATTTCCTCAATGGTTAATGTAGTTCCGGATGGAAATTGCGGCTTTAGAGTAATAGCACACGGAATAAGGCTTGAAGAGAGTAGTTGGCCAAAGGTGAGAAAAGTGGTGCAACATGAAATGATGTCGAACAAGGATCATTATATGGCCTTATTTGGTGGACAAGAATGGATCTACAGCAAATTCATGTCCTTGGTTGATCATGAAGAAGGAGCGTGCGGAGTGGACAGGGATTTTGACCGTTTCATTTGGTTGGGCTGTGTGCAACGTATATGGTGTGTCCCTGAGCATATTTTCTAAAACGCATGGAAATCAAACCATGCTTCCAACTAAGAAAAAACCTTCCGTTTGGCCACCTAACCATGTATGGATGAGTTTTTGCAATGGTAACCATTTTGTTCGTTTGATTATGAAAGATAGTTGTCCAATGCCTAAGGTAAATGTGGTTTGGAGTACCGTTCGGGCGTTGGCAAATCAATGGCATGAGAAATTACGGCATAGGCTCGGTTTATGGCATGATGTGGTCAAGGATCCATGGATGGGGGATCATATTGATTTGGAATCACCGAGTGCCTAAGTACGAAGTTGTTTTTGTAAATTCCAATGTTGTATTACTACTCATTTTGTGGATACACAATGATCTATTTTTTAATACTTTTAGATCATACTTTTGAGCTACTTTGATGTATTTTCAGCAACATTGATGATTTATGACCATTTGTGATGTATGCTAGTAATATTGATATTTTTGTTATTAATTTATGTGATCTTTGATGTAATTCTCCACTTTAATGTTGTTGTTTCTTGTGGTGTAATTTTGTCATGGGAATCCCCTGGGGGGCACGGGGCAATGGCCCGCGGCCTCCCAAAATCGATGAATTTAAAGGTCTTGTCGATTTTTTACCCAATAAAGCACATATATTTTATATAGATTTTTGTCCGGAAGGACAAAATTATCAAAAAATCGGGATAGAAGGAAACTGTAATTTAATACAGACAAAAGTAACAAATATGAAGTAACAAATGTGGAATAGAGTAAATATAAAGTAACAATTGTGAAACACAAAGTAACATTAACACGTGAAGTAACAATTTTAAAGTAACAATTGTGATTTTTGTCCTTTATAATCATGAAAATGTTACTTTTGTCCTTCCATACCCATTTATTAATTTTTTTGTCCTTGTGGCCCCTTTCCCCTATTTTTTATTTTACATTGGGCTTGAATAACCTAGCATACAACAAGGTATCACCAGTACTAGGGTATAACTTTGGCAAGTTAGTAAGGTTTGAGCCTTGTTGTGTGTAGTTTTTTTTTTTTTTTTCTTTCCTTTTTAAAAGAAATAGTTGACAATTTTTTTTTTGGACCAAGCATTCATACAATATTTATTTCCATTTGAGACACATACTACATAATGTACACAATTGATTGACTTTTGCCTCACTCCTTGAGATATCAGCATCATCATCTAAAATATATTCTTCTGTTCATGCGATTGCATGCCTTCATCTCCCTCTTTGTCGTCTCAACTCTCAAACGATAAAAAAAATACTTTCAATAACATTTTTTTTGTTTTGAAATGTTTACAATGTTTTTATTTATTATTTTTTTTGAAGGTTTTTCATTTTTTTTGATACTGTCTTTTTTTCGGTTACTTTTTTTTGGTTACCATTTTTTAGAAGGGCCTAAATGTTTTTGGCCCTGGGCCTAAATTTGGACTGGACGCCCCTGAATTTTGTGTTTCATATACGGCAACAATTTTGGTTATGTTCAACAAAACGCCCATTACACTGACGTTCATTATACTGCACGAACGTCCCCAAGGGTGATGTTTTCAAGATCAGAAGCAATACTACTCTGACACATTCTGGGACTCAGAATGCCACTGAGACAGACATCGATGGTATCGTGGGAACGTCGACGGGGGTGACGTACTAGTAAACGCCATCCACACCAACGTTCATATTGCCAAGGAAATGTCCATGGGGATAACGTTTTGAAGAACAGAAACAATACCATTATGTCACTTTCTGTTCATCAAAACACCCCCCACACTATCGTTCATAATACCCTAGAAACGCCACCGTGACAATGTTTTGAAGAATAGAAGCTATTACCATTCTGTCACTTCTGTTCCTTGAAACGCCCCCCTGCTGGTGTTCATAATACGCTAGAAACACCACTGATGACAACGTTTTGAAGAACATAAGCTATTACCATTCTGTCACTTTATGTTCCTCCAAACGCCCCATACACTGGCATTCATACTGTCCGAGGAACGTCAATGCTTGTGACATTTTCACCTTCAGTAGAAAAACGATTATTTGCCTCAATACGCCATCGTCACTGACGTGCATAGCACACAAGGAATGTCAATGGTTCTGATGTTTTGAAGAACATAATCAATACTAATCTATTCCCCAAAACGACACTCATAGTGACTTTAAGAACATCCATAGAATGTTCTTGGTTCTGATGTTTTTATAGAAAACCAACAAACCAACAAAAAGGGCAACAAAAATCCAAAAATCCACATCCAAATCAAAATACAAATGAAACCAAATCCAAATGAAACACACAATCAAATCCAAATCAAACTCCAATCCAAATCCAAATCAAAGCAATAAAAAGAGGGGATGAAAGTACATGAAATAAAGAAATGAAACAGCAAATCCAAACACCAAACACCAAATGAAGTACGGAAATGAAAACTCTAAATGTTCATTAAATGTATGAAAGACCTAAGGCAACTATATATTTTTCGTGGTCTTTGCACATTTCTTCGGTCGTTGAACTTCTACTTGACTAGATTATTCATCTTCGGCTTCGACGCCGACATCTGTAACATCTTGCGTACATACACATGTAGTTAGAAACTCGAATGCCATCTGAAGCGCCTTCACTAGATCCTTATTGTTCTTCTTTGAAGCATTCACAATCACATCTTCTACATCATCAACAACTTTAGCCTTGCTTGCCTCATCCTATATGTTAAACAAAAAAAAGCTAATGACATTGAAAAAAACAAACACACAACTGATTGTATATTCGTAAATAGATATGGTCGAAACTCTATTGAATCTCGCTACTTCTTTTCGATGTACGGCAGCGCCTCGATGACAGTTCATGTAATCAGCCGTGCATTCCTAATCAAACATCTCTTTCCCCATTCTTTGAAACTTATTTACTAGATGATTTGAAAAATGGATGAAGTCATCGTCACGTGATTCGTGGGTGACGTTGTATTGTTTCACCTTCCCGCTTCTGTGTGATACTTTGAAGGAATCGGTGGCTGGGGTATGGATTGGACATGACCGAACTGACGGACAAAATGGTTTGGGTGATACACCTCTGCAATGTCCAATGTCTTTACGCAACCATAAAACCATCATATGTCATCATCGGGCACCGTTCTCACTTCCCGATAAGCATCCCGAACAACCTAAATGATGGAAAATGCTTAAGTATAACTAAACGAGCCATTTAGTTAATGCGAAGGTTCAAACTTACATCTCATGCCTCCATCAAGTCTAAGTCCTCTCTCAAATGCTTTAACAATGGCATTGCCACATGATCGTTAATTCTAGTAACTGGTTTCCACTTCAATTACCGTACCATCTACCTTGCATTAAAGTTTTTGTTCGTTGGAGGTCGCAATATTTTGGGGAAGTGTTTGTACACCCATGCGTATAAAAAACATAAGACAAAACGATCGTGTAAGCATTTAAGCATAGACACTAAACACGTAAAACATTTAAATAACAAGAGTTACCGCTAGCAATGTCGGTATCTAGAAATCCCAACGGTATTGATTGTAGAAGCCTTCGGTAGTTGCCGGAAAAAATTTGACAGTGTAGCAGCACCTCAAGCCCACTCACCAACCTTATCAAGATCCTGTAGAAAATGAAGCTAATCTATGCCTATCTTACCTCCACTGCGGTCTTGAATCAAAGTGCATGCAAGCATGTACAACAAATATCTGTGCACTGCTTGATCCACAGTAATGTTTGGCGCAGTCTGACCGGTACTGGATCCCTCACCCTCATTACTTCGTACACCGCATTTACCCGCAAGGTTGTTCTTTATTCAACTTTTGGACACCCGTAGTCCACCAACATAACCTAACTCATCTGCTTCTTGTTTTATACCAATCTCTAACAAATCGTGTACAAATGAAACTAGGTTTTTCTCTTTGTCAAAATCAAAGTTTACGGCCTTTCCGACAACCGATAAGCCTGTGATATATTAGATGTCGTCTAGTGTGATCGTCATCTCACCGAATGGCAAGTGGAATATGTTTGTTTCCGGATGCCACCTCTCAACAAAAGAACGATTGGCTTGGCCGTATGAGAAATGTACCAGGTTGTACAACGGATTAGCTATCAATATTTCCTTTAATTCTTCACATTCATTATCAATCTTCCGCAGTTTTAGGGAAGATGTGTACTGCTTGCATTCAATTATACCTCGGTCATGTTCAATCGCACGAAAAGAATATAAAGTTAGATATATGTTTAAAACAATTTTATAAAATTATTCAACTTCAAAAATACCATACATGTTTTATTCAACAACCCGTAACCAACTTGCTCCTTCCAATCCTCCCCCAACAGAATATCGGTGTCTACCACCACATCATCATCACTTTCATACTCTAATCACTAAGCTGCAGATACTTCTGCCTCTGTAGGTGCCCCGGCACTGCTGGATGCCTGTTCTATAGTGGCCCCGGATGTGATGGCCCCGGAAGTACCGGATGTCTGTCATGTAGTGGCCCTGGATGTATGGTCCCCGGCAGTACGTCTGCTTGTTCTGTAGTGGCACCGGCAGTACCGGATGGTTTTCCTGTAGTGGCCCCAATAGTACCGGATGCCTCTGTTGATGGCCCCGCACTTACAACTGCCTTTGCCTCTTCCGTAACCCCGGTACTCAATTCTCTAACTATCTCAACTGCCTCCATCGTTGCCTCGACAATAACACCTCCAACTGACTCAATGGTTGCCCCGGCACTCAAATCTCCAACTGTCTCAAATGTCACTGAAGGTGTCTGCAATTGTGTCTCAACTGACTCAGTGGTGGCCCTGGCAGTCGAATCACCAACTGCTCAACTACCTTAACTGTCTCTCATAATTCAGCCTCCAAAACTCCAATTGGTGCAGGAAGAAAAATTGTTGTGTGTAAAAGTAAAAATTAAAAAATAAAGGGTGTCGGAAGTAAAACTGGGGGTGCCGATAAAACCCCCTTAGATATAAATACCATAATATGAGGCTGGGTTGTAAGTGCATTCATGGAAATTAAAAATGTGTGTGTGCGTGTATATATATGTATAACCATTAAAGACCTTATTCGTAATCATGGCATGTCAATCAAACACATATATCGCGAAGTAAACAATGCGGGGACTTTTTCTTCAAGCAAGCTTCTGTGAATGCGATTGGTTCCTGTTTAAGCAACGCCGACCCTAAACCACTTCAACTACGACTCATTCTCCATGCTGACCGATAGGAGCTTCCGACTATGCGCTTTGCTCATTAATAGGACTCCTCAACTGGACGCACCCTTCAATAATTTTTTGAAGGGTGCAAACCAGGTTGTATCATCTTTGATTTTCACCCTTTTGTCTTCCTATTATATGGAACTCTATTATATGAACTCGCTTTGGTACCCCATCATGTTCTTCTCTCGCAAGTCTCTTTAAAGAGGGTGATGTTGCCTCTTCATTCAAGAATTTACACTGTAGCCGACATTATTGGAGGTCCGGAGATATAATCGCCACACACGCATCCCGGCCGAAGGATCCAAGAACCGAGATGGCTTTTTTAGCTTTTCTAATGCTTAGTTTCTTTGTATTATCTTTTGTTTTTTCGGGAGGGATTTTTTTTGGAAACATAAGGTGCTGCACTCTTCCCTATGATATGGATTTTCCCACACTGGGTTTGTCACTCATAGGTTTTAGGAGGCATGACTATGTTTCATCAACGACTTTTGGTATAAGGGGAGGGCCAGGATATGGAAATGTACGAACCTTTTTGATCTATTAATAAAATGCTTCATTTATTAATATATATATATATATGTGTGTATATATATATATATATATATATATATATATATATATATATATATATATATATATATATAGCGACGGAGGTCGGATTAGCACCTCGCCACGTGCCATCCCCGTACTAGCCAAGTAATAAACGTAGCCAATAAATGTCACCGATAAGGGCTAAGAGCCCCATTTTGGCCTACGGGCGGATCAATTCTCCTCGGCCCACCGCGTGTCGGTCAGGACGCAAGGGAGCTGGGTCAGTGTGGATCGGTACCGATGATCTTGGGAGCTCGGCGCAATTCGGCCTGACTACCCTCTTATCCCGCACGCACACGTCTAGTGTTATTAAGACCGATAAACCTGGAAAGAACCCTCAGTCATAAAGGCTCTGGTCCTATGATCAAACTACCATAGTTATCTCATATGATCAAGGAGATTAAACCGTAATTATTCATTCCTTAGGGAACACGAAATCAGAGTCCAACAATGACTCGGCTTATGCATTCCTAGGGCATAAAGTCCCCACTATATAAACAATCCCTAAGGAACTACGAAGACTTGATTCCTGGACAATTCCAGGATACGTAGGCAACTTGAGATACAACATCTCAGGCTCAGTCTAAATCAACACAAAAAACCACCCCCTCTTTTCATATTTTCATAAGTTTTGGATCTTGAATTAGTTGTACTAGAGATAAATTGGCCCGGATCACTATTGGACGATTTCCAGCATCGTCAATAACAACACACATCAGCAATATATTAAAACAACAATGATACAACCACTTCGAAATGACACAACCAATTGACACAAATTTTTTTTTTTTAGAAACAATTGACACAATGTTGATCTACATCATTGATTATTATGAGACTTAAATCAATCAATATAGTCAACGGTGTATATCAATGTTACATCAATTGGTTGTGTATTTTTGTTTTGGTTGTATTATTTCTCAATATTAAAATTTGAGAATTAAAAATAAGGGTAATATTGGAACACCGCTTTTATTTTGTAAAACTTATTTGATAATACAATAATACCCTTAATAAAAATACCATATGCTTCCCTTCAAAAAAAAAAAAAAAAAATCAAAATACCATATGCTGTCAAAAAAAAAATACAATTAATCCAAGGGGGAATGAGGGAGAAGGACAGAAATATTTCATCAATTAAGTAGAAGGACAGTTTTTTGAAACTTTTGCATAAAGGACAAAACTATTTATTCACTGTCGAAATTCACTTGTGTTCGAAATTCACTGTTTAAATTCACTGACGAAATTCACTGTCGAAATTCACTAATTTTCAAAATTCATCGTCGAAATTCACTAATTTTCGGGATTCACTGTCGAAATTCACTGATTTCGGGATTCACTGGGGAGATTCACCGATTTTCGGGATTCACTTTTTGTCATTACTCGCTATAAAAATTATGCAGTTGTCCTTCTTCCTATAAAAAATATGTAGCTGTCCTGTTAATTAAAAATATTTCAGATTGTGTCCTTATCCCTAATTTTCCATTAATCCAAATATACGCAATCTCCGCCACATCTTTCTTCAACCCAATTCCAGGCACTCCATGTGGAAATACAAGAAAATTGGAACCGGGTAAAAGAACCAAAGCAAAATTCAAGCAAATCCCACAAGTTTTCACAATCATCATCAGATAATAATTATAACTCCCTCCATCCCTAGCAGCGAATCAAGCTACTACTACAACAAGGATTGATGAAAACCCTAACGAGAGGGACTTATTTAACCTCGTCCACTGCCAATCCACCTATGGTTCATGTATACAGTACTCCCTCCATTCCATTTTATTAAAGAAAAATGTAGTTAATGTTTTGATTTTATTAAATGATTTAATATTTTTACATTTATGAAAAAGTAAAGTTTGACACCGGCCGCCCACCCCCTGACATCATGCTCAAATTGGTGGACCAAGTGCCTTTTAGTTGTTTTTTAGGTTGACTTGTTTTATTTATTTATTTATTTTTAATTTTATTTTGTGGAAGTTTTTTTTAAAAATACAAAAAAGATTTTTTCTTTTGATTTTTTTTTAATTACTTTTCTAATGGATGAAAAAAAAATGACCGTCCTGATGTATTGACCACCGTGACGTATTGACTGTCGCAAAGCATTGACCTCTACGACGCATTCACCATCCCGATGCATTAACCGTCACGACGCGTTGACCGTCGTGGCGCGCATTGACCGCCGCGACGTAACGACCGCCACGATGCATTGACCGCCCTAACGCATTGACCCGCCGCGACACATTGACCGCCCCCGATGAAGTGACCGCCCCGACACATTGACCGTCCCCGATGCAGTGGCTGGCCCACGCGTTGACAACCGCTACGCCCGATGCGATGACCATCGCGATGCGGAGACACCGCGATGAAGTGACACCGCGATGTAGTGACACAGAAATGAAGCGACACCGTGATGCAGAGACACCGCAATGAAGTGACACCGCGATGCGGTGACCACCCCCGATGCGAGACCGTGATGCGAGACGCCGCGTTGCGAGACACCTCGATGAAGTGATACGGCGACGTAGTCACCACCCGCGATGCAGAGACGCCTCAATAAAGTGACACCATGATGCATTGACCACACCAGATCCATTGATCACCTCTAATGAAGAGACACCACGATGCAGTGACCAACCCAGATGCAGAGACACCGCGATGCAGTGACCACCCCTGATGCAGAGACATCACGAAGTTATAACATTTGACGATGCAGAGACACCGCGATGAAGTGACACCGTATTGTAGAGACACCACGATGAAGTGACACCGTAATGCAGAGACGCCGCATTGCAGAGACATCGCGATGTTATAACATTTGACGATGCAGAGACACCACGATGAATTGACACCGCAATGCAAAGACATCATATGATATTGAGTTATGCATTGACGTATTGTTATAGCGATTTATGCAGTGACGCCTTACGGTATTACTTTATGCAGTGACGTCTTATGACGAATTATGCAGTGACGTGACGCCGGAGCGTATTAGGAAAAGCAAACAGGGAAGCGAAAAAAGAGATGAACTCACAAACAGGGTTTCAGAATATGCTCTGAGAGGCAAATTTTGATATATTATTCAAGTCTGATTAAAATCATCCCACAAGCCAGGATTTTATAGCTGCACGAATACGAAACTTTCCAAAAATATAAAATTACAGAATTTATTACGGAAATAAATCAGCGCGGAAATCAAGGTGCTAAAATCACGGATCCGGAGTCGGATCTTTATTGAATTCGTAAATAAAATAAGAAAAATGTGAAAAACGTGCAAAAATCTTCGGCGACCGAAATGGAAGGGAAAACAGCTGATTTTGGCCTCGAAAAAACTATGAACAGCCTATGGCGTTCACCGTGACGTCGGCGTCGGAGAGAGCTTTCCGAAATGGAGTCCTGCGCACAAAACGGACATCGGGGCCGAAAGTTATGGCCAAAATACTAACACCTGTCCGAACGCTCCCTTTTGTCCATATATTCGATCACAGCCAATGTGGAATCCGACAACGCCGCCTCAGATGCGCCGGCATCATGACGTCTTATTGTATCGGTGTATGCAGTGACGTCTTATTGTCATGTCTTATGTAGTGACATCAATGTCACTTCATTAGTTGTCTAATGTATGCAGTGACATCTACAGTGACATCAATGTCACTTCATTAATTATATCAATTTGGCTTGATTGGCAACGGAGAAACTCTAATGGCGTGTTTGGATTGCGGTAATGGAATGGAATGAAATACTTTTTTCATTACATTATATCAATTTGGCTTGTTTGGCAACGGAGGAATGGAATATGATTTCATTCCAACGGAATGAAAATGGATGATTTTCATTCCATCCAAAATTCAATGGATGGAATCTGAAACAGAGTATCTCAAAAACTCATTCCAGACTTTAGAGGTAATACATTTTAGCGTTTATATTTGATGAGATACACGTATTTGTTGTTCATCACTACGCCGACGCCCACTTATGAACCAAACGGACGGCTTGTGAAGAGTTAAGGAACAACGGGGAATGTTCTTGAAGCTTCTAGAAGGCGTGCTTTGAAGACCGGAAACCGTATGAATGTTGGCACGAACCGTGGCGATGCACATGCCTTCAAGCTAGATACGTTGCTCAAGCTCATGGACATCAAAGGGGCTGATAGGAAAACAACTCTTTTGCACTTTGTTGTTCAGGAAATTATAAGAAGTGAAGGCGTTCGTCTCCATAGTGTAGATAAAGCTAATTTTACATTATCACTTGCATAACGATCATTTTCACTTAACCATTGCTTGACGTTATTAAAGCTTTCTAGATCAGTTACATCATAAACAATCTGCAATATTGCACAAAGCTGGAGTTTAACCAATAGAAGGAGTTTAACTAATGGTATGCTTAAAGCCAACAATGGAGTAGCTTTTTAGCCGAGGAGTTTCCAAGCAGAAGTAGTAATAAGAGGCCTAGTATGCCAACCCAACATGAGACAACCATCATTTTCCTCTACCTTATAACCATCCCCTCCAAAGAAACAAGGCCAACAACGTATCGGCTTGCTTATATGCATTTGAACCCAAATGAACCGCCACAAAACCACACGTATTCAACCCTTTCTCCACTGAACTAATGTTTCTTGCCTTTCAACCGGCTCCATTCCCTCACAGGCAACCAGATTACAGATCTGTCTCCCCAAATAAACCTCTGACATCACCTTATCTTCTTCATCACCCATACCCCCATCAACGCCCCGCGCAGTTTGACCCTTCCAACGAATCGAACATGGTCGAGTAATATTGCAATGATTCTGTGAACCGGTCATGGAACACCAGACCATTATGATTAGCCTCTTGCTCTACAACAGTCAAGATTTCAGGCTTTAATTCACTAACAACATATAACACTTTCTCAATAGCCCCTGGTCTAGCTAATATTTGATGCATTTCAAATATAGAATTCACAGCAACCGTTTCGTTTTCACGGATATCAAACATAGATGCATTCGGAGTCGGCAAGAGAGGTAGCAACAAAACCTCTGTACTCGAACGCAACATTGATAGACTTGGCTAACTGAGGCCTTAGGGTCAATGCCTGAAGCAAAGCAGGCCACTGCATACCAGTGGCGGACTCAGGAAAAATTTCCAGGGGGGGCCACTGCATACCAGTGGCGGACTCAGGAAAAATTTCCAGTGGGGGCCAAATTAAAAAAAAAAACGTGAAAAAAAACTCAAATGCCAAGATTCGAACCTGTGACCTAAGGATAGGTAATAAAGCTTCTAACCAATTGAGCTAAATGGATATTTACACTAGACATTGTCTGAAATAATATACATACACAACTTTAATATTACTAGAGGGGTATAATAGTAACTTCGTCCGGAAATTGAGGTGGGGTCCATGCACCCCACCCCTATAAGGCTGGGTCCGCCCCTGCTGCATACCCTGTTTCATACTAAAATCAATCACATGAACATGGGTTTTCCCCGCAAAAGCCTCCAGAATGGCTTGATTGGCTGTAAAGTGCGCGAATTTAAGGTACGGGCAAGTCTCGTAGAAATGCATTTCTAGCAAATCAGTAAATGCAGAATCATTTGGAGTGGTGGGAAACAATCTGTATATCCTTCTCGCTAATGCTTCGGCATAATAAGTAGCGACTTTATGCATTCCATATTTAATTAAGGGTATTTTAGTCCGTGTAATAATATTGTGTCATTATAAGTCCAACGATTCCTTTGTGTCCTTATAGGGCTAATAAGTATAAATAACTATACTTTTAAGGAATTAACCATGTATTCTAAGTCGTTGTATGATATAATATTGTCAGTGCGTGTATTTTTATTTTAAGTCACTGTTTATTAATGTCACTGCTTCTAAAAGTAATTGCAAACAGTGGATGAATCAAATACTTTGTCGTTGTACGAATTAATGCCACTCCATGATTTTTTTACTTTGTCGTTGTACGAATTAATGCCACTCCATGATTTTTTATGCTACGGCACTGTATGAATTATTGCAATCATGTTCTCCTTGATTTTGCTTGATTTTTTATTTTTTATTTTTTTTATATTTTTTTTCCCCTCATCGTGATTCTCTTGATTGATTTTTCATTTTTTCCCCCCCACATCCAGTTGATAATGAAGAGTACTAACGGAAGCAAAAATTGCCCACTATATACAGGGGCGGCTGCAGGATTTTTGTGATATGGGTTAAGGTTCGACAATAACACATCTTATTATTAGTTTTAAATACATTAACTTAAAATTTCCAAGTGTAGATACGGGTGAAAGGGTCAATATTTTAAAATTTTAGCGGTCAGTTAATACATATTAATGATAAATTTTTTAAGAGATGATAAAAAAATACATTGGATTTTTTTTTTTTTTTTTAGGTTTTAGGGTCAGTTGACCTCAACCCACCAAGGGTGACGCCGCCCCTGACTATATATGCGGGGCCTTGAATTGACTTCCCAAATTTGTTTTTTTTTTAAAGTTAAATCCTTGTGTCAAGAGGTAAATCAGTACATTATAATAGATTATTATCCTTATAAATCTTGTTAAGTTGATACTGTCATATTCTCCTATTTATATACTTATTTAGTACTTTTGAACCACCTTCCTTAAATATTATAGTTGTCCTTCTCTAAAAAAAAAATCTATATAATATTTTTCTTATGTTTATTTTTATATGTATAAATGATTAAATTCTTCCTTTTACATTTAATGGAGCTTTATATTTTCTCACATTTACGTGTATTATTAGATAAATGCTTATATTCTTTCTTTTACATTTAATGGAGCTTTTATATACTTCTTCACTTTAGTTTTAGATATATAGATATATGATTATAGTTTTTTTTCTAAGTTTATTAACTTGTAACGTTGGCAGGGAGGTTGTACCGTATAGACATGTGAAGCATTCGACTCACTAAAATAATAACACACACAAAAAATGTATGTGGTGAGAGAATATTTACAGAATATTCTTTATCTATAATAGATCGTACATAGAATATTAAAGAATATTCCAAGGAATATTTTAAGGAATATTGATAGATCTATCTAAAACATTATAGCTTTAGATCAAAATAATCTCCACCATTAGATTATTGAGAAGAAAGTCTATAAATAGGTGGGAAGTCATTTGTAAACACAAGGCCAAAGAAAAAAATATGAGTACTTGAGATCAAAAGTGTGAGACTGTCTTCCCTTCTCGTATGCATATTAGTTCATCAATAAAATTATTTTTTCATATCCATCCATCAATTTGCATATGAACAGATCCTTCAGCCACTTCTCTCGAAATAAAAAATTCACTCATATAGAATGCATTGAAGCCACGTGTATATTCATAAATTTTGAATATATATATCAAGCACCTGTCTATCTAGGTCATAGCTCAGCCGCTTCCCTCTAAAAAGCACTCATAGCTCAGCCATCGGACTCACTTGCAGCGGGTGGTTCTTCCTCAGTGCAAATCAAGTGCTTTTATTTGCTCACAACATTGATATAGCTTGCAGGTGTGTTGTTAAAATAGCTGTTGTTTAATTTAGTTTTTATATTTTTATTTATTTGATGTCTACCTTTTGGCTTCCGTGTCCCGATTCCAATTTCACCGACTCCTGTTAAATTTTTTTTTTGCTCCGTCCAACGGTTTTTTACATGCCGGAGAATTGGAGTGAAAAATCCAATTCCCCGGCGCCAGGGGTGAAAAATCCTTTTGATATAGCTTGCAGGTGTGTTAAAATAGTTGTTGCTGAATTTATTTATTTTTATTTATTTGATGCCTAGCTTTTGGCTTCTGTGTCCCGATTTCAATTTCACCGACTCCCGTTCATTTATTTTGCCCCATCCAACATTTTTTTACATGCCGGAGAATGGGAGTGAAAAATCCAAATATTTGGCACCGGGGGTGAAAAATCCTATTCTCCGGCATCGGGGATAAAAACTTCTCTAATCTCCGGAACTGGGGAAGAAAAATCCAAATCTCCGGCACCAGGGTGAAAACTTCTAATCTCCGGCACCGGAGCAGTAAGTTTTAATCTTCGACGGCAGTAAAAAAATCATTGGAATCGAAAAAAAAATCATTAGAATCAGACTCATCAAACGAATCATTGTATGCTCACCACTAAAGATGATCCGCACTCATGACTCGTGATGAAAATTAACATTTGACATTTGTATTAAAATTTCTTTTCACATGAATATGCAAAACAATAACATTGTTTTTAAATACAATGACTTAGAATATACTAGACGGTGCTTTTTACTAAAACTATTTGCTTGCCTTTGCATCATAGTTCACAATATTTCAAATGAGGAAAGGGTTGTATTTTTTTTATTTTTTTGGTTTACATTTTGAAATTTATATCCAAAATACTTTGGCAAGATTAAGTGATCTCTTCAATTGGCTACATTCATTGCTCTCTTTGAAAGCATAATATGTTAACTTGAAAAGTTCAGAGAGATTCTTTATTCGCATTGAATAAAATTACTTCTCAAGTTTGCTTAATAACTATCTAACAACGGTAGATTCTTCAACCGTTTGCTAATTTATTTATATATGTTACCATACACAAGCGTGCTATTGTAGATTATGTGGAGAACTTTCTAGAGTTCATTTCCATGTTAGAAAGTTCATTACCTAGAAAGGTATCTCAATATCATTCTTCATTGTGAACTCTAGAAGGAACACTTTCTAAGTCGACTTGCTTGTGCGTAAAACTTCTGGACATTGAATATTTTGATACAATTTAAATTTGGTTGATTTAGAAAGCTCTCACCGCTAAAAGTTTGTTCCCGTCATCCGTTTTCTGGAAAAATTAAACTTGGATGCTCCTGTTTATAGTCTATTTTTCAGTCTTATTCATTTCATGCTTGCTTTTGCAGATTGTGTAACTCGAGGAGTAATACTTAATTAAGGAAACAAATTGAAGATGATTACCAAAGAAGATTCTTTCTATATACCGAGTTTACACATACTATATTCAAGTTGCATAACGATCGTCGATCATGACATATCATATTATATGGATCTGGATAGGTATTTTTCATTGTTTTTCCCTTTAATATGTTGTATCAATAATACTTTTAGCCTTTAAGTTAGGCCTTTAAGTTGCTTCCAAAGACGGAACCCGGAAAATGATGATCGACCTATGTTAAAGTGAACTGAGTTTAAATACGTAAATTGCATAGCTAACGTAATATATATTTATTGATCTTTTTAGTCCCTAGGACATAACCCAGTTGGCAAGAGGCGTGGATACGTAATTACAGCCTAGCGGGAGGTTGATAGCCCAAATGACACAAGATCTAGAGTCAAGTTTTACTCGAGATATCATTGGTGGTTGGAGTTGATGATGAAAAGAAAGAAGTTGTTCTTGGGATCATTGATTTCATGAGACAGTACGTACAATTGGGGGACAAGCACTTAGAGACTTCTGGCATACTTAATTGGTGGACTAAAGGATTAATGCTTCTCCAACCATTAATTATTTCACCCAAACAATACAAGAAAAGATTCAGAAAAGCCATGACTACTTACTTCCTCACTGTACCGGATCGACCAGTGGTCTTCTTAATTTACCATCTCATTAATTAATTAGCAATTTTTTTTTTTATATATATACTACTGATGATTTTGGTTCTATATATGCTATAATAACGTGGGTTACATTCTCATTTTGTAAAAATTTTGTAACGTGAAAGATATATATTCTTAAGTAGTAAACACAAACATCATATATATATCCCACATGTCAATTTTTTTCCTCAATTGAATAGGTCTCAATTAGTTTTTAGTGCATTAACTTAAAATTTCCAAGTGTAGATACGGGTGAAAGGGTCAATATTTTAAAATTTTAACGGTCAGTTAATACATATTAATGATAAAATTTTCAAAAGATGATAAAAAATACATTGGATTTTTTTTTTTTTTGGGTTTTAGGGTCAGTTGACCTCAACCCACCAAGGGTGACTCCGCCCCTGACTATATATGCGGGGCCTTGAATTGACTTCCCAAATTTGTTTTTTTTTAAAGTTAAATCCTTGTGTCAAAGAGGTAAATCGGTACATTATAATAGATTATTATCCTTATAAATCTTGTTAAGTTGATACCGTCATATTCTCCTATTTATATACTTATTTAGTACTTTTGAACCACCTTCCTTAAATATTATAGTTGTCCTTCTCTAAAAAAAAATCTATATAATATTTTTCTTATGTTTATTTTTATATGTATAAATGATTAAATTCTTCCTTTTACATTTAATGGAGCTTTATATTTTCTCACATTTACGTGTATTATTAGATAAATGCTTATATTCTATCTTTTACATTTAATGGAGCTTTTATATACTTCTTCACTTTAGTTTTAGATATATAGATATATGATTATAGTTTTTTTTCTAAGTTTATTAACTTGTAACGTTGGCAGGGTGGTTGTACCGTATAGACATGTGAAGCATTCAACTCACTAAAATAATAACACACAAAAAATTTATGTGGTAAGAGAATATTTCTGGAATATTCTCTATCTATAATAGACTGTATATAGAATATTCTAAGGAATATTCCAAGGAATATTTTAAGGAATATTGATAGATCTATCTGAAAACATTATAAATTTAGATCAAAATAATCTTCATCATTAGATTATTGAGAAGAGTACTATAAATAGGTGGGAAATCATTCGTAAACACAAGCCAAAGAAAAAAATATGAGTACTTGAGATCAAAAGTGTGAGACTGTCTTCCCTTCTCGTATGCTATAATTATTTACGGATCATAGCGATCCCTCCGTATTAGAGCCTTTAATTAGATCGACGATCTCGCTCATGAAAAGCAAGAGGAAAAACAAAAACCGCAAAGAAACTACAATTGTTCGTACGTATCATATTACCGTATCGATCGGATCTTCTTCTCAACAGCTATTACCAGGCAACCGGTCGGAATATTTTTAAAAAAAACGTAGGGATTTCGCCGAAAAAAAATATAAGTGTCATGAAATTGATATATTTTTGTTACACAACCATAATCGATAGATGAGATTCATATAAGACCAAAATTGATATATGCCACTTAAATTTATGAGACAAATTTTGTAATTTTCCCTTATAGTTAGGTGAAATTCAATAATGTTGTTAATGTTAACACACGGTTGCATTATAGAAAAGTGTGGTACCAAATTGAGACAAGAACTTTGTTGTTATGGGTTGCAATAAAGAACGAAAAAATAAAGATCAAACATATACAGAAAATAAGAACACAGATTTACCATGGTTTTCGACAATGTGTCAGACTAGTCCACATGCACAAAACGAGGAATTGTATTATCACATACTTTCACACATATTTTTTCGCATTCGGCTAGGTTACAAAGGGTGAGTATATATAGTACTCAGACTTAAACCCTACCCGACTAAATTACAGTTTCAGACGTGATCTCTCCAGATAAGAACCAAATCCAGACGAGAAAAGTATGAGTCAATTATATTTTCTACCGTTGGATACATAAAGAGGTATCTTAAATATTTTCCAGAAAATGTTCATGAGCATATTTCCTCAATGGTTAATGTAGTTCCGGATGGAAATTGCGGGTTTAGAGTAATAGCACACGGAATAAGGCTTGAAGAGAGTAGTTGGCCAAAGGTGAGAAAAGTGGTGCAACATGAAATGATGTCGAACAAGGATCATTATATGGCCTTATTTGGTGGACAAGAATGGATCTACACAGAATTCATGTCCTTGGTTGATCATGAAAAAGGAGCGTGCGGAGTGGACGGGGATTTTGACCGTTTCATTTGGTTGGGTTTGTGTGCAACGTATATGGTGTGTCCCCGAGCATATTTTCTAAAACGCATGGAAATCAAACCATGCTTCCAACTAAGAAAAACCTTCCGTTTGGCCACCTAACCATGTATGGATGAGTTTTTGCAATGATAACCATTTTGTTCGTTTGATTATGAAAGATAGTTGTCCAATGTCTAAGGTAAATGTGGTTTGGAGTACCGTTCGGGCGTTGGCAAATCAATGGCATGAGAAATTACGGCATAGGCTCGGTTTATGGCATGATGTGGTCAAGGATCTATGGATGGGGGATCATATTGATTTGGAATCACCGAGTGCCTAAGTACGAAGTTGTTTTTGTAAATTCCAATGTTGTATTACTACTCATTTTGTGGATACACAATGATCTATTTTTTTTTAATACTTTTAGATCATACTTTTAAGCTACTTTGATGTATTTTGAGCAACATTGATGATTTATGACCATTTGTGATGTATGCTAGTAATATTGATATTTTTGTTATTAATTTATGTGATCTTTGATGTAATTCTCCACTTTAATGTTGCTGTTTCTTGTGGTGTAATTTTGTCATGGGAATCCCCTGGGGGGCACGGGGCAATGGCCCGCGGTCTCCCCAAAATCGATGAATTTAAAGGTCTTGTCAATTTTTTACCCAATAGCACATATATTTTATATAGATTTTTGTCCAGAAGGACAAAATTATCAAAAAATCGGGATAGAAGGAAACTGTAATTTAATACAGACAAAAGTAACAAATATGAAGTAACAAATGTGGAATAGAGTAAATATAAAGTAACAATTGTGAAACACAAAGTAACATTAACACGTGAAGTAACAATTTTAAAGTAACAATTGTGATTTTTGTCCTTTATAATCATGAAAATGTTACTTTTGTCCTTCCAGACCCATTTATTAATTTTTTTGTCCTTGTGGCCCCTTTCCCCTATTTTTTATTTTACATTGGGTTTGAATAACCTAGCATACAACAAGGTATCACCAGTACTAGGGTATAACTTTGGCAAGTTAGTAAGGTTTGAGCCTTGTTGTGTGTAGTTTTTTTTTTCTTTCCTTTTTAAAAGAAATAGTTGACAAATTTTTTTTTGGACCAAGCATTCATACAATATTTATTTCCATTTGAGACACATACTACATAATGTACACAACTGATTGACTTTTGCCTCACTCCTTGAGATATCATCATCATCATCTAAAATATATTCTTCTGTTCATGCGATTGCATGCCTTCATCTCCCTCTTTGTCGTCTCAACTCTCAAACGATAAAAAAAATACTTTCAATAACATTTTTTTTATTTTGAAATGTTTACAATGTTTTTATTATTATTTTTTTTTGAAGGTTTTTCATTTTTTTTGATACTGTCTTTTTTTCGGTTACTTTTTTTTGGTTACCATTTTTTAGAAGGGCCTAAATGTTTTTGGCCCTGGGCCTAAATTTGGACTGGACGCCCCTGAATTTTGTGTTTCATATACGGCAACAATTTTGGTTATGTTCAACAAAACGCCCATTACACTGACGTTCATTATACTGCACGAACGTCCCCAAGGGTGATGTTTTCAAGATCAGAAGCAATACTTCTCTGACACATTCTGGGACTCGAATGCCACCGAGACGTACATCGATGGTATCGTGGGAACGTCGACGGGGTGACGTACTAGTAAACGCCATCCACACCAACGTTCATATTGCCAAGGAAATGTCCATGGGGATAACGTTTTGAAGAACGAAACAATACCATTATGTCACTTTCTCGTTCATCAAAACGCCCCCACACTATCGTTCATAATACCCTAGAAACGCCACCGTGACAATGTTTTGAAGAATAGAAGCTATTACCATTCTGTCACTTCTGTTCCTTGAAACGCTCCCCATGCTGGTGTTCATAATACGCTAGAAACACCACTGATGACAACGTTTTGAAGAACATAAGCTATTACCATTCTGTCACTTTATGTTCCTCCAAACGCCCCATACACTGGCATTCATACTGTCCGAGGAACGTCAATGCTTGTGACATTTTCACCTTCAGTAGCAAAACGATTATTTGCCTCAATACGCCATCGTCACTGACGTGCATAGCACACAAGGAATGTCAATGGTTCTGATGTTTTGAAGAACAGAATCAATACTAATCTATTCCCCAAAACGACACTCATAGTGAATTTAAGAACATCCATAGAATGTTCTTGGTTCTGATATTTTTATAGAAAACCAACACAACAAAAAGGGCAACAAAAATCCAAAAATCCACATCCAAATCCAAATCCAAATGAAACACACAATCAAATCCAAATCAAACTCCAATCCAAATCCAAATCAAAGCAATAAAAAGAGAGGGATGAAAGTACATGAAATACGTAAATGAAACAAAGAAATCCGAACACCAAACAACAAATGAAGTACGGAAATGAAAACTCTAAATGTTCATTAAATGTATGAAAGACCTAAGGCAACTATATATTTTTCGTGGTCTTTGCACATTTCTTCGGTCGTTGAACTTCTACTTGACTAGATTATTCATCTTCGGCTTCGACGCCGACATCTGTAACATCTTGCGTACATACACATGTAGTTAGAAACTCGAATGCCATCTGAAGCGCCTTCACTAGATCCTTATTGTTCTTCTTTGAAGCATTCACAATCACATCTTCTACATCATCAACAACTTTAGCCTTGCTTGCCTCATCCTATATGTTAAACAAAAAAATGCTAATGACATTGAAAAAAACAAACACACAACTGATTGTATATTCGTAAATAGATATGGTCGAAACTCTATTGAATCTCGCTACTTCTTTTCGATGTACGGCAGCGCCTCGATGACAGTTCATGTAATCAGCCGTGCATTCCTAATCAAACATCTCTTTCCCCATTCTTTGAAACTTATTTACTAGATGATTTGAAAAATGGATGAAGTCATCGTCACGTGATTCGTGGGTGACATTGTATTGTTTCACCTTCCCGCTTCTATGTGATACTTTGAAGGAATCGGTGGCTGGGGTATGGATTGGACATGACCGAACTGACGGACAAAACGGTTTGGGTGATACACCTCTGCAATGTCCAATGTCTTTACGCAACCATAAAACCATCATATGTCATCATCGGGCACCGTTCTCACTTCCCGATAAGCATCCCGAACAACCTAAATGATGGAAAATGCTTAAGTATAACTAAACGAGCCATTTAGTTAATGCGAAGGTTCAAACTTACATCTCATGCCTCCATCAAGTCTAAGTCCTCTCTCAAATGATTTAACAATGGCATTGCCACATGATCGTTAATTCTAGTAACTGGTTTCCACTTCAATTACCGTACCATCTCCCTTGCATTAAAGTTTTTGTTCGTTGGAGGTCGCAATACTGGGAAGTGTTTGTACACCCATGCGTATAAAAAACATAAGACAAAACAGTCGTGTAAGCATTTAAGCATAGACACTAAACACAGAAAACATTTAAATAACAAGAGTTACCGCTAGCAATGTCGTGTATCTAGAAATCCCAACAAGGTATTGATTGTAGAAGCCTTCGGTAGTTGCCGGAAAAAATTTGACAAGTGTAGCAAAGACCTCAAGCCCACTCACCAACCTTATCAAGATCCTGTAGAAAATGAAGGTAATCTATGCCTATCTTACCTCCACTGCGGTCTTTAATCAAAGTGCATGCAAGCATGTACAACAAATATCTGTGCACTGCTTGATCCACAGTAATGTTTGGCACAGTCTGACCGGTACTGGATCCCTCACCCTCATTACTTCGTACACTGCATTTACCCGCAAGGTTGTTCTTTATTCAACTTTTGGACACCCGTAGTCCACCAACATAACCTAACTCATCTGCTTCTTGTTTTATACCAATCTCTAACAAATCGTGTACAAATGAAACTAGGTTTTCCTTTGTCAAAATCAAAGTTTACGGCCTTTCCGACAACCGATAAGCCTGTGATATATTAGATGTCGTCTAGTGTGATCGTCATCTCACCGAATGGCAAGTGGAAGGTGTTTGTTTCCGGATGCCACTTCTCAACAAAAGAACGATTGGCTTGGCCGTATGAGAAATGTACCAGGTTGTACAACGGATTAGCTATCAATATTTCCTTTAATTCTTCACATTCATTATCAATCTTCCGCAGTTTTAGGGAAGATGTGTACTGCTTGCATTCAATTATACCTCGGTCATGTTCAATCGCACGAAAAGAATATAAAGTTAGATATATGTTTAAAACAATTTTATAAAATTATTCAACTTCAAAAATACCATACATGTTTTATTCAACAACCCGTAACCAACTTGCTCCTTCCAATCCTCCCCCAACGTAATATCGGTGTCTACCACCACATCATCATCACTTTCATACTCTAATCACTAAGTTTTGCGGATACTTCGCCTCGCGTAGGTGCCCCGGCACTGCTGGATGCCTGTTCTATAGTGGCCCCGAATGTGATGGCCCCGGAAGTACCGGATGTCTGTCCTGTAGTGGCCCTGGATGTATGGTCCCCGGCAGTACGTCTGCTTGTTTTGTAGTGGCACCGGCAGTACCGGATGGTTTTTTCCCCGTAAGGGGCCCCAATAGTACCGGATGCCTCTCGTTGATGGCCCCGCACTTACAACTCGCCTTTGCCTCTTCCGTAACCCCGGTACTCAATTCTCTAACTATCTCAACCGCCTCCATCGTTGCCTCGACAATAACACCTCCAACCGACTCAATGGTTGCCCCGGCACTCAAATCTCCAATCGTCTCAAATGTCACCGAAGGTGTCCGCAATTGTGTCTCAACCGACTCGGTGGTGGCCCCGGCGGTCGAATCACCAACTCGCTCAACTACCTTAATCGTCTCTCATAATTCACCTCCAAAACTCCAATTGGTGCAGGAAGAAAAATTGTTGTGTGTAAAAGTAAAAATTAAAAAATAAAGGGTGTCGGAAGTAAACCTGGGGTGCCGATAAAACCCCTTAGATATAAATACCATAATATGAGGTCAAGGTTGTAAGTGCATTCATGGAAATTAAAAATGTGTGTGTGCGTGTATATATATGTATAACCATTAAAGACCTTATTCGTAATCATGGCATGTCAATCAAACACATATATCGCGAAGTAAACAATGCGGGGACTTTTTCTTCAAGCAAGCTTCGTGAATGCGATTGGTTCCCGTTTAAGCAACGCCGACCCTAAACCACTTCAACTACGACTCATTCTCCATGCCGACCGATAGAGCTTCCGACTATGCGCTTTGCTCATTAATAGGACTCCTCAACTGGACGCACCCTTCAATAATTTTTTGAAGGGTGCAAACCAGGTTGTATCATCTTTGATTTTCACCCTTTTGTCTTCCTATTATATGGAACTCTATTATATGAACTCGCTTTGGTACCCCATCATGTTCTTCTCTGCAGGTCTCTTTAAAGAGGGTGATGTTGCCTCTTCATTCAAGAATTTACACTGTAGCGACATTATTGGAGGTCCAGAGATATAATTGCCACACACGCATCCCAGGCCGAAGGATCCAAGAACCGAGATGGCTTTTTTAGCTTTTCTAATGCTTAGTTTCTTTGTATTATCTTTTGTTTTTTCGGGAGGGATTTTTTTTGGAAACATAAGGTGCTGCACTCTTCCCTATGATATGGATTTTCCCACACTGGGTTTGTCACTCATAGGTTTTAGGAGGCATGACTATGTTTCATCAACGACTTTTGGTATAAGGGAGGGCCGGGATATGGAAATGTACGAACCTTTTTGATCTATTAATAAAATGCTTCATTTATTAATATATATATATATATATATATATATACATATATATACATATATATATATATATATATATATATATATATATATATATATATATATATATATATATATATATATGGGGGAATAGGCCACAAGGACAAAAAAATTAATTAATGGGTCTAGAAGGACAAAAGTAACATTTTCATGATTATAAAGGACAAAAATCACAATTGTTACTTTAAAATTCTTACTTCACGTGTTAATGTTACTTTGTGTTTCACAATTGTTACTTCATATTTACACTATTCCACATTTGTTACTTCATATTTGTTACTTCATAATTGTTACTTTTGTCCTTATTAAATTACAGTTTCCTTCTATCCCTATTTTTTGATAATTTTGTCCTTCTGGACAAAAATCTATATAAACTGACGGAGGTCGGATTAGCACCTCGCCACGTGCCATCCCCGTACTAGCCAAGTAATAAACGTAGCCAATAAATGTCACCGATAAGGGCTAAGAGCCCCATTTTAGGCCTACGGGCAGATCAATTCTCCTCAGCCCACCGCATGTCGGTCAGGACGCAAGGGAGCTGGGTCAGTGTGGATCGGTACCGATGATCTTGGGAGCTCGGCGCAATTCGGCCTGACTACCCTCTTATCCCGCACGCACACGTCTAGTGTTATTAAGACCGATAAACCTGGAAAGAACCCTCAGTCATAAAGGCTCTGGTCCTATGATCAAACTACCATAGTTATCTCATATGATCAAGGAGATTAAACCGTAATTATTCATTCCTTAGGGAACACGAAATCGAGTCCAACAATGACTCGGCTTATGCATTCCTAGGGCATAAAGTCCCCACTATATAAACAATCCCTAAGCGAACTACGAAGAATTGATTCCCGACAATTCCAGATACGTAGGCAACTCGAGATACAATATCTCGGCCTCGGTCTAAATCAACACAAAAAACCACCCCCTCTTTTCATATTTTCATAAGTTTTGGATCTTGAATTAGTTGTACTAGAGATAAATTGGCCCGGATCACTATCGGACGATTTCCAAAGATCGTCAATAACAACACACATCAAGAATATATTAAAACAACAATGATACAACCACTTCGAAACGACACAACCAATCGACACAATTTTTTTTTTTTTTTATTTAGAAACAATTGACACATGTTGATCTATATCATCGATTATTATGAGACTTAAATCAATCAATATAGTCAACGGTGTATATCAACGTTACATCAATCGGTTGTGTATTTTTGTTTTGGTTGTATTATTTCTCAATATTAAAATTTGAGAATTAAAAATAAGGGTAATATTGGAACACCGCTTTTCTTTTGTAAAACTTATTTGATAATACAATAATACCCTTAATAAAAATACCATATGCTTCCCTTCAAAAAAAATAAAATAAATAAATAAATAAAAAATTCAAAATACCATATGCTGTCAAAAAAAAAATACAATTAATCCAAATATACGCAATCTCCGCCACATCTTTCTTCAACCCAATTCCAGGCACTCCATGTGGAAATACAAGAAAATTGGAACCGGGTAAAAGAACCAAAGCAAAATTCAAGCAAATCCCACAAGTTTTCACAATCATCATCAGATAATAATTATAACTCCCTCCATCCCTAGCAGCGAATCAAGCTACTACTACAACAAGGATTGATGAAAACCCTAACGAGAGGGACTTATTTAACCTCGTCCACTGCCAATCCACCTATGGTTCATGTATACAGTACTTTCCTCCATTCCATTTTATTAAAGAAAAATGTAGTTAATGTTTTGATTTTATTAAATGATTTAATATTTTTACATTTATGAAAAAGTAAAGTTTGACACCGGCCGCCCACCCCCTGACATCATGCTCAAATTGGTGGACCAAGTGCCTTTTAGTTGTTTTTTAGGTTGACTTGTTTTATTTATTTATTTATTTTTAATTTTATTTTGTGGAAGTTTTTTTTAAAAATACAAAAAAGATTTTTTCTTTTGATTTTTTTTTTAATTACTTTTCTAATGGATGAAAAAAAAATGACCGTCCTGATGTATTAACCACCGTGACGTATTGACTGTCGCAAAGCATTGACCTCTACGACGCATTCACCATCCCGATGCATTAACCGTCACGACGCATTGACCGTCGTGGCGCATTGACCGCCGCGACGTAACGACCGCCACGATGCATTGACCGCCCTAACGCATTGACCCGCCGCGACACATTGACCGCCCCCGATGAAGTGACCGCCCCGACACATTGACCGTCCCCGATGCAGTGACTGGCCCACGCGTTGACAACCGCGACGCCCGATGCGATGACCATCGCGATGCGGAGACACCGCGATGAAGTGACACCGCGATGTAGAGACACAGAAATGAAGCGACACCGTGATGCAGAGACACCGCAATGAAGTGACACCGCGATGCAGTGACCACCCCCGATGCAGAGACACTGTGATGCAGAGACGCCGCATTGCAGAGACACCTCGATGAAGTGATACAGCGACGTAGTCACCACCCGCGATGCAGAGACGCCTCAATGAAGTGACACCATGATGCATTGACCACACCGCATCCATTGATCACCTCTAATGAAGAGACACCACGATGCAGTGACCAACCCAGATGCAGAGACACCGCGATGCAGTGACCACCCCTGATGCAGAGACATCACGATGTTATAACATTTGACGATGCAGAGACACCGCGATGAAGTGACACCGCATTGTAGAGACACCACGATGAAGTGACACCGTAATGCAGAGACGCCGCATTGCAGAGACATCGCGATGTTATAACATTTGACGATGCAGAGACACCACGATGAATTGACACCGCAATGCAGAGACATCATATGATATTGAGTTATGCATTGACGTATTGTTATAGCGATTTATGCAGTGACGCCTTACGGTATTACTTTATGCAGTGACGTCTTAGGTAGAATTATGCAGTGACGTGACGCCAGAGCGTATTAGGAAAAGCAAACAGGGAAGCGAAAAAAGAGATGAACTCACAAACAGGGTTTCAGAATATGCTCTGGGAGGCAAATTTTGATATATTATTCAAGTCTGATTAAAATCATCCCACAAGCCAGGATTTTATAGCTGCACGAATACGAAACTTTCCAAAAATATAAAATTACAGAATTTATTACGGAAATAAATCAGCGCGGAAATCAAGGTGCTAAAATCACGGATCCGGAGTCGGATCTTTATTGAATTCGTAAATAAAATAAGAAAAATGTGAATAAACGTGCAAAAATCTTCGGCGACCGAAATGGAAGGGAAAACAGCTGATTTTGGCCTCGAAAAAACTATGAACAGCCTATGGCGTTCACCGTGACGTCGGCGTCGGAGAGAGCTTTCCGAAATGGAGTCCTGCGCACAAAACGGACATCGGGGCCGAAAGTTATGGCCAAAATACTAACACCTGTCCGAACGCTCCCTTTTGTCCATATATTCGATCACAGCCAATGTGGAATCCGACAACGCCGCCTCAGATGCGCCGGCATCATGACGTCTTATTGTATCGGTGTATGCAGTGACGTCTTATTGTCATGTCTTATGTAGTGACATCAATGTCACTTCATTAGTTGTCTAATGTATGCGGTGACATCTACAAAGTGACATCAATGTCACTTCATTAATTATATCAATTTGGCTTGATTGGCGGCGGAGAAACTCTAATGGCGTGTTTGGATTGCGGTAATGGAATGGAATGAAATACTTTTTTCATTACATTATATCAATTTGGCTTGTTTGGCAACGGAGGAATGGAATATGATTTCATTCCAACGGAATGAAAATGGATGATTTTCATTCCATCCAAAATTCAATGGATGGAATCGAAACGTAGTATCTTAAAAACTCATTCCGGACTTTAGAGGTAATACATTTTAGCGTTTATATTTGATGAGATACACGTATTTGTTGTTCATCACTATCGCCGACGCCCACTTATGAACCAAACGGACGGCTTGTGAAGAGTTAAGGAACAACGTAGAATGTTCTTGAAGCTTCTAGAAGCTATGCGAAGACCGGAAACCGTATGAATGTTGGCACGAACCGTGGCGATGCACATGCCTTCAAGCTAGATACGTTGCTCAAGCTCATGGACATCAAAGGGGCTGATAGGAAAACAACTCTTTTGCACTTTGTTGTTCAGGAAATTATAAGAAGTGAAGGCGTTCGTCTCCATAGTGTAGATAAAGCTAATTTTACATTATCACTTGCATAACGATCAATTTCACTTAAGCATTGCTTGACGTTATTAAAGCTTTCTAGATCAGTTACATCATAAACAATATGCAATATTGCACAAAGCTGGAGTTTAACCAATAGAAGGAGTTTAACTAATGGTATGCTTAAAGCCAACAATGGAGTAGCTTTTTAGCCGAGGAGTTTCCAAGCAGAAGTAGTAATAAGAGGCCTAGTATGCCAACCCAACATGAGACAACCATCATTTTCCTCTACCTTATAACCATCCCCTCCAGCAAACAAGGCCAACAACGTACTAGCTTGCTTATATGCATTTGAACCCAAATGAACCGCCACAAAACCACACGTATTCAACCCTTTCTCCACTGAACTAATGTTTCTTACCTTTCAACCGGCTCCATTCCCTCACAGGCAACCAGATTACAGATCTGTCTCCCCAAATAAACCTCTGACATCACCTTATCTTCTTCATCACCCATACCCCCATCAACGCCCCCTTTACAGTTTGACCCTTCCAACGAATCGAACATGGTCGAGTAATATTGCAATGATTCTGTGAACCGGTCATGGAACACCAGACCATTATGATTAGCCTCTTGCTCTACAACAGTCAAGATTTCAGGCTTTAATTCAGTAACAACATATAACACTTTCTCAATAGCCCCTGGTCTAGCTAATATTTGATGCATTTCAAATATAGAATTCACAGCAACCGTTTTGTTTTCACGGATATCAAACATAGATGCATTCAGGTCAGCAAGAGAGGTAGCAACAAAACCTATGTACTCGAACGCAACATTGATAGACTCGGCTAACTGAGGCCTTAGGGTCAATGCCCGAAGCAAAGCGAGCATCGCATACCGAGTGGCGGACCCAGAAAAATTTCCAGGTGGGGGCCAAATTAAAAAAAAAAAAAACGTGAAAAAAAAAACTCAAATGCCAAGATTCGAACACTCATGGCCTAAGGATAGGTAATAAAGCCTTCTAACCAATTGAGCTAAATGGATATTTACACTAAATATTGTACGAAATAATATACATACACAACTTTAATATTACTTAGAGAGGGATATAATAAGTAACTTCGTCCGGAAATTGAGGTGGGGTCCATGCACCCCACCCCTATAAGGCAGGTCCGCCCCTGCTTTATACCCCGTTTCATACTAAAATCAATCACATGAACATGGGTTTTCCCCGCAAAAGCCTCCGAATGGCTTGATTGGGTCAGTAAAGTGCGCGAATTTAAGGTACGGGCAAGTCTCGTAGAAATGCATTTCTAGCAAATCGGTAAATGCGAATCATTTGGAGTGGTGGGAAACAATCTGTATATCCTTCTCGCTAATGCTTCGGCATAATAAGTAGCGACTTTATGCATTCCATATTTAATTAAGGGTATTTTAGTCCGTGTAATAATATTGTGTCATTATAAGTCCAACAGATTACTTTTATTGTCCTTATAGGGCTAATAAGTATAAATAACTATACTTTTAAGGAATTAACCCTATATTCTAAGTCGTTGTATGATATAATATTGTCAGTGCGTGTATTTTTATTTTAAGTCACTGTTTATTAATGTCACTGCTTCTAAAAGTAATTGCAAACAGTGGATGAATCAAATACTTTGTCGTTGTACGAATTAATGCCACTCCATGATTTTTTTACTTTGTCGTTGTACGAATTAATGCCACTCCATGATTTTTTATGCTACGGCACTGTATGAATTATTGCAATCATGTTCTCCTTGATTTTGTTTGATTTTTTATTTATTTTTTTTTCCCCTCATCGTGATTCTCTTGATTGATTTTTCATTTTTTTCCCCCCCACATCCAGTTGATAATGAAGAGTACTAACGGAAGCAAAAATTGCCCACTATATACAGGGGCGGCTGCAGGATTTTTGTGATATGGGTTAAGGTTCGACAACAACACATCTTATTATTAGTTTTAAATACATTAACTTAAAATTTCCAAGTGTAGATACGGGTGAAAGGGTCAATATTTTAAAATTTTAGCGGTCAGTTAATACATATTAATGATAAAAATTTTAAAAGATGATAAAAAAATACATTGGAATTTTTTTTTTTTTTTTTTTGGTTTTAGGGTCAGTTGACCTCAACCCACCAAGGGTGACGCCGCCCCTGACTATATATGCGGGGCCTTGAATTGACTTCCCAAATTTGTTTTTTTTTAAAAGTTAAATCCTTGTGTCGAGAGGTAAATCAGTACATTATAATAGATTATTATCCTTATAAATCTTGTTAAGTTGATACTGTCATATTCTCCTATTTATATACTTATTTAGTACTTTTGAACCACCTTCCTTAAATATCATAGTTGTCCTTCTCTAAAAAAAAATCTATATAATCTTTTTCTTATGTTTATTTTTATATGTATAAATGATTAAATTCTTCCTTTTACATTTAATGGAGCTTTATATTTTCTCACATTTACGTGTATTATTAGATAAATGCTTATATTCTTTCTTTTACATTTAATGGAGCTTTTATATACTTCTTCACTTTAGTTTTAGATATATAGATATATGATTATAGTTTTTTTTCTAAGTTTATTAACTTGTAACGTTGGCAGGAGGTTGTACCGTATAGACGTGTGAAGCATTCGACTCACTAAAATAATAACACACACAAAAAATGTATGTGGTGAGAGAATATTTCTAGAATATTCTTTATCTATAATAGACTGTACATAGAATATTCTAAAGAATATTCCAAGGAATATTTTAAGGAATATTGATAGATCTATCTAGAAAACATTATAGCCTTTAGATCAAAATAATCTCCACCATTAGATTATTGAGAAGAGTACTATAAATAGGTGGGAAGTCATTTGTAAACACAAGCCAAAGAAAAAAATATGAGTACTTGAGATCAAAAGTGTGAGACTGTCTTCCCTTCTCGTATGCATATTAGTTCATCAATAAAATTATTTTTTCATATCCATCCATCAATTTGCATATGAACAGATCCTTCAGCCACTTCTCTCGAAATAAAAAATTCACTCATATAGAATGCATTGAAGCCACGTGTATATTCATAAATTTTGAATATATATATCAAGCACCTGTCTATCTAGGTCATAGCTCAGCCGCTTCCCTCTAAAAAGCACTCATAGCTCAGCCATCGGACTCACTTGCAGCGGGTGGTTCTTCCTCAGTGCAAATCAAGTGCTTTTATTTGCTCACAACATTGATATAGCTTGCAGGTGTGTTGTTAAAATAGCTGTTGTTTAATTTAGTTTTTATATTTTTATTTATTTGATGTCTACCTTTTGGCTTCCGTGTCCCGATTCCAATTTCACTGACTCCTGTTAAATTTTTTTTTGCTCCGTCCAACGGTTTTTTACATGCCGGAGAATTGGAGTGAAAAATCCAATTCCCCGGCGCCAGGGGTGAAAAATCCTTTTGATATAGCTTGCAGGTGTGTTAAAATAGTTGTTGCTGAATTTATTTATTTTTATTTATTTGATGCCTAGCTTTTGGCTTCTGTGTCCCGATTTCAATTTCACCGACTCCCGTTCATTTATTTTGCCCCATCCAATGGTTTTTTTTTTACACGCCGGAGAATGGGAGAGAAAAATCCAAATATTTGGCACCGGGGGTGAAAAATCCTATTCTCCGGCATCGGGGATAAAAACTTCTCTAATCTCCGGAACTGGGGAAGAAAAATCCAAATCTCCGGCACCAGGGTGAAAACTTCTAATCTCCGGCACCGGAGCAGTAAGTTTTAATCTTCGACGGCAGTAAAAAAATCATTGGAATCGAAAAAAAAATCATTAGAATCAGACTCATCAAACGAATCATTGTATGCTCACCACTAAAGATGATCCGCACTCATGACTCGTGATGAAAATTAACATTTGACATTTGTATTAAAATTTCTTTTCACATGAATATGCAAAACAATAACATTGTTTTTAAATACAATGACTTAGAATATACTAGACGGTGCTTTTTACTAAAACTATTTGCTTGCCTTTGCATCATAGTTCACAATATTTCAAATGAGGAAAGGGTTGTATTTTTTTTTTTTTTTGGTTTACATTTTGAAATTTATATCCAAAATACTTTGGCAAGATTAAGTGATCTCTTCAATTGGCTACATTCATTGCTCTATTTGAAAGCCTAATTTGTTAACTTGAAAAGTTTAGAGAGATTCTGTATTCGCATTGAATAAAATTACTTCTCAAGTTTGCTTAATAACTATCTATCAATGGTAGATTCTTCAACCGTTTGCTAATTTGTTTCTATATGTTACCATACACAAGCGTGCTATTGTAGATTATGTGGAGAACTTTCTAGAGTTCATTTCCATGTTAGAAAGTTCATTACCTAGAAAGGTATCTCAATATCATTCTTCATTGTGAACTCTAGAAGGAACACTTTCTAAGTCGACTTGCTTGTGCGTAAAACTTACGGACATTGAATATTTTGATACAATTTAAATTTGGTTGATTTAGAAAGCTCTCACCGCTAAAAGTTTGTTCCCGTCATCCGTTTTACGGAAAAATTAAACTTGGATGCTCCTGTTTATAGTCTATTTTTCGGTCTTATTCATTTCATGCTTGCTTTTTGCGGATTGTGTAACTCGAGGAGTAATACTTAATTAAGGAAACAAATTGAAGATGATTACCAAAGAAGATTCTTTCTATATACCGAGTTTACACATACTATATTCAAGTTGCATAACGATCGTCGATCATGACATATCATATTATATGGATCTGGATAGGTATTTTTCATTGTTTTTCCCTTTAATATGTTGTATCAATAATACTTTTAGCCTTTAAGTTAGGCCTTTAAGTTGCTTCCAAAGACGGAACCCGGAAAATGATGATCGACCTATGTTAAAGTGAACTGAGTTTAAATACGTAAATTGCATAGCTAACGTAATATATATTTATTGATCTTTTTAGTCCCCGGGACATAACCCAGGGCCGGGTTAGCGAGGCGTGGATACGTAATTACGGCCTAGCGGGAGGTTGATAGCCCAAATGACACAAGATCTAGAGTCAAGTTTTACTCGAGATATCATTGGTGGTTGGAGTTGATGATGAAAAGAAAGAAGTTGTTCTTGGGATCATTGATTTCATGAGACAGTACGTACAATTGGGGGACAAGCACTTAGAGACTTCTGGCATACTTAATTGGTGGACTAAAGGATTAATGCTTCTCCAACCATTAATTATTTCACCCAAACAATACAAGAAAAGATTCAGAAAAGCCATGACTACTTACTTCCTCACTGTACCGGATCAACCAGTGGTCTTCTTAATTTACCATCTCATTAATTAATTAGCAATTTTTTTTTTATATATATACTACTGATGATTTTGGTTCATCTTATTATATATATGCTATAATAACGTGTGGTTACATTCTCATTTGTAAAAATTTTGTAACGTGAAAGATATATATTCTTAAGTAGTAAACACAAACATCATATATATATCCCACATGTCAATTTTTTTCCTCAATTGAATAGGTCTCAATTAGTTTTTAGTGCATTAACTTAAAATTTCCAAGTGTAGATACGGGTGAAAGGGTCAATATTTTAAAATTTTAACGGTCAGTTAATACATATTAATGATAAAATTTTCAAAAGATGATAAAAAATACATTGGATTTTTTTTTTTTTTGGGTTTTAGGGTCAGTTGACCTCAACCCACCAAGGGTATTCCGCCCCCGATATATGCGGGGCGCTTGAATTGACTTCCCAAATTTGTTTTTTTTTAAAGTTAAATCCTTGTGTCAAAGAGGTAAATCAGTACATTATAATAGATTATTATCCTTATAAATCTTGTTAAGTTGATACCGTCATATTCTCCTATTTATATACTTATTTAGTACTTTTGAACCACCTTCCTTAAATATTATAGTTGTCCTTCTCTAAAAAAAAATCTATATAATATTTTTCTTATGTTTATTTTTATATGTATAAATGATTAAATTCTTCCTTTTACATTTAATGGAGCTTTATATTTTCTCACATTTACGTGTATTATTAGATAAATGCTTATATTCTATCTTTTACATTTAATGGAGCTTTTATATACTTCTTCACTTTAGTTTTAGATATATAGATATATGATTATAGTTTTTTTTCTAAGTTTATTAACTTGTAACGTTGGCGGGGTGGTTGTACCGTATAGACATGTGAAGCATTCAACTCACTAAAATAATAACACACAAAAAATTTATGTGGTAAGAGAATATTTCTGGAATATTCTCTATCTATAATAGACTGTATATAGAATATTCTAAGGAATATTCCAAGGAATATTTTAAGGAATATTGATAGATCTATCTAGAAAACATTATAGCCTTTAGATCAAAATAATCTTCATCATTAGATTATTGAGAAGAGTACTATAAATAGGTGGGAAATCATTCGTAAACACAAGCCAAAGAAAAAAATATGAGTACTTGAGATCAAAAGTGTGAGACTGTCTTCCCTTCTCGTATGCTATAATTATTTACAGATCATAGCGATCCCTCCGTATTAGAGCCTTTAATTAGATCGACGATCTCGCTCATGAAAAGCAAGAGGAAAAACAAAAACCGCAGCAAACTACAATTGTTCTGTACGTATCATATTACCGTATCAGCATCAGATCTTCTTCTCAACAGGCTATTACCAGGCAAACTGGTCGGAATATTTTTAAAAAAAACGTAGGGATTTCGCCGAAAAAAAATATAAGTGTCATGAAATTGATATATTTTTGTTACACAACCATAATCGATAGATGAGATTCATATAAGACCAAAATTGATATATGCCACTTAAATTTATGAGACAAATTTTGTAATTTTCCCTTATAGTTAGGTGAAATTCAATAATGTTGTTAATGTTAACACACGGTTGCATTATAGAAAAGTGTGGTACCAAATTGAGACAAGAACTTTGTTGTTATGGGTTGCAATAAAGAACGAAAAAATAAAGATCAAACATATACGAAAAATAAGAACACGGATTTACCATGGTTTTCGACAACGTGTGTCGGACTAGTCCACATGCACAAAACGAGGAATTGTATTATCACATACTTTCACACATATTTTTTCGCATTCGGCTAGGTTACAAAGGGTGAGTATATATAGTACTCAGACTTAAACCCTACCCGACTAAATTACAGTTTCAGACGTGATCTCTCCAGATAAGAACCAAATCCAGACGAGAAAAGTATGAGTCAATTATATTTTCTACCGTTGGATACATAAAGAGGTATCTTAAATATTTTCCAGAAAATGTTCATGAGCATATTTCCTCAATGGTTAATGTAGTTCCGGATGGAAATTGCGGGTTTAGAGTAATAGCACACGGAATAAGGCTTGAAGAGAGTAGTTGGCCAAAGGTGAGAAAAGTGGTGCAACATGAAATGATGTCGAACAAGGATCATTATATGGCCTTATTTGGTGGACAAGAATGGATCTACAGCAAATTCATGTCCTTGGTTGATCATGAAAAAGGAGCGTGCGGAGTGGACAGGGATTTTGACCGTTTCATTTGGTTGGGCTGTGTGCAACGTATATGGTGTGTCCCTGAGCATATTTTCTAAAACGCATGGAAATCAAACCATGCTTCCAACTAAGAAAAAACCTTCCGTTTGGCCACCTAACCATGTATGGATGAGTTTTTGCAATGATAACCATTTTGTTCGTTTGATTATGAAAGATAGTTGTCCAATGTCTAAGGTAAATGTGGTTTGGAGTACCGTTCGGGCGTTGGCAAATCAATGGCATGAGAAATTACGGCATAGGCTCGGTTTATGGCATGATGTGGTCAAGGATCTATGGATGGGGGATCATATTGATTTGGAATCACCGAGTGCCTAAGTACGAAGTTGTTTTTGTAAATTCCAATGTTGTATTACTACTCATTTTGTGGATACACAATGATCTATTTTTTTTTAATACTTTTAGATCATACTTTTAAGCTACTTTGATGTATTTTGAGCAACATTGATGATTTATGACCATTTGTGATGTATGCTAGTAATATTGATATTTTTGTTATTAATTTATGTGATCTTTGATGTAATTCTCCACTTTAATGTTGCTGTTTCTTGTGGTGTAATTTTGTCATGGGAATCCCCAGGGGGCACGGGGCAATGGCCCGCGGTCTCCCAAAATCGATGAATTTAAAGGTCTTGTCGATTTTTTACCCAATAGCACATATATTTTATATAGATTTTTGTCCAGAAGGACAAAATTATCAAAAAATCGGGATAGAAGGAAACTGTAATTTAATACAGACAAAAGTAACAAATATGAAGTAACAAATGTGGAATAGAGTAAATATAAAGTAACAATTGTGAAACACAAAGTAACATTAACACGTGAAGTAACAATTTTAAAGTAACAATTGTGATTTTTGTCCTTTATAATCATGAAAATGTTACTTTTGTCCTTCCGTTTATTAATTTTTTTGTCCTTGTGGCCCTTTCCCCTATTTTTTATTTTACATTGGGTTTGAATAACCTAGCATACAACAAGGTATCACCAGTACTAGGGTATAACTTTGGCAAGTTAGTAAGGTTTGAGCCTTGTTGTGTGTAGTTTTTTTTTTCTTTCCTTTTTAAAAGAAATAGTTGACAAATTTTTTTTTGGACCAAGCATTCATACAATATTTATTTCCATTTGAGACACATACTACATAATGTACACAACTGATTGACTTTTGCCTCACTCCTTGAGATATCATCATCATCATCTAAAATATATTCTTCTGTTCATGCGATTGCATGCCTTCATCTCCTCTTTGTCGTCTCAACTCTCAAACGATAAAAAAAATACTTTCAATAACATTTTTTTTATTTTGAAATGTTTACAATGTTTTTATTATTATTTTTTTTTGAAGGTTTTTCATTTTTTTTGATACTTGTCTTTTTTTCGGTTACTTTTTTTTGGTTACCATTTTTTAGAAGGGCCTAAATGTTTTTGGCCCAGGGCCTAAATTTGAATTTGGACGCCCCGAATTTTGTGTTTCATATACGGCAACAATTTTGGTTATGTTCAACAAAACGCCCGTTACAACGACGTTCATTATACGCACGAACGTCCCCAAGGGTGATGTTTTCAAGATCGAAGCAATACTTCTCGACACATTCGGGACTCGAATGCCACTTTGAGAACGGACATCGATGGTATCGTGGGAACGTCGACGGGGTGACGTACTAGTAAACGCCATCCACACCAACGTTCATATTGCCAAGGAAATGTCCATGGGGATAACGTTTTGAAGAACGAAACAATACCATTATGTCACTTTACGTTCATCAAAACGCCCCCCACTATCGTTCATAATACCACAAAACGCCACCGTGACAATGTTTTGAAGAATAGAAGCTATTACCATTACGTCACTTCGTTCCTTGAAACGCTCCCCGTCTTGGTGTTCATAATACGCTAGAAACACCACGATGACAACGTTTTGAAGAACATAAGCTATTACCATTACTCGTCACTTTATGTTCCTCCAAACGCCCCATACACGGCATTCATACTTGTCCGAGGAACGTCAATGCTTGTGACATTTTCACCTTCGGTAGCAAAACGATTATTTGCCTCGATACGCCATCGTCAGCGACGTGCATAGCACACAAGGAATGTCAATGGTTACGATGTTTTGAAGAACGAGAATCAATACTAATCTATTCCCCAAAACGACACTCATAGTGAATTTAAGAACATCCATAGAATGTTCTTGGTTCTGATATTTTTATAGAAAACCAACACAACAAAAAGGGCAACAAAAATCCAAAAATCCACATCCAAATCCAAATCCAAATGAAACACACAATCAAATCCAAATCAAACTCCAATCCAAATCCAAATCAAAGCAATAAAAAGAGGGGATGAAAGTACATGAAATACAGAAATGAAACAGCAAATCCGAACACCAAACAACAAATGAAGTACGGAAATGAAAACTCTAAATGTTCATTAAATGTATGAAAGACCTAAGGCAACTATATATTTTTCGTGGTCTTTGCACATTTCTTCGGTCGTTGAACTTCTACTTGACTAGATTATTCATCTTCGGCTTCGACGCCGACATACGTAACATCTTGCGTACATACACATGTAGTTAGAAACTCGAATGCCATCTCGAAGCGCCTTCACTAGATCCTTATTGTTCTTCTTTGAAGCATTCACAATCACATCTTCTACATCATCAACAACTTTAGCCTTGCTTGCCTCATCCTATATGTTAAACAAAAAAATGCTAATGACATTGAAAAAAACAAACACACAACTGATTGTATATTCGTAAATAGATATGGTCGAAACTCTATTGAATCTCGCTACTTCTTTTCGATGTACGGCAGCGCCTCGATGACAGTTCATGTAATCAGCCGTGCATTCCTAATCAAACATCTCTTTCCCCATTCTTTGAAACTTATTTACTAGATGATTTGAAAAATGGATGAAGTCATCGTCACGTGATTCGTGGGTGACATTGTATTGTTTCACCTTCCCGCTTCATGTGATACTTTGAAGGAATCGGTGGTGGGGTATGGATTGGACATGACCGAACCGACGGACAAAACGGTTTGGGTGATACACCTCTCGCAATGTCCAATGTCTTTACGCAACCATAAAACCATCATATGTCATCATCGGGCACCGTTCTCACTTCCCGATAAGCATCCCGAACAACCTAAATGATGGAAAATGCTTAAGTATAACTAAACGAGCCATTTAGTTAATGCGAAGGTTCAAACTTACATCTCGTACCTCCATCAAGTCTAAGTCCTCTCTCAAATGATTTAACAATGGCATTGCCACATGATCGTTAATTCTAGTAGCTGGTTTCCACTTCAATTACCGTACCATCTCCCTTGCATTAAAGTTTTTGTTCGTTGGAGGTCGCAATACTGGGAAGTGTTTGTACACCCATGCGTATAAAAAACATAAGACAAAACAGTCGTGTAAGCATTTAAGCATAGACACTAAACACAGAAAACATTTAAATAACAAGAGTTACCGCTAGCAATGTCAGGTATCTAGAAATCCCAACAGTATTGATTGTAGAAGCCTTCGGTAGTTGCCGGAAAAAATTTGACAGTGTAGCAGCACCTCAAGCCCACTCACCAACCTTATCAAGATCCTGTAGAAAATGAAGGTAATCTATGCCTATCTTACCTCCACTGCGGTCTTTAATCAAAGTGCATGCAAGCATATACAACAAATATACGTACCTTTGCTTGATCCACGGTAATGTTTGGCACGATCGACCGATCTTGGATCCCTCACCCTCGTTACTTCGTACACTTTGCATTTACCCGCAAGGTTGTTCTTTATTCAACTTTTGGACACCCGTAGTCCACCAACATAACCTAACTCATCTGCTTCTTGTTTTATACCAATCTCTAACAAATCGTGTACAAATGAAACTAGGTTTTCCTTTGTCAAAATCAAAGTTTACGGCCTTTCCGACAACCGATAAGCCTGTGATATATTAGATGTCGTCTAGTGTGATCGTCATCTCACCGAATGGCAAGTGGAAGGTGTTTGTTTCCGGATGCCACTTCTCAACAAAAGAACGATTGGCTTGGCCGTATGAGAAATGTACCGGTTGTACAACGGATTAGCTATCAATATTTCCTTTAATTCTTCACATTCATTATCAATCTTCCGCGGTTTTAGGGAAGATGTGTCTTTGCTTGCATTCAATTATACCTCGGTCATGTTCAATCGCACGAAAAGAATATAAAGTTAGATATATGTTTAAAACAATTTTATAAAATTATTCAACTTCAAAAATACCATACATGTTTTATTCAACAACCCGTAACCAACTTGCTCCTTCCAATCCTCCCCCAACAGAATATCGGTGTCTACCACCACATCATCATCACTTTCATACTCTAATCACTAAGCTGCAGATACTTCTGCCTCTGTAGGTGCCCCGGCACTGCTGGATGCCTGTTCTATAGTGGCCCCGAATGTGATGGCCCCGGAAGTACCGGATGTCTGTCCTGTAGTGGCCCTGGATGTATGGTCCCCGGCGGTACGTCTGCTTGTTTTGTAGTGGCACCGGCAGTACCGGATGGTTTTTTTCTGTAGTGGCCCCAATAGTACCGGATGCCTCTGTTGATGGCCCCGCACTTACAACTGCCTTTGCCTCTTCCGTAACCCCGGTACTCAATTCTCTAACTATCTCAACTGCCTCCATCGTTGCCTCGACAATAACACCTCCAACTGACTCAATGGTTGCCCCGGCACTCAAATCTCCAAGCTGTCTCAAATGTCACCGAAGGTGTACGCAATTGTGTCTCAACCGACTCGGTGGTGGCCACAGCGATCGAATCACCAACTCGCTCAACTACCTTAGCTTGTCTCTCATAATTCGGCCTCCAAAACTCCAATTGGTGCAGGAAGAAAAATTGTTGTGTGTAAAAGTAAAAATTAAAAAATAAAGGGTGTCGGAAGTAAAACTGGGGGTGCCGATAAAACCCCTTAGATATAAATACCATAATATGAGGCTGGGTTGTAAGTGCATTCATGGAAATTAAAAATGTGTGTGTGCGTGTATATATATGTATAACCATTAAAGACCTTATTCGTAATCATGGCATGTCAATCAAACACATATATCGCGAAGTAAACAATGCGGGGACTTTTTCTTCAAGCAAGCTTCGTGAATGCGATTGGTTCTGTTTAAGCAACGCCGACCACTAAACCACTTCAACTACGACTCATTCTCCATGCTTGACCGATAGGAGCTTCCGACTATGCGCTTTGCTCATTAATAGGACTCCTCAATGGGACGCACCCTTCAATAATTTTTTGAAGGGTGCAAACCAGTTGTATCATCTTTGATTTTCACCCTTTTGTCTTCCTATTATATGGAACTCTATTATATGAACTCGCTTTGGTACCCCATCATGTTCTTCTCTGCGTCTCTTTAAAGAGGGTGATGTTGCCTCTTCATTCAAGAATTTACAACGTAGCGACATTATTGGAGGTCCGGAGATATAATTGCCACACACGCATCCCAGGCCGAAGGATCCAAGAACCGAGATGGCTTTTTTAGCTTTTCTAATGCTTAGTTTCTTTGTATTATCTTTTGTTTTTTCGGGAGGGATTTTTTTGGAAACATAAGGTCTTTTGCACTCTTCCCTATGATATGGATTTTCCCACACCGGGTTTGTCACTCATAGGTTTTAGGAGGCATGACTATGTTTCATCAACGACTTTTGGTATAAGGGGAGGGCGGGATATGGAAATGTACGAACCTTTTTGATCTATTAATAAAATGCTTCATTTATTAATATATATATATATATATATATATATATATATATATATATATATATATATATATATATATATATATATACATATATATATATATATATATATATATATATACATATATATATATAAACGGGGGGAATAGGCGCGGGACAAAAAAATTAATTAATGGGTCTAGAAGGACAAAAGTAACATTTTCATGATTATAAAGGACAAAAATCACAATTGTTACTTTAAAATTCTTACTTCACGTGTTAATGTTACTTTGTGTTTCACAATTGTTACTTCGTATTTACACTATTCCACATTTGTTACTTCATATTTGTTACTTCATAATTGTTCTTTTGTCCTTATTAAATTACGGTTTCCTTCATCCCTATTTTTTGATAATTTTGTCCTTACGGACAAAAATCTATATAAAGCGACGGAGGTCGGATTAGCACCTCGCCACGTGCCATCCCCGTACTAGCCAAGTAATAAACGTAGCCAATAAATGTCACCGATAAGGGCTAAGAGCCCCGTTTTAGGCCTACGGGCGGATCAATTCTCCTCGGCCCACCGCGTGTCGGTCGGGACGCAAGGGGCCGGGTCAGTGTGGATCGGTACCGATGATCTTGGGAGCTCGGCGCAATTCGGCCTGACTACCCTCTTATCCCGCACGCACACGTCTAGTGTTATTAAGACCGATAAACCTGGAAAGAACCCTCGGTCATAAAGGCTACGGTCACTATGATCAAACTACCATAGTTATCTCGTATGATCAAGGAGATTAAACCGTAATTATTCATTCCTTAGGGAACACGAAATCGAGTCCAACAATGACTCGGCTTATGCATTCCTAGGGCATAAAGTCCCCACTATATAAACAATCACTAGGAACTACGAAGAATTGATTCCGGACAATTCCGGGATACGTAGGCAACTTGAGATACGATATCTCGAGCTCGGTCTAAATCAACACAAAAAACCACCCCCTCTTTTCATATTTTCATAAGTTTTGGATCTTGAATTAGTTGTACTAGAGATAAATTGGCCCGGATCACTATTGGACGATTTCCAACATCGTCAATAACAACACACATCAGCAATATATTAAAACAACAATGATACAACCACTTCGAAATGACACAACCAATTGACACAATTTTTTTTTTTTATTTAGAAACAATTGACACAATGTTGATCTATATCATTGATTATTATGAGACTTAAATCAATCAATATAGTCAACGGTGTATATCAATGTTACATCAATTGGTTGTGTATTTTTGTTTTGGTTGTATTATTTCTCAATATTAAAATTTGAGAATTAAAAATAAGGGTAATATTGGAACACCGCTTTTCTTTTGTAAAACTTATTTGATAATACAATAATACCCTTAATAAAAATACCATATGCTTCCCTTCAAAAAAAATAAAATAAATAAATAAATAAAAAATTCAAAATACCATATGCTGTCAAAAAAAAAATACAATTAATCCAAATATACGCAATCTCCGCCACATCTTTCTTCAACCCAATTCCAGGCACTCCATGTGGAAATACAAGAAAATTGGAACCGGGTAAAAGAACCAAAGCAAAATTCAAGCAAATCCCACAAGTTTTCACAATCATCATCAGATAATAATTATAACTCCCTCCATCCCTAGCAGCGAATCAAGCTACTACTACAACAAGGATTGATGAAAACCCTAACGAGAGGGACTTATTTAACCTCGTCCACTGCCAATCCACCTATGGTTCATGTATACAGATCTTTCATCCATTCCATTTTATTAAAGAAAAATGTAGTTAATGTTTTGATTTTATTAAATGATTTAATATTTTTACGTTTATGAAAAAGTAAAGTTTGACACCGGCCGCCCACCCCCTGACATCATGCTCAAATTGGTGGACCAAGTGCCTTTTAGTTGTTTTTTAGGTTGACTTGTTTTATTTATTTATTTATTTTTAATTTTATTTTGTGGAAGTTTTTTTTAAAAATACAAAAAAGATTTTTTCTTTTGATTTTTTTTTTAATTACTTTTCTAATGGATGAAAAAAAAAAGACCGTCCTGATGTATTGACCACCGTGACGTATTGACTGTCGCAAAGCATTGACCTCTACGACGCATTCACCATCCCGATGCATTAACCGTCACGACGCATTGACCGTCGTGGCGCGTTGACCGCCGCGACGTAACGACCGCCACGATGCATTGACCGCCCTAACGCATTGACCCGCCGCGACACATTGACCGCCCCCGATGAAGTGACCGCCCCGACACATTGACCGTCCCCGATGCAGTGACTGGCCCACGCGTTGACAACCGCGACGCCCGATGCGATGACCATCGCGATGCGGAGACACCGCGATGAAGTGACACCGCGATGTAGAGACACAGAAATGAAGCGACACCGTGATGCGGAGACCGCAATGAAGTGACACCGCGATGCAGTGACCACCCCCGATGCAGAGACACTGTGATGCAGAGACGCCGCATTGCAGAGACACCTCGATGAAGTGATACAGCGACGTAGTCACCACCCGCGATGCAGAGACGCCTCAATGAAGTGACACCATGATGCATTGACCACACCAGATCCATTGATCACCTCTAATGAAGAGACACCACGATGCAGTGACCAACCCAGATGCAGAGACACCGCGATGCAGTGACCACCCCTGATGCAGAGACATCACGATGTTATAACATTTGACGATGCAGAGACACCGCGATGAAGTGACACCGCATTGTAGAGACACCACGATGAAGTGACACCGTAATGCAGAGACGCCGCATTGCAGAGACATCGCGATGTTATAACATTTGACGATGCGAGACACACACGATGAATTGACACCGCAATGCAGAGACATCATATGATATTGAGTTATGCATTGACGTATTGTTATAGCGATTTATGCAGTGACGCCTTACGGTATTACTTTATGCAGTGACGTCTTAGGTAGAATTATGCAGTGACGTGACGCCAGAGCGTATTAGGAAAAGCAAACAGGGAAGCGAAAAAAGAGATGAACTCACAAACAGGGTTTCAGAATATGCTCTGGGAGGCAAATTTTGATATATTATTCAAGTCGATTAAAATCATCCCACAAGCCGGGATTTTATAGGCGCACGAATACGAAACTTTCCAAAAATATAAAATTACAGAATTTATTACGGAAATAAATCAGCGCGGAAATCAAGGTGCTAAAATCACGGATCCGGAGTCGGATCTTTATTGAATTCGTAAATAAAATAAGAAAAATGTGAATAAACGTGCAAAAATCTTCGGCGACCGAAATGGAAGGGAAAACAGCTGATTTTGGCCTCGAAAAAACTATGAACAGCCTATGGCGTTCACCGTGACGTCGGCGTCGGAGAGAGCTTTCCGAAATGGAGTCCTGCGCACAAAACGGACATCGGGGCCGAAAGTTATGGCCAAAATACTAACACCTGTCCGAACGCTCCCTTTTGTCCATATATTCGATCACAGCCAATGTGGAATCCGACAACGCCGCCTCAGATGCGCCGGCATCATGACGTCTTATTGTATCGGTGTATGCAGTGACGTCTTATTGTCATGTCTTATGTAGTGACATCAATGTCACTTCGTTAGTTGTCTAATGTATGCGGTGACATCTACAGTGACATCAATGTCACTTCATTAATTATATCAATTTGGCTTGATTGGCAGCGGAGAAACTCTAATGGCGTGTTTGGATTGCGGTAATGGAATGGAATGAAATACTTTTTTCATTACATTATATCAATTTGGCTTGTTTGGCAACGGAGGAATGGAATATGATTTCATTCCAACGGAATGAAAATGGATGATTTTCATTCCATCCAAAATTCAATGGATGGAATCTGAAACAGAGTATCTTAAAAACTCATTCCAGACTTTAGAGGTAATACATTTTAGCGTTTATATTTGATGAGATACACGTATTTGTTGTTCATCACTACTTCTGACGCCCACTTATGAACCAAACAGACAGCTTGTGAAGAGTTAAGGAACAACAGAATGTTCTTGAAGCTTCTAGAAGCTATGCTGAAGACCGGAAACCGTATGAATGTTGGCACGAACCGTGGCGATGCACATGCCTTCAAGCTAGATACGTTGCTCAAGCTCATGGACATCAAAGGGGCTGATAGGAAAACAACTCTTTTGCACTTTGTTGTTCAGGAAATTATAAGAAGTGAAGGCGTTCGTCTCCATAGTGTAGATAAAGCTAATTTTACATTATCACTTGCATAACGATCAATTTCACTTAAGCATTGCTTGACGTTATTAAAGCTTTCTAGATCGGTTATATCATAAACAATATGCAATATTGCACAAAGTGGAGTTTAACCAATAGAAGGAGTTTAACTAATGGTATGCTTAAAGCCAACAATGGAGTAGCTTTTTAGCCGAGGAGTTTCCAAGCAGAAGTAGTAATAAGAGGCCTAGTATGCCAACCCAACATGAGACAACCATCATTTTCCTCTACCTTATAACCATCCCCTCCAGCAAACAAGGCCAACAACGTACTAGCTTGCTTATATGCATTTGAACCCAAATGAACCGCCACAAAACCACACGTATTCAACCCTTTCTCCACTGAACTAATGTTTCTTACCTTTCAACCGGCTCCATTCCCTCACAGGCAACCGGATTACGGATCTGTCTCCCCAAATAAACCTCGACATCACCTTATCTTCTTCATCACCCATACCCCCATCAACGCCCCTTTACAGCTTGACCCTTCCAACGAATCGAACATGGTCGAGTAATATTGCAATGATTCGTGAACCGGTCATGGAACACCGGACCATTATGATTAGCCTCTTGCTCTACAACGATCAAGATTTCGGGCTTTAATTCGGTAACAACATATAACACTTTCTCAATAGCCCCTGGTCTAGCTAATATTTGATGCATTTCAAATATAGAATTCACAGCAACCGTTTTGTTTTCACGGATATCAAACATAGATGCATTCAGGTCAGCAAGAGAGGTAGCAACAAAACCTATGTACTCGAACGCAACATTGATAGACTCGGCTAACTGAGGCCTTAGGGTCAATGCCTGAAGCAAAGCAGGCCACTGCATACCAGTGGCGGACCCAGGAAAAATTTCCAGTGGGGGCCAAATTAAAAAAAAAACGTGAAAAAAAAAACTCAAATGCCAAGATTCGAACCTGTGGCCTAAGGATAGGTAATAAAGCTTCTAACCAATTGAGCTAAATGGATATTTACACTAAATATTGTCTGAAATAATATACATACACAACTTTAATATTACTAGAGGGATATAATAGTAACTTCGTCCGGAAATTGAGGTGGGGTCCATGCACCCCACCCCTATAAGGCTGGGTCCGCCCTGCTCGCATACCCCGTTTCATACTAAAATCAATCACATGAACATGGGTTTTCCCCGCAAAAGCCTCCAGAATGGCTTGATTGGCTGTAAAGTGCGCGAATTTAAGGTACGGGCAAGTCTCGTAGAAATGCATTTCTAGCAAATCAGTAAATGCAGAATCATTTGGAGTGGTGGGAAACAATCTGTATATCCTTCTCGCTAATGCTTCGGCATAATAAGTAGCGACTTTATGCATTCCATATTTAATTAAGGGTATTTTAGTCCGTGTAATAATATTGTGTCATTATAAGTCCAACAGATTACTTTGTGTCCTTATAGGGCTAATAAGTATAAATAACTATACTTTTAAGGAATTAACCCTATATTCTAAGTCGTTGTATGATATAATATTGTCAGTGCGTGTATTTTTATTTTAAGTCACTGTTTATTAATGTCACTGCTTCTAAAAGTAATTGCAAACAGTGGATGAATCAAATACTTTGTCGTTGTACGAATTAATGCCACTCCATGATTTTTTTACTTTGTCGTTGTACGAATTAATGCCACTCCATGATTTTTTATGCTACGGCACTGTATGAATTATTGCAATCATGTTCTCCTTGATTTTGTTTGATTTTTTATTTATTTTTTTTTTCCCCTCATCGTGATTCTCTTGATTGATTTTTCATTTTTTTCCCCCCCACATCCAGTTGATAATGAAGAGTACTAACGGAAGCAAAAATTGCCCACTATATACAGGGGCGGCTGCAGGATTTTTGTGATATGGGTTAAGGTTCGACAACAACACATCTTATTATTAGTTTTAAATACATTAACTTAAAATTTCCAAGTGTAGATACGGGTGAAAGGGTCAATATTTTAAAATTTTAGCGGTCAGTTAATACATATTAATGATAAAAATTTTAAAAGATGATAAAAAAATACATTGGAATTTTTTTTTTTTTTTTTTAGGTTTTAGGGTCAGTTGACCTCAACCCACCAAGGGTGACGCCGCCCCTGACTATATATGCGGGGCCTTGAATTGACTTCCCAAATTTGTTTTTTTTTAAAAGTTAAATCCTTGTGTCAAGAGGTAAATCAGTACATTATAATAGATTATTATCCTTATAAATCTTGTTAAGTTGATACTGTCATATTCTCCTATTTATATACTTATTTAGTACTTTTGAACCACCTTCCTTAAATATCATAGTTGTCCTTCTCTAAAAAAAAATCTATATAATCTTTTTCTTATGTTTATTTTTATATGTATAAATGATTAAATTCTTCCTTTTACATTTAATGGAGCTTTATATTTTCTCACATTTACGTGTATTATTAGATAAATGCTTATATTCTTTCTTTTACATTTAATGGAGCTTTTATATACTTCTTCACTTTAGTTTTAGATATATAGATATATGATTATAGTTTTTTTTCTAAGTTTATTAACTTGTAACGTTGGCAGGGAGGTTGTACCGTATAGACATGTGAAGCATTCGACTCACTAAAATAATAACACACACAAAAAATGTATGTGGTGAGAGAATATTTCTAGAATATTCTTTATCTATAATAGACTGTACATAGAATATTCTAAAGAATATTCCAAGGAATATTTTAAGGAATATTGATAGATCTATCTAGAAAACATTATAGCCTTTAGATCAAAATAATCTCCACCATTAGATTATTGAGAAGAGTACTATAAATAGGTGGGAAGTCATTTGTAAACACAAGCCAAAGAAAAAAATATGAGTACTTGAGATCAAAAGTGTGAGACTGTCTTCCCTTCTCGTATGCATATTAGTTCATCAATAAAATTATTTTTTCATATCCATCCATCAATTTGCATATGAACAGATCCTTCAGCCACTTCTCTCGAAATAAAAAATTCACTCATATAGAATGCATTGAAGCCACGTGTATATTCATAAATTTTGAATATATATATCAAGCACCTGTCTATCTAGGTCATAGCTCAGCCGCTTCCCTCTAAAAAGCACTCATAGCTCAGCCATCGGACTCACTTGCAGCGGGTGGTTCTTCCTCAGTGCAAATCAAGTGCTTTTATTTGCTCACAACATTGATATAGCTTGCAGGTGTGTTGTTAAAATAGCTGTTGTTTAATTTAGTTTTTATATTTTTATTTATTTGATGTCTACCTTTTGGTTTTCGTCCCGATTCCAATTTCACCGACTCCTGTTAATTTTTGTTGCTCCATCCAACGGTTTTTTACATGGGGGAGAATTGGAGTGAAAAACCTTGTGATATAGCTTTTTTTTTTATTTAATTGATGCAAATAATAATTAAATAATAATTATTAATTAATTAATCAAAACTAGAAAGATGTAAATAAAAATATAAAAATGAAAACCGAAAATTTTAACATTCAAAATCCTTGATTATAACTTTTCCCAAAAAATGAAAAATCAATTAAAAATTCCTTGATTGATCATTTCTTTTTCTTTTTTTTTTGAAAATTCCTTGATTGATCATTTCTCTTTATTAAAAACCAAAGATAATTATTAATACAAAATGAATATAAAACCGCAAATAATTATTACTACGAAAATCAATTGAAATTAATACTACGAAAATCAATTAAAAACCAAAAATATTTATCATCGTACGTTAGCAATTAAACCAAACAAAGACAGACTTAACCTTAAACAAATACATACTTAACCTCTCAATAGCTATTGAAAATCAAGAAATATAAGAACTATATAGTGACCAACGATGAAAGATACAATAAGATTAGAAGTGTCGTGTAAACTAGAAGAAAAAAGAAAGTTGAATTGATATCGCTTAAAATCGCAATGATATGTGAAATTTTCTTGTAAATATGGCTAAACGTTTTTAGGTCTTATATAAAAATACATACATATATAACACAAAGTAAAACATATAACATTCTCATCACCCCATTTACATGGGAGATTAACGCAAGTGATGAATGTCGGCGTCATTACACAAAAGTCAAAGACTTGAGCAAACATTCAAAATCCTTGATTATAACTTTTCTCAAAACACGAAAAAACAATTACAAATTCCTTGATTGATCATTTCTCTTTATTAAAAACCAAAGATAATTATTAATACAAAATAAATATAAAACCGCAATTAATTATTACTACGAAAATCAATTAGAAACCGAAAAATAATTATCATCGTACGTTAGCAATTAAACCAAACAAAGACAGACTTAACCCTAAACAAATACATACTTAACCTCTCAATAGCTATTGAGAATCAGGAAATATAAGAACTATATGGTGACCAACGATGAACGATGCAATAGGATTAGAAGTATCGTGTAAACTAGAAGAAAAAGAAAAGTTGAATTGATACTTGCTTTAAATCGCAATGATATGTGAAATTTTCTTGTAAATATGGCTAAACCTTTTTAGTTCTTATACAAAAATACATACATATATAACACAAAGTAGAACATATAACATTCTCATCACCCCATTTACATAGGAGATTAACGCAAGTGTTGAATGTCGGCGTCATTACACAAAAGTCAAAGACTTGAGCAAAAGAAAGAAACAACAAGAATAATAAGGAAAAAAATATAGTGATGAACAAACATGTCAAATGCAATAACTTCATCGCCTTTATAAACATCAATTGCATAAACATTCATGTGAGTCAATTAAATTATGTTATTTCACCGGTTTTAAAGAAGCTGCAGATAAAAGATGTTTATTAGAATCCGATCAAAGCATCTTGGAATGCTTAAATAAAGCTGTGGTCATTCAAATATCTAATGCATTAAGAATATTGTTTGCAACTCTATTAGTTTACTGTCAACCAACAAACATTCGACAACTATATAGAAGATAGGATACATATTGGAAATCAGTGTCGGAAGATTTCATGCGAGATCGTACAAAGTTAGTCAAATCAATTGTGGCCAAAACTTTAGAATCCATAAAGACTTGACATCTTATGACTTGTCAAGTATACAAGAAGACTGCAACAACATTGTAGAAAATATACTAAGAGTGATTCGTGATGAATTGTCTATAGAAATTCCCCAAGAAGATTACATTTTAAACGAAATGCTTAATCCTTAACAACAAAGTATATTCCAAAAATTTCTCTATTAAATTTATAATGGCCAGAGTGCTAAGTTTTTTATTGATGTGCCTGGTGGCACAGAGAAAACATATGTATATAAGGTTCTGCTAGAAAATCTAAGAACGAGACAATAGGTAGGTATAGCAACAACCACACCAGGAGTTGCACCTGAAATTATGCAAGAGGTCGAACTGCTGATTCATGTTTTAAAATTACAATTAGTGCGCATGAAACAAATATATGCAGTGTAAGTGAAAATGCAGAATTACTACGAAAAGCAAGTCTAATCATATGGGATGAAGCACCAGTGGCAAAGAAATGGGCAATTGAGACACTTGACAGAAACTTAAAGGACATCAAGAGAAATTCTAATGCATTTGGAGAAAGATGATTGTATTTGAAGGTGATTTTAGACAAGTGCTTCCTGTTCCAAATGAAAGATACTACAAACAATACAGGCAAACTTGGTGAAGTCAAATTTGTAGCCAATGATGAAAAAATTATACCTTTCCAAAAATATGAGAGCAAGAGGAGATCTACACTTCACTCAATATTCATTAAGGGTGGGGTGTGGAGAAGAACCAACAAACACTAAATGAGACAGTTACCAAAAGAAATAATCATTGAATATGATGGAAACGATGATGAGGTTTCCAAAATCATTTAATCGGTTCTATCATTCCATCTATACATGAGAAAACATTCTCAGCAGAATACATAACAAGAAGAGCAATACTGGCCACGACTATGTGGATGTTGATGAGTTGAATAAAAAATTGATATCAACCTTTCCAGGGGATGAATATTGTTTCAACAGCTTTGATAATGCTAATACTAATGATTATTATCAAGAAAATTTTCTCAGCACTTTGACACCAAACGAATAGCCTCCTCACAGGTGTTGAAAAAGTATTCACCGAAAATGTTAATGAATTTAGATCTAGCAAGAGGATTACGCAATGGTACAAGGATGATATGTAAATGGTTCAAAAGAAACATGATTCATGGTAAAATCACAGTTGGTCAACATTGTGAAAATCAAGTTTTAATCCTACATGTTCATTCTCACCGGCAGAAGACGAAGGATACCCGTTTCATTTTACAATAAAGTAATATCCTATACGTTTTTGCTTTGCAATAATGATCAATAAAAGACAAGGACAAACGAAACCATTTGTAAGATCGAGTTTATTTGCCTCAACCGGTGTTCTCTCTCACAAACAACTATATGTTGCACTTTCATGGGAACTGTTGGAAATAAAATTTATGTTTTGATGATAATTCATCTAATTTGTTCAAAGTATTATCTTAACCCCATTGATGAAGTGCTGAAGCCAGCTGTTATAGTGAAAAGCTAAAAGATGTCTAGAACTGAATGTATAAGTTTTACTAGAGTCTGATAATTGTATAGGTTACATCGGACAAGCACCGTAATAATTAGCGTGTCGTAAACCGAAAAGCCGGAAATCATTTAGAAAACCGGAAACTACCAATGCAAGCAACCGACTCGAGCACACCTACGTAAAACTCGAAGAAGGTAAGTTTGCCGAGAGTTACGACTCGGTTGGCTTATCTAGAAGATTGAAGAACCGAGGGTCACGTACTCGCTTATTGAAGAACGAAGAACCGAGGGTTCAAACTCGCTTATGAAGATTACAAGTCGAGATCGTAAAGTTGGACTTCGTGCAAGATTGTGGTGACTCGAACCGACTTTATGGATCTTGTATGAAGACCTAAGAATCATAAGGACAATGAATTCTTAGTTGATAATGAGTCATGGTGTACTCGATTAAGTCAATGATGATCGATGAAAACTGGAGTACCGATATTTGAAGAAGAGTAAAATTTCGCTTAATGCTCCAAGTCGGCTAGAAAACCGACAAGTGAAAACTCGAATAAAACCGATAAGGAAACTCGCTTTATAAGTCGCTTATCCAACAACCGAAAGTACAAAGTGGAACGTTGAAAAGGAAACAATTTCATTGGATGAGTTACCGACACCGCGAACGGTCGAAAAATATATCCGTTGCGTAAAAAGACACCGATACAATTCGAATCTAAGCCGATGAACGTTGGACCTTATACTATAAATAGAGGACTTTGCACCCAAAAATAATATACAAGAGATTTACAAGATTTAACAAGCAAGTTTGTGCATTAGTCATCTTATTCGAATTGTCGTCATCTCGAACTTTAACAAAGATCATATCTAGTATTTCTTCAAGTGTTCAAGCTACAAAGAATCTATCAAGGATCCAACACTTTGAAGAACCACAAACAAGAATCAATTTATTTGATTCTCGGCCCAACTTTGATTTCACATCAAAGGTTTTAGATCGTGAAGCAAACCAGAAGGTTTCGCCAAGGACGAGTTGTGACAAGCGATCGGGTAGACTTGTGTTTGTGGTGGTAGCCGGTGAAGAGGCATACGTGTACCCTCCAAGGACCGCTTGTTCAAGCATTTGGAGAGCAAACCATTCTACCTGTTCTACAATTGTTTAGATAGTGACGCTAGGGATTAGCCAAGGACTATTGTTTAGGACTTTTTGTAACAAAGTTGCACCTCAAGAAGTTCTAGTGGAATTTTCCTCCGCACCACGGGGGAAGAGAGGATTGACAGGATTACACCACCCGGAACCTCTATAATTTCTCGCCTTATTTACTTTACGCATTTACTTACTTACTCGCATTTATTCATAGCATTGTGATACTTGATTGTTATACCTTACACAATCACAATCGATATTCACCGAATTCGGTTCACAACACACGCTTTTCATAACGTAATAACAAGATCAAGAAAAAGGCTAGAATCATATCCGCTGCCGGTTGACTCGCTTTTAGCTTAAGTCAGTTTGACTTAATCTCATCTTTGTCAGCTTAACTCCACACAAGTTTTAATTGAATTTTTAAGTTGTTTAAAATCCAGTTTTAGGGACAAGTTTATTCACCCCCCCCCCTCTAAACTTGTGTTAGCCTTTCCAATGGACCAACAATTGGTATCGGAGCAGTGTTTCTTTGACAAGATATCATTTGCTCTATATCTCCTCTAGTTGTTCTCGCTTGAAAGCTCGCTTTAAATTCATTTCCCACTCACTCACAATGGATAACAATCAATATGCAAGACAAATGCTTATGTGCAACATGGACGGATTTGACGAATACAAACGTCATATGCGGGCATTCCCGGCGCCTACTCATGATGAAATGATGGATGTACTCACTGATGGACCAATTAAGATCACTCATATGCAAACTGTTGGTGGAGAACAAGTTCGAGTTGCTAAACCCAAATCGGAATGGACCAAGTGATGATCGCAAGCGAAATAATCTCAACAATGTGGCCATGGACTTTATCCTCGAACTCTTGATAGCAACATGTACCCGAAAGTGAAAGAATGCACAACCGCCAAGGAAATGTGGGACAAACTCCGCTTAGTTTGTGAAGGAACGTACTCAATCAAGGAAAATAAAATTTCGTTGCAAAGCAAAAATTTGAGAATTTCAAAATGAAATCTGGAGAAACCATTAATCAAATGGAGACAAGATTCAATGCTATCATGGATGAACTAGATCTACTCAAGATTGAATACTCAAAGAAAGTTATCAACACAAGAATCTTGAAGGCTTTACCAATGTGCTAGAAGATGAAGGTCATCAAGTATGGAAGAATCCAGGAGGTCGGATGTAGAAGATTCATTCAAGATCTTTTCGATTTGAAAGCTTATGAATTCAAAGAAGATTTCACAAGCACAAATACAATAATCAAGGCTCGGAAGAACCCAAAACGACAAAGACTTGCAAGCAAAGATCGAATGACATTCAAGAAAACTCATCTAGCAATCTTCATGAATTGGATGAGATGGAAGAACAAATGGCTCGATGATGAACGAATTCGAAGGATGAAGAGTGGACATCCAATCACTCAAAAATTCATCAAAAGAACTCCTGAGAAAAGAAAAGATGATGAATACCTTTGTTTCAACTGCAAGAAACCCGGACATTATACAAACGAGTGTCCGAATCGATCAAGAAGACCCCACCAAGAAGAGTTGGTAGAAGAGCACTCCTTGCTGGAGATGAATCAGACTATGAAGCTGGTACTGAAAGACTATCAGATGACACAGTGATGTGATTCTTACGAATCAGATCCTTTGTTTTGCCCAGGAAGAAATTGAAGGTAGTCAATACGAGCTATGATCCGCGCCTTAGACCAAGACTACGGTTGGAACGCCACAACATAATGCTCACTTACGTTGATAAGTTCTCAAAGGGGGCGATCCTCCAATCCAAGAGAACCTCACACGCACAAGGTGCACAATTAAGACAATGCTTAATCAAATAATATTTCACTCAATGTAGGCATGTCTTATTATGAAAGAAGCTTGCCTTTATATAGGCTACAAATAAAAGACTAGTTCTTCTCCTAAGCAATGTGGGAGAATTAACTTAGCAAAATAAAAACCTAAATAATTAAATCTAAGGGGGGCGCCACTTTAGTGGGCTTTTCTAGTCCTTCTTGTGTCAACTAAGCCCACAAGATAATTATTAAATAAAATCCAACTCCAAATAAATAATACAAGTCCAATAACCTAAGTAATTGGCGCCTCAAGCATGGGCCTCAACTCGTCGTCTTCTCTCGGCCCAAAAGTGTAGTGCATAAACAATATCGGGGCTTCATTACTCTTTTTGGGCAGCCCAAACTCTTCATGGATCTCTTGCAACAATGTATTCAAGGCTTCTCGCATATTCTTCCTTTGGAGCCTTGTCAACGGGCCATCTCTAACAATCAACGGATCAATCTTCTTCACGGTTGCCAATGGATCGGGATCCCCATCGTAAAACTCATCATATATCACATCATTCCCTCCCGGTTGGGAAGGATCCGTCCTCGCATCAAAGGGATTGTCGAAAAGAGTCAAATCGCCACGTTGACGAAGAAGAAATATTCCAATCCGGCGGCAAGTCAATCTTGTAAACATTATTGTTGATCCTCTCGAGAACTTGGAACGGTCCCTCGCCTTTCATGTGCAGCTTAGTCTTGCGTTGCTTTGGGAATCTATCCTTGCGCAAGTGTAACCAAACATAATCGCCAGGTTCGAAGATGACTTCTTTGCGTCCTTTATTAGCTTGCTTAGCATACCGCGCCGTGGCTGCCTCCACATTCTTCCGTGCTTTCTCATGTAGCTCACGAACAAGTGCAGCCCGTTGTTCACCATCTAAGCTAACCTGCGCAATATCAGGTAAAGGAGACAACGTAAAAGGTGTGTCCGGATTAAAACCGTAAACCATCTCAAATGGAGTAAATTTAGAAGCAGAGTGTTTACACCTATTATAAGCAAATTCAGCGTAAGGTAAACAATCTTCCCAATTTTTGGAGATTTTTCTGAACAAGACAACGAAGCAACCGACCCAACACACGATTAACCACTTCGGTTTGACCATCGGTTTGAGGATGAAATGCGAGAATAAAGTAACTTAGTTCCTAAACGCATCCACAAAACTCTCCAAAAATGACCAATGAATTTTGAATCTCGATCACTCACAATCGTTCTAGGCACACCATGTAATCTAACCACTTCCTTAAGAAACAAATCAGCAATATATGAAGCATCATTAGTTTTAGAGCATGCAAGAAAGTGTGCCATCTTAGAAAACCTATCCACTACCACAAAAACAGAATCGTGACCACTCTTGGACCGGGGTAAGCCTAACACAAAATCCATAGATAAATCAGTCCACGGTTGCGTAGGAATAGGGAGGGGCGTATATAAACCGTGGGGGTGGGATGTAGATTTAGCAGACTTACAAGTAATACAAGCATCACAATATTTAGCAACATCAACTTTCATACGAGGCCAATAAAAATGAGATTTAAGCATATCAAGCGTTTTAGTAATGCCAAAATGACCCATAAGACCACCACTATGTGCTTCACGCACCAATAAATCACGCATAGAACAACGAGGAATACAAATGACATGATCTCGATACAAAAAACCCTCGCGTCTAAAGAACCTACCATCGGTTTTATTATCGCATTATGCCACTTAGTCATAAAATCCTCATCGAAGCATATAAATCCTTGATAAATTCAAAACCTAGGAATTTAGTATGCATAGTGGTAATTAAAGCGAGTCTACGAGAAAGAGCATCGGCGACCACATTATCTTGACCCTTTTTGTACTTAATAATATAAGGAAAGGACTCAATAAATTCAACCCAACGAACATGCCGCGGAATTAACTTACCCCCGCCTTTCAAGTACTTAAGCGATTCGTGATCGGTGTGTATGATAAACTCTCGTGGACGTAAATAATGTTGCCAAGTGTGAAGGGCTCTAACTAACGCAAACAATTCCTTATCATAAGTTGCATAATTCAAAGAAGCACCTTTAAGCTTTTCACTAAAATATGCAATAGGTCTACCTTCTTGAGTCAAGACTCCACCAATACCCACACCCGATGCATCACATTCAATTTCAAAATGTTTATTAAAATCAGGAAGTGCAAGTATAGGGGCTGAAATTAAACGAGCTTTTAGAGTTTCGAAAGACTCCCTTTGCCGTGGACCCCAATAGAAGGGTACATTTTTCTTCACAAGCTCGTTCAGAGGGGCCGCGATGGTGCTAAAATCCTTGACAAAACGCCTGTAAAAGCTCGCTAAGCCATGGAAACTACGCACATCAGCCGCAGATTGAGGTGTAGGCCAATCCTCGATAGCTTTAACCTTGTCACGATCAACTTCAACACCCTGGTCACTTACTACAAAACCAAGAAAAACAACTCTATCCAAACAAAAGGAACATTTTTTTAGATTAGCATAGAGCTGAGCATCGCGAAGCGTAGACAAAACGGCACGTAGGTGAACTATGTGATCATCTAAATTGTGGCTATAAATCAGAATATCATCAAAATAAACTACCACAAATTTATTTATAAACTCGCGAAGCACCTCGTTCATTAAACGCATGAAAGTACTAGGTGCATTAGTCAAGCCAAAGGGCATAACCAACCACTCATATAATCCAAATTTGGTTTTAAAGGCTGTGTTCCATTCATCACCTTCCCGATACGAACTTGGTGATAACCACTCTTAAGATCAATTTTAGTAAAAATTTTAGCACCCTGAAGTTCATCTAGCATGTCATCTAAACGAGGAATGGGATAACGATATTTTACCGTAATTTGATTAATGGCATGACTGTCCATGCACATTCTCCATTCACCTCCTTTCTTGGGCACCACGAGAACTGGTACTGCACAAGGGCTCATAGACTCTTGAATTTTGCCTTTAGCTAATAGCTCATCGACTTGTTTCTTTATCTCTAAAGTTTCGGCTGGGTTTGCTCGATAAGCCGGACGATTGGGCAATGCAGAGCCCGGCACGAGGTCAATATGATGCTCCACGCCTCGCAATGGTGGTAAACCACTTGGTTCCTCCTCGGGGAAGACATCGGCAAACTCCTGTAAAACAGAGCACACAACACTAGGTAGAGAACCGGTGAGATCGCTTACAAGCATTAAACAAGGGGAAGAGGGAGGGGGGCAACTCGGCCAAGTCACCTTTGGTGAGTGTGTGGGGCCGGTTGTAAGTGTAGGGGGAGGGATTATGGGGTCTTTGCATAAGAAAAGAAATACAACCTGGTCGGAGTCAATGGTATCAATGACTTCAGTGGCTTTGGCATAGAAGTTCCTACACACGCGCGCACATTTTGACTTTTCAACTTTATTACCTCCCTCACTAGATGTGGCACCGACACTCGCAATTGACTTTTCTACTTTATCACTCCCTCGTCGAGAAACTACATCGACCTCCCTTACCAATTTTTTGTTTTCAACTCTTATTTTTCCCTCGATCCTAAGGCCCTCATTCTTTTTCTCTCCCGTCAATTTGTTTTCTTCACTTTTCAACTTTTCACCCTCTTTCTTTTGTTTTTCCTCACGAGCTCGAATAAGTGCAAGCCGATCTTGACGTACTTGTTCGGGGGTAAGAGCGATAAAGAATAATTCTTGCCCTTATGATGAACAAAGTGTACTTATTCAAAAACCCATCAAACAACACCTTTCTATCATATTGCCAAGGGCGACCCAACAATATGTGGCTGACTTCCAAGGGGACAACATCACATAACACCTCATCTTCATATTTCCCAACACTAAAAGAAATCAACGCTTGTTGTGTAACCTTCAGCTCTCACACACTATTCAACCATTGCAACTTGTAGGGGTGGGGATGAGGAATAGTAGGTAAACCCATACGAGAAATCAAATCAGCACTAACAACATTAGCACAACTACCAGAATCGACAATAAGTGAACATAAGTTACCATTCAGCAAGCAGCGTGTATGGAAAATATTTTCACGTTGGACACCCGTCCTCAAGTTTAGCACTAGCGGTTAGCACCTTTTTAAGCACATAAATAGAACCCTCAGGTGGGTCACACTCAATATTACCCTCCGCATCCTCATAATCAGCCTGTTCAAAGTCGTCCCCATCAAAATCATCACCATCTACAGCCTCCTCTACAACTAGCATGCTACGTTTAGTAGGACATTCAGATGCAACATGACCAACACCGGTGCATTTAAAACATTTAACGTCACGAGGCTGCCTAATGCGGTTGTCTACACCTTTACCCTTCTCACTTGCCTTAGCTTTAGAAGCGTCATAGGAAGTAGTAGGGGCTGTCCGAGGTGCACTCCGTACAAAATTTGGATTATCGCCTCTAGGCTGAAACGAACGGAAAGAAGAAGAAGAACCTCCAATTGATTTATTAAAGGTGGGTTTTGGGCGTTTCAACTGCCTCTCAATCGCACGAGCTGTTTGTAACATCTCATCCAGTGTATTACAACCACGTAACTCCAATGGTTGTCCAATCTCCAAACGCACACCACACAAAAAACGTTGCATGGTGACCATCTCCTCTTCCTCAACTTTGTGATCGTGCCAAAGTAGTCATCATCTCTTCATAGAAATCATCTACCGAACGTTCTCCCTGTTTCATTGTCTGAAGAGCACGATAGAGGTCTTGATAATACGATATAGGAACAAAGCGAGTGCGCATTATCTCTTTTAAAAGTGTCCATGAACGTATAGGTGGTCGTCATCGTATTTGGTACGCATGAACTCGTACCCGATTCCACCACACCATAGCATAACCTGTAAACTCTAATTGAGCTAGATTGCACTTCTTCTCCTCGGTATAATTGTTACACGCAAAGATCTGATCTAGCTTACTCTCCCAATCAAGATATACCGAAGCACTACCGGAACCCGCAAAACTAGGAAGCTTCATCTTTACCCGTGTCATATTATTATCCGGAATGTACGCATCCTCGTCGGTATGTTGATCGGCATGATCACGGAGCCGTGGAACATTAATTACACGGACCGGTTGTCGAAGTCGAGGTACCGCGGTAGGAGAGCCGCGGGTTGCGCACCATCGGGTTGGGCACCACGATTAAGATTAACCATTTGGGTCGTTAAATGCCGAATGGATGCCCTCATAGCGATCATATCCGCAAAAACCCTTTCGAATTTTGCGGCATTCTCGTCATTAATTTCCTTGCTAAGTTCTTTGACATGGGCGACCAATCTCTCTTCAAGATACTCATTACTCAAATTTTTAGAATGTTTAGAGTCCTCCATAGGATAGACAATAAACCCTCACCAAGACACTTGTGTTTACACTCACCCTCGCTCTTGTGGAAAGTAAAGCACCCTTTTATAAACAAATCAAAATAACGAGCAAAACGAATCTAGGCTAGGGTTCGGTTTGGGACGGGTTTAGATCACCAAAATTTTCGTAACACCAAATTTTGCACAAGAACTCTACGACACAACACAAGCTACAAAAAACAAAAAAAATTCTTGCAGAATTTTCCCGCCAATTTTACTCGTTTTTTTATCACAAAAATTTTCGTAACACCAAATTTTGCACAAGAACTCTACGACACAACACAAGTTATAAAAACCAAAATTTTTTTTTACAGAACTCTATGCCAAAATTTTTTTTTTTTTTTTTTTTTTTTTTTTTTTTTTTAGGCCGGGATGCCTTTTGGACGATTACACAATCAACAAAACTATACGCACAACAAATAAACGACCGACGAAACAAATAAGCACAAACTAGGGTTCGTAATTTCAAGAATGTAGATCTTGATTACGAAAGAGTGAATCCTGATGAGTTCTTGATCGTATCGGTGTGAAAATAGGGTTTAGGTTTGAAAGGTTTCGGGTTGAAGGATTCGGAATAGGGTTGTGAAAACCTAGGGTTTTGATTTCGGCCAAGAACAAAAAGAAAACGGAAAAGAAAGACGTGTTTTTTTTTTTTTGAATTCAAACGCAGGAATAACAAGAACGATGATGATCAATCAAACAGATGAACAGAAACAGCAATGTCGATCAGAATTTATGATGATGATGAAAACGATGATTATGATGATGAACAAGAACAAATTTTCAGCAAACAAAGATGATGCCAAGGAAATAAACAGATCGATAAATAAGAACAAATACGAATTGCAAAGTTGAATTTTTTTTTTTATTTTTTTATGCTGAACGAAGAACAAGGATAACAAAGAAGGAAAACGAAAATTACACGAAAAGGGATATTTGATTACCGTCAATTACTGAGCTCTGCTACCAACTGATGTGATTCTTACGAATCAGATCCTTTGTTTTGCCCAGGAAGAAATTGAAGGTAGTCAATACGAGCTATGATCCGCGCCTTAGACCAAGACTACGGTTGGAACGCCACAACGTAATGCTCACTTACGTTGATAAGTTCTCAAAGGGGGCGATCCTCCAATCCAAGAGAACCTCACACGCACAAGGTGCACAATTAAGACAATGCTTAATCAAATAATATTTCACTCAATGTAGGCATGTCTTATTATGAAAGAAGCTTGCCTTTATATAGGCTACAAATAAAAGACTAGTTCTTCTCCTAAGCAATGTGGGAGAATTAACTTAGCAAAATAAAAACCTAAATAATTAAATCTAAGGGGGCGCCACTTTAGTGGGCTTTTCTAGTCCTTCTTGTGTCAACTAAGCCCACAAGATAATTATTAAATAAAATCCAACTCCAAATAAATAATACAAGTCCAATAACCCAAGTAATTGGCGCCTCGAAGCATGGGCCTCAACTGTCGTCTTCTCTCGGCCCAAAAGTGTAGTGCATAAACAATATCGGGGCTTCATTACTCTTTTTGGGCAGCCCAAACTCTTCATGGATCTCTTGCAACAATGTATTCAAGGCTTCTCGCATATTCTTCCTTTGGAGCCTTGTCAACGGGCCATCTCTAACAATCAACGGATCAATCTTCTTCACGGTTGCCAATGGATCGGGATCCCCATCGTAAAACTCATCATATATCACATCATTACTGATGTGATTCTTACGAATCAAATCCTTTGTTTTGCCCAGGAAGAAATTGAAGGTAGTCAATACGAGCTATGATCCGCGCCTTAGACCAAGACTACGGTTGGAACGCCACAACGTAATGCTCACTTACGTTGATAAGTTCTCAAAGGGGGCGATCCTCCAATCCAAGAGAATCTCACACACAAGGTGCACAATTAAGACAATGCTTAATCGAAAATAATATTTCACTCAAAACTAACTTGTCTGTTACAATGACTCTATTTGCCTTTATATAGGCTACAGATTGAAGGAAATAAAACAAACTAGCAATGTGGGAGAATTAATATCTAATTTTCGCCACATTATTTTCTAATTGACCTAACTTGACTCTAATAAACCCAAATGGCTTTTATTTGCTGAAAATAAATACTTAACCCAATATACTATCATATAGTCACATTTTTTTATGGACAATACTAGCATTTAGGCCCATAAAACCATTATTAACTAAACTCAATGCAAAATGAAATAAAACAATTCCAATAACTAATTAATAACTCATCCAACCCCATATTTGCTCAGCTCTTCAGTGTTCTTGGGCTGGATCACATCATTCCCTCCCGATTGGAAAGGATTCGTCCTCGAATCAAAAGGACGTCATATAGTTGATCACTATGCACAAAGTCCAGAGAAACTACAAAAAAACACCAATGCTATGCCGGCATCAAATATAATGCGAAGACACAACGTCAAATGAGTTGCACGCTGATATTGTGAGCCATGCTTCACCAAATCAACATGAGAAGTGTATCTTGGCTCGATATAGACGTGAATGAAGCTCTGTGTGGTAGCAATATAATTATGAAAATGCAATGTAGGGTCTTCATCAACAGGTGTAGCAAAATGATCAATAAAAGTGTGCTCCGGCTTTCCACCAATATCAATAGTGCCAAGGTCGTCCATCGGCACTAAAGGCGTTGCATCGCGCACATCCAATAAATCATTTCTCTCCTCAATTGTAAGAACATCATGTACCTGCAAAGAAGATTCAACAAAACTGGAACAAGAATTGAGTAACATAGAATCTTCTTTTGCCTCAACCAAAAACAACTCCTCAGATATCTCTACTTTCTCACCCACTAAGTCAGGTTCATTCACCTCCACCACACTCTCACTTTCCTCATTTTTCATCTCCTCCTCTCGAATGTTAACAACCTCGTCGTTTTTTTGTTCCACCAATTCTTTTGCTTTTTCGCTTCAAGTTTCAAACGAGTATTTTCCTCCATTACATGCCCCTCAAAGTTTTTAGCGAACCGAACCTTATCTTTGTGAGCCTCTTCAGGGGATAACGCAAGGAGCTTAAAGTTTTTACCTTTATGGCGCAAAGTGTAGCTATTTGCATACCCATCATAAGTAACGCTTCTATCAAACTGCCAAGGTCGTCCAAGTAATATATGGCTGACGTGCATGGGGACTACATCACATAAAACTACACCATCGAGTTTACCAAGATTGAAGGAGATTAAGGCCTGTTGGGTAATTAACCCGCATTTCGCCAACATCATTCAGCCACTGCAACTTATACGGATGAGGATGGGGTATAGTAGGAATGGATAATTTACTGATCACATACGTACTAACTAAGTTAGCACAACAATCAGGTTCAATAATCATAGAGCATAGCCTTTCACCAATCCAACAACGTGTACGAAAAAAATCACATTCAGCATAACCTTGCAAACTATTATCTCTTTCTGTCATCGTCTCAAAAGAAATGACCTCACAAACTCATGTGCTTGCACTCACCCTCTCTCAAAGTCGTATTGAAATTTTTCGACAAAGAATTACACAGGTGTGAAACCCACGTAATTAATGACCAAACGAAGACGAATCTGCCAAAACTCAAAAGACAAAATTTGTAGAACAGAGAGTTTTCTAAATGATGTCAAAATTTCAGATTTTTCGGAGGTCTAGAAGTCGCCCAAACAATCATTTTTCAGAAACTAGTGCAATCTGTCAGAATTCTCCAGATTGATAGCAGTGTCTTACGGTGCCGATTGCGATTAAACTACAGCGAATTTGGGAAACCTAAAAAGATAAAAGTTGTAGATCGGAGAATTTCCTATTAGTTCACAAAATTTCAGGCAATATCGAGTCGTTTAACCCACTGAAAACGAATTCGAACAATGATTTACTGCTGCAGTTTTTCTGGGCAGATTGTTTGGAGTAATCGGCGGTTTTAGTCAAGATTTATGTTGAATCTGGATTGGGTGTAAAGACAAAAATTGTAGAACACGATGTGCTGGGGCTGTGGTAAAATTTTCGGAATTTTTGGAGTGGTTTAGGGTATAAAAAAAGCTGAGAGAAAAAACGGTGTCTGGAAAATTAGGGTTCTTAGGGTTGAAGGTTGAAGGTTTGAAGATACAAAGGATTTTCCGGGTAGGTGGATGTTCTTCGACTGCTGACTCCAATCCAAAAAATCTAGAATTAGAAGAAACGCTTGACGAATTGATGAATCAGCTAGTAACTATTCAAGCTGGTTATGAATCAATCAAAGCTGAGAAAGAAAGTCTAATTCTGGAAGTTGAAAGATTGAAGTCTGAACTAAAAATGTTGAAACTGACTAAAACTGATAAAGAAAATATTTAGCATCGACTGTTGCATCAGCAGCAGCAACTGAATCATTTGCTCAATCAAGTTCAGTCACTGGATTCAAATCAGGAAAACCATATGGAGACAAAACTGGTTTAGGATTTGATACACAGCAATCTTCAAAGAATGGAACTAGCAACGCCGTCGGACCTAGTACCAAAACTCGGTATTAAGTTTGTAGGCGAGCAATTTCCACAACCGAGAAAATTGATGAACCAAGAAAGCCGCATCACAAAGGACAAATCAGTTTCCTAAGAAGACAACTGTTTCTACCAACAAAAGTAAGTCAAATGGTAGATCAGCTGCATTCAATGAAAACCGAAAAGGTAAATCAATTGCCAGATCCACAAAAACCAATGAAGTCAGGAACCAGAAAAATTACAATCAAAGTAAATCCAAGAATGTTAGTCATTCAAGGATTCACACATTTAGGGGGAAAGGAAGACTATACCCCACTGACGATGATTGGAATTTTACTGATTTGGTTAATAAAACTGGTAATAACAATCATTCCAGACCGAGAACTTATCACAAGTCTCGGTCCAAAACTCGACGAGAGGACTAATCTCGGTTCTCGGCATAAGTCACGATACAAAGGTCAGTTCAGACCTCAGTACAGAAGGAATGACAGTTATCATTCAAGCTTTAATAACAAAATGCATGGTGGAAATAAATTTCAGCCAAAAGATCTGAGAGATCATATAAATAAGATACAACCCAAACACATACATTATGGGAGTGTAGCTTATATATATGAAAACAGGTGCAACAATATCCGAAGGATACCCAAGGGATATATTCCCAGTGTTGTACTGACAACTGACCCCCATGGACCCAAACTGAATTGGGTACCTAAAACCTTTTAATTTTTATTGCAGGATATTTGGTACTTTGACAAAGGGTTGCTCTAGACACATGACAAAGAGCAAGGACTTTGTCTTAGTAATTTTATTGCAAAAGATGGACCTAAAGTCAATTTTGGAAGTAAAGATAAACCCGGATACACCAGAGGTTATGGCACCTTAATCAGAAATGGACTCACAATCAAGAATGTATCCTATGTAGAAGGACTACACTACAATCTACTCAGCACAAGTCAATTTTGTGATATGGGATACAAAGTCACTTTTGATAAAGGTTTCTGCGTTGTCATCAGCGAATCAGCTTATCAAGTTGTCCTAGCCGGAAGAAGAAATGAAAACATGTACGTGGTAGATTGGACAACTGCCGTTGCTGAAACTTGTCTACTTGTGCATACCAAATCAGAAATCGAGCTTGGCTATGGCACAAGAAACCGAGTCATCTCAATTTTGATGACATCAACACACTTGTTAAGAAGCGGCTAGTCATTGGGCTACCGGAGATATCATATAAGAAGGACAGCTTATGTGATGCATGCCAACAAGGAAAACAAACAAAAGCAAGTTTCAAGACCAAGTCTCAGCATTCTACAACACGACATCTAGAATTGCTACACATGGATTTATTTGGACCTATTACACCAATTAGTATCAGTGGAAAGAAATATACCTTGGTGGTAGTAGATGATTTTTCAAGATACACTTGGGTAATCTTTCTAACTAAGAAAAGTGAAACCAAGCAGAAACTCACGAACTTCTCAAGAGACTTCGGAATCAAAAAGGAGTTTCGGTTGTGAAGATAAGATCGATAAAGGAACCGAATTCCTCAACGGTGTAATTATGGAATACTCGTGAAGAAAATGGTGTGTTACACCAACTTGTCACCACGGGAACACCACAACAAAATGGTGTAGGCGAAAGAAGAAACGAACACTCAAAGAAGCCGGGAGGACCATGATCCGTGAAGCTAAACTACCCGAAAGATATTGGGCGTGCGATTAATACAGCTTGTTACACTCAGAACAAAGCTCTCATGAACAAGAGACATGAGAAGACTCCTTATGAAATTTGGAATGGAAGAAAACCAAATGTTTCATACTTTCATGCTTTTGGAAGCAAATGTTTCATCCACAATAATGGAAAAGATCAACTTCATGTTTTTCAGCCTAAAGCTGATGAAGGAATTTTCCTAGGATATTCAAGTGTCAGCAAAGCTTTTAGAGTATTAAATAAAAGGACACTCAAGCATAAAGAATCAATACCTGTAGTATTTGATGAACCAAACTTCCCTGGTGAAGCAATCGAAGACACACCGAAACCGCTTTCTCGGTCTCGGTTACCGGTCATACCGAGAACCAAATTCGAGTTGACATTGTAAGATTACAAATCTCGGATTGTTCGATCAAGATCAACCTCGCTTTCATTCACTCTACAACCCGAACAACTTCATTCGTATCCAGTTGAACAAGTTCAAGAATCGGTTTCGAAGAAACAAGTTGAACAAAATGCAAATCGGTTATTACAAACTCACACACATCAATGGATGAGAGATCACCCCGAAGAACAAGTTATTGGTGATACACAAGCTGGAGTTCGAACAAGACATCAACTAGATGCAATAATTGCATGCTTTCTATCTCAATCAGAACCTAAAGAAATTGAAGAAGCTTTGAAAGACCCAGATTGGATTTTAGATATGCAAGAAGAACTCAACGAATTCGAAAGAAATCAAGTATGGGAATTGGTGGATAGACCAGCTCATGTGAATATCATTGGAACCAAATGGGTCTTCAGAAATAAACTTGATGAAGATGGGAATATCATCAGAAACAAGGCCAGACTTGTAGCCAAAGGATACTCTCAAGCAGAAGGCATAGACTTTGATGAAACCTATGCACCAGTTGCAAGATTAGAAACAATCAGATTATTTCTTGCCTTTGCCGCTCACAAGAAATTCAAAGTTTATCAAATGGATGTCAAAAGCGCATTTTTAAATGGAATTCTTGAAGAAGAAGTATATGTTCAACAACCACCCGGATTTGAAATCAAAGATCAAGCAGATAAAGTTTTCAAATTAAGAAAAGCTCTTTATGGACTCAAACAAGCGCCAAGAGCTTGGTACGAAACTCTATCTCAGTTTCTAGTGGATAATGGATTTATCAAAGGAACAATCGACAAAACTCTATTTAGGATGAAGAATGGAGAAGATACTTTACTTGTTCAAATTTATGTTGATGATATCATCTTTGGATCAGAAAATGAACAATTATGTGAGAAATTTGCAAGCTTGATAAAAAGCAAATTTCAGATGAGTATGATGGGTGAACTAAATTATTTTCTAGGACTGCAAGTTAAACAGTTAGCTGATGGAATTTTTATTCATCAAACCAAATATACAAGATAACTTATTAAAAAGTTTGGTATGGAGAAATCTACTGGAATTTTTACACCAATGGGGACCAACATCAGGCTTGATGAAGACAAAGAAGGTAAAGATGTTGATCAAACACTCTACAGAAGGATGATTGGAAGCTTACTCTATCTTACGGCAAGTAGGCCGGACATAATCTTTGCTTTGTCGGTGTATGTGCAAGATTTCGGTCAAGACCAAAAAAAGTCATCTCACGCTTGTGAAAAGAACTTTGAAATATCCGAAAGACACGGACGGAGTTGGAATTTGGTATTCAAAAGAAGGAGAATTCAAGCTGATTTCTTATTCAGATTCAGACTATGTTGGATGTAAAGTGGACAGAAAAAGCACATCAGGCACATGTCAGTTATTGGGAAATAGACTTGTGTCATGGTTTAGCAAAAAGCAAAACTCAATTTCAACTTCTACAGCTGAAGCTGAATATATAGTAGCTGGAAGTTGTTGTGCTCAAGTTTTATGGATCGACAACAATTAAGAGACTATGGGATAGAAGAAGGAACAATTCCCATAATGTGTGATAATACGAGTGCAATTGCAATTACCGATAATCCAGCTTTACACTCAAGGACAAAACACATTGATGTCCGTCATCACTTTATAAGAGATCATGCGAGAGAAGAAGGATATAACGCTTCTTTATGTACCTACCGAAGATCGGTTGCGTATATCTTTACAAAGCCTTTGGATAAAGAAAGATTTGCTACATTAAGAACGAGTTGGGAATAATCAAAGTCGGCTAGTCGGTTAAGCCGAGAGATTCGTCAAGGGGATTAATCTTTGTTATGATGGGTGCGCTCACTTAACGTATTAGTCATTGACATCAACAATCTCAAACCGACAACCGAAGAACTTGACAAACCGATTAATTTGATGGGACTACATTATCTTAAGAAACCGAATCTCGGCATCGCTTTTCATCCCGATCAAAGTTAGTCAAAGATTGATAAGATAGAATCAACAGCGGTTATATCGCATTAAATTACCACAGTTCTTTTTGTAAGAATTTCGTGTGTACACCCCACGTTTGTCAGAATGGTACACGCATCGGTTATCAAAACCATCATGGAATTTGAAAAGTTGTACCACTCAACCGCCAGAATATCCCACCTATTTATTCAACCTCCGTTCACACTATTCACTATTCAAATTCAAATTATTTTCAAAAAGACTCTTACAACCCCTTCTCTCAAAAATCAAACTTGTGTGTTCACACTCATATATGGCCGCTCGTATGATTCAAGAGACACTCGGTTGATCACGAATTGGATGAGCTAACACTTGACATGTATGAAGGTTTATGTCAAAACACCTTGTTAGCCGCCTTGTGTCCGAGACAAAATCGAAAAACAACCAGGATTGAATAACATCCTTGAAGTTAGTTTCAAAGAGAAGCGAGATGTGGAAGGTATCTTACAATTTTGGCAAAATATGCGAATGGCCGAGATTCCTTAATGACTACGGTTCGTGAAGATCGGATTGTTCTCAATGAAAGAGTTTTACGGTCACTCTTTGGCTTCGCAAACACAACAAAGAACCTCAACGAGTTCGCCACTTTATCATTGAAGAAGGAAGCTTTTCTCTCAATGATCACTTCGTCTACGAACCAATACAACTGGTGTTCATATCGATAAAATCAAAACGGAATTTGGACATCTCGGCGATGGCTCGGCGGACATGTTATTGGAAAATCAAAAGGAATCAACATACTGTCAGAAGATTGTATCTATCTCATGAACATAATCGGGGATGGAATAGAATTCAATTGGGCAGGGTATATTCTAAATCAGTTCAAGAAGCAACACCTAACTGAGTTGGAAAGTGCGAAAAGGGCACAAGCTGAAGGTCAAGTAACTGATGGGAGATTCCGACTAAAGAAAGCACTTAGTGGAATCATTCAGTTTTACTTAGAAAAGATTAAGGAAGGAAAGCAGACAAGGCAAACTGAAGCTTCGAAGCAAAGCACAGAAACAATCTCCCAACCTAAAGCAAGTCGAAACCGGAAGTCGAACACGGAGGCACCAAGCGAAAAACCATTTCAATAGAAGGAAGATCGGTTGCAAGGTGCTTGTACTCGAAATCTCGGTGAGAAAGTACCTACGAGGGGAACCACAACAACAACTAACCGAAGTCACTTGCACCGTACTTCTCATTTACAACGAGATAACGGTTCGAAAATCGGCACCAATTTTCGAAGTCGATAGAATCATCAAGATGATGAAAATGAAACTTCAACCGAAAGGTTTTCGAGACATCGGTTGCGGCTGAAGAGAAGTTACTCTTGGAGACATTGGAAGTTAGAGATCTTTATTCTCTCGTTTCCTATAAAAGAATTTCTTGACAATTGCTTCAAAAGATTTACGAGTTAGCAAAAAGAAGGGAATCGGGAACATCATCTAAAGACAGCTCAAAGAAGAACGATGATGGTGATGATGGAAAATCAAGACAAGAAACTCGATGAAACTACGGTTTGCAACCGGCTATTCAACCTCAATCTGTAGCAAAGCAAACTGAAACACAACAAGAAGAATTGCCAGTTGGAAATCAGACAACTGACACTCAGCGGGCAGCTGATGAAGCCCGACAACTGATGGTTATTCCTGATGATACTCAGGACAAGGACCAGATTGAAGATACATATGATCCTTCCCGATCGTCTATCTAAGGATGAATTAGCCAAAGTTCATGAAAACTTGAAAATTGTACTCGCCGAGAGAGATACACAGAACAGTCTTTTATCAAACATCTCTGGATATCTTGAGTATAAAACTAGAACTGATGTTTCAGTTCATGCAAGATTAGAGATGATTCACAAAGCAAGTTCAAGTTCTGCTTCATAAATTGTGCTACTCAAGCAACAACTCGAAAATACAACCGCAGTAGATAGAGATGTTAGTAATACCATCCGCAACGGAAGCGATTTAAAGATCTAGATCTATAAAATACACGTAATAAAATAACTAGATCTATATCCACAAGGGGGTTGTAGAACATACCTCTTGGATCTCAAAATCCAAGTTGAAGAGCCGCAATAGAAAACAAAGAAAGATGTGAAGAGCACCACGATCTTCCGTACGTGTGATCCAAGCAACTCCCGGTGGAAGGAAATCCTCGTCTCGAATCCTTCCGATATGCTACCCGGAAAAATCTCCAAGATTTCTCCCCTTAATCTCCCCTTGGCCGAAAAATATTTCTTCTCCTCTCTAAGAGGTGAAGTCGAAATATATAGTGTGTTAAGGCTTTGGAGAACTCTCTTTATATAGGAGAGTAAAACTTAGCCTCCAAGGATTTTTATTTATCAAACAAAATAAATCCTTTAATAAAAGATAATTCCATAATATTCTAGAACAAATCTAGAATAATATTTATCTTTATTATTTACCATAAATATTTATCCAATAAATATTTTATGCACATGTCTTATTAATCACAAGAAAAAAATATCTTAGTCAATAATTAAGTACATGAGGCGCCAATATCAAATCCCTTAGGGTTTAATTTCGGCCAACACCATTTTGGGCCAAGTTTGGAAAAAAGTCTTTTTCACATATTTAATTATTTAGCCCAACTAATTTAATAGTCCACTAAACAATTAATTCACATATCGTTTTAATAAAGTCCAACAAGAACTAAATTAATATTATTAGGATTCGACGTCCGAGAATAGCTATGCTATATTAGGAGGCACGTCGGGGACCATGGACTAATAATCAGCGGCTCCGATAAATCAAATAAATAATTATCTTACGAATAGAATAATTATATTTGATAAATCAATCTCAGGAATATGCCACCATAATCCCGTGACTGCACTCCTCCGATTAAAAGATTATATTTATCTCCTCACGAGAATAATAATAAGCGTTCATTGATATAATCATTACATATGGATTAATCCTCCATAAACTGTTCATTCTAAATCGGGAAGTTACCGTTAACCCTTTTTAGAACCTCTTATCCTTATTTACCATTAACCCCCTAGTGACCAATTAATTCATATAACTCACTGGTAGCTAATCAGTGTAATATGAACTCGCGCGATCGATCAGTTTCTAGGATTAACAAATAAGGGAACTGTCTATCTACTTCCATAAATGAGGAATGGATTCCGTATCCGTGATAACACGGACTACTCACTCAATCCAAGTACAATGCCAAGATGGGGTAATTCGGACCACGGACTCGGTGTAATCCTTAACCGTCAAGTCAAACTTCATACCGATTCAAGCGGTTGACTCGTGATCACCTCGGGATTAAGATATATCCATAAATATGATCATCCATTGATTCGATAAGAATTCTCGATTACGGAATTATATCGTGAACTCTAATCAAATCGGTCCAGCCCTATATGATATATCTATCATATATAAATGCCCCATTAGGTTCTCTTAACCGAAAGTCCGGATAAGACAATCACACCTATTGTGTTCTGGGCGCATTAATAGCACGTTAAAGGAGAGACCCGATACTCTCGATTAACTTCACTACGGGCTAATTATATTTTAAGTACATCTTCACTAACTCAATCCTCCCGTGTATATCCCATACACTGAGTTAAGTGATTACATAAACGATATACTTTAGGGTTTTCTGTAGTGTAATTACTATTGTCACATCGGTGAATATGAGAATAATAAATATGAATAACAATATCATTTCATTTATTAAATAAAACAATTACAAAAATTGTCTTTCGGGCATCACACCTAACAATCTCCCACTTGCACTAAAGCATGTGATTAATTGTTTTAGAGCACACCCTATTATTTAAAATACAACAAACTACATCTCCCACTTGCTCTAAAGCAATGGAGGCTCATCCCGTATTGTAGTACCCACTAAGAATATCATAACCATTTCAGATTCCAAAGTACACTCCGAGTATGCCGCCGTAGGATAGGTCAGTGACTCGGGGAGCACCTACATCTAAATGTCATGGGTCTTAATGATTAGTCAGGTTGTCGGCTCGAGACGATCCGTAGAATCGAAACGTTACCGGTCCATCTAATCATGTGGTACTTTCCCAATATGCTTTTGACCTCTAGTGATTTCGAAAATCCTTATAAGCTACCCCTTCATCGTTTGCACAATGATGTGGTATCGGCTTCCAAATCTAGAATCACTCCCAGATATGAAAAGGAAATCCTTAAGCTATATCGCCTCTCTAGCTACTACAAAAGCCGCTAATCACCCAACTAGTTAAAGTCGAGTTGGCGTTGCTAGATTCCTCCAGGCAATAGCTTCAACACAAGAGTAAACACTGAGACCGATATCGACTTAACGATCATCCTCAATCTGACTTAAAGTCAAAATTAGTGTATCACGCATATTATTCCTCGTTCTCTCAAGATACTAAAGGACATACTAAACTTGCTTTGTTAACCGCCGAATCTATGATTCGATCAAAGTTGACGTTCAATAACCTGACCATCTCTTACTAGAAAGAGAATCTATCCCATTTCTCTTGATCCGAAGATTTAGAGAGTCATTCCCGAGGCATAGGGTAGAACTTCCTCGTTGAATGTTGCATACACGGATGCATCATCTTAACCAATAAGATGGATGGGAAACCGGGATCGATTCTAATGAATTCGACCGAGTCAAACTCTTCGAAATGTTGTCCAAATCTCTGTTGCGAGAGAATTGTGGTATTGTCGTATTCGACTTCGTATAACACACCCATGTTGATTCCAACTCGGTGCGGTGTTATCCTTCACAAACACTAATATATATTTATATATTCACTACCGTACTAAAATTGATATCCGATCTACAAAAAGACTTATCAATATTCTCGGTCAAATCCACATATTGTAGAAATATATGACTTCCAATGACCGAGAGGTTTGCTTTTTATCCACAAAGGACATAAGCCTTGACGGTCATCCCGTCATAAGTTCATAAGTCAATACCCTTCGTGTTCGAATGAATCCGGACTCCGTTTGTTTGGCAAGAAAAGTCTCAGGGAATCACCCCTATTTTCTGCTTTTGAACGAAATCATGCAATACCGAACTCATTCTACTCTTTTCCGTGTAGATCCAATTACTCTCACTACTCTTTTCCGGGCCAATTACTCCCACTTGAGACGCTCGCTCGGTGGTTCTACAAGAGTATGAACAGTTTTGGAGTACCAAACTCCATTCACAGGGTTATGGCTATTAAACCAACCTCTATTATCAGAATCCTATACTTGCTCACAAAAGAGCCATAGGTCAATCGATCCTCAGACTACAAAGTCCGCAGAACCTGTAATGGGTAATGGATGAACCATACTCCCAATACTTACTGGGTGGATCGAAATTCTGATCTAGTTTAGTAGTATTTAGTGTTATCACCAACAACCGATGTTGGATGTGGTCTGATTTTAATCAGTTAGTAACTACCTTGAGTAAACGTACTTCAAGGTTTAAGGTTTTCCTGTTCATAGACTCTATCAGAAAGGACGCAAAAGTATAACTGTCCCTTCCCGATTCCAAGAATCCTATATCTAACCTTTATACTCAATAGATTAAAAGATATAGCACGAATGGTCATTGACCGAACGTATGCGCAAAATTCCTAGTCATACCTCCAAGCACCGTGTGCTAAATGCTTTTATGGAAGTGGGGTGAACCGAGTCCACACCTTATCCGTAAATTCCAAAGCATATTCTAGGTAGACTTCTCGGTCTTATATTTCAATGTAAACCGTTATTTCGCATCCAATATCTTTATTGAGTTAAGCAGTGTATTGTTGCACATTTAAAACTATATACGGCAATTTAACGGTTTCTCACTTAGTGAGAACATGTCAATGAGGCAGGCTGAGCATCAGTCTCGAAGACTATGAATGGCCTATTCTGAGTATAGAATACTCTATCTCTGTTGAAAACAGAGAAACCTCAAAATATTTTGGATAAACTTACCGGAGTGTTTGAATAGTTATCAGACAATAAGTCACTACTCGGAAGCTCCTTATAGCTTGTATATTTCATCAGACCCCGAAGGTCGTCATGAACAAGTTATGTTACTTCTTTATAACCATTATCCTTTCCCGATTGAAAAGAAACTTAGTCATTGAACCTTTGAGACAATATAACCAGACTGGGAGAAAGGAATCACCCTGAGCCGCTTCTTCGGTCTTGTCTTTTAGGGACTATGCACTAACTATGGAATATGAAGAAGCGTTTATCTAAATATAGAAACCAATTGCTTTTAATAGTTCTTAAGATGTGTTTTATATACATATTTCAGCAGTTCTAAGTGGTTTTGACTCTATCAAACAAATGTCCGAGTCTTGGATTCGTACTATAAATAGTATATTTACTTTCTATACGACAAACAAATTATCGAATAGAAGGTAAATCCAGTTGTTCCAACGAATCTTAAAACGGAAAATAAACTTTCCGTGATATCCAAGGATTGAATCCGAGATTCATTTCCTTATATCACTCCCACTATTCTAGCTAAAATTAACTGCCCGTTGTTTACTCCTTTAATCGTTAAATGCGCTGCTACCTTGTTCTTCCTAAGAACTTAGCTTGAGAAAATCGCCAAGGATTCGTAGGTTGGTGATCCAAAATCACTGTCCTTATCCTATGATTTTCAGTTAATTAATTTTCGGTTCACCTTACGGTTTTCTCGGTTTAGATGACTAACACTTTTAGACATATTCTCCCATTCTTGACTTTCCATGAATAGAAACAGTCTTGAACAAGCGGTTCTTTTGAGTAGACACTACTCTTGAACCGTGGGATGTCTATTACGAGTGTTACTCGTCGGGACTTCTCGGATTTTCTAATATACCAGAAAAAACAACAAATCATAAAATTAAAGCTCCCACTAGTTTATCGGTTCCAAATACCGTCTAACGAGCAATGCTTTATTTTTATGATTTTCCGATTTTTTCGATTAGAAAATCTTTCGTACATAGTTCTAATGTTTCCAGAAAAACAACAAATCATAGAACTCCCACTAGTTCATCGATTCCAAATATCGTCCAACTAGCGACATTTCATGACTTTCCGGTTTTTCAATTAGAACGGTTACGTGTGTAGTCAGTTACACTTTTCTAATGTTCTAGAAAAACAACAAATCATAAAGCTCCCACTAGTTCATCGATTCCAAATATCGTCCAACTAGTAACTTCATGATTTTCCGATTTTTCAATTAGAAAATTACTCATGTAATTACTACACATTCAAAATTCACTAAAAGAATTTCAAAGTTCGAAATCACCTTTGATCAAACTAAGTTTGTCTCCCGTTTGACACGAATGACACTAGTGACATACCTATATGTCACTCTGGTTTTAAAAAGGCTTAAGAGAAAATATCTCTTTCGAAAAATAATTGCATTATCGATTAACTAGTTCAACGTCCTAGTTACTTTCCACTTTTTAAAGAAGTCAATACTAGTCAATTATAAATTTTAAGCAATTTAGTAAGGGATATAATGCTGTAAATAAAATGACATATATTAATTCAAGTTTAACACTACTATATTATTTTATTTTAGGAATTGTAAACTAAAATTAAGTCTACTCTACCATTCCAAGGTTTTAACCTCGCATCTCAGTGCCGCCTTAGGGTAGGTCAAAGAGATGACGGTTAAATCGAGACAATCTCATCAATGAATAACTTGTGAGAATCGTACATCCCACGAGAATCGAACATCCCTTTATTCATTGATTACCTTCCTTTTTTAGCCTAGATATTATCAAGAATACCCATGATGAGTGTGACCTACTATATCGGACCTCTTAGGTACGCCCCGAGTGTGCCGTCTTAGGATAGGTCAGTGACCCGACGAGTACCCAGAAATCCTATCCTTTCGGAGACCAAGCCATGAATGTTGATAGGGGTGAACACCATCCTTAGGGGGACGAAATCAAAGCGCCTCGAGGCGTCACCCTTCTCTCACTTACTTGTATCTATAGTAGAGGCCGTGGGGTTGGCTGTCGCCTCCCCCGCTCCCACTCAATATTTTGGAAGTGGTGGTGGGTTAACTAACCACGTCTTTTCGATGTTAACATAAAAGCACATCAAATCAAGGATTCCGAATGGTGTCGGTAACGTAGGCAAGCCTACCCGTCCTATTCGTTGGAACATATGTGACAGTCGGACGAAATCGGGTCAAGAGAGCCCTATTGAGATTAGAAGGAATCACCCATCCGCTCTCGGTTTGGCTTAGTCTTGCCGGACCCCCGTGCATACATCACACTAGGAGGGTTAAGTCGTTTGAGCGAAGCTCAGTTGACCACCCAACCTATAGGCGAACCGTTTTTATCCAAGATTTATTGTTCTTTTACCATCATTCAATCTCGTAGACACTACGAATTGAAAACGTGATCTCGTTTGGGCTTTAAGGCGGTTCACCGAGAACACACACCGAAAGGCTTAACGATTTCATAACCCGTCCTCGGATCTTTAATTAGTTACTAAATTAAATTAATTACCACATATTAATAAAATTTCAACTAATTACGCGAGTTTGTATACATGTCTATTTTAATTACCAAAATTAAAATTCTACATGTATGCATGGAGTGGATTTATGATATGATGCATGTCATGGCAATTCCGGTTTTATATCTATTTTATGATCAAACACATAAAAAATAAATGCTAGAAAATTTAAACACCGAGATGGATCGTTGGCACCCCCGTATCTAATCTATTAGAAAATAAAAAACAACCAAAAACCCTAACTAGGGTTTACTACTTTCTAACTAAATCTGCAGCTGTTCGAACTCTTCGACGATCGGCATAACAAACGAACTCGGATCGGGACGAAACTTTCCAGATCATATCTTCACTCCTTGAACTTCAATATGGACGGTTGGATCGGTGCTTTGACTTACCAATTTTCTCCAGTTAACCGCCCAACTTGATGCTGAATCTGACTTTGACTGCAGCGCATCAAAGACTTCCCGAGGCAGATCGGGAATCTACATGAATCCCGATCGACCTGAAATTTTTATCACACGTCGAGAACTCCAATTTTATCAATATGAACGGTCGGATTTGCGTTTCAACGGTCCAAACTCTCCCAGAAAATCGAGGAAGTCACAGGTAGAGTTTCTGTGAATCCTGCGTTTTTCTGTTACAGCAGCGTCTTCGCAGCAACGAACGGATATCGAAACGGACTCTGATCGATGCCAAAATTTGTGGAGTTGATCATCATCTTCTAATCTTGATTCTGACCGGAGGGATCTTCGTTTCAACGGTTCGATCAACGGGAAAAGAAAAAATACTAAACAGCTACAAACTAGATCTATTTGCTGGAAATTAAACTTGCAATAAAGATAAATTACATAATTTCCTATACTCATATGAACGAATTTTCATCGTTCATATGAGTGTAAAATAGATCTAACGGGTAAACAATGCCAACCTCAATCCATCTCTTCAACCACGACATTCATAAGCATAAAAAATTAAACATATGCATCGGCCCCCAAAAAATTGGGACAAAAAACTCTCATGTTTACCACTCCTAGATCTAATATTTTATACGTATAAATATAGATCACATTGGCGACTGATACCACTGTTAGTAATACCATCCGCAACGGAAGCGATTTAAGGATCTAGATCTATAAAATACACGTAATAAAATAACTAGATCTATATCCACAAGGGGGTTGTAGAACATACCTCTTGGATCTCAAAATCCAAGTTGAAGAGCCGCAATAGAAAACAAAGAAAGATGTGAAGAGCACCACGATCTTCCGTACGTGTGATCCAAGCAACTCCCGGTGGAAGGAAATCCTCGTCTCGAATCCTTCCGATATGCTACCCGGAAAAATCTCCAAGATTTCTCCCCTTAATCTCCCCTTGGCCGAAAAATATTTCTTCTCCTCTCTAAGAGGTGAAGTCGAAATATATAGTGTGTTAAGGCTTGGGAGAACTCTCTTTATATAGGAGAGTAAAACTTAGCCTCCAAGGATTTTTATTTATCAAACAAAATAAATCCTTTAATAAAAGATAATTCCATAATATTCTAGAACAAATCTAGAATAATATTTATCTTTATTATTTACCATAAATATTTATCCAATAAATATTTTATGCACATGTCTTATTAATCACAAGAAAATAATTTCTTAGTCAATAATTAAGTACATGAGGCGCCAATATCAAATCCCTAGGGTTTAATTTCGGCCAACACCATTTTGGGCCAAGTTTGTGAAAAAAGTCTTTTTCACATATTTAATTATTTAGCCCAACTAATTTAATAGTTCACTAAACAATTAATTCACATATCGTTTTAATAAAGTCCAACAAGAACTAAATTAATATTATTAGGATTCGACGTCCGAGAATAGCTATGCTATATTAGGAGGCACGTCGGGGACCATGGACTAATAATCGGCGGCTCCGATAAATCAAATAAATAATTATCTTACGAATAATAATTATATTTGATAAATCAATCTCGGGAATATGCCACCATAATCCCGTGATCGCACTCCTCCGATTAAAAGATTATATTTATCTCCTCACGAGAATAATAATAAGCGTCCATTGATATAATCATTACATATGGATTAATCCTCCATAGATCGTTCATTCTAAATCGGGAAGTTACCGTTAACCCTTTTTAGAACCTCTTATCCTTATTTACCATTAACCCCCTAGTGACCAATTAATTCATATAACTCACCGGTAGCTAATCGGTGTAATATGAACTCGCGCGATCGATCGCCAGGATTAACAAATAAGAAGCTGTCTATCTACTTCCATAAATGGAAGGAATGGATTCCATATCCGTGATAACACGGACTACTCACTCAATCCAAGACAATGCCAAGATGGGGTAATTCGGACCACGGACTCGGTGTAATCCTTAACCGTCAAGTCAAACTTCATACCGATTCAAGCGGTTGATCGTGATCACCTCGGGATTAAGATATATCCATAAATATGATCATCCATTGATTCGATAAGAATTCTCGATTACGGAATTATATCGTGAACTCTAATCAAATCGGTCCACCCCTATATGATATATCTATCATATATAAATGCCCCATTAGGTTCTCTTAACCGAAAGTCCGGATAAGACAATCACACCTATTGTGTTCGGGCGCATTAATAGCACGTTAAAGGAGAGACCCGATACTCTCGATTAACTTCACTACGGGCTAATTATATTTTAAGTACATCTTCACTAACTCAATCCTCCCGTGTATATCCCATACACTGAGTTAAGTGATTACATAAACGATATACTTTAGGGTTTTCTGTAGTGTAATTACTATTGTCACATCGGTGAATATGAGAATAATAAATATGAATAACAATATCATTTCATTTATTAAATAAAACAATTACAAAAATTGTCTTTCGGGCATCACACCTAACAAGAGAAACTCATGCTCAGGTTCATTGGCATATGAATCAACATATCTAAGGATTGGAAACTCAGCTTAAGGAAGTACTTGCTTCTCAGCGCCAGATTTCGGAAGATCAAAAGGCAACTCATGCCCTGGTAGAGCAGTTGTATGATGCCAAAAAGGGGAAGCTGAAGTTTCTTGGAGAGATGAAGCGACTTGAAGAAGAACTACAAAGTTACCGATCGACTTTTCTTCTTCGGCTTGGAGAGATGAAGCGACTTGAAGAAGAACTACAAAGTTACCGATCGGATCCTAAATCTTTGAAAAAAGAGTTAACGATAATCAACTTATTGAAAAATACAACAAATTTCGGAGACGAGAAGAGTTACTCTTACAAAGGATCTGTGGACATAGTTTAACAAAGATTTCAATCCTATTAAAGCCAAGTACAAGGACAGAACATTTGAAGAATCCTTGAACTATTTTCTGTCAGATATCTACTCAAAACAGAAAATTGCACAACACAAGAAGAATCTAAGGATTGATGATAAACTGAAGATTAAAGACAAGACTGAACAAATGAAAGCTGATCTAGCAGAATTTGAAAGTTACTACTTGAAAGACTCAAGCTTACCCAAGCTAATTCAATGGAGAAGATGGAAAGAAAGTAGTCAAGTTGACTACAATAAGACTTTCTCAAAGGAAGACTCCAAGCTAGAAGAAGATTTTCGACTGTATGACAAAGCAAGAAAATATGACTCAGTCATGCAAAAAGCTAAGAAGAAGCTTAGTCTTTAGTCACGATTATTTGAACATAATGTACTTATCCAGCTTTTGCTCATTCTAATGAAAACCGAGCTTTTCCGTTTTACATTGCTTTACTTTTTTTGATCTTTAAGCTTTTGTTTTAGGGAGAGTTTTGGCATCATCAAAAAGGGGGAAATTGTTGGAAATAAAATTTATGTTTTGATGATAATTCATCTAATTTGTTCAAAGTATTATCTTAACCCCATTGATGAAGTGCTGAAGCCAGCTGTTATAGTGAAAAGCTAAAAGATGTCTAGAACTGAATGTATAAGTTTTACTAGAGTCTGATAATTGTATAGGTTACATCAGACAAGCACTGTAATAATTAGCGTGTCGTAAAACTGAAAAGCTGGAAATCATTTAGAAAACTGGAAACTACCAATGCAAGCAAACTGACTCAGAGCACACCTACGTAAAACCGAAGAAGGTAAGTTCACCGAGAGTTACGGACTCGGTTGGCTTATCTAGAAGATTGAAGAACCGAGGGTCACGCGTACCTCGGTTATTGAAGAACGAAGAACGAGGGTTCAAACTCGCTTATGAAGATTACAAGTCGAGACCGTAAAGTTGGACTTCGAGCAAGATTGTGGTGACTCGAACCGACTTTATGGATCTTGTATGAAGACCTAAGAATCATAAGGACAATGAATTCTTAGTTGATAATGAGTCATGGTGTACTATGATTAAGTCAATGATGATCGATGAAAACTGAGTACCGATATTTGAAGAAGAGTAAAATTTCGCTTAATGCTCCAAGTCGGTTAGAAAACCGACAAGTGAAAACTCAGAATAAAACTGATAAGGAAACTCAGTTTTATAAGTCAGTTATCCAACAACTGAAAGTACAGTGGAACGTTGAAAAGGAAACAATTTCATTGGATGAGTTACTGACACTGCAGAACGGTCAGAAAATATATCCGTTGCAGAAAAAGACACTGATACAATTCGAATCTAAGCCAGATGAACGTTGGACCTTATACTATAAATAGAGGACTTTGCACCCAAAAATAATATACAAGAGATTTACAAGATTTAACGAGCAAGTTTGTGCATTAGTCATCTTATTCGAATTGCTATCATCTCTGAACTTTAACAAAGATCATATCTAGTATTTCTTCAAGTGTTCAAGCTACAAAGAATCTATCAAGGATCCAACACTTTGAAGAACCACAAACAAGAATCAATTTATTTGATTCTCACCCAACTTTGATTTCACATCAAAGGTTTTAGATCGTGAAGCAAACCAGAAGGTTTCGCCAAGGACAAGCAGGACAAGCGATCGGGTAGACTTGTGTTTGTGGTGGTAGCCGGTGAAGAGGCATACGTGTACCCTCCAAGGACCGCTTGTTCAAGCATTTGGAGAGCAGCCATTCTACCCGTTCTACAATTGTTTAGATAGTGACGCTAGGGATTAGCCAAGGACTATTGTTTAGGACTTTTTGTAACAAAGGCACCTCAAGAAGTTCTAGTGGAATTTTCCTCCGCACCACGGGGAAGAGAGGATTGACAGGATTACACCACCCGGAACCTCTATAATTTCTCGCCTTATTTACTTTACGCATTTACTTACTTACTCGGCATTTATTCATAGCATTGTGATACTTGATTGTTATACCTTACACAGTCACAACTGATATTCACCAAAATTCAGTTCACAACACACAATTTTCATAACAGAATAACAAGATCAAGAAAAAGGCTAGAATCATATCCGCTGCCGGTTGACTCAGTTTTAGCTTAAGTCAGTTTGACTTAATCTCAGCTTTGTCAGCTTAACTCCACACAAGTTTTAATTGAATTTTTAAGTTGTTTAAAATCCAGTTTTAGGGACAAGTTTATTCACCCCCCCCCCCTCTAAACTTGTGTTAGCCTTTCCAAGGGACCAACAATTGGTATCTAGACTTCTTATCTAGACTTCTTCATCAAATTATCTAGACTTCTTCATCAAATTTATCTAGACTTCTTCATCAAATTATCTAGACTTCTTCATCAAATTTATCTAGACTTCTTCATCAAATTTAGACTTCTTCATCAAATTTATCTAGAGTATGAGGCCTAAATTAGGCTGAACTTATGTGGCCCATATGATAAGAGGATCTTATGTAGCCCATTAGGTGCCACGTGTGTTACGTCGGGTCATACTCACGTAAAAGCCCATAGACCTAAGCTAGATTGGAGGTCATATGTTGGGTCTGATTGGAGATTATGTGGCACTTCTTAATAAGCGGGAATCCAAAGGTCTCTGACATGAATACGTTTTTCAGCTGTCCTTTGAAATTCAAATCTCCATCAACAAAGTAATTCTCATTTTCTTCTGAAACCGAAATCCTCTCCGACATCTCAACGGCTTCTATTGAAGATTAAGGTACCTCAATTCAAAAAGTTTTTGGTCAATCTGAAAGTACTCAACCCGCTCAAAAGAAAGGTACAATCTCTACTAAGGTTGTGCTGGTATTTCTTGGTGTGGAGGATATTCGATCCTCCCTTACCGTTGATGCTGCCATGGAGGAGATTTGATGGACTTAGGATATCGACCTGAAGATATTCAGTACTCGCCTCCCGTCATGTTAAAGTGTCCCACATTGGAAACTTATGATTGTGTAACCATCCATATTAAGAGATGGACTTCCCTCACCTCACAACCTAGGTTTTGGGGATGAGGCCCCTCCTCTTATATGGGTTTGGGTCTATATTTCTACATGGTATCAGAGCCACCCCTTTATTGTGCAAGTGTTGGGCCTCTTTGTTGGCCTTGAGAGTGCCAGAACCACACTTGAGGGGTCGTGTTAAAGTATCCTACATTGGGAACTTGTGATTGTGTAACCCACCATATTAAGAGATGGATTTCCCTCACCTCACAACCTAGGTTTTGGGGATGAGGCCCCTCCTCTTATATGGGTTTAGGCATATATTTCTACATGTCTTCTGATGAGAAGACCAATAAACCTTCTGAAGGTTTTATGACCATTTACAAAAAACAATTGGTGGGAAGTTTCAGATTGCCTTTAAATCCAGTCCTCAAACATGTAAACCTTCTGAAGGGTTTATGACCATTTACAAAGAACATGTCCGGAGATTTGTCCGGTTCAGAGGTTTTTTCAGTATCCATTCTTTTATGCTTCAGCTTGTTAATATTATTTTGTAACAATAGACGTGTTTATAAAGTTATGTTGTTTATATTCTGTTTGTATTGATGTCTATTCCACAATTGAAACTCATACAAGGTTATCATTGTACACTATACTATTATTTTATGAGTTAAATTATGTTGTTAAATTTCATATAAATATATCAATGTAACCAACACCAACACGTGCAACGCACGTGAATTTTGCTAGTACAGAAAATAAGAACACAGATTTACCGTGGTTTTCGACAATGTGTCAGACTAGTCCACATGCACAAAGCGAGGAATTGTATTATCACATACTTTCACACATATTTTCTCGCATTCGGCTAGGTTACAAAGGGTGAGTATATATAGTACTCAGACTTAAACCCTACCCGACTAAACTATAGTTTCAGACGTGATCTCTCCAGATTAGAACCAAATCCAGACGAGAAAAGGAACTAAGACGGTCATTGCACGGACTAGCCAATGTTCACTTTTGGGTTAGAAACTATATAATGCAAGATATTAAATGATGAATGTAAATAAAATAGATAAAATATATTGGCGGCTTCTATCGGCACCATGAAATAACTATTGGCACCCTTTATCTTATTATTTTTCATTTACTTCAGTACCACCACAAAATCACTAATAGCATCACACCCATTTAATAACTTTCAAAAATATACATTTTAGTCCCTCATTTTTTAAAACTTAATCACTTTACTCCCTAAATCCCTTCAACTTCTTCCTTAAATCCCTTCAACTTTTACTACACATTACTTCTTCTTTCTTTTTTCATTTGAAACAAACCCCCCCAAAACACAAGTGAAGCAGTTCACTAGAGCATTCACCGGAAATGCAAGTGACGCTAAACACAACATCATTTTGAACCAAATCACGTAAGTATGTTGTTTTGTTTACATTTCATTGGAAAATTGGTAGGAATCGGAGGTGGTAATGGTTGGGTTTCGTTCAATCGGAGGAATCGTGTATTTTTATGTGTATTCGTTTATTTGATTGTAATTTGTATTCGTTGTTGGTTGAAATCGGGACGTAATCGGAGTATTTTTGGGTGCTTTTCGTTCAACCGGCCGTTTTCCGATCGGGATTTTAGGGAAGGTGGCCGGATGCTTAAAACGTCGCCCACACTAACGTTGTGTTGCAGATAAAACGTCAAAACAGGTGACGTTAAAGGCAGACAGGACCACTAGGGTTACTTGTTCCTTCGTCAATGAAAGTGACACTTACCCTACTTCAAAACGTCGGTACGCCTGACGTTATAAGCTACGTCATTTCAAGGGGCTTTTTATAGCAATGAGGAATGTCACCTAATCTGACGTTAAGTTGTTATTGTAACGTCAGTGTGGTAGACGTTATATGCTGAATTTCAGATTGTATGGCATACTTAATGTGCACATAACAATTTTGTGTTTCTTGACTTTGTAAACAACTGTCTACCAACTTGTTAATAAATCTACGCGGGAACGCAGCGGAATGTAAAATTTATTTCTTTTAACCAGGATCGACTTCGTTTAAGCAACTAACATATTAAGTTAGTAGACGGTGGTTACCTTGCTTGATCTGAAAGATCGACGCTTTGACCGTCTACGGAGAGTAGTAGTGCGCGAGCCGTCCACATGTCCGGCCTCTATCGATATCCACACGAGCACCTCGCCGAATCCTCCTTGGATAGCTACTAGAAAAATCCGGTTGCTAGACCGGCTTTTTCTCTCTCTCAAAATCTCTCTCTAAGACGCTCTCAGATCATTTTGTAAATTAGAACTTTTCTAATTGTACGTGATTATCAAAAGAACTAGCCAATCCCTCTCTTAAATAGAGTATGTGGCGCCCCTTATGTTTCCTAATCTGATTGGGAGAAGCTTCCTAGTAGATTTGGGAGAAAGAAAATCTTTTACAAGTAAAATAAGAAAATACCTTTGATTGATTTATCTCATTTAATTCAATATCTCATATTAAATATTTTCAAGATATTGTCAATATCTACTATTGACTATCTTATCTCATTACCATAATTTTTTTTTCCATAAATCTATTAATACCTAATATTAATATATATGGTAATACTATTAATTAAATTACATAATCCAAGTGTATCTTATACACCTAAGACCCGCGCCCCATATGCCAATATATTAGTGTACTAGCTTCCCGTTTTGACTCATGTACTGTGGAAGAGAAAGCAACAGCTTAGCGCATCAACTTGTTGCTTTCTCTTTCAAATCTGATGTAGGTGTTTTCTGGCATGGGTGTACCCCGGTTTGGACTTGTGTATCTTAAATTTTATCAATGAATGCTTTCGTCCTTTGGGGAAAAAAAACAATACACACACACATGCGCCACATACATATAAATTATATGTATATTTAATTAATCAACATAATTAATATCTTGTATTTAATTTATTCATAATAAATAAATACCAACATATTAATTTATTACTATAACATTTTATAGTCGAGATAAACTTTCCTTATTTGGTTATCACTATAACCACATTTTAATCCAGCTAGATGTTCTTATGTGTGTGACCCGATAAGCTTCCGAATATGTTGGCCGCAGGCACAAGTACAATTACTAAAATGCCCTTCATACCTAACAATCACGGAATAGCGTCTAGCAACACACCGTGACCCTCAATCATCGGAAGAATCAAATGCAATGACTATTGCCTTTCATGTGAAACAGTTACCGTGTAAATAGAATCCTATCGATGTTACAACATTCATATGGTCGTACGTCGAGTGTCAAACTTCAACGACCGTATCTTATAATCTAGATATCCTACTCTCTCGAAGTAACATATTACTTCCGCTTTGCAAAGACTTTCGAGAATAAGACATTCCTTATAAGAAGGCCATTTCAGATATTTACTCATAATCATAGGAAACGTTATTTCCGGACAAGCAACATGGATCCTACGCATGCTTCAGTATCATACTCTGTTGGTCCCAGAGAAGGGTGAAACTATAGTCGAGGGGGGGGGGGGGGGTGAATGACTATAGTGGAGTTTCAAAAACTTTTCTTTTGTTTAAAAGCTTTTGGGAAGCGGATAAGTCCCTTCTTACTATGTTGTTTTCAAATCAGTTTAGACAATCACAGATATAAGTTATGATCTAGGCAATTTAAATAAATGCTGTAAAGTAAATTGCAGAAAGTAAATTGACACAAGGCTTATAGTGGTTCAGGGTGGTGTAATCCCTTAATCCACTCTTCTCCTGTGATGATCGGAGGAATTCACTATTGTTTTCACAGATACAATAGTATGATTGTCCTTGGCTTCCCAAGCTTCACAATCTACAAAACTATCACTCCTTGACTACAACAGCTTCAGTGATTCAGTCTCTTTCGCTGCTCCTTGAGATCAAAATCCTTCAACAGCTATCACAGATTCAACTCCTTCTCAGATTGCCTCTGATTCAGTTGCTTCAGTTTGATGTGAATGTGCTTCACACACTTGCTTGATCAATCTCAGTGCTGAATATGACTTTGTAGCTCTGATATCTGAGTTGATCACTAGATGTATCCTTGTAAGTTCAGAGAGAAGGCTTTTCAAATTGACAGAGTTGCTGCTTGATTTTTCTTTTCAGATCGTTGTTCTTCTTTGTCTGTCAATGCCTTCTATTTATAGCCTTGAATAACCTTGATTTGAAATTCCGTCCATTGGCTATATTAATGAGGGAGCAATCCTTGATTTTATTCTTGATTCCCCCTTAATTGCATTCTCCTTGATTTCAGTGATCGGATTCTTTCTTCAAACGTATAGCAGAAAATCCGTCCTTGATTGATCCTCTATTGATTGTGCATTTAATGCATGATCTTCTGAATCTTCAACGTATATTAAATCTGATCTGGTAAGTGTTACTTCGCCGTTTTCAGAACGGTCGAGTGATCCTTCTGACTTAGCCGCTTTAGATCTTCCTTCACCGTTTTGTCTTTACTCAGCCGAAAGTCAGTTTACTTTACCGATTCACTGTTTTCTTCTTTGCTTCAGTTTAAGGAGAATCTTTGTACTTCACTGATCCTTGATTGGGGTGAGATCAGTGTACACCATATTTGAACATTAAGTTTTATCACTTAAAGTGTAACTTGGACTTATCCAAGGTTATCACAGACTTCCTTGGTTATAAGTCAGACCATTAATGTCTTCATTGCTTCTCTGCTGGTGATTGGCTGGCTTCACTCTGCCGAATATCTGTTTTTACTTTGCCATCCTACCAAGTAGTACAATACTTGTCTGACTCAACTTATACAACATGTCAGACTCTAAGTAAAGACTTATACAGAGAATTCTAACTTATTTCAGGCTTGCTATAACAGCTAGTATGGCCATCATCAAAACGCAATAGAACGTTCCTAACAATTTCCCCCTTTTTGATGATGCCAAAACCATCATAAGCCTGAACATAAGTAATCCAAAATTTTCATAATAATCAACAGAATAAAAACTCAACAATTTTTATTCATCCATCATAGGGCAATAAGTTCAAAAGCTTTATTCAAAAGTTACAAACTACATTTTGCTTAATTCAGCTTTGTACCTCTTGAACTTTGTAGTCTGAACCTCTTCAATGTCTTTCCAATCGATTTTTGGAAACTTCCACTTCCAGTATGCCATAGCTGTGTATTCATATACACCCTGAAAAACACTTTTGGCAAAAAGTCTGTTGAAATCAGGTATGGTCTCATTTGCCCTAGGTTCCCCAAAGTACTTCTCAAGTCTTTCCCTAGCCTCAACAATATGTGAATCTGCAAACTTGAGGCTTTTGTAGAGACTCCACTGCTCATGTTTCTCCATTCTTCCCATAGGATTGAAGAATTTTGCCATATAGTTGAATTCTTCTTGTTGTTCAGTTGGCAAGTCTTCTGGTCCTTTTGCAGACAATGGTATGGCTGAGCTTGGTTTGTTGTTTCTTTGTCTGAGGAGTGCAAACTCTCTTTTGACTTCATTGTAGAGTTTAGCCATATCAGTTCTCATCCTTTCATCTTGATAGCTTAGCCAATCAGCCCATGCTTCATCTTGTGAGGAATGAGGATAAAGTCCTTCCGGTACTCTGAAAAATTCTCTTACATGGTCCAGTACATCTACTTCATATTCAGCTTTGCTTTGGTGACCAGTAAAAGTTCTGTGTTGCCCAGTGTATCTGGAGCTGCTACTGCCTCTGCTGGTGTTTCCTCTGGTGCTAAGTCTGTGTTGACTAGCTGATCCTCTTTGCTGACTAGATCCAGGCCTTTGCCGTCCGACAGATCTGTCTCTATCATCATCTCTTCTTTGTATAGGATGAGGAAATCCAGTGCAGGGTTCATTTAGAGCCTTTTCTCTTTCCTCTCTGGCTCTCCTTTGATGTTCTTCTGCCTCATTCCTGATTCTTACTTCTCTGTCTCTTGCTCTCAGTTGTTCTTCAGTGAAGTTTGGGGGTCTAATAGTTGATCCTTCAGGCTTATCCTGAGTTTCCCCCTTTTTGCCAGCATCATCCCTTTGCTGGAGTAGGATGCTATTTGTGGCCTCTGCCGTCCCAATCAGAGAGTCAAGATTTGATTCAATAGATGTGAATCTGTTGTTATGATCATTCAATTTCTCATTGACACTACGAAATCTAGTGCCAAAAGCCACTGCCATTGATTCATTTTCTTGGGAAATATACTGCCTGAGGCCTGCAAGATTGTTAGTGACATTGATGTTGAGTTGCTTCATCAGATTTCCTTGTTGTTGAACCACAATATTTTGTGCATCAATGTACTCTGCAATGGCCTGAAACTTGTGTTCAATGGAGGAGCTTTTGTCATTAAATGCTGAAGTCATGGATCTGAGATACATAGCTTGTTATTCCAATTTTTCAGCCAACAAATCTGCCGCTTTCTCAAAAGTTTCATTTGTAATGCCAGTGGCCAGCTGAGAGAGTTTGTGCTTTACGTCAGCTGGTTCTGGATCTGTTTGCTGACCCTTGTCTTGATGTTGAGTGACATCTGCATTCACATCTAGATCTTCAAGTATTTGGGTAGATGTGTAGGCTGGTGTGGCTTGAGCTGCTGTTCCCCCTATCTCTGTGCCGGGGGTTGCATTGAATGGAGTGGCAGCAGCTGAACCAGTGTTCACAATGTTTGTGCTGTCAGCTGGAACGTTGACAGACAACGGTTGAGTGGCTGTCTTTGCTGGAGTTGTGGACTTGTTGGATGCTTGTGGTTTCAAAAATGTACGGAGAAGAGTGGTATCATCAATTGCATCTGGTACAGGAGTATCCTCTTCTCTGTCTTTACCAAGATCATCATCATGATGATCATTATCATCATTGTCATCATGATCATCACCATCATCTTGATCATGATCATCTCCACCATCTTCTGAGTCGTCACTCTGTCTCCTAGAGGTCTGGGGCAGTTTTGCCTTGGCTGCATCAACCAAGTCCCATAGAGGTGATTCATCAAGTACACCAACCAGAGTTGTGATTCCTAGAAAATCAAATAGCCATGCCTCTTCCGCAAGCATATGATCAGAGTCTTGAAGCTGTTGTCGGGAATCACCTTCCTTCCACTCAAGATATTCTGCAATTCGATCATCTATATCGTTTGCAGACAGTTGTGCATCTTCTTCTGGAGATTCCTCATCCTCTCCAGTGTTTTCTTCATTAGGATGATGTTCATCCTCACTGGCATGTTCTTCTTCTTGCTGTTCTGCCTCAGTGTCGGAATCCTCTTCTTCTTCTTCTTCATCAACCAATTTTCCAAAGTCTGTTTTGTCCTGATTTCGCTGGACCTTTTGCTTCTTTCTTTGACTGGTGGTGTGGTGTGTGGATTTCTTTCTCTTCCCTTCTCCTGCCTTCTTTTGTTGTTTAACATAGGTAAACATGACTTTGGACTCATGTAGTTTGTGGAGTTGTACAGTAGGGACTTTGAGACATTGCAACAGATAGTGTAACTGAATCCCATATGACTTTTTCACCCAGAATTGTCCTTTCTTTGTCTTTCCCTCTTTTATCCCCTTTTCCCTTGCCTTCACTTCACCTTGGATTTGTTCTTTAATTCTCAAAAAGAAGTATTTTGCCCAATTGAATTGTAGATTGTTGTAGATGATTCCCATTAGCCGCATTCTAATTTTTGTCATGGCATTATTTGCTCCCAATTTTCCTCTAATAGTCTTGCCAATTAGGGCACTGAACTCATTGAATGGTTTCTTTAAAGCCGATCTCAGACAATTGACTTTTGTAGATCCTGGGTTTGCAGTTTTGGCAATAGTTGCCCAGAAATCATCCAAGTTTTGTGGTACCAATGTCACTTTTGTTTGACCTTTATTTGAAAGTTTAAGATGTTTTCGAATTACCTTTTCTGTAATCACCACTTCTTTGCCGTTGACAGATGCAACAATCTTGTCTTCTTCCCACTTGTCACCTTCTTCAGCAGGAAGCCCAGGTACGTATTTTGCAGATTTCCAGAAGGAAATCAGACTTTCATAGCAAACCTCGGTTATGGGAGGATTGAGAAAGGTTGATAATTTTAGGTTTTCGCAACCTGCTGCTAATCATTTGGCATCTTCGTCATTTCCGCACAGTTTCAAGTAGTGTTCTTCTTGAAAGAATGATCCAGTGGCAATCGATTTTTCATATCTAGCTTGGGTGTTTGAGGAAGATGATGCCATTGTTGAAAATGAAAGGAAGTTTGAAAATGAACTTGAATTTGCAACAGAGAAAACCAAAAGTAGGGTTTGTAATTTGCAAGAGAGTGTGAAGATTTCTAAAAATCTCTAAGTATCGTTTATATAGGGTGATTTTGAGTAGTGTGAACGTGGTTTGAATGTGGAAGGATTTTATGACATATGGCGTGATTTTGTGTATGTAAATCGCGATATTCGAGCGTAATGGGGGAGTGGTTTGAGGTAAGTAATGATAGAGCCCGGGAATTGAGGCGTTAAAAAGAATATGGTTACCTCCATGATCATAAGTTGATCTCCACGTGGGTAATCTTCCACAGAATAATCCTCCATAATTTCCTTATTCTCCACGTGTAGTAAAAATTGATTTTGTTCACACTTTAATTTGTCCAAGTCTTTAATTCGGTGAAGTGCCTTGGCTGGTCACTTAGCCGATGTAGAGAATTCTTCTCTGAGCTGCTCCATTTAACCGTTCCTAACAATCAGTTAAGTTAACTTCGCCGGATACCGGTTACTTACCCGCTACATCTCCTGTAACGGCAAAGGTTGAACCAGTTGATGAAGTCACTTAGCCAATTACTCCAGTTAGCCGCTCTTTGGTACTTAGTCAATTTCAATCATTCCTAACTCGGTTCTCAACATGCTAAATCTTTCATAACTGGGTGGTTTAGAAAAGATGTCAGCCAATTGATCTTCAGTGGGTATGTATTTTAGGATGACATCTCCCTTTTCAACATGATCTCTGATAAAATGATGTCTCACATCAATGTGCTTTGTTCTTGAATGCAAAACTGGATTTTCAGTAATAGATATTGCACTTGTATTATCACACATGATTGGAATTGTTTTCTCTTCCACTCCGTAATCCCTAAGCTGTTGTCTGATCCAGAGTACTTGTGCACAACAACTACCTGCTGCTATGTATTCTGCTTCAGCTGTTGATGTAGATATAGAGTTTTGCTTTTTACTGAACCAAGAGACTAGTCTGGTGCCTAGCATTTGACATGTTCCAGAGGTGCTTTTTCTATCTATTTTGCATCCAGCATAGTCAGAGTCTGAATATGATATCAATTTAAATCCTCTATCTTTTGGATACCAAATACCTACATTGATAGTGTTTTTCAGGTATTTGATTATTCTTTTGGCTGCTAGAAGATGTGATTCCTTTGGTTGAGCTTGAAATCTTGCACATACTCCTACTGCAAATGCTATATCAGGTCTACTTGCAGTTAAGTATAGTAAGGATCCAATGATTCCTCTATACATTTCTGATCAACATCCTTTCATGTTTCATCTTTTCCAAGTATGACTCTTGCACACATTGGTGTTTCTGCTGTGCCACTTGTATCCATCCCATACTTGTGTATTAAATCTCTTGTGTACTTGGCTTGACTAATGAAAATACCATCCTTCATTTGCTTTACTTGAAGGCCAAGGAAATAATTTAATTCTCCCATCATGCTCATCTGAAATTTGCTCTTCATCAGGTTTGCAAATTTCTCACATAGCTTTTCATCCTCTGATCCAAAGATGATATCATCAACATAGATTTGTACTAACAATGTACTTGTTCCTTCCTCTAGTTTGAATAGAGTCTTGTCTATAGTTCCTTTGTTGAATCCATTCTTGATCAGAAATTGTGATAGTGTTTCATACCAGGCTCTTGGTGCCTGTTTGAGTCCATAAAGGGCCTTCTTGAGTTTGTATACTTTGTCTTCTTTTCCATTGATTTGAAATCTAGGAGGTTGTTCCACATATACTTCTTCTTCCAAAAGTCCATTTAGAAATGCACTCTTGACATCCATTTGATAGACTTTGAAATCTTTGTATGCAGCAAAAGCTAGAAGGAGTCTGATTGCCTCCAATCTTGCTATTGGTGCAAATGTTTCATCATAATCTATTCCTTCTGCTGGAGAATAGCCTTTTGGAACTAGTCTTGCTTTGTTTCTGACAACAGTTCCTTGCTCATCCATCTTGTTCCTGAATACCCATTTTGCTCCAATGATGTTGGCCATATCTGGTCTGTCAACAAGTTCCCAGACTTCATTTCTTTCAAATTCATTTAGTTCTTCTTGCATGGCAGTGATCCAATCTGCATCTTGGATTGCATCATCTATGGTCTTGGGTTCCACTTGTGATAGAAAGCATGTTAGCATGTGCTCCAGTTGTCTTCTGGTTATAACTCCTGTGTGAACATCTCCAATGACTTGTTCTTCAGGATGATCTCTTAGCCAATTTAGATCAGGTTGAAGTTGTTCTTCACTTCGTGCTTCTACAGCTTCATTATGGGTATGAACTTCAAGTTCTGGTGTTTGATCTGTTGTGTATATATGTGGCTCCTCTTGATTTTCAAAATGATGATTTAGGGTAGAAGCTGGTATGGTTGCACTTTTATAGATTTCCCTTTGTGCTGCTTCCTTTTCTTGATCTTGAAGATCTTCACCATTTGTATTTGGTTCATCAAAAACTACATGTATTGATTCTTCAATCACCAATGTTCTTTTGTTAAGTACTCTGAATACTTTGCTGGTGTTTGAGTATCCCATGAAGATTGCTTCATCAGCCTTTTCATCAAAGGTATGCAACTGGTTCCTGTTCAAGACAAAACATTTCGATCCAAACAATGAAAATATGAGATATTAGGTTTTCTACCATTCCATATTTCATATGGAGTCTTTCCATGATATTTGTAGATGATTGATCTGTTTTGTGTATGACATGCTGTGTTTGCGGCTTTCAAATTTCAAAATCTCTTTGGCAAGCATGCTTCAGCAATCATTGTTCTAACTGCTTCTTTGAGAGTTCTGTTTATTCTTTCTGCTACACCATTTTGTTGTGGAGTTCCTGCTGCAGATAATTGATGTAGTACTCCATTTTCTTCACAGCAGGTTCTGATAATTTCATTTAGAAATTCAATGCCTCTATCTGATCTGATCTTGATGATTTTCAGTTCCTTTTCATTTTGGAGTCTTCTCAGCAAATCTGGCAGCTTTTTGAGTGTTTCTTTCTTCTTGTTCATGAAAATGGTCCAGGTGTACTTTGAGAAGTCATCCACCACTACTAGGGTGTATTTCTTACCACTTACACTTACTGGTGTGACTAGTCCAAACAGGTCCATGTGTAACAGATGTAGAACTCTGGTTGTAGATTGATAAGGCTTTGACTTGAATGAACTTTTGATTTGTTTCCCTTTCTGACATGCATCACATAGGCTTTCCTTTTTGAATATGATCTCTGGCAATCCTTCAACTAACTTGTTCTTTGATAATTTGTTGATGGTCTTGAAATTCAGGTGATTTAATCTTCTGTGCCAAATCCAGCTTGTTGATTGTTTATTTTTGACAAGCGGACATGTTTCACCTTAGGTCGTTCTCCATCCACCACATACATGTTGTCTTGTCTTCTACCCGCAAGAACTATTGTGTTGGTTTGGCGTGAATCACTTTGCATCCTTCTTTGTTGAAGTGCACATTGTAGCCTTTGTCACGAAATTGATCGATGCTCATCGATTGAAATTAAGTCCCTTGACATATGCCATATTTTGAATCTTCAGATTGTTCTTGAGTATTATGCCTTCCCCCTTAATCTTGCCAGGGTTTTCTTTGCCACCAAATGTGACTTTGGGTCCATCAAAAGCTTTGAAGTCAGTGAGCCATTTCTTGTTTCCTGTCATGTGTCTGGAACATCCACTGTCTATGTACCAGACATCCTACAAAACAAATTAATTAGGTTTCGGTACCCAACACTGTTTGGGTCCATATCTGTTAGCAGTCATGCCTCCCATACCAAGTGTATATCCAAAAGTTCTTCTTTTTGGATAGTTGAAGTCATCAACTTCATATGTATAAGGCATGGCAGGATAGCTTCTGATATTTTTACTAAAGATATTCTGATACATTTATCTGCCTTTTGGTACATGTGCATCCCTCTTCACTTTCCAATATGCAGTAGGAAACCTGTGTTGCTTCATGTGTCTAGAAACATATCTAGATTGATTTTTCTTAAACACATGATGCATATCACTCAATGGTTTCTTCTTGTATTTTGGAGGTGCAACATTCCAATCATCCTCTGAAGGATAAAGTCTGCCTTTTCCTTTCAGAAGGCTTTTGTTTTTGCTTGACTGGAATGAGGATTTAGTCTGCTGTTTCGCTGCACTAGGTTTTGACTTCACCGGAGCAGGATGATTTGTTGGAACTATGGTATGTTCCTTTCTAAATTTTGGTCCATTGATGGTCCTGAATTTAGAATTGTGTTGACCATTGTTTCTACTTTCATCCTGACTGTTGTAGCCAAGACCATATCTGGATCCAAACCTTTTTGAGGGTTTGTAAGCTGGTGCATTTAGTGGTGCAGTGGTTACCTTTACCGGTGGGGAGATTTCCTTAATCGATCATCAATAACGGATGTATGATCATCTCGCTTTTTGTTGATCATTTAAGTAGGTCTCCTTCTTGGTTAATTCACTTTTGCTTTATTCGAGTTCTTTCTTTAATCTCTTATTCTCTTTTCTTAGATCCTTGCATTCCTTTTCCGAATTTCATGATTCATTTCAATTTCATCAAATTTAGTCATGAGATTTTGGACTAGGTCACCATTGTCTAATGGGAGAGCGTAAGATTGTGCGATGTCGAAGTGGATGCATTAGATGAAGAGTAAGAGCTAGATGATACCTCGGTTTCATTTGATTCTTTGGTCATTAGGTACATAAATCGTTGTCCAGCCGTCACCTTCATCTTCATTTAATTCTTTGGTCATGAGACATAAGCATGCTTTTTCGTTTTCTGAGCTATCTTCTTCATCACTGTCATCTGAGTCATTATCAGATGATTCTTCATTCTTTTCACTACTGGATTCAGCCTTCATTGCCTTCTTGGTTTTCCTCTTTTCAAATGCTTTGTATTTCTTCTTTTCATCATCTTTGTCATTTTCTTCAGGACAATCAGCCTTGAAGTGACCTTTCTTGTTGCAGTTGAAGCATTTGTATTCATCATCTTTTTTCTTCATGTCTTTGTTTGAGCTTGACCTCTTGTTTGATGATGAGTTTCCCTTGAATGTCTTCTTTTTGCTAAACCTGTCAAAACGTTTGACTAATAAAGCTACCTATTCTTTGAGTTCTTGTGTCTCTCTCCTGATACAATCGGCAAAGTTACTTTGCTGGGGTGCAACCAAAGGCGGTGATTTTTTGTGTCTCTACCGGAGCACCATCTTCACCGTTCAATTCGAATTCATGAGCTTTTAATTGGGACATCAGGGTCAGAGTGTCTGTGTTTGCAAGATTTGTTGTTCCTCTTATTACTGATGTTATGATCTTCCATCTTTCAGGTAAGCCTTTCAAAATCTTCAAGCATACTTCTTTCTGGGGATATGTGTGTCCAAGCTGTTGCAGTTCACTGATAATGCTTGAGAATCTGTTGTCCATTTGATCAATGGATTCACCAGCCTTCATTTTGAAGTTCTCAAATTTCTGTTTTGCAACAAATAATTTGTTTTCTTTAACTGCTTCAGATCCTTCATTTATCAATGCTAGCTTGTCCCACATCTCCTTTGCTGTTTTGCAGTCTTTGATTCTCATGAACATGTTGCTATCTAGGGTCTTCAAAATCATGTCTTTTGCAACAAAATCCATATTTGCTCTTCTCTTGTCATCCTTGATCCAATCCTTTTTAGGTTTATCGATTTCCTTCCCTTGATCTGCTCATGTGCCTACCACAGTAGTGATTATGATTGGTCCATCATTAATTACATCCAGCATCTCTTCATGAGTTGCTTTGCAAGATGAGACAGCATTCTTATTTTATATTCATCAAAATTATTAACATTAAAAACAGGTACTTTTGACAAAAAGTTTGAGGAATCCATAAGTGCAAATGAAGATATAAATGTAAACGTATATAAACTTAGATTTGAAAACTACTTTGAAAATGTGTGATCTCCTTGTTACCAGAAATTAGATCTGAACAGGTTCTGATACTAGGAACACTGCTCCGATACCAATTGTTGGTCCCAGAGAAGGGTGAAACTATAGTCGAGAGGGGGTGAATGACTATAGTGGAGTTTCAAAAACTTTTCTTTTGTTTAAAAGCTTTTGGGCAATGGGATAAGTCCCTTCTTACTATGTTGTTTTCAAATCGGTTTAGACAATCACGGATATAAGTTATGATCTAGGCAATTTAAATAAATGCTTTTGTAAAGTAAATTGCGAGAAAAGTAAATTGACACAAGGCTTATAGTGGTTCGGGGTGGTGTAATCCCTTAATCCACTCTTCTCATGTGATGATCGGAGGAATTCACTATTGTTTTCACAGATACAATAGTATGATTGTCCTTGGCTTCCCAAGCTTCACAATCTACAAGACTATCACTCCTTGACTGCAACAGCTTCAGTGATTCAGTCTCTTTTGCTGCTCCTTGAGATCAAAATCCTTCAACAACTATCACAGATTCAACTCCTTCTCAGATTGCCTCTGATTCAGTTGCTTCAGTATGATGTGAATGTGTTTCACACACTTGCTTGATCAATCTCAGTGCTGAATATGACTTTGTAGCTCTGATATCCGAGTTGATCACTAGATGTATCCTTGTAAGTTCAGAGAGAAGGCTTTTCAAATTGACAGAGTTTCTGCTTGATTTTTCTTTTCAGATCGTTGTTCTTCTTTGTCTGTCAATGCCTTTTATTTATAGCCATGAATAACCTTGATTTGAAATTCCGTCCGTTGGCTATATTAATGAGGGAACAATCCTTGATTTTATTCTTGATTCCCCCTTAATTGCATTCTCCTTGATTTCAGTGATCGGATTCTTTCTTCAAACGTATAGCAGAAAATCCGTCCTTGATTGATCCTCTATTGATTGTGCATTTAATGCATGATCTTCTGAATCTTCAACGTATATTAAATCTGATCTGGTAAGTGTTACTTCGCCGTTTTCAGAACGGTCGAGTGATCCTACTGACTTAGCCGATTTAGATCTTCCTTCACCGTTTTGTCTTTACTGAGCCGAAAGTCAGTTTACTTTGCCGATTCACTTTTTTATCTTTGCTTCAGTTTAAGGAGAATCTTTGTACTTCACTGATCCTTGATTGGGGTGAGATCAGTGTACACCATATTTGAACATTAAGTTTTATCACTTAAAGTGTAACTTGGACTTATCCAAGGTCATCACGTACTTCCTTGGTTATAAGTCAGACCATTAATGTCTTCATTGCTTCTCTGCTAGTGCTTGGCTGGCTTCACTCTGCCGAATATCTATTTTTACTTTGCCGTCCTACCAACTAGTACAATAATTGTCTGACTCAACTTATACAACATGTCAGACTCTAAGTAAAGACTTATACAGAGTATTCTAACTTATTTCAGGCTTGCTATAATAGCTAGTATGGCCATCATCAAAACACAATAGAACTTCCTAACATACTCAATCACTACCGCATGATCGCCCCATGGATAAAGGAAACCTCAATAGTGTCAAGGCATGGCAATCCACACCGTGATGCCATGAAGACTCCGGTCTCAGGATAATTACACAGCCGCCACATAATGAGACACTTAATAAAGTAAGTGGGTCAGCCTAACATAAGCATTCTCTATTACACATCCACGTACAATCCAAGTGTCTCAACATTTTGATAGACGAGATCTATCCCTATCTTAAAAAGATAGAAGACATCTAATACGTGCTAGTCTAATCATACTATTAATAACATATTTAATAGCTCATACGACTAGAGTCATTCAAGTATCAAACCCTTTAAAGTGAGTCAAGATCTCATCAACCATAATCACTATCATGGTTTCTCTTTCACAGTTTGACACTAAGGACGTTATTATATATTCAATCCCAAATTGGTTCATATAGATAAACAGAATATATAATAACAGAAAAGCCATTTATTATATGTATAAACATAAAGAAATAGTAGAAATGATCCGACCCGGTCGGATCTGGTCCAACCCGATTGGGTTTAGAGCACTATTTCAACACAACTTTGAGTTGTGTACTTCTTCACATTAATCTAGTTACACTTTTACTCATTATAGGGGCCTTAAAATGTAATTTTGGCAATGTAAGTGTGTTAGTTGAAAATATACTTATGTGTGTTTTGCCCATTGTGTGTGTTGTATGGACCCGATAATATAAATCCGTGAAATCTCTTTGCTTTAACAGATTGGGGTCTCTTACAAAGCATTGGGATCTCTTTGCTATTTTTGTACACTGGCTTACCTGAATTAGTTCCATTAAGAAATGACCAGGGATATGTATTTGTTGATATCTTCCATAAGTCGATATGCCAATGATATCCATTTCTTAATGGTCTGATTTAGGCTAGCCATTATCTACGTAAAAAGGCTTGATGTCCCCCTCATTTTGAAAACTGGGAGTCTATCGACGAACAATTAAAAGAACTCACAGTAGATGAACTTCATGTATTAAAACAACAATTGTTGATTTTACAAGAACTTCAGGTATGTAGTATGGATTAAGGTACTAGTTTTTTCTTGTGTGATTGTTTATGTTTGGCTTGAGTATCTATGTTGTCTTATTTTGGAATAACACACGGACTGATTCTAATTCATATTCTGATTCCTCATTCCTTTTCAATATATAGTGAAGGAAAATGGATCGTTTCTTCAAAGGTACGATGCCCGGTTTCCAAACAAGTTTGGTATGTGATTATTAATTAAGTTACATTTTTATTGCTCATATCACAATGAGTAACGTGATGTCTTTTTCCTCATAGAAACTACCTGTTAAGGGTGAATTTACGTGCTTTATAATGTTATATTTTATAATGTTTCCCCCGACATTCGTATTAATCGCATGGAAATCACGTGTTTAAATGGAATATTGGGCGAATGACATTTTTAATGAGTTAATCGCAAAGTTGGTGGATTTGTATGTTTTAATTATGATTTTATGGTTATTGGAATTGTGTTACGCTTTGCGGTATTTTTGATGTGATATAGGTACATGTTTGAGGTTCAAAAGATGATCAAAAGTTGATAGAGTTCGAGCTAATTGATGATGAAGAGATAAAGATGGAAAAGATTGAAGATAAAGTTGAAGAAACCCAAATTCGATCACAGCTAGACTGGCGTCTAGACTGGCGTCCGGATGGACGAGCGTTTAAAGCAGTGGACGGGCGTCCAGGAGGAAATTTTACATTCAGCAAGTTTGGACGCTGGGCTGGACGGGCGTTTGAAGAAAGCTCGGCCCGATTCGAAGTTCATCGTAGGGTGGACGAGCGTCCAGGAAGACCGGACGGGCGTCCGACCGCCGACTTAAGCCAACCGACTTGAAATTCTATTTAAAGGCAGCGGATCCCAAACCCTAATAGACGGAGAATAATACTTTTTCATCAGGACGGCCGACCATATACATATATACAGTCAAATTTTGTTCTCTCTCTTTTGTTTTTATGAAATCAAAACAACTCTTTGATTTCAATATTATTATGAGTAGCTAAACTCTTTAGTTGGACGAACGGGTGAAGCAATTCAAGAGGCGTTCTGGTTTTTTCTTATTTTTCTGCGTTTTATTTCGACAAAGGTCAGATTTTTATTGCGTTTATTTCGTGCTTCATATCGATAGATAAAGCCCGTGATGTTTGTTTGACGATAGTTGAATGATACCTAGATCACCGCAATAGTAATCGATTAGTCAATTTGTCTAAAAACGAAAGTTATCAAATTGTTAACCTAGATAATAGGTTCGAAAGAATTTATGCCTATCGTGCTTAAAAAAATCAATCTTTGATAAAAGTTGATAAACAAATTATCTAAGATATTAGTAATTTGCATTTAGTATAGGTTAATCTTGGCCTTAGTTGATTTGCATGCGTAGGAAAGTGGAAGCCTTTGCGGTTATCTTGAATTGTGGATCCTTGTTCGTCTGCCTTTTCTCCCCTTTATTTGATAAACTTAAAATTATTAGTTGTGTGACACTTTTAGCCTAGACTTAAAAACACATCCAACCTCACGTTCCTCGTGGGATCGACCCGGCATAACCGCTTTACTACAAGCTTTGCACTTGGAGCGACTAACCGGATTTTTATTACTTGTCTTTTTGTTTCGTTCACAAAAATCCACCACAGAAAGATAGGATCTTTAATCATTAATGATGACAAATTAATTGGTTAGATTTCTAGGTTGTTAGATTCGATTATACGAGAGTAACTTGAATCTACACCGAGTTTTGTATTGAAAATCGGTCTCAACATTCGGAAGATGAGAGATTGATAAATTGGATTTACTAAGGAATTAGGAATCCGTAGCTTGAGAAATAAATTCACTAAGGAATTAGGGGTTTATGTCTCGTGAAAAGGTGAAACCACAACTTGAATTAAAATCATGAATTGAACTAGGATTGAGATCACATAGGTTTGTATATTGGTTGTTTCCATGTCCCTTAGTTTAGATTGTTTATTTTGTTTCCTAGGTTAGATTTATTTTGATTGTTCTTTATGTTTTTATGTTTTTATGTTTTTGCTTTTCGTTTTTAGAGTAGTAATTGGTAGGATTAATAAGATTAGATTGAACATACCTTTTCCCTGAGGATCGACCCCTTACTCATTAAGTTATAGTTGTTAAGGGTGAATTTACGTGCTTTATAATGTTATATTTTATAATGTTTCCCCCGACATTCGTATTAATCGCATGGAAATCACGTGTTTAAATGGAATATTGGGCGAATGACATTTTTAATGAGTTAATCGCAAAGTTGGTGGATTTGTATGTTTTAATTATGATTTTATGGTTATTGGAATTGTGTTACGCTTTGCGGTATTTTTGATGTGATATAGGTACATGTTTGAGGTTCAAAAGATGATCAAAAGTTGATAGAGTTCGAGCTAATTGATGATGAAGAGATAAAGATGGAAAAGATTGAAGATAAAGTTGAAGAAACCCAAATTCGATCACGAAATAGGCCGGCGTCCTAGATCGGCGTCCGGATGGACGAGCGTTTAAAGCAGTGGACGGGCGTCCAGGAGGAAATTTTACATTCAGCAAGTTTGGACGCTGGGCTGGACGGGCGTTTGAAGAAAGCTCGGCCCGATTCGAAGTTCATCGTAGGGTGGACGAGCGTCCAGGAAGACCGGACGGGCGTCCGACCGCCGACTTAAGCCAACCGACTTGAAATTCTATTTAAAGGCAGCGGATCCCAAACCCTAATAGACGGAGAATAATACTTTTTCATCAGGACGGCCGACCATATACATATATACAGTCAAATTTTGTTCTCTCTCTTTTGTTTTTATGAAATCAAAACAACTCTTTGATTTCAATATTATTATGAGTAGCTAAACTCTTTAGTTGGACGAACGGGTGAAGCAATTCAAGAGGCGTTCTGGTTTTTTCTTATTTTTCTGCGTTTTATTTCGACAAAGGTCAGATTTTTATTGCGTTTATTTCGTGCTTCATATCGATAGATAAAGCCTGTGATGTTTGTTTGACGATAGTTGAATGATACCTAGATCACCGCAATAGTAATCAGATTAGTCAATTTGTCTAAAAACGAAAGTTATCAAATTGTTAACCTAGATAATAGGTTCGAAAGAATTTATGCCTATCGTGCTTAAAAAAATCAATCTTTGATAAAAGTTGATAAACAAATTATCTAAGATATTAGTAATTTGCATTTAGTATAGGTTAATCTTGGCCTTAGTTGATTTGCATGCGTAGGAAAGTGGAAGCCTTTGCGGTTATCTTGAATTGTGGATCCTTGTTCGTCTGCCTTTTCTCCCCTTTATTTGATAAACTTAAAATTATTAGTTGTGTGACACTTTTAGCCTAGACTTAAAAACACATTCAACCTCACGTTCCTCGTGGGATCGACCCGGCATAACCGCTTTACTACAAGCTTTGCACTTGGAGCGACTAACCGGATTTTTATTACTTGTCTTTTTGTTTCGTTCACAAAAATCCACCACAAGTTTTTGGCGCCGTTGCCGGGGAGCTTGGCACGGTTTTGTGTGTTTTTAGCATAAGTTTAGGTAGATCATTCGTTTCTTGTTTTAGTTAGGGTTTAAGGTTCTCCTTACTAGCCTCTTTTCTCGCAATTTCTCGCTTCGTTCCAGCTTTTCCGGTACCAAACGAGCGTCCGGAACCTTGGACGCCCGTTCGGGTATTCGCCTCGCGGACGAGCGTTTGAGTCCTTAAACGCCCGTCCAGCCCCGAATTCCAACCGGACGCCCGTCCACAACCTTGGACGTCCGTTTTGCTTCAAACGATTTTATTTCTCTTTTCTTTTCTTTAGTTTTGTTTTATAGGCTTCGTTTCACCTCGTTTCCTAAACAAAAATCTGATCCTATCTTTCCCTCCGTAGTTTGACTTCGTTATATGCAAACACGAAGTAAACAAGGACGATTAATTTTTGAACCCGAGCTTGAACGAGACGTAGTTCGAGTAAACCGTAAACGGAAAGTTCCCGAGCCCGTTCCGATCCCCGAAGAGGAAGTCGAAGAGAGTTCGAGTGAGAGCTCTTCGACGATAATCTCTTCCCCAACCTTTTCTTTGAGGAAGAAACTACTCGTTTCAATGGCTCAAGCCAACCGCACCCCGGCGGACTACTATGCTACTCCCGGCGATGTGAACATTCGCTCGGGCGTGGTTATCCCTACCGATACAGCCCCGTTCGAGATAAGACCGGCTCTCATCCGGATGGTGCAACATGCATCAACTTTCTATGGGTATCAATCGAGAACCCCTATACGCATCTTTATGTATTTACGGGTATATGCGATACTACTCGCATTAAGGATGTTAGTCAAGACATCATTAAGTGAAACTATTTCCATTTTCACTCCGTGGAGAAGCAATGGAATGGTTTAAATCTCTTCCTTCGAATCTATCCAAACTTGGGCCCAAATTTCGAAAGTCAATTTTTGGCCCAATATTTCCCTCCGTCTAAGACGGCTCAATGTCTTAACGAGATCTCAAATTTTCATCAACCGAGTGATGAATCTTTCTTTGAAGCATGGAAGCGTTTCAAAATTTTGTTGAACAAATGCCCCCATCATGGAATGGATTTGCGAGAGAAGGGTCCATACTTTCTTCGGTGGTCCGAATGAGTCCACTAAAGGGATGGTCAACTCCTCATCCTGAGGAGTCTTCTTGAAGAAAACCCCACGGCAAGGGTGGGATTTATTTGAAGATATAGCTAAGTACAACTATGCACCTACGTATCAATCACCAACGGTCCTGCTTGTACCTAAAATCGAAGAAGTTAACACCCGAATCATGGTCAAATGATTGCGCCCCGTAGCTCAACTTTACGCTTTGACCATGACTAAAGAGCAAAATCGGCCCTCTCTTCAACGAATGCACAAGTATTCTCTTGTGATAACTGTTATCAGACTGGTCACATCAGTGACCATTGTCAGTACACCCCTCAAGTCAACGCTGTCCAACAAACGAGGCAGTATGATTCTGTGAACTCGCTATACATGTGGGCTTAGAGGTCACATTTCGCAACATGCCCCTTGAATGGTGGAAATGAGAGAAACAATTCTTCTGGCCAGCAGAACCAGAGATTTTCAAACCGAATAACTCTCAAGGTCGAACTACAACCAGAATAGAAACTATGTTCAAAATCAAGGTTATGACCAAAACCGCACTCAAAATTCGGGACAGAACACCTCTCGCAATGCCTACTACCGAACCCTAACTCGGGTCAAAGCTCAAATCCAACCTGGCCCGCTAATCAAAACTCACAACAAAACCGCCCTAATCAGGACTCCCCCAGTTGTGGTACTGCCCCTACAAGGGCAGAGTATGAAGAGCAACAGAGGACGATGAAGAACTTAGAAAGACAGTTAGGACGACTAGGCGAGCAATTAGGCCGCTGGCCTCGAGGACGCTTACCGAGTTTTACGAAAAGAATCCTAAAAGTGGGCATGCAGCCCAAGTCGAAGCAAGAACAAACCACCGTTCCGAGCTCGCACCGATTACTCCCTATGGACAAGAGGAGTCCAATGCTATGAACCTGAGATCCGGTACACAATTGCAACAACACCCTGGTTACAAACAGAACCAGGGAAACGAGTAAACCCTCCTACCCCTGATTCGGTAGGAGGGGAAGAATCGCAGTCCCCTGACCTGGATGAAGAGAAAGATGAAAATGAGATTGAAGCAGGAAAGAAATCTCAGGTAATTGAAAACCAAGATGATGAACCGGAGAAAGTCACTCAGGCGGAGGATCCCCTGACGAGTGAAAAGACTGAAAAAGTGTTGAGGTGGAAAGATCTTGAGGACAAAGCTATAAGAGCTTCCGTCCCCAGGAAAGTCTTCTCTGAAGAAGAACTAAATAAGCTCCCATTTCCACCAAGGAAGCACAACATTTCTCTATCTGAAGACAAAAAGTATGATAAAGTACTCAACCTACTAAGAAACACCCAAGTGAATTTGCCTTTGTCTGAAGTGTTGGTTGAGATGCCTAAGTACGCCAAGTTTGTGAAGGATGTTGTTTCTTCAAAGAAGAAGTTAGGTGAAATGGAGAAAAGATTGGGAGAAGAATGCTCCGCTATCATTGACGGAGAAATTCCTAAGAAGCGCAGCGATCCGGGAAAGTTTGTCTTAACTCTGCGATCAAGGATTTAAGTTTCCCAAACTCTCTCGTGTGATTTAGGAGCATCCATTAGTCGATGTCTCTATCCGTCCGCAAGAGACTACACCTTGACCATCTATTGGAGCCTACCCCCATAAGTATCCGGCTTGCGATAGATCTTTCAAGAGAGCCGAAGGAGTGCTTAGAGACCTTCGGTCCGAGTAGACAAATTTACGTTTCCGTGGATTGGTACGTCTTGGACACTAAAGAAGAAGATACCCCCTCCTCCCCGGGACGACCTTTCCTATCCACTTTGCCGAGCCTCTATAGATTGCGATGCGGGATTTGTCACTTTACGTGTCGGGGACGAGGAAGTACGCTACGGTGTAGTTAAAGCCCTTAGATCACCTTCGAAAACCCTCTCGGTTTTGTGCTTGAAACGTCGGATGATTTCACGAGACTACACCCGGACGAGCTAGAAGCCGCCTATGGAGAAGAGCTTGTCAAGAGGACCCGTGCTCTCGAAAGAACTCTTTCACCCTCGAGAAGAAGTCGACTTGCTTGAGGCAAGAGTTTTTGACCCTATCACTAAGGAAGATCTAAAACAAGGAGGGCCCAAGACCGGTTTAGAGAAGCCCCCGAGGACCTTGTTCTAAAACCTCTACCTCGGCGATCCGAAGTATATCTTCTTGAGAGAAGGCGAGCGCTTACCTCCTCGATTATCTCCTCTACACTTTGTCGACGAGAAGAAGAAGGGCCGAGTTAGTTGATGTTCGAAGAAAAATGAGAAAGCCTTCGGTTGGCGGTGTAGGTGATATAAGAGGAATATCTCCAGACGTCTGTATGCATAAGATTAGAACCGAAGAAGGTGCAAAGAGTGTAAGACAACCGCGAGAGACGTTTAAACCCACACATGCGTAGAAGTGGTGAAGAAAGAGATCATTAAGGCATTTGTTGGATATGGGGATCATTTATGCGATAGGCGATAGCGATTGGGTATCCCCCACTCGGGTGGTACCTAAAAAGGGAGGTATTACCATTGAAAAGAATGACAAAGGTGAAGAGATAGTCACGTCGGATTAGTTCTTGGTACGAGTCCGTATCGACTATAGGAAGCTAAACGAGGTGACCTTAAAAGACCATTTCCCTCTCCCCTTCATAGACCAAATGTTGGAACGTTTGGCGGGGCATGCTTTCTCTTGTTTTACGGACGGTTATTCGGGTTATTTCCAAATCCCTATTGACCCGGTAGATCAAGAGAAAACAACCTTCACCTTTTATGGTACTTTCGCTTATAGGCGAATGCCCTTTGGACTTTGCAATGCGCCAGCTACATTTCAGAGATGTATGTTGGCTATCTTTGATGGACTTATAGAGAAATGCATGGAGGTATTCATGGACGACTTCTCGGTGTTTGGCACATCGTTCACGGACTGCCTTGAAAATCTAGACAAAGCACTGCAAAGGTGTGTGGAGAAGAACTTAATTCTCAATTGGGAGAAGTGCCATCTTATGGTGACCGAAGGGATTGTTTTAGGTCACAAGATCTCCGAGAAAGGCATAGAGGTTGATAAAGCTAAGGTAGAAACTATTGAAAAGATGAATTACCCCAGAAACACGAAGGAAGTAAGAAGTTTCCTTGGACATGTGGGTTTCTACGGAGATTTATAAAAGATTTTTCAAAAATATCGAAACCTCTATCAACTCTCTCGAAAGATGACGTCACCTTCAATTTCGATAATGACCGTCAAGTTGCCTTCAAAGAGCTTAAACGGCGTTTAACCTCGGCCCCTATCCCGATCTCTCCGGATTGGAACATTCCATTCGAACGATGTGTGATGCCTCCAACTACGTTGTGGGTGCTTTGTATTAGGACAAAGGGTTAATGGTAAATTCCAACCTATCTCGTACGCGAGTCATACCTTGAATCCAGCCCAAGCAAACTATACCACTACGGAAAAGGAACTGTTAGCGGTTGTGTTTTCCATGGATAAGTTCCGCAGTTATTTGCTTGGTGCCAAGGTAATCGTCTGGACTGATCATGCAGCATTGCGTTACTTGATGAACAAGAAGGATGCTAAACCGAGATTGCTAAGGTGGATTCTTACACTACAGGAATTCGATGTTCACATCAAGGATATAAGGGGTAGTGAGAACACCGTAGCGGACCATATTTCACGAGTAATACCGATGGCGAGGAAGACTCCCGGACATTGATCTTTATTACCCCTTCGAGAGCGTTATGAACATGGATGTCCACACTCCCGACCCCTCTTGGTATGCTTCGATTGTCAATTACCTTCATTCGGCTATCCGAATCCCGAATTTTCGTACCGGGAGAAGAAGAAGTTCTTCTCGATCTAAGTACTATGTATGGGAAGAACCATATCTATTCAAGATATGCAAGGATGGGTTACTCCGCCGGTGTGTACACGAATGCGAGCAACGGGATATTATTGAGCAATGTCATAGTGGCCCCACCGGCGGCGGCATTTTAATGCATGGAAGACCGTTGCCAAAATCTTTCAATGTGGTTTCTACGGCCCAAGATTTTTAAAGATACGGAAGCCTTACGCAAAAGGCTGCGATAGGTGCCGAGAGAACCGGTACGTTGACCGGGCGGTATGATATGCCGCTTCAACCCATATTGGAATGTGAGGTGTTTGACGTATGGGGCATAGACTTTATGGGACCATTTCCATCTTCATGCGGAAATAAATACATTCTAGTCTGTGTAGACTACGTATCTAAATGGGTAGAAGCATCGCGACTCCACCGAATGACCATAAAACGGTCATGAAATTTACGAAGAGGAACATTTTCACGAGGTTTGGCTGCCCTGAGCTCGATCGGCGATGAAGGTTCGCACTTCATTAATAAACCCCTGGATAGCCTATTAGCTAAGTATGGTGTTAAGCATAAGAGTGGCACGCCGTATCACCCTATGACCAAGTGGGCAAGTTGAGCGCGAATCGAGTATAAAGAAAATCCTCGAGAAAACGGTCAACTCCCATCGAAAGGATTGGAGTCCGAAGGCCGGATGATGTACTTGTGGGCTTACCGGACCGCATACAAAAACCCTATGGGTACATCACCATACCAAATGGTCTATGGAAAGCCCCGTCATTTACCCGTAGAATTAGAACATAGAGCTTATTGGGCAACTAAGTTCCTAAACTTCGACTCCCAAGCTTGTGGAGATCATAGGGTCCAGCGAATACATGAATTAGACGAGTTCGGGCTCCAAGCTTATGAGAGTTCACGGATAAGCAAGGAAAGGATGAAGTTCCTTCATGATAAAAAGATCAAGAAAAGGGAGTTTCATACGGGCGAGCCGGTACTTGTTATACAATACCAGAGCATCTTTTCCCGGGAAAGCTAAGGACGCGTTGGTCCGGTCCATTTGAGGTCCTGTCTGTCTTTCCTAGCGGCGTTTTGGAACTTAAGGGGATTGGTGATCGGCCTTTCAAGGTCAATGGTCAACGATGCAAACACTACATTGGCCAACCGAAGGAATCACCCGAGGTTGTTAAATTCCTTGATTTGCTTGGTTGTATCACTTCGTAAGTCGATGATTGCGATGAGTTTTACCCAGACCTATTTTCGATGATAGTGTTGAATCACCAAATGAAGTTTGTGCCGGAAGCCGGGACATGGAACAATATTGGAAGGAAGTGGCTCAAGAAAAATAAAGCGCGGAAAAGAGCCTCGGTCGAGAAAGAAGATCACTCCGGGAAAAATGGGTGGGTCGAATCCCGAGTGCACCGCTTGTTTCGTAGTCATAATGTTGTTAAGAATTCTATTGATAGGAGGACCGGCGAAAAAGCCAAAGTGGCCCGACCCGGATTAAACCTGAATTGACTGTCGAGCTAACGACATAAACCAAAAGCGCCACTAGGAGGCATCCTAGATATCCAATCTTGTTTTAGTTTTTCTTAGTTCTTTTTGCTTTAGTATATTATGTTGGTTAGTTTTTTTTTTTTTTTTTTTTTTTTTTTTTCTCCGACTTCGATCAGGTTGTACGATGACTATTACTACTTTCCTTTTGGTGCCTGCCTCTATGATTTACGTACTTTTTATTTCTCTCACTACTCATGACTTTCGTCGGCGTATGTTTTATTAAATCATGTAAGCTGTCTAGCACCACGTACTTGGATTGCGATTTCGTTGGTATTATGATCATTTTTGGTTGACACTTGTTGTTCTATCTCTTTTATTCATTCCTTTTTACATTATTACGTTATTGTCCCCCGTTTTCCCCCGAGATTTTGTTGTTTTGTCAAGTAGTGCAGATCTAGTCTTGGTTGAGTTCGGTTTGGACGTGTTTTTTTTTTTTTTTTTTTTTTTTTTTTTTTCCGACGCTTTTGCGAGTGTTGTTTCTTTCATGCTCCGGCCTGACCGACATCTCGATTTTCTACGCGCGTACAGCTAAGTTTCTTAGCCTTTTACTTTCTGCACAACATGAGGACATGTTGAATTTTTAAGTGTGGGGGAGGGGATAGTTCGAGTTGTACTACGCATATGAGTTTGCATACTACGTTAGTTTGTTTATTATGCAAAAATGGGCTAAATTTTCAAATTTTTCCGACACTTTTGTTTTTGTTTTGTCCCGAGTAGGCAATTCAATTTGAAGTTCGTTGTTTTTATAGTCATCTATGCGATATTTCATGTGTTCCGTAAGTTAGTTGTTTCACCTCTCACTTTTTTCACGAGCCATAGTAAACGATGAGCTATTTTATAAAGCTATACCCCGTTTTGGATTAGTAGTTTTTGATTTTCTTATAAGTCATGTGCTAGTGCTACGTATATATCTTGAGATTTATGATAGTTTGTATTTAGATCCGAAGTATGACATACTTGTGAATATCTAGATGTTTGAATGTGATAAGTAATACGTAACTAATGTCAAATGAGAAGTTGAATAATTAAATGAATAAAATGGGTGTGTCGGAAGCTAGTCGATGATTTGGGTGCGGTAGGGTGTACCACGTATGTCCTATACCACTATGATGACTAAGAGCTCACGACGAGTTAGAAAAAAGCTGCCTTATGATTGGAGTAAGGTAGGGGATTATCTCGAAATGTCCTATTCTACTATGAGGGCAATAGCTTCTTCTAATGTGTGTTTAAAAGAGTGAATAAGTTAAATCAACTTAAGAATTGGTATGGAATGAATATAAAGCTTAGTTATCATCAACCTTATCCCCAGTATAAACTGAAAGATATGATGTAGGGACTATCCTCTGAGTATTTCAGAAAGGCCCTAGATTCATTCGATCATTCTTTTCGGGATATGTGACGTTGGTAGAGTACATCGTATGAGTGTCATTTATTACTTTTCTCGAGGGGGTATTAGCTAGTTTTGCTTTGAGTTATTCAAGTTTGGATTTAGTGGAAGTTTTCTATGGCTATGCACACTCACGTGGGTGAACATCTAGTTTATTTGAATCATGGTATATGTGTTGAGATGTCTATATTCTTCCGAGCCTTTATCTTGTTTTGTTTTGCTCGGGACGAGCAAAGTTTAAGTGTGGGGGAGTTGTTAAGGGTGAATTTACGTGCTTTATAATGTTATATTTTATAATGTTTCCCCCGACATTCGTATTAATCGCATGGAAATCACGTGTTTAAATGGAATATTGGGCGAATGACATTTTTAATGAGTTAATCGCAAAGTTGGTGGATTTGTATGTTTTAATTATGATTTTATGGTTATTGGAATTGTGTTACGCTTTGCGGTATTTTTGATGTGATATAGGTACATGTTTGAGGTTCAAAAGATGATCAAAAGTTGATAGAGTTCGAGCTAATTGATGATGAAGAGATAAAGATGGAAAAGATTGAAGATAAAGTTGAAGAAACCCAAATTCGATCACAGCTAGACTGGCGTCTAGACTGGCGTCCGGATGGACGAGCGTTTAAAGCAGTGGACGGGCGTCCAGGAGGAAATTTTACATTCAGCAAGTTTGGACGCTGGGCTGGACGGGCGTTTGAAGAAAGCTCGGCCCGATTCGAAGTTCATCGTAGGGTGGACGAGCGTCCAGGAAGACCGGACGGGCGTCCGACCGCCGACTTAAGCCAACCGACTTGAAATTCTATTTAAAGGCGGCGGATCCCAAACCCTAATAGACGGAGAATAATACTTTTTCATCGGGACGGCCGACCATATACATATATACAGTCAAATTTTGTTCTCTCTCTTTTGTTTTTATGAAATCAAAACAACTCTTTGATTTCAATATTATTATGAGTAGCTAAACTCTTTAGTTGGACGAACGGGTGAAGCAATTCAAGAGGCGTTCTGGTTTTTTCTTATTTTTCTGCGTTTTATTTCGACAAAGGTCAGATTTTTATTGCGTTTATTTCGTGCTTCATATCGATAGATAAAGCCTGTGATGTTTGTTTGACGATAGTTGAATGATACCTAGATCACCGCAATAGTAATCGATTAGTCAATTTGTCTAAAAACGAAAGTTATCAAATTGTTAACCTAGATAATAGGTTCGAAAGAATTTATGCCTATCGTGCTTAAAAAAATCAATCTTTGATAAAAGTTGATAAACAAATTATCTAAGATATTAGTAATTTGCATTTAGTATAGGTTAATCTTGGCCTTAGTTGATTTGCATGCGTAGGAAAGTGGAAGCCTTTGCGGTTATCTTGAATTGTGGATCCTTGTTCGTCTGCCTTTTCTCCCCTTTATTTGATAAACTTAAAATTATTAGTTGTGTGACACTTTTAGCCTAGACTTAAAAACACATCCAACCTCACGTTCCTCGTGGGATCGACCCGGCATAACCGCTTTACTACAAGCTTTGCACTTGGAGCGACTAACCGGATTTTTATTACTTGTCTTTTTGTTTCGTTCACAAAAATCCACCACACTACCTCGACCATACGTTCGTAGATTGGACCCCACGTTGCGGAACACAACTTTAGGGGTTCTCAGAAGCCGCTTAGGGAGATGGGTAGTGAGGGTCGAAGAGACCCACGATGATTCTCTTCGTTTATTTGGGGCCGGTTGGGAAGCATATGTGGCGGCTCATGATTTCATTGTGTTTGAACGTAGTATGAATTTCAATTTCAATACAATAGTGTTTGATGACACTTCATGTAAGAAGACTTTTTCCGATACTGAAAGTGAAGATGATGAAGCAGGAGGAGAAAACAATGGTAATCATAATCTTGATACGACGAATCCCACTTTTGATACGACGCTAGCAAAATCGGCATTTTCACATTATTATGTGGTGAGATATGTTTAAATATTTTTAGTTGTTTTTCCCTCATTGCACTATCTAACACTATTTTATTATGTTTGTGATTGGTAGAATATTTCGATACCATTTGCTAGATCAAACGACATGTTGCAAAACAAAACAGTGGAGCTGCGAAGTGCCACATGGGATTCATGGCCGGCTAGACTTGTAGCTTATGTCGTGCCCTATCAACAAGCTCGTTGACGGTGGTAAGAGTACATCTTGAAACGTGTCATCGTGAAAACACCTTAGGATTAAAATAAGAGTACGATGACAACCACATGTAGGGCCAGGAGCCCCACAGTAGTAAGACCCTACCCCAGGAGGGGGGTCTGTCCATATCCTTCCCGAATAGGACACTGCAGGCCAGCTCGGTCGAGTCTGGAGGTAGGACGCGCAGATCAGGTCGAGACGACCTGAGGAGTCCATCGAAAGCCGACTGGCTCTTTCCATATATGATAATGCACGCATGTGCTTATATAATAGGATAATAATGGGAGAACCCCTGGATTACCGGAAGTAAATCTCATAATTCGAATATAATCTTAATTATCTCTTATCAGAGATAAACACGTAATGATCCTTAGGGTTTAAGGATTCTACGACTTGTTCGACAAGAAAAGGAGTGAGACGCCTCCTTATATAATCAACCCTAAGGAACTACGAATGACTTGATTCCAATTTCACTGTTGGATATGTAGGCAACTTGAGAGAAACTAACTCTCAGGCTCAGTCTCAATCACACACAAATTATAATCGCCATTGCTTTAACTCTTGCTAAAGTCGTTCTAGAGGTTAATTGAATCTATAGGTGATATCCGACATCATCAATTGGCGCTAGAAGGAGGGCCACTTTTTCAATGATTTAATCAAGAGACTGGGATGGCACCACCGAAAAATATTGGAAAAAAGACTCAGACAGCGGCAGCTAGAGACGCCGGAGAGGTAGATCCAACTGCTACCACTAGCCAACCGTAAACCAACCAGGAGGAAGTACTGGCAGATCCAACACAGTAGGCCTTGCTGGAAGCGCTACGCAATCTGGACGTACCGGCGTTCAAAAGCGTGCTGGGCCTAGCCCTAAAAGGGCGAGAAGAGGAAGCCCCAGAACATAACGACCCTAAGGGTAACTTGACTAATAAAGAGGATAGAGGAGAAACTCTATCCTCCACCTCCTATTCACGGCAAAAGCAGGTTAACGCTCAAACCCAGGAGGCTGCTCGGGCGGAATTAGATGGAATTCTAGGTAGGAGAACGGATGATCTTTCGTTCGAGTCACCATTCTCGGAGCAGATTTTGAATTACCCACGCCCGGAGAGGTTTAAGATACCCAAGCTGGAAGCATACGATGGCACAAAGGATCCCCAGGACCATCTCTTTCAATACCTGACGCACATGAATTTGGATTATGCAGCTGAAGAGATGAAGTGCAAAGCCTTTCCGGCCCTACTTACGGGAAGGGCTCGTGAGTGGTTCCGGAAACTACCACCCCAATCCATTGGAAATTTTGAAACCTTGGCAAGAAGGTTTTTGCAAGCTTTTGTCACCGCCAAACCATTCCAGAGGAATGTTACTTACCTTCTCACTATTCGTCAGAAGAAAGAAGAGACCGTGCTGCAATACTTGAAACAATTCAACGAGGAGTCTAGGCAGGTCGGGAATGCAGAAGAGCACCTCTTGATCACCTATTTCGTAGCAGGTCTACGAGAAGGTTGATTGTACGCTAAGTTAAACGGCCGACTTCCAAAGTCAATGGACGAATGCATGGATCTAGCCTATAAACACTGTCAGGGTGAGGAAGCTAACCGCCTAAAGAGGGAGTCGGAAGGCCCCAAGAAAGACAGACCAGATGACAGATCAGACAGAAAGCGTAAGCCGGTATGGGACCGAGTAGCTGCACCTGTAACTGACCGACTTGGGAAGAAAGGGGTCCTTCAAGAAAGGGATTTTATCCCTCTAAATAGATCACGCGAGCAGGTCCTCGCTATAATGCAAAGAAAAGGCATTGCCAGAACTCCACCTCCTATGAGGGGTCCCCAGGAAAAAAAGGATCAGACCAAGTACTGCAAGTTTCATGAAGACATTGGTCATGACTCAGAGAATTGCAGAGATTTACAAAGGGAAATAGATGCTGCTGTAATGGAAGGGAATCTTGATGAGGTCATAGATAGGTCCCATAATCCCGAACCCAGAGGAAGACGAGAGTACAAGAGGAGAAATTTCGGCCACGATCGAAAGGATGATTACAGGCGAAGGAAGGAACCGTCTCCAGGGCCTGAAGGGCAGCCAGACAATCGTCCTATCAATACCATTAATACCATCTCGGGTGGTCCGGGCTCATCACCCCGGCCTGAGAGGAGAATGGCCGCCGGACAACTACCACCGCAGACTCAGGAAAGAGACAGAGGTTGTCCGGGGAGGTAATTTATGGTCCTCGAGACCCTCTTCCCCTGGTCACCAATAACGAAGGATTAGTTATCGAGGTGGTAATCAATAAACAAACTATGAAGCGTATCTGTGTGGACACAGGGAGTGCCGTCAATGTCCTATATTACAATTTGTTCCAGTCAATGAAGTTGAAAGATGCAGAGTTGACACCTGTCTCATCCCCATTATTTGGGTTTGTAGGACCACCGGTCCATCCCATGGGTATGATCAGGCTACCTACTACCTTCGGAAGAGCACCTCGGGACAGGATCCTAATGGTGGATTACGTGGTAGTCAGGGCTCCGTCGGCCTACAACGTTATTATGGGGCGACCTGCCCTGATAGATCTACGAGCAGTGATCTCCCTGGCTCATATAAGTATGAAGTTCTCAACGTTGCATGGGACAACAGAAATTAAAGGTGACGTCGAAATAGCCAGGAGTTGTTACACGGCCACCATTAACGGGAAGATGATGGTGCAATAGGTTTCTGTGGAAGAATTGCTTCCAGAGGAGGAAGAGAACTGGTCCTCAAAAGACAAAATAGAGGCTGTGAATCTGGGAAGAGAACAGGAAGGTCTAACTGTCAACATGGGCTCATGGATTCTGGATCGGCAGAAGGAGGAACTTGTCAAAGTCTTGAAGGAGTTCAAAGATATGTTTGCATGGAAAATGCAGGACATGCCAGGTCTGTCACCCGAGATGGCCCTACACAGACTGCATGTTGACCCAGCCCGGAGGCCAGTTCGACAAAAAAAGAGGCAATTTGCAAAAGACAGAATGGAGGCTATTCAGAAAGAGGTGGAGAAGCTGCTCTAAGCCGGGATTATACGAGAAGTGGTTTACCCGAGCTGGCTTGCAAACCCAGTCCTAGTAAAAAAGCCAGACGGTAGCTGGCAAATGTGCGTGGATTTTACTGACCTGAACAAGGCCTGTCCCAAGGACTGTTACCCACTTCCTAAAATAGACAGGTTAGTCGACTAAACGGTTGGTTTTAAAGTTTTTGCATTTCTAGACGCATATAAAGGGTACCACCAAATTGCATTGGACCCAGAAGATGCAGAAAAAACTACATTTATAACAGAAGACGGAACTTTCTGCTATGTTACCATGCCATTTGGGTTGAAGAATGCTGGGGCCACCTACCAAAGGGCAGTGAACAAAATTTTTGAGAAGTAGATCTGGAAATGTATGGAGGTCTATGTAGACGATCTCTTGATCAAGAGCAGGTCTCTATATCAGTATATGACTCACGTCTGAGAAGTATTTGAGGTACTCAGGCAGACTCAAATGAAGCTCAACCCCAAGAAATGCAC